>CM052801.1:54702802-54809657 GCA_028533885.1 Nasua narica | reverse complement strand
GCTATATCTTGGTGAGGTTTTTTGTTATGCTGACTCTTTAAGGGTAGGGACTCAGTTTCCTTCAGTTCTCCCAAAGCTAAGCCTTCTGATTTTGAAATTACTGAGAGTTAAGCCCAATTTGTTGCACAAATTCATGATGTTATGCCCTACTATTTTTCAAAGCCAAATGCTGTGAGGACTGTCTTCATAGTGCTGGTACCCCGGGTCTGTAGTGCCTGTTGTGGGATTTGTTCCTCTCCTTTTTCCATGTTTGTGGTGTCCCTCCCATTTGTAGTTAGTCAGAACAGGAGTTTGGTTCCAGAACACTTCACCACCCCCTACTGTTTTGATGTGACCTCTCTAGGATTAGCTGTGAGAGTCTGCTCTGTCACTCTTCAAGTCATTTTCTGGATCAGTAGCACTGAATAGGCTGCTATCTATGTGTATCTGTGGGTCAAGGTGAGTTTAGGATTGACCTATGCTGCCATCCTTCCAAACTTCTAATTTATTTATCATTTGTAAGCAACACAAAAGAACTTTTATGATAGTAGGAACCCAGGATTTGGAATGAAGCATATTTGGGTTCAAATCTCAACTCTGGTCTTCCTTAGATGTACAGGACAACCACTAAAATTCTCTATGTCTCAATTTCTTCATTTGTTAAATGGAGATAACAAATAATCCTAGCTTACAGGATTCTCTTAAGATTTAAATAAAGTAATGTCTGGATAGTTTCTAGGTTTGTGTCTGGTATATTGTATAGTAGTCAATAAAATACAGCTAATTTTATTCATATGAGATTTTCTGTATAGGTATACTGGCCAGATAACAGTTTTATTTCTAAATGGCAAAGAAAAACTCCATTTTGGATGGAAACATTAAAATTACTTTTTTTATTCTTTCAGTAGACTTACTGAACATAAGTGACATTTTTAAAAATCTTAGTTCCAGTACAGTTAACATACAGTGCTATATTAATTTCAGGTGTATAATATATAATTCAACAATTCCATATATCACATAGTGCTCATCAAGACAGCTGCACTCTTTAACCTCCATCACCTATTTCACCCATCCCCCATCCACCTCCCTTGTGGTAACCATCAGACTGTTCTCTATAGTTAAGAGTCTGTTTCTTCATATTTAATTTTTTGAAAAAACCTCCATACTGTTTTCCACAGTGGCTAATCAGTTTGTATTCCCACCAACAGCGTAAGAGGGTTCCTTTTTCTCCACATCGTTGCCAACATTTGTTGTTTCTTGTGTTTTTGACTTTAGCCTTTAGGTGTGAGGTGATATCTCATTGACATCTCATATCATATCTCATGCCCAATGACTCATTGCCCATTCCATAGATTACATTTTAGTTTTGTTGATTGTTCCCTTCACTTTTCAGAAGCTTTTTATTTCTGTGTAGTCCCAATAGCTTAATTTTGCTTTTGTTTTCATTGCCTCAGGAGACATATCTATAAAGATATCGCTATGACTGACATCAGAGAAATTACTGCCTGTGTTCTGTTCTAGGATTTTTATGTTTCAGCTCTCATGTTTATGTCTTTAATCAATTTTGAGTTTATTTTATGAAAGTGGTCTTATTTTATTATTTTGCATGTAGTTGTCCATTTTTTCCAACATGAATTGTTGAAGACACTTTTTCCTATTGCATATTTTTGTATCTTTTGTCAAAGATTAACACTATGATTATTTCTGGGTTTTCTATTTTGTTCTATTGATCTATGTGTCTATTTTTGTGTCAGTACCATACTGTTTTGATTACTACAGCATTTTTTATGATTTTATTTTATTTAAAGGTTTATTTATTTGAGAGAGAGAGAACGAGTGAGTGTGTATGTGTATATGCTTGTGGGGGGGGGAGGGGCAGATGGTGGAGAGAAAGACTCTCAAGCACAAGCAGGCTAAACCCCAAGGCCCTGAAATCACAACCTGAACTGATATCCAGAGGCAGATGCTTCATTAACTGAGCCTCCCAGGTGCCCCTTAAGATTTTATTTGTAAGTAATTTCTACACCCAACATGGGGCTCAAACTCACAATCCCAAGATCAAGAGTTACATGCTGTATCAACTGAGTCAGCAGGGTGCCCCAATTATTACAGTTTTATTTATTCGTTTGTTTTTTAAGATTTTATTTATTTATTTTACAGAGAGAGATCACAAGTAGGCAGAGAGGCAGGCAGAGAAAGAGGAGGAAGCAGGCTCCCCACCAAGCAGAGACCCCGATGCGGGGCTTGATCCCAGGACCCTGAGATCATGACCCAAGCCAAGTGTGGAATTCTGATACCTCCAGCTTTGCTTTACTTTTTCAAGATTGTTCTGGCTATTTGGGATCTTTCATGCTTTCATATGAATTTTAGGATTTTTTGTTCTAGTTCTGTGAAAAATCATGTTGGTATTTTAATAAGGACTACATTAAATGTATAGATTGTTTTGGGTAGTATAGACATTGTAACAATATTTGTTCTTCCAATCCATGAGCATGGAATGTCTTTCCATTGTTCTGTGTCATTATCAATTTTTTATATCAATGTTTTATAGTTTTCAGAGTACATTTTCACTCTTTGGTTAAGTTTATCCCCAGGTATTTCATTATTTTTGTGTCAATTGTGAATCTGATTGTTTTATTAATTTCTCTTTTTGCTGCTTTATTTTTAGTGTACAAAAATGCAACAGATTTCTGTACATTAATTTTGTGTCCTATAACTTTACTGGATTCATTTGTCAGTTCTAGTAGTTCTTTAGTGGGGTCTTCAGTGCTTTCTATGTATGGTATCAAGCCATTTGCAAATAGTGAAATAGTTTTCATTCTTCTTTACCAATTTGAATGCTTTTTATTTCTTTTTGTTTTATTTCTTTTTTTATTTTGTCAAATGCTTTTTCTGCATCTGTTGAAATAATCATAGTTTTTTTTTTATCTTTTCTCTTACTGATGTGATATATCACATCGATTGATTTTGTGAATATTGAACCACCCTTGCATCTCAGAAATAATTCACAGTTGATCATGGGGAATGATTTTCTAATTTATTGTTGGATTTGGTTTGCTAGTATATTATTGAGAATTTGTGCATCTATGTTCATCAGGGATATTGGCCGGTAGTTCTTCATTTTGTGGTTTCTTTATCTGATGGTGGTATCAGGATAATACTGGCCTCATAGAATGAATTTGGAAATGTTCTTTTCTCTCTATTTTTTGGAATAGTTTCTGAAGAATTGGTATTAACTTCTCTTTAAATGTTTGTTGTAATTTGTGTATAAAGCTGTCTGGTCCTTGACTTCTGTTTGTTGGAAATTTTTTGATTGTTGATTCAATTACTTTGCTGGTAATTGGTCTGCTCAAACTTTCAATTTCTTCCTAATGCCATTTTGGGAGATTATATGTTTCTAAGAATTTCTCCATTTTTTTCGAGGTTGTCCAATTTGTTGGCATTCAATTTTCCATAATATTCTGTTATAACCTTTTTTATTTCTGTCATATTGGTTATTTTTTCTCCTTTTTCATTTCTGATTTTGATTATTTGAGTCCTCTTTCTCTGTCTTTCTCTCTTCTTTAAGGAGTCTCACTAAATGTTTACCAATTTTGTTGATCTTTTCAAAGAACCAGTTCCTGGTTTTATTAATCTGTTCTACTGTTTTTGTTTTTTAGTTCTTATTTCATTTATTCCTGCTCTAATTTTTAGGTTGTTTATTGATATTTTTCTTTCTTCTTGAGGTAGACCTCACTTGCTCTAAACTTTCCTTTTAAAATAGCTTTTGCAATGAATCTTAGAACACTGAAAAAATAAAATTAAATTAAAAAAATAAATAAAATAACTTTTGCTGCATCCCAAAAGTTTTGGATCATTGTGTTTTAATTTTAACTTGTCTCCATGTATTTTTTTATTTCCTCTTTGATTTTTTGTTGACCCATTTAATGTTTAGTCACATGTTATTAACTTTCATGTATGTGTGCTCTTTCCAGATTTGTCTTGTGGTTAATTTTTAGTTTAATAGTGTTATGGTCAGAAAAGATGCATGGAACAACCTCAATCTTTAGAATTTTCAAGGCTTGTTTTGTGGCCTGATATGTGATCTATTGTGGAGCATGTTACATATGTCCTTGAAAAGAAAGGTATTCTCTTTTAGGATGGAATGTTCTGAATATCTGTTCTGAATATCTGTTAAATCCATCTGTTTCAGTGGGTCATTCAAAGCCACTGTTTCATTGTTAATTTTCTGTTTGGATGATCTGTCCATTGATATAAGTGGGGTATTAAAGTCCTCTACTGTTACTGTTTTAGTATTGATCACTTCCTGTATGTTTGTTATTAACTGTTTTAAGTATTTGGGTGTTCACATGTTGGGTGCATAAATATTTACAATTATTATATATCTTCTTGTTGGACTGTCCCCTTAATGATTATGTAGTGTCCTCTTTACTCTGGTCATAGTCTTTGTTTTAAAGTCTATTTTGTCCCTTATAAGTATTGCTATCCTGGCTTTCTTCACACATCCATTTGCATGATAAGTGTTTCTTCATCCCCTCACTTTCAATCTGCATGTGTCTTTAGGTCTAATATGAGTCTTTTGTAGGCAGCATATAAATGGGCCCTGGTTTTTATTTTATTTTATTTTTATCCATTCTATCACCCTATGTCGTTTGAATGGGGCATTTACTTTCAAAATAATTGTTGATAGATATGTGTTTATTGCCACTTTTTACATGTTTTGTAGTTGTTTCTGACATTTTTCTCTGATCTTTTTTTCTTTCTCTGTTTCATGTTTTGCTTGTTTTTCTTAATAATATAGTTGATTTTTTTGTGCTATTCTTTGCATATATATTAGTGGGTTTTCCTTTGTGGTTTCCATTATGTTTGTATATAAATATAGCAGTCTATATTAGATTGATGATTGTTTAAGTTTGAATCCATTCTTTACTCCTCTCATCCCCAGGTTTTAGATATATGTTGTCATATTTTACACCTTTTTTATTTTATGAGTTCCCTGATTAGTTTTTTACAGATTTTTTTTCCCCCAGAAATACTCATTTTTACTTCTTTTGTGTTTCCTACTTTCATACTGTCACTTTAGGTCTTTCCTTTCTACTCAGTTTCCCCCTTAATATTTCTTGCTGGGCTGGTTTGGTGGTCATGAACCCTTTTATTTTTTGTTTGTGAAACTCTTTAACTCTCCTTTTTTTCTGAATGAGAGCCATGCTGGATAGAGTATTCTTGGCTGCAGATTTTTTCCATTCAACACTTTGAATATATCATATTACTCTCTTCTGGCTTGTAGTTTCTGCTGAAAATTTTGCTGGTAGAGTTATGGGGTTACCCTTGTAAGTTAAAGACTTCTTTTGTCCTGCTACTTTTATTTATTTTTTCTTTTAAAAAATAATTTTGCGGGGCACCTGGGTGGCTCAGTGGGTTAAGACCTCTGCCTTCGGCTCAGGTCATGATCTCAGGGTCCTGGGATCAAGCCCCGCATTGGGCTCTCTGCTCAGCAAGGAGCCTGTTTCCCCCCCTCTCTCTGCCTGCCTCTCTGCTTACTTGTGATCTCTCTCTCTCTGTCAAATAAATAAATAAAATCTTTGAAAAAAATTTGTATTTAAATTCAGTTAATTAACATAAGTTGCTGTATTAGTTTCAGAGGTAGAGTTCAATGATTCATCAGTCTTATATAATACCCAGTGCTCCTTATATCATGTACCCTTCCTAATGTCCATAATCCAGTTACCCCATCCCCTGACCTTTCTCCCCTCCAGCAACCCTGTTTATTTCCTCTGATAAAGAGTCTCCTATGGTTTATCTCCCTCTCTGATTCCATCTTGTTTTATTTTTACCTCCTTTCCCCTATGACGCTCTGTTTTGTTTCTTAAATTCCACATATGAGTGAGATTATATGATAATTGTCTTTCTTTGATTGACTTGTTTTGTTTAGTATAATACCCTCTAGTTACATCCATGTCATTGCAAATGTCAAGATTTCATTTTTTTTGATGGTTGAGTCATATTTCCATTCTTTCTATCTATCATCTATCTATATACACACACACACACCACATCTTTATCCATTTATATATTTTTTTCTTTATCACTGCATTTTGCCCTCCTAATTTCAGTATGACTTGTGGATCTGCTTTTGTTGATTTTGTTGTGGGTTCCCTATGGCTGCTGGATCAGAATATCTATTTGCTTCCCCAGATAAGGGAAGTTTTTAGCTGTTATTTCTTCAAGTAAATTTTCTGCCCTGTTTCCTCTCTCTTTTCCTTCTGAGATCCCTATAATGTAGATTATTATTACACTTAATGAAATCACTGAGTTCTCTAAGTTTATCCTCATGAAGTATTTGTTTGTCTCTTATTTGCCAGCTTGATTGCTTTCCATTACTCTATCCTCCTGGTCACTGATATGTTCTTCTGCTTCTTGTAGCTTACTATTCATTCCATCTGTTATATTTTTAATTTATTAAAATCATTTAATTTTATTTAATAAAATTTAATTTTATTTATAAAACTATTATTTAATTAATAAATTAAATTTATTTAGAAATACTAATTATTTATTAAAATTATTATGATTTATTGGGTTCTTCATTTCTGATATATTAATTTTTATCTTTTTTAAAGGTCTCACTGATGTCTTCCATTCTTTTCTCAAGCCCAGTGAATACCTTTATAATCATTACATTAAATTAACTATCTACTTCTTTTTGTTTCACTTAGATTGTAATGTCTTTTAATTTGTGAAAAATTCCACTGTCTCTTCATTTTGTCTACTTCTCTGTGTCTGTTTCTGTGTTTTAGGAAAATCAGCCACATCCTCTGGCCATGAAGGGAGTGCCTTTATGTAGAATAGGTCCTTTAGTGACCTGCAGTGTAGTGTTCCCTATTCACCAGTACTTGGCACATCAAGGAAGTCTCCTATGTTGTGCTATTGTGTTTGGGTAGCTTTCCCTTTCAGTCCAGCCTTCTGCACTGACTGCCTTTCGTGAGCTGTGCTTGCTCTCTGTGGTGTTAGTGAGACCCGGGCATGCTGGTTCTGTGGGGTTGTGACCTTAGAAGGGTTTGCGGGTGGGGTGGAAATGTCAGCAAAATTTAAACTGAGTCACTAGTCCTAGGCTGGATCCTCTGAAGTGTGCTGGTGGCCAGGGGTGTAATACACACTAGTGGCAGCAGCCAAGGACAAGGTGCATGGCTGATGTGGTGGCAAGCAGTGAGTGTCTTTTGGGTGCCATATTCATGTATTCATTTTTGACTAGCAAAAGCTAGTCAAGGGGGTATAGCAACTGGGAGTCTGGTGGCCTGACAAGGTGCATCCTGCTTTAACAAAATTCACACTGAACCTCTAGTCCTAGACTAATCCCTCAAAGTATGGTGGCAGTCGAGGATATGGTATGCAGCAGCAGCAGCAGCAGCAGCAGCAGCAACAGCAGCAGCAGTAGCTAGGACACATGGTATCTGTGCCCCTGCTGGTTGGGCAAGGCACACTGTGTCTGTATGCGTGGTGGGTGGGTGTTGAATGTGGCTGTTGGGGTGAGGGACGTATGTAAGCATGGTTGAGTGGGCGGGGCACACACAGCATTAGCAAAATTTGCCCTTAGGCCAAATCCCCTGAAAGGCAGTGGCCAAGGGTGTGCAATACACAGAGACAGCTATTGCGCGGGGCATGTACAACCTTAACAAAATTTGCTCTAAGCCCAGGGCCAAGGCCAGCAGGCTTGGAGTGGGCAAGTCCTCAGGAGAACTAGTGATTGGAGAACTAGTGAAGCAGGTTAGGTAGCAAGTGTCTGTGTAGTGTTGCCTCCTGCGCTTGGCTTTGTTTCTATGCTGGGGGCCAGAGGAGGAAAATAGTGCCTGCCAGCCCCTTTGTTCAAAGAGAATTCCCCACAGGCTCCAAAATCAGTATAAACAAATCTTCCTCTCATTGTGCAAGCTGTTGCTTCTATGTTGCCTCTCCTTGGGCTCTTGTCTCTTTAAGGCAGGGATCTGGCTATCATTTACTCTTGCAGTTTGTCCAGTGCTGAGTCAGCTGACTTTTAAAGCTCCAGGCTCTAAGTCTCACTTGTACAAACTCGTGGAATTCAGACCCTCTGATTTTCAAGGCCAGACATTAGGGGATTCCTTTTCTCTGTGGGGGTTTCCTGGTGCTTTCCCCTCTCTGTGATCATGGCTCCCTTCCTCTTGCAGGAAGCTCCTAACCACCATTTGTGCCCTTCTTAACCTCTCAAATATGGCTTCTTCTCTACTTTTAGTTGTGGAGTTTGTTCTACTAATCTTTGGATCACTCTCCAGTTTATTGACTTAGATGTGAGTGATCTCTAGTTGTAAATTTGGGACAAGGTGAACTTAGGATCCTCCTTTTTCACCATCTTGCACCTCCCTCTTATTACTGGTTTTTGATTTGTAGGTAGTTAACTTTTGGTTTGTATATGACATCATATATGTCATATATGCAATCTATAGTAAGTTGATGCTCACATAAGTTTGAACCCATTCTTTATTCCTCTCCACCCCGTTTTCATATATGGTGTCGTATTTTACATGCTTTTATTTTGAGACTTTCTTGACTGATTTTTTAAAAATATTTATTTATTTGACACAGAGAGAGAGAGATCACAAGTAGGCAGAAAGGCAGGCAGAGAGAGAGGGAGAAGCAGGCTCCCTGCTGAGCAGAGAGCCCAATGCGGGGCTCGATCCCAGGACCCTGAGATCAGGACCTGAGCCGAAAGCAGAGGCTTTAACCTACTGAGCCACCCAGGTGCCCCTCTTGACTGATTTTTTACAGATACACTTATTTTTTGTGCTTTTGTGTTTCCTGCTTTTTATAGTCTCCTTTCTACTCTGTGCCTCCTGGATCTGGATATCTATTTCCTTCCCCAGATTAGGGAACTTTTCTGCTGTTATTTCTTCAAATAAATTTTCTTCCCCCTTTTTCTTTTTTCTTCTTTTGGGATCCTTATAATGCAAATGTTGTTATGCTTGACGGAGTCACTAACTTTCCTAAATCTATTCTCATTTTCCATATATTTCCCCCTCACCTGCTCAGCTTGATTACTTGCCATTACTCTTTCTTCTAGGTTATTAATTAATTTCTTTGCTTCCTCTAGCCTGTTGTTTACTCCATTATGTATAATTTTTAATTTCATTTTTTGAGTTCTTTATCTCTGGTTCTTTTTTATGTTCTCCATATCTTTAATAAGGGTCTCACTGATGTCTTTCACTCTTTTCTCAAGTCCAGTGAGTGTTTTTATGATCATTACTTTAAATTCTCTATCAGGCACATATTACTTACACCTGTTTCACTCATGTCTCTTTCTAACGTTTTGTCTTGTTCTTTCATTTGGAACATATTCCTCTGTCTCCTCTTTCTGTCTGCCTCTCTGTATCTGTTCTGTTAGCAAAGTCAGCTACCTCTCCTTGTTTTGAAATTAACGGCCTTATGAAGAAGAGGTTCTGTAATGCCCCACAACACAGTGTTTTCCATTCTCCTGGACCTGGTGCTTCAGGGGGTGTCTCCTATATATGTTACATGTGCCCTGCTATTGTTTCCTGGCTGCTTTTTCCTTCAGTCTACTCATCTGTCAAAGCTCTCTTTGCCAATTGTTGGCACTGTTTGGTCCCCTACTGAGGTGGGGCATAGTTTTAGCAAGTTATGGGCTGGTCTGCTTCTGAATGAGACCTTCTAAGGCTGCTAGGACCAAGGTCACATGGATGAGGTGTGTAATTTTAACTCTGTGTGTGCCTAGGGCTTCTGCAGGGCCTGATGCTGTCATTGCCACCAAGACAAAGGCCCCACAAAACTCACAGGTTGGGAGACATGGTGTTGGTGGGGCTAATGCTGATCTTCTAGGAGGGAACCCATAGTGCTGGGACTGAGGCAACAGTGACTGGAAAGGGTGGGTCCTCTGATGTGTGAGAGGGGCAGGATTTGGTTTAAACAAATTAGGTAAGGGGTGTTGGTGCTGTGCTGATTCCTGCAGGTGGTTGTGTGTTTATATGGAGGGGTAGGAGAGGAAAATGGTGCTTTACAGCTACTTTGTTCCTGGAGGTGTCTCCCTATGATTCCTGCTTCTCTGGAAATGCTCTGAGATGAGTAAATAACTTTCCCTTCTGTTTGTCCCAGGTGTTTTTCAAAATGCTGCTTCTATGCAGGATCTATGCTCTGTGTTTGTAGTGTTGTCTATTTAAGGGCATGAACTCAGCTTCCTAATGTCCTCTGAGCTCTCACAAGGCCTGGACCACTGATTTTTTACAATTTCAGGCCTTATGTCCTTCTGGTTATAAGAAATCATGAGGGGTGCCTAGGTGGCTCAGTCATTAGGTGTCTGCCTTCAGCTCAGGTCATGATCTCAGGGTTCTGGGATCAAGCCCTGCATCAGGCTCCCTGCTCAGCGGGAAGCCTGCTTCTCCCTCTCCCATTCCCCCTGCTTATATTTCCTTTTTCACTGTCTCTCTCTCTGTCAAATAAATAAAATCTTAAAAAAAAATAATGAAATTTGGTCCCTCTTGGATTCAAAGCCAAATGTTATGGGGATTCATCTTCCCCATATGGGCTCCCTGGTATGGTACTATGTTTCTCATCCTTCTCTGTGCCCACAGCTCCCACCCAACTAATGATGGCTGGAGTCCTTTTAGCTCCCCTGCTTATCCTCTTGGACATGAACTCTTCTCTACCTTTATTTGTGGAATTCATACTTCCATTATTTGGGTCATTTTCTGATTTTTTTATGCTAATGTGATTGTTATCTTGTTAATTATGTGGGATAAGGGGCACCTGGGTGGCTCAGTGGGTTAAAGCCTCTGCCTTCAGCTCAGGTCATGATCTCAGGGTCCTGGGATGAGCTCTGCACATTGGGTGCTCTGCTCAGCAGGGAGCCTGTTTCCTCCTCTCTCTCTGCCTGTCTCTCTACCTACTTGTGATCTCTCTCTCTCTCTGTCAAATAAATAAATTTAAAAAAATCTTAAAAAAAATATGTGGGATGAGGTGAGCTTAGGGGCCTCCTATTCCACCATCTTCTCAGCCTCCCCTAAACCACATTTTTTTGGTGAGCATTTATATTATTTCTACCTACTGGCTTTTGTGAATAATGCTGTAATGAACACATATCTATTCAAGATCCTGATTTTAAGTATTTTCAATAAACCCTGAGAAGTTCTATGGTAATTTTATTTTTATATTTTTGAGAATCTAAAATACTATTTTCCATAATGACTGTACCATTTTATATTCCTACAAAGAGGGCAGAGAAGTTCAGATTTTTTACATCCTTGTCAAAATTTGCTATTTCCATTTTCATTCCTTTTCCATTTCTTTTTAAATAATGTCCACTCTAACCAATGACAGATAATATTTCATTATAGCTTTGATTTGCATTTTCCTAATTATTAGCAGTATTAAGCATCTTTTCATATATCAGTTGCTATTTGTATGTCTTCTTTGGAGAAAGAACTATTGAATTCCCTTGTACACTTTTTAATTGCATCATTTTTTTCTCCCATTAAGTTACAGGAGTTCCTTGTATATTTTGGATATCATTTCCTTATTAAAAATATGGTTTGTATATGTTTTCACCTATTTCATAGGCTGCTTTTTCACTCTGATTGATTTTTAATGTACAGAAACTTTTTAGTTTCAAGTAGCCCAGTCTATTTTTGCTTTAGTTGCCTGTGCTTTTGGTATCACATCCAAGGAATTATTGCCAAATCCAATGTTATGAAATTTCCCCCTATGTTTTTGCTTAGGAATTTTGTAATTTCATATCATATCATTTAAGCTTTTAATATTTTGAGTTAATGTTGGTGCATGATATAAGATAAGTTCTAATTCCATCTTTTGGCTTGTAGATACCGAGTTTTTCCATCACTATTTGTTGAAGAGATAATCCATTTCCCATTATGCAGCGTTGGCTCCCCTGTAGAAGATCATTTCACCATATATGTATGTGTTTAGTGCAGACTTCTCTATTCTGATCTATTGATCTAAATGTCTGTCCTTGTGTCAGTACCATACTATTTTGATTACTGTAGCTTTGTAATATGTTTTGAAATGGGAGTATGTAGGCTAAAGGTTTATTTATCTTTCTTAAGATTATTTTGGCTATTCAGGGTCCTTTGTCATTTCACACAAATTTTAGGATTGTTTCTGTTTCTATAAAAATTCCATTGTCATTTTGATTAGGATTGCATTAAATCAGTACATTACTTTGTATAGTATGGATATTTTAAGAATATTAAGTCTTCCAAACCATAATAATAGGATGTCTTTCCATTTATTTGAGTCTTCTTTAATTTTTTTTCAGCAATGTTTTGTAGTTATCAATGTATGAGTCTTTGCATCCTTGGTTAAATTTATTTCTAAGTATTTTATTCTTTTTGATGTTATTATAATTTTTTAAATTTCTTTTTTGAATTATTTGTTGTATTGTAGAAACCCAATTGACTTTTGTATACTAAATATGTATTTTTCAACTTTGCTGATATTTTGAAGTTTGTATGTGTGTGTGTGTCCATAATCCTTTAAGTTTTCTACATATAAATCATGTCATCTGTGACCAGAGATAATTGTACTTCTTCCTTTCTTATTTGAATGTCTTTCATTTATTTTTCATTCCTAATTGCTCTGAGAAGGATTTCTAGTATTATGTTGAATGAAAGTGGTGAGTGTGGGCACTGTTGTTTTGTTCCTAGTTTTAGAGGAGCAGTTTTCAGTTTTTTACTGTTAGATGTGATGTTAACTGTGAGCTTATATATATATATAAATTTATATATTATATTATATTATATAATTATATTATATATTATATTATAAAATATAAATATAAAATATATTATAATATATTATTATATATATAATATATTATATATATTATATAAAATATATTTATATAATATAATATATAATATAATTATATTTTATAATTATAAAAATTATAATTATATACATAATTATATATAAAAATATAATATAATTTTATATATAATTATATATGATATAATTATATATTTATATATTATAATTATATTTATATATTTTATATATATTATATAAATTTATATAATATGTTATATAATATAATATGTTATATATATATAACATTCAAGGATGTTATATATATATAACATTTATATAAACCATTTATATATAGCATTTATAAATAAATGCTTTTAGAAAAGCATTTATATGTATAAAGCTCACAGTTAACATAAAAAAATACAGTAAAAAATACAAACATATATATGTGTGTGCATATATATGTTTATAAAATGCTGAAACAATTTCCTATAATTTATAGTTTATTGAATATTTTATTATGAAAGTGTATTGTTTTGGGATGCCTGGGTGGCTCAGTTGCTTAAGTGTCTGACTTTGGCTCAGGTCATGATCCCACATTGGGCTCCCTGCTCAGTGGGGAGCCTGATTCTCCCTCTGCCTGCTGCTCCCCCACTTGTTCTCTCTCTCTGACAAATAAATAAAATAAAATAAAGTGTGCTGTTTTATTAAATGCTTTTTCTGCACCTCTTAAGATAATCATGTGAATCTCATTGCTTATTCTATTAATGTGATTTATAACATTGATTTTCATTTGCTGAATCATCCTTGAATCCCAAGGATAAATTCCACTTACTCGTGTTTCAATCTGTTGTTGAATTTGATTTTCTAGTATTTTGTTAAGGAGTTTTGCATCTATGTTCATCCTGGATATTGGCCTGTAGTTTAGTTTTCTTGTGTCTGGCTTTGACATCTGAGTAACACGGGCCTCATCAAAATAAGTGAAGTGTTCCCTTCTATTCAGTTTTTTTAAAGAGTTTGAGAAAGATTAGCATTAATTCTTCTTTGAATGTTTTAATAACACATCAGTGATGCAATCTGGTTCTGGGTTTTTCTTTTTGGGGGAGAGTTTCTATTATTGATTCAATCTCCTTATTTGTTATTGGTCTGTCAAAACAGGTCTTGGTACATGGCATGTTTCTAGGAATGTATCCATTTCTTCTAAGTTACCTAATTTGTTAACACATAGTTGTTCATTGTAGGCTCATAATCATTTTTAATTTCTGTGGTGTTAGTTGTAATGTGTTCTTTCACTTATGATTTTATTTGAGTTTTCTCTCTTTTTTGTTAATCTAGGTAAAGATTTGTCAATTTTGTTTATCTTTTCTAATAAATAACTCTTGGTTTTAATATTTCTTATTGTTTTTATATTACCTATTTCCTTTATGTTTAATCTTAATTATCTTTCCTTCTGCTAACGTTGGGATTAGATTTTTTTCTTCTAATTTTCTGAATTGTAAAGTTATATTGTTTATTTGAGTTTTTTTTTTCTTTTTCAAGGTAGGTGTTTAAAACTATAAACTTTCCTCTTAGTATTGCTTTTGCTGCATCCCATAAGATTTGACATGGATGGAACTGGAGGGGATTATGTTAAGTGAAGTAAATCAAGCAGAGAAAGACAATTATCATGTGGTTTCACTCATATGTGGAACATAAGCAATAGCATGGAGGACCATAGAGGAAGGGAAGGAAATCCAAAAGGGGAGCAAGCAGAGAGGGAGATAAACCATGAGAGACTATGGACCCTGGGAAACAATCTGGGAGTCTCGGAGGGGAGGACAGTGGGGGAAGGGGGTAACAGGATGATGGGTATTGAGGAGGCACATGTTGTGATGAGCACTGGGTGTTATACTTAACTAATGAATCACTGAACACTACATCAAAAACTAATTATGTACCATAGAATGGCAAACTGAACATAAAAAAAGTGTTTAAAAAAACAACAAAACCAAGATGTATGTTGTGTTTCCATTTTCGTTTGTATCAAAATATTTTCTAATTTATCTTTGATTTTGTCTTTGACTTATTACTTTTTCAAAAATGTGTTGTTCAATATCTACATATTCCTGAATTTTCCAGTTTTCCTCCAATCAATAATTTCTAGTTCATTTTACTGCAGTCAGAAAAATACTTGGTATGATACCAATCTTAAATTTGTTAAGATTTATTTTGTGACCTAAAATGTGATTTATCTTGGAGAATGCTCTATGTGTGCTTGAGAATAATGTGTATTCTGCTGCTGTTGGGTAGAATGTTTTATATGTCTGTTAGGGCCATGTTCAAATTCTCCTTTTCCTTGATCTTCTGCCTGGATGTTTTATCCATTACTGAAAATGAAATATTGAAAGCCTTTACTATTATTTGTTGCTATTTCTTTCATCAGTTCTGTGAATATTTGCTTCATATATTTGGGTGTTATGATGTTGAGTGCACGTTGATTTATAATTATTATACTTTCTTGATGAATTAACCCTTTAGTCGCTTATGTAATGTCGCACGAAAAACGCTTTTTGTCTCTTTTGATAGTGACTTAAAATCTATTTTGTCTGTTATAAATATGGCCACCTTTGTTTCCCTTTTGTTTCTGTTTGCATAAAATATTTTTTCTTATTTCTTTACTTACTGCCTCAATATGTTCTTTTCAGGGTTTTTTTTTTTTTTTTGCTTTCTATTTATTCACATTTCATGGATTATTACACTTCCTCAAAAACTAATGCAAACTGAAATTACATTGTCTGACAATTCAAGTATTTTAGTTTTAGAAAACAATTTCTTATGTAAAACGGAAAGCAAACAACTTATTCACTTGATTGCTAAGGAGTTTTACATCTCTGTTATAATTGGGTCTGCATCCACCAGAATCCACAGTCCTTACCATGCATGATTGCTTCTGGCTAGGAATACACAAGTGCTTAGAACACTGACTGGAAGATAAGACGTTTGGATGGGCTCCTTACAATCACCTACTGGTATCACGGGACACATCAATTTCTCCTACAAGTTCTCACTTCCATAATAAGAATGAATACCCAGGGATTTGGGAGTAAGCCATTTAGTTTGCAAAGTCTTCAAACACACTATGCTTGTATTTTGAGCGTTCTGAAATGAAGAATAACTGACAAATGCTCAAAAAGAAACAACTTATTTAACTTTAAAGTTAAAGCAAAAAGGTTTTCTCAGTGATTACTTGTTTTGAACTTTAATAGTAAGGTGGAATTTTTATCTCTACCCCAGCACAGGTAGATTTTTTTGGCGTGTAGCATATCAAAAATATGATTTAGAACTGAAATTTTAAAACTATAATCCTTTTAAAAAAATCAGTTCATAAATGGTTATTCTTGTCCTTCCATGGAAAACCTAATCTAAAACGTCTTTAAAAACTGGACACACATTTTCAGCCTATAATTCTAATAATGAAGACAGCACAATGCTCAATTTTCTGCTTACTAGGGAATGCTCAAAAGGATAAGATGGACACACACCAGTTTTTAAAAAGTTCGCCGGGATACTTAGTATTTGTCAAGATGCAACACAAACTGATTTAGAACTAAGATTAAAAACACCACACTTCAGGCCACGTAGATGATATACTTCAGATTCTCCAAATAAACATAAAAATTTTAAAGCCAAATTTCTAATATTTTGTTAAAAATTAATGTAACTAAACCAATGTGGCAGAATTTAGCTATTAATACAGTAAGGGAAAAATGATGAGACCTCTAGGAGCCAAAAGGACCCCTTCCTCCAAGTAACATACAAGTATTTAGAGTTTACAGTAAAATCCACACACCCTCAGCCTCTTTTGTATTAATACATAATTAAAGTGGAGACCAAGAATTTTGTAAAGCAGAAGTGACATGAAGGAAATATCACATTGTGACTTATGGCACATGGATTACATTTGTCCCTGTAACTGTCACTTTAACAGTGAGTCTTAGCAACAGCAATTTGCTGGGAATATTAGGGGGAAAAAGCCACATATATTCATTAATTTAAAAATATACAAACCATCCTTTGAGTGGGGGTTAACAGGTGACTGAATCTTGATGTTTTCATTGCCACTGTGACACCCCCAAGGGTACCCGAGAGATCTACCAGCTCCTGGGGGCCACGGGAGCATGTGTGGCTAAAGTGGGACACACTGGATGAAACTTGTGCCCTGTATTTTCTCATCCTTCTAACAGCTGGATAAACCTACAGTAAAGAAGTAGGGCCACTATTATTGCTGTAACAGTATTGACCACCTGCTTATTATAAATCACCTGTAACAAAAACTCACAAAAATTCTCAATTCTAAAAAAAAAAAAGGCAAAAGTAATTACCACTCCTCTAGCTCTCCCAATGTGAATTTGACCACATCCCATGAAAGTGTGAGCATACCTCTCTCTTTGTATTTATCCAGAATCACACACTGGGCCAAATTCTTTCACTGGAATCAGAAAACAGTCGTACAGGAATCTCATGATAAATGTTGGGTCAACTACCATACCTCGAGTATATGAGTTAACATATTTGATCATAAAATGATTTCTCTGCCCCCTTTATATCTAAAAATTATAGCTTCTTTAAAAAAACTGTACTATTTATAATTTTGAATATTCTAAGTCAGAAGACATTATATATTGAAGATCAGAATATATGTGTGAACACTCAGACACAGACCCTGAGCCTTTAAACAAGATTATCTGGTACCAGAATTAAATGATTAATGACGAATAAAAGTAGACATTTAAACATTAAGATCTGCATCTAATTCATGTGCCCAGACTCTTTTTTTAATTTTTAAATTTTTTTAAATATATTTTTAAAAGATTTTATTTATTTATTTGACAGAGAGAGAGAGAGAGATCACAAGGAGGCAGAGAGGCAGGCAGAGAGAGAAAGGGGGGAAGCAGGCACCCTGCTGAGCAGAGAGCCCGATGCGGGGCTCCATCCCAGGACGCCGAGATCACGACCCCAGCTGAAGGCAGAGGCCTTAACCCACTGAGCCACCCAGGCGCCCCCCCCCCTTTTTTTTTTTAAAGATTTTATTTACTTATTTGAGAGAGAGTGAGAGGAAGCATAAGAGGAGAGAAGGTCAGAGGGAGAAGCAGACCTCCGTGGAGCTGGGAGTCTGATGCAGAATTCCATCCTGGGACTCCAAGATCATGACCTGAGTCCAAGGCAGTTGCTTAACCAACTGAGCCACCCAGGTGCCCTATACCCAGAGTCTTCAAAGAATACTCAGATTAGTTACCTAACAGTTATGTAGAAATAACATAGATATTCTTATACATAACCATGGCTCCCTTCCAAATGTACATACTAAATACCTTACTCTTAAAAAACTAATTGGAAATTATAGATATCAAATATAGAATAAACTTCTGTCTAAAGTTAAAGGCAACATTTATACAGAGAATTTTAATTCTATTACCTTATTGCTTGTTTCTTGGTTAATTCACATGGCTCATGTGTAATAAAATCTCCTAGGACTTTAATAAGTAGCTCTTAGATCTATAGGGTTCATCATAGTACAAATAACTAAGAAGTATTTTTTTTGTATTGTTTAGCTTTGACTTAACTTTCTTTTTTACAAGGGTTTGCTGTCCATGATCCATAAACTGTAAGCTACCAAATTTGTGCTTTTAAACCTCATTCCTGGGAATGTCCCTCTATTCTGTTTGTCTGTGGGGAAATACAGAAGTAACAGCACCTTATGAATAAAACTGCAAAACACAGTCTACAAAACCAAGCAAGCCACATGTTTCTTTTTTTTCTTTTCTTTGCTTTGTTTTTTATTAGTTTCAGAGGTAGAATTTAGTGATTCATCAGTTGCATAATACCCTGTGCTCATTGCATCAAGTGCCTTCCTTAATGCCCATCACCCAATTCCTTCCTTAATGCCCATCACCCCACCCCACCCAGCAACCTTCAGTTTGTTTCCTAGAGTTCAGCACTTTTTATGGTTTGCCTCCCTCTCAATTTTCATCTTATTATATTTTTCTTTCCTTTCTGCTATATTCATGTTTTGTTTCTTAAATTCCGCATGAGTGAAATCATATGTTATGTGTCTTTCTCTGACTGACTTATTTTGCTTAGCAGATTACCCTCTAGTTCCATCCATGTCATTGCAAATGACAAGATTTCATTCTTTTTGATGGCTGAGTCATAGTTCTTTTAAAATGAAAAAGCAGTTCCTGGGTGGCTCGGTCTGTTTAAACATTTGCCTTCGGCTTGGGTCATGATCCCAGGGGACTGGGATTGAGCCCGGCTTCTCCCTTTCCCACTCCTCTTGCTTGTGCGTTCTTTCTCTCTCTCTGTCAAATAAGTAAATAAAATCTTTAAATTAAAAAGAGGCAATTCCTGAATCAGGTAAAACAGGCTACAGGGTTAAAGGTCAATGTCTGCAAATAAGAAGCTAAAGACTCTAATCCTGAGGGGGGACATTTGGTACTCAGGGCTCAGCTTTAAAATAACAATAAAATAATCTTGTAACACTGAAAAAATAAACATATTTTGGGAAAAAATAAAATAACAATAAAATAAAGGAAAAAATATCTCTGTTGCAGTGTGGAAGGATGATTCATTTGGAAAGAGTGCTGTTTTATCCATTCGTCTGTTGAAGGGCATCTTGGCTCTGTTCACAGTTTGGCGATTGTGGCCTTTGTTGCTATGAACATTGGGGTACATGCGGCCCTTCTTTGTATTGTATCTGCTTCTTTGGGGTAAATACCCAGAAGATATGGTACTTATATACAAAGGAATATTATACCTCCATCAGAAAGGATGAATTCCCAACTTTTGTATCAACATGGACGGGACTGAAAGAGATTATGCGGAGTGAAATAAGTCAAGCGGAGAGAGTCAATTATCTTATGGTCTCACATGTGGAGCATAAGGAAAAAGATGGAGGGCATTGTGAGAAGGAAAGGAAGGGTGAATGGGGGGAAATCAGAGGGGGAGATGAACCATGAGAGACTGTGGACTCTGAGCAAAAAACTGAGGATTTTGGAGGTATTGGGTGAGCCTGGTGGTGAGTATTGAGGAGGGCACATATTGCATGGAGCACTGGGTGTGGTGCATGAACAATTAAACTTGTAACACTGAAAAAATTAAATAAACATATTTGGGGGAAAAAAAAGAGTGCTGTTCTCCCAGATCAGTCAAACCCCCCAGAGAGGAATGCTACAGGTGAGTTTCCTTCTGGGCACAGGATCTGTTGGAAAACCTTGTCAGCAGTGGCAGCAGACCCCAAAACCTGTGGATTGAAACAGTCTTTGGGAAGTCTAATTGATATCCTGGTTTCAGGCTATCAAGAAATCATTTGTGGTCAGTTTAATAAATGAACATTTAAAATCTTCCAAAAGATTTCATTCAAGTGTATTTTATACATTATACAGTTCTTAAGAAAAGGGAATCAGCTTCTTGACACTTAACATTTAAAGATTTTATTGGGCATATTACACAAAAATTTTAAGTTATCTATAAATTCTTAGAATGTCAAAGAAGGAAAGAAAAACTAAGTTTAAGGGATGGTGGGAGAGCAGTAATTTAGCAACAATTTCTCAGTCAAAGTATGTTCAGGCATCCTTTTTCTCCAGTAAAATTTTGTGCAACTCATCTGCATCCTTGTCTATTACCCAAATTAACATGGTAACTGGGATGGTGACATTCTTCTCATTGATAGGTGGGTTTGGAGCACATACTAATAAGTATGCTGTTTTTCCCTGGTCAGGTACACAGTATGTGGGGAGGAATGAGATCATTCAGTGATGTTTCCTAAATTGGCATCTTCCCACACTAAAACTTACGTCTTCTTATTTGCTGTAGATTTTAAATGCAAAGTATTCACACCTATATCTTGTAAAATAGTTTACGCTTTTTGGAGTAAAAAAAAAAAGCCTTCTTTTACTTCAGTAACTACTAATTTGGGTGGATCATCATTCCCTTCTTCATCTCTACCTTTGTATTAGTTACTGTTGCTTTCAGCTTGTATCTCCAATGTTTTTGTGGAAAATGGTGAAGAAATTAGTTTATTTGGGGTCATATCTTTGCCAAATAAACTGAAGTCTCCAGAATAAAATAAAAATCCAGGTAAGGACCAAGGTTTAATGAACCTAAGATAAAAATATTGAAATGGCCTTTCTTACCCATTCCAGTGTGGCTATTCTCAGATTTGTGCTTTCCTGGAGTACAGCAACTTCCTATTTGGGTTCTGGAATTCTCACGTAGGTTTCTCTCTCTCTGGAATTCTCACATGGGCTTTTCTCTTTCTTTCTCTTTCTTTCTTTCTTTCTTTCTTTCTTTCTTTCTTTCTTTCTTTCTTTCTTTCTTTCTCTTTCCTCTTTCTTGCCTGCTTGCTTGCTTGCTTTCCTCCTTCCTTCCTTATTTCCTTCCTTCCTTCCTTCCTTCCTTCCTTCTTTCTTTTCTTCCTTTCTTCCTTTTCCTCCTTTCTTTCATTCTTTTTGCCTGTATTTCATTGCTATATTGATGTATCTGTGGGAGAATTACTTCTGGGACTTTCTGTTCTACCATCTTGCTGATGTCATTGTGCTCTTTCTGACATTTTCTTATCAATGATATGGTAGACTCATACATAAATCTTGAAACAGATATTTATTTAGTTATTATTCCTTGATAGAGCTTGTGTAAGATTCAAGCTACTTCTTTCAATGGTGAAGTCATGTGGGCATGAATTTCCTTAGTGAGAATATTAGCATATGAATTAAATGTCTTTGTTTGTTATAAAACTAATCAGTCTTTCTATTTTTTTATTTTTTGATAACCTTCATTTTTCTAGGAATATGTTCATTTCAACTAAACTTTCTTTTTTTTCTTTTTCTTCCCCAAATATGTTTATTTTATTTTTTCAGTGCTACAAGATTGATTGTTCACGCACCACACCCATTGCTCCATGCAGTACGTGCCCTTTCTACTTGGAGTGTCATGCATTTAATCATAACAATCTCTTATCTTTATAATTACTGAAGGATTTTTGGTTTTGTCCCTTTTTAATTTTTGATCCTAGTTACTTGTGCTCATTTTTTTTCCTTGCTCATTTGTAAGAGGGGTGTGTATTATAAGCCTTTCTGAGAACTAACATTTAGCTTTTCCAATTTTCTCTATGATAGGATTGTTTCTTTATTAATCTCTTCATTTATCTTATTTTTCTCTTCTACTTTATTTGGATTTATTTTGATAACTATTTCTTAATTTCTCAAGATGAATTATGAGTTAGTTAATTTCTATATTTTTCCCAATATAAGATTTTAAGGTTACTCATTTTCTTTTATGTTTTACACTGATCCTCACAGGTTCTGATGCTTAGTATTCTCATTAATATTTAGTTAAAATATTTTCTTTTTTCCATTATTTCTTTATTGTCTAATAACTATTTATTTTTAAAGATTTTATTTGTTTATTTGATACAGAGAGAGAGTGAGATCACAAGTAGGCAGAGGCAGGCAGAGAGAGAGAGGGAAGCAGGCTTCCTCCTGCTGAGCAGAGAGCCCAATGTGGGGCTCGATCCCAGGACCCTGAGATCATGACCTGAGCTGAAAGCAGAGGCTTTAACCCACTGAGCCACCCAGGCACCCCTCTAATAAACTATTTAAAAGTGTATTCTCAATTTTAAAACATATAGAGATGTTTCTGTTTTTTTTTGTTTTTTTTTTACTCTTTTTGACCATATTTACATTGTGACACAGTCTGCATTATTTGATATATATTGATATTTCCTTTTAGGCTGCATATATGTTCTTTTTTAAAAAGAAATAATCCATGTGTCCTTTTTATTTATTTATTTATTTATTCATTTATTTATTTATTTGACGGAGAGAGAGAGATTACAATTAGGCAGAGAGGCAGGCGGGGGGGGGAAGCAGGCTCTCATGTTTGGAATTTGTTGGATTGGTTAAACATGTGAATTGGCATTTTTTAACAGAAAATTCTCAGCCATAATTTTTTCTGACATTGACTATGTCCTATTTTTCCCCTTTTTCTGGGACTCCATATACTGCATTTGTATATTTTCTTTTTTTATTTTCTCTTTCATACATTTCGATACAATATTGCTTTGGAATTTGTTTTGCATATCTTATTCTCATACCTTATTCTCTGACCTGTTCTCTAGTTCACTAAGCCTATATTCAGTGGTGCACAATTTATTGTGAAATTAATTTAATCAGTTCCTAATTTGCCATAGTTTTATTTTTCAAGTTTGGAGTTTTAATTTCTTTTTTGTATACACGTGCTCTTGTTTCATTTCCCTGTTACAAGTTTTAAGCTAAACAGTTTCTTGAATAAAATAAGCATAATTGTTTTATAGTCTGTTTCATGATATCTAATAATATCTAGAGTCTCCATGTGTTTTTTTGTCTATTGTTTTTTCTGTCTCTAGCTTATGTGGTTTTGCTTCCTTATGGATCTATTTTCCTGTGAATGTGTTTTGAACATTCAATATATTTTGTAGAAATAGTATAAAATCTCAGATTACTATATTTTTCTCCAATGATTATTTTAGTTTGCTTTTGTTAGTTTCCTGGGGACAATAACAAATCAACAAGTTAAAGGCTTATTTTCTGGCCTCAAATTCAGACTGCAATTTTTGTGGGTGTTAGTTTCTTTCTGACTTGCCCTCATACCTAAGGTTTAACCTCTTTTGTTCTCACTCAAAATCAGGGAAAATGTATCAGATGCCCATCTTTTGCAGATTCTGAGCTTTGACTCTTTTCTGCTTAATATTAGGAAGTCACTCAATACTCAGTAATATCTCTCTGCTGCCTTTTTTTGATCTGAAAAGGCTCCAAGGGTAAAAGTATCTTTGGTTTCCTATACTTTAGCACATCTCATTGCAGTAATTTCTCATTGTCTTCTTAGTTTTTGTATTTTTTTAAGAATATTGAAAAATATTTTCTGGCTTTTCAGTTATAATCACCAGAAGCTGGGCAAAATTAGTCTAAAGCAACTTGTCTGCCATTATGAGGAGCATGTATTTGAAGAATATTTTTATTTTTACCTTTTTTTCTGTTTCTTGACTATGCTTTTTTAAAAGAATATGTTGGTTTGCTAATGTGGGCACTTTAGTATCAGACAGTATGCAATATTTTTTTTTCTTAGCACCTGGTACAGAACATTCAATGTATTTTGTTTAATGAACGAATCAATTAATAAATAAAAAGAGCATAGCATGCAACTTTCAAATAATGAAAATCTCACTACTATTGCAATAATCATATTTTATTTTGTCCTTTGTCTAATATAAGTACAGATAATTTTCTCTAAATGAATGGTGTAGAAAATAGGGTGATTCCATAGTGTAAACTAGCATCCATCAGAGTCTTCTCATGACTGAAATTATATTTTTTGGACATGACTCAAATTCTACTTCAAGATTCTAGATTAATAATAGCATTTTTATTTAAGAAAACTCTTGTTTCAACTCTTTATTTTGACATCAATTTAAAGAGATTATTATTTTCTCATTCACAGCAACTATTTTTCCAAGGAGGATTTTGGTGGTTGCAATATTATAGGAATTGTATTCAGCAGTGATTCATATATGAGATGGGATAATTTTTTTCAGAAAGTACAGTGAGTGCTGTATAGAATAGTGGCAACATTTTGGACAGTATATAAGGAATGGGAGTAAAGGACAGAAAAATAAAGCAATACTTATTGATAATTGAAGACAGTGGACTCATTAAGCATCTGTGTTTTGTGAGATGCATTTGTAAACCACGTTAATTTTTATTAAAGTTTATAGTTAACAATACACACACAAATGTATGTTTTTCACTCAAAAACTATGTTTACACTTTCTTATATGTGCAACTGAGAAAAGGAATTAGTTTTTGTATGCAAGAATCAAATAAGGGTAAAACCCAGTCATAGGTCCAAGTAGGTTAGGCCCAGCTAATGATTTCATGAGGGTAGAAGATAGGTGATACTAGAAGGGAGAGGAATACTAAAATGAAGGAATAGCTAGATAATTAACACCTGGAACAACAGGAGTTCTGTCATCAAGGATACAATGATTAACAACCCAATCCATGCTCTCAGGTGATTCACCTTCTAATAGGAAGATAAATAGAAACCACATTCAGATATTAACAATTAGGATAGCACTGGCACTGATGGATCAAAATACATACAAGCCTTACCTAGAGCAGAGTTCTAGAGTTCAAGTGTTAATCCTTTAATTGCTTGGTCACTGGAGGTTTGAAGGGGGTGTCCTAGGTGAAGAACTGAGATGACAATAGGCAAAAGGGATTTTGAGACACTGGATCTTAATCACCTTTTACATAATATTGCAATATTATAACAACTAATATGGTTATATAGGAACTTACCCAGCCCTGGATACAGGAAACACAAAGTATGACAACACATAATAGAGTTTGTATATCACAAAGTGAGGTCAAAGACATGAAACTATTGAGCGCTGCCTGGGTTAGACTTAAGAGTGAAAGTAACACTTCAACTAACTCTGGAAATATGAAAGAGTTTGACATGAAAGTTGTGGTTTAAAAACATTCCAGAAACATGGACTGGTTTGAAATAGTGTGAAATATTTAGAAAGCCTCTAATTCCTCAGCTCAATTGTAGTGTAACTTGCAAGGAGGTAAGTGGCAGGTGATGGATGATATTAGAGAAGCAGGTAGAAGAATTGATTTGCCCAAAGCCAAACATCTCGTAAGTGGAAAAGTAATTATTTAAAACTTAGAAGTCTCCAAAGGTTATGTTTTTTTTTTCCACTATGCTTGTGTTTTATGATGCCTCTTTTTTGAGACATAACATTTGTTGAAATAAGATTTTATGCAGAATGCATAATGTATATAAAATATAAGGTTTAATGTGCTTTGGTGGAAGTAGGGGCTACAGTGGGCAGCCTCTTAAGTAGAAATTCATTGCTCTACAAGTACTCTTTTTCCCTGTCATGCCCAACCCCACTCCGTATATTGCATGGGTTAAGTTTTATAGGAACTCAGAGGAGAAATTGGTTAATTCATTTGGAAGAAGTCATAGGAAGATTCATAAGACAGGTGACATTTGACCTCAGCCTTGAATGATAAGCAGACATTTACCAGACACAGAAGAGAGGAGTAATACTGCAGAAAGGATAGCGGATGGAAATGACTGCAGAAAAGTAATTTTGACCTACTTTTTTTCTAAGGAACTTGGACATTAGCCTGTAAGCAATAGGGTGTCATTAAAAAATTTTCAGCAGGAGCGTGCCACAAGCAAACTGGCATTTTACAAAGATGATTCTGACATTAGTGTGTAGAATGAAATGGGGCATCAGAAAAGCCAGGGCAGGTAGGTCATTTAGGAGGTTATTATTTCAGCAAGAAATAAGGTGGGTCTGAATTTATACCCTGGTAGTAAAATGGCTCTCCACTCTGAATTGAGGTAAGATAATAGAAGTGATTTATTATTATCCGATTATTCAGTATTCAGGTCTGGGTACCCTAATTCTCAGCAAAATAGATTAACTGAAGGAGTTTCTCACCAGGGAAAGTTAAACCTTGATTTGACATTTTGTCTGATAATTTGGTGGTCCATTACTGGTTGCCTTTGCAAGTATAATTCATAAACTTTAAAAAGCTCCCAGTAGCTTTGTGATTTTTTTTCCTTTGTTTTGGAATGAGTTTCTTAAAACCAGCAATTAGCAAAACCACACTTCTATGACCCACACTTTTTCTGTATTTCTCAAAAGTGTTCCACAGCTTGACTAGATACAATGTAGATAGTTTCTTGTGTACTAGAGTACTCTTTAGGCTTACTTGTTTCTTATAATGTAGGGGATGCATCTGAGGACTAGTGAAAAAGATCCATTTGAATATACGATTTAATTAATATTTTTCATAAATAAAATAATATAATTTATAAATTATATATTATTTTCTTTGAAATCCATGTTACCTACTGTTATTGTAGGCTATTTTACATCCTATATTGGCAGAACCCGATATTTGGCTAAACATATATGCTGATAATTGTTTTTGAAGCCTTTAAAGTTTTTATTCATGTCAAAGAGGCTTGATGCAGAAAGAAGGCATCAAACATGAAAGCTTCTTTGCTTTGCTGATGAATGTGGTTTAAAATATTTAACCATAGAGACATTTGTACCAGACATAAAGCCAAGTGTTGTTCCTATTTTCCAAATTGGATTGTGAAGAAAACAGAAGAAATTTAAGTATTTGCCAATAAGGCTGATATAGTGAAAATCAGTCCCCTTATAAGTTCATATGTCTAAGTCAGTCATATATGACTAAACATATGGCAGTGCTGCATACGAAAACAAAATAAATTTCTAGCAAAGAGCCCTTTACAATTCAAGATTAAGGTCTCTGCACAGGGTGTTGTAAGTTTCGGTTTGCATAGAGCATCTGACCTCCCAATTAATGGTGCTTTTTCTTCCCTCCCCACTTCCCTTCACCTCATTATGATCTACTTGAGTTTGGACCAACACAATTTAGTTACCGCCTCTTATTTCTTGCCTTTTCTCCTTTAATGCAAAACACCATGATTTTGGAGGGCATTTCTTTGTGGCAGATAGATTATCACATTCTTCATTTATATAAACATGAATACTCACGCTATGAATTAATTATGTTTTCTTTATATACTGGTGAGATAGAAAATTTGGAATGTAGTTTCTTTGCCAACTTCCACTTTCTTCCCTCATCTATGTCCCTTTCTTTTTTTCCATTTTTTCCTTTTTTAATATTTCTGTTTTCTGTAGTCCAAAGAAACAGGAAGTGGATGGTGAGCTGAGAGTGGTGTATAAGCAGGCACATCCAATTGTTTTTCTACACTTCAGATCTTCATCTATGTGGTATCAGCATAAGTGGCTGAGATATGAAAATGCACAATTAAATCTATTTCTGTCTGTTACTGGTTCATAAGAGCCAAGTGTTAAATTTCCAGAAATTTTATGAGCTTGATGTTAAACCACTTATTATTAAAAATTAAATTATATGAACTTACAATTAAATACCTTTAATAAAAACAAAAGTAACAAGTATTTTTCAATTCTTAATTATTTTACTACATTTTGCTACTATCTTAAGATTATTTACTATGTAAATATTTTTTAAATAGTAAATAATTTTTAAAAAAAATTTTTAAAAATTATTTACTATGTAAATAATTAAGATCATTTACATTTGCTATGATCTTAAGATTATTTACATCTATTGCACCCACATAGTGGGAATATTGTATAATGGTGTGCCATTGTACATTATTTCTCAATTCTGCCTTCAGTGATATCATGTTGCTAGCTTGAAACTGGACTTAGTAGGGGTATTTACACTATGGACATTGGCAAATGTTACAAATAAGGATTTGATTAATTGTTGATTTTTTAAACCTAAGAATAAGCAAACTATAACATATGGGCCAGATATAACCTACCATCTATTTTATAAATAAAGTTTTACTGAACTGTAGCCATTTCCAGTGCTGCAATGATGGAACTGAATAGTTGCAAAAGATACTGTATGGCTTGGAAAAAACAAAATATTTATGGTATGTCACTCTACATAAAAAATTGCCAATTCTTGGTCTAAATTTAAGAATGTGATAAAAAATGTTAATAATGCAGATTAAACTTACAAGTGTAATGTGTCTATAGATGTGACACTGTGGGTAACACACTCACAAAAAATATAACCAGCAAACACAACATTTACCAGCATGACACAATATAAAATAATTAGAATATACTGCTTATATTGAGAAAAAATTAAATAAAGGTGTCAATACTGCATTTATTTGGACCAGTTTTGAATATAGCTGGGTCATATACTCTGAGGGGAGTTATTATTTTTTTAATTTATTTAGTCACACAGCATCTAGCAGTACTGAACACATTGTAACCACTCAGCTGATTTCTGTGAATTATTAATGATTCTTACCTGAAAGGAAACCTTTACCTTATATTCATATAAAACTAATCCCCAAATATATATATTTTGATACTTCCCCACAAATTTTGAAGGATACATGGTTGAGATTATTAGCTATAGTTGGCCAATAACAACCATGAAACCCATAAATGTTAAATACTTTTGCTACCTAAAGTATGGTTTCTAGATGAGCAGCAGCGTCTCGTCACTTTTGACCTTGTTAGAAGTGCAAAATGCAGGGGCCCCTGAGTGGCTCAATGGGTTAAAGCCTCTATCTTCGGGTCATGATCTCAGGGTCCTGGGATCGAGCCCCACATAGGGCTTTCTGCTCAGCAGGGAGCCTGCTTCCTGCTCTCCCTCTGCCTGACTCTCTGCCTACTAGTGATTTCTCTCTCTGTGTCAAATAAATAAATAAAATCTTTAAAAAAAAAAAGAGAAGTGCAAAATGCATTACTTCAAGTGTATTCCAGATTTACTGCTCCAGAAACAGCATGTTAACAAAATTCCCAGCTGATTCCTGTACACATAGAGCTAGAACAAGGACTTCTGAGATGAGTGTTCTTACATACTGCCTCCCTAATATACTATACTTTCACATTTCAAATATAAGAACTAAGACAATATTTCAGTTTCTTGGATTCAACAAGCAGCAGAAGAAAAATCTTTATTCATTATAATCTGTTTTCCCTTTTACCTATTGTATGATTTTATTCTCACAAACTTCTTCTAAGACATAATGTGAACATTGTTATGTCTTTTTCAATAATGAGTTAATAAAGATACAGTTAATTTATTACTGTTTTAACCAACTTTAAACAGTATGTTAGTGACAGACTCATCAGGTGAGCTTTTTATATCAGTTTATTTTCATATCAAACTCAGCAAGTGGAATTGGGAGAGACAATTATCTGATAAGTGTAGGTCCCTCATATAATCTGTCTGGGTATTTCAGGCTCTTGAATAGCCACTCATATACACCCATTCCACAAAATTCATAAAAAATTTAAGATAATAAGGATTAAAGCTGGAAGTATCTATGTGATTTTGTATAGGTCTAGGCTTTATACAAGGACATTTTAAACCCTAAAATTTCTAATTGTAGAAAATATTTGATTACCAACAATAAACAAAGTAATTGCAAATGTCTTATTTTTAGTTAAAAAATCAATAAATTAATTTTTCATAACAAGGTTAACAATGTGATTCTTTTTAAAGAATAATGTGCTGGTTAGTCTACTAACAGAACCAGTAAACAAGCAAGATTTTCATACTCATGTGTACAGTGGTGTCACTGGTTAGATAAAATTATTGGTATCCAATCATCAATAATAACTTATTGTATATTGTATTTTATTATTTTATTTTCAATATCATTACAAACAATTAAAATATATTGTCTTTATTATACAACAAATTTTTACTTCTTCAAGGTACTCCTTCCTGTTCCTCCATCCCCAGCCAGCTATACAGAGATATTTGTGCAGGGTCTCCCATTAATCTTGCATAGGCTAGATGGTATCTAAAGCACAGCAGGTTTCTACGGAAATTAATTTGTCCTGACAACAGGCCTAAAAATTGGAGTCCAGGGATCACTGGCAATTTCCTTAAAATCAAGCCCAATAAATAAACAACAACAATAACGACAAAACTGAAAACAGTTCTAGAAGACCATACAGAGGATAGAAGAATCACCTTGCTGTGTATATATTTGTGAATGCTTCTGTTAAACTAGCTTTCAGATGCTTTATGCTTGTTAGAATTCATACGTGTTGATTTAGGAATGTTTTCATATTACATCATTCAACAGATACTGCAAACTTACATTTCAAACCAATTATTTAAGAATAAATGATAACTTTAGTTAATTCATTAACAAAAGCTCATTATGGCTACTGGATAGTAGTTATTAATTATTTTTTAATATTTGAATATTTGACAAAAAATTTTCAATATTCTATTGTGATTCAAAATTCATAAAATTTGTTTATCTTTATTGGAAGTTTTAAGGAAAAAGTTGATATATGCAAATAATGATTCAAAATTCACTTAGTAGTAGTATAGTATTAAGTAATAAAGAATAATATTTTATATGCTCATTACACAGTTTTTCATTCAAATTTTGAAAATTTATTTAAATAACTTATTTAATTTCTTGAGGAATCTCTACACTGTTTTCCAAAGTGGCTGCACCAGCTTGCATTCCCACCAACAGTGGAGGAGGGTTCCCCCTTCTCCACATCCTCTCCAGCATTTGTTGTTTACTGTCTTGTTGATTTTGGTCATTCTAACTGGTGTAAAGTGGTATCTCAGTGTGGTTTTGATTTAAATCTCCCTGGTGGTGAAAGAATGAATACCCAACTTTTGTATCAACATGGAGGGGACTGAAAGAGATTATGTGGAATGAAATAAGTCAAGAACAGAGAGTCAATTATGTTATGGTCTTACTTACGTGTGGAGCATAACGAAAAACATAGAGGGCATTGTGAAAAGGAAAGGAAGGGTGAATGGGGGGAAACTGGAGGGGGAGATGAACCATGAAAGACTGTGGACTCTGAGCAACAAACTGAGGATTTTGGAGGGGAGGGAGTGGGAGGTTGGGCGAGCCTGGTGGTGAGTATTGAAAAGGGCACATATTGCATGGAGCACTGGGTGTGGTGCATGAACAATGAATCTTGGAACACTGAAAAAATAAAATAAGTATTTTGGGAAAAAAATAAATAAAAATAAATAACTTATTTATTTTTAATAACTCAACAATTTATTTTTTATTTTTATTTTTTAAAAGAATTTCATTTATTTATTTGACAGAGAGAGAGATCACAAGTAGGCAGAGAAGCAGAGGTGGGGAGGAAACAGGCTCCCTGCTGAGCAGAAAGCTGGATGCAGGGCTCCATCTCAGGACCCCAAGATCATGACCTGAGCTGAAGGCAGAGGCTTTTTTTTCCCCCAAATATATTTATTTTATTTTTTTTGTTGTTATAAGATTAATTGTTCATGCACCACACCCAGTGTTCATGCAATACTTGCCCTCCTCAATATCCACCACCAGGCTGGCCCAACCCCCCACCCCCTCCCCTCCAAACCCCTCAGTTTGTTGCTCAGAGTCCAAAGTCTCTCATGGTTCATCTCCCCTTCTGATTTCACCCCATTCGCCCTTCCTTTCCTTCTCACAATGCCTTCCATGTTTTTCTTTATGTTCTACAGGTAAGTGGGACCATAAGATAATTGAGTCCCTCTGCTTGACTTATTTCACTCTGCATAATCTCTTCCAGTCCCATCCATGTTGATACAAAAGGTGGATATTCATCCTTTCTGATGGAGGCATAATATTCCATTGTATATATGGACCATATCTTCTTTATCCATTCATCTGTTGAAGGGCATTTTGGTTCTTTCCACAGTTTGGCGATCCACTCAGCCACCCAGGCATCCCAATAACTCTTTCAAATAACAATTTATTGAACACTGAGTAAGGATAAAAATAACCTACATGTTAGCATTACCATTGTTTTTATTCTTACACTGCTTTTCTCATGCTAAGCTATTAAATGAACATTGTTTCTCCCCAGGGTTCATGTTTGTATTTTATTCATATTACATGTATTAGATGCTGCTTGCACTAATTTTTGTTTCTGTTCTTTTAGTGGTTAACGCACCCTATGAAGGAAAATAAAAGAACATAGTCAAATTGGTAATTGGAAGTGTTGAAAATGTGTAACTTGCCCGGGACTGAAAGAGATCTTAGAAGTCACTAATATATTAGTATATGATTTTCTTTATATGTGTAAGAAAATTTACCAAGAATTTTCCTTTTTTATACTGAGAACTTTCTTTTTCATCCTGAAGATATATTAATAGAATAAATAATGGAATTTGAGATATGTAGGTGATATTTTTTAAAACACAAAAAGAAATTTTTTTAAGATTTTATTTATTTATTTGACAGAGAGAAAGATCACAAGTAGGCAGAGAGGCAGGCAGAGAGAAAGGAGCAAGCAGGCTCCCTACTGAGCAGAGAGCCCAATATGGGGCTCAATCCCAGGACCCTGAGGTCATGGCCTGAACTGAGGGCAGAGGCTTTAACCCACTGAGCCACCCAGGGTCCCCTAAAACACAAAAAGAAAATTTGAAAGTAAAACCTAACTTTCATTTCAATGACCAGGGATATGTTCTGAGTCAGCCTTTTAATACACACAAGGAGATATGCAAATGTATTTTTAGAAGCATAGTAGAGTGTTTGACAAGCATGACGATGTATCTAATTGCATGAGAGGTATATGATTATCCCTATAATCTCAAATTTTTATTTAGAATGAGTTTTGGCTCGGTTCTTTAATACAATGATTGCAAACCTTTCAAAAACTTTATTATTCTTCCTCATATAAACTTTTCAAGGAAAACATGAATGTCTTGTAATATGCAGAAATACTAAAGTTGTAAATCTACAGATCCCAGGGAAAAGAAAAACTTAATTAACATATCCAAAGTTCCAATGCACAGCAACAACTCCAAAGGAAGGGTAATATTGTGGGAGTTTTTATATCACTATGTAAGGGTGGGTGGCCACTTGCCAGCATCTCCATAGCTAATGGCTTAAAAGAACTGCCTCTATCATTTGAGAAGAATGATACAAATACTTAAATTGGAATTTAATTTATAAATTTCTGTTTACACATTTCTAATGCATTTTCCATATACTGAAAAATAACCAAGTATCCACTAAATTTCAAATTCCTTTTAAATTTTTTTTATTTAAAATTTCAAACTTAATATATCTTGGAAAAAACACTACTATATATTAATGTTTATCATTGAATTGTGCAGTAAACTTAACATATTTCAATAGATTTACTTTCAGCAAACAATTGAGCTAGTGCAGTTCATATTCATATGTTGATGTTTATTGCATAAGGAACAATTAAAACAGTTTATGTGCTTCTTGATTAATACTGTTTTTTTAATACCAAATCAAATTGGACTACCATTCCTCTTGATACATCATTCTGTAATAGATGAAAAATGCATAATATAAATTTTGTTGTATACAGTAAATTCATGTCTTTGAACACACAGAATGATGAATATTTTTAGTTTAGACCAGAAAGTCAATATATTGTTTTTTATGTCATTTTTCCAAGGCTACCAACTTGTTTGAATTGACTTTCTGCATATTAGCCGATGGTCTTATTAGAGCAAGAATAAACTTTTGAATATTTTTTTTCCATCTGACTAATGGTTCATATATGCCTAACTGTGTTCTATAAGCTAATTTCCCTGGAGAACCATTATCATGCAGCTCACATTGTCACTCACCTACACTGCTGAACTTGCTATCAAATAACCTGCAGAACAGTACAAGTTATTATGTGTCATAGGACAGATTTATGATAAACTAAGCTTGAAACAAAGTAATGAATTCTTGACATTTATCCTGTCTCTAATAACATGACTACTAATTCTATCAGATTTAATTTTAAATAAGGAAGTTACATTTCCTCTCTTTATATTATATAGAATCCCCTCATATATTCCCTGGTTGAATATGGTTTATGACTATATGCTTTTCCTTATAAAAAAATAGAAGAGGACATTTTTCTTTAAGCCATCAAACTAGTTACTAGAGGTCATCATGACTCTCCTTTCAGATTAAACTTTGGAATACACTTTCAGTTTGTGCAAGTTAAAATAACTATGTTTTTTTCCAGTGAAACCATGTAGTATTATATTTGAATTGGAAATACCAGGATAAACTCATGAGATAAGTTATATTTAAAAATTTTAAAAACTCAAATAACTATCTTTTAACAACTTTCAGAGTTAATAATTTTCTCTAAAATATGAGAAATATTTCACATTATTGAATAATGATAATGTTGCACATTATGAAAATGTACTCTACTATAGTGAAACTCAATAAATTGTAAGCAGACATAGTATTTTTAAAATCTTTGTGTCTGTTGAGCCCTTTGTGAACTTTATTAGAGTGGAATACATCTGTATGTGCATATTGGTGGGGGGTAGGAGGAGGGCAAAAAGGGAATATAGAGGGAGTATGGTTATAGATATAGCTTATGTAAAACACTGCTCAGAGAAATTAATCCTTTAGGTTTGGTTACTGAGCCCTTTTGATTGCTGCCATAAAGAAGCTCCAGTACGTGAAGCCACAAACAGGGAAGGAGGTGAGGATGCAGAAAAGAAAATAAGTTCTTACCGTAGTTCAATTCTTCAATGCTTGGAATGGTACCACGCTTTAAAGTCACTTAAAATCCAAGTGAACTGTACCACAGTGTATATTTGAAATATATATATATATATATATATATATATATATATATATATATATTTGAGTGTGTGTGTGTTTGAGAATAACATATTCTTAGGATAGAAAAAAGTAATGTTTGATGAAGGAAAACACTGATATTTATAAAAATGTTTGTTAGTAATTTAATTTATTTGAATTCACTGATTTAGGTAGTTGTTTTGATATTTTTAACGTTAAAAAATGATACAGTTATAATTCCATTTAGATTTCTAATTATTCTTTTTTGTTTTTAAGCTACTTTGAGGTACAATTATTATATAAACAGTACACATTTTTGATTTATGTATTTTGATAATTTAGGACATATGCATGCTCCCATGATATCACCATAATCAAAGTACTAAATATATTAATCACCTCCAAAATTTTTAGTTTGCTCTTTTTTTGTGATAAGAACACAGTCTGATCATGTTTTGTCACCACTTTTAAGAGAACATGGCAATAGAAAAATCAGAAAATTGCTATGAAGATATAACTGTTTTCATTCAGTCATCAAATATTTATACATTGACTACTTTGTGTCATGTACTTCATTCTTTGTCAGAAATAAGACAGTAGGTATGCAAGACAGTAGGCATTCCTAACTCTCAGGGAGAGTCTGAAAGTAATTATAGATGTTAAAAACAATAGCATAGATTATTAATTTAAATTAAAAAATAATACCACAAAAGAAGAAATACAGGGTGCTTCTTACAAGATGGTGTAATCTGAAAGACTTATGTTGCTTGGAAGGTGGTTAGGAAAGGCATTCTGTGTCTCCTTTGAAATTCACAAACTCTATGAGGTAGTAAGAGGTAGTATTATCATTTTCTCAATTTTGAACATGTACTAACTGAAGTCTAAGAAAGTAGGAAAATAAAGATTCAAACCTAGATTTTTTAAGAGTTTTACTGTGCCATGCTCCCTTCTTGGCAGTGATAATTTGACTACTGAATATTATGACAAATTTCCTCTAAAATTACTCCTGAAAGATTTGTACACTACCAGAAACTGTTTTTTTGTTTGCCTTCTCCAAATCATCTCTCTTCACCTTAAAATCTCATAAGTAAGCTATCTTCTTTTATTTTATTAAATTACTAACAGTGAATCATATTGAGTGGATGAATGAATGTTTGGAACTTTAAATTCTCATATTAGGTTCTATGAGAAAAATTAAGTTCCGAATCAGAAAATAATGATAATGCTTACATAAATGGAGTAAAATCTTCTCTTCCTGTCCTTAACCTTTCTTATACACTCTATTAAATACACACTATTAAAATACACTCTATTAAATACACTCTATTAAAAATAGTACATGAAATTAAACAGAACAAATAAATGGTATGATTTTTTTCTTTTCAAAAAGAGAAAGAAAAACAAAGCAAAATAAAACATATAAGGAAACAAACCCAAAGAAGTAAGATTTGTTTTTCTCTGCAGAGTTTAGAGTAGTAGAAGACAGAAGGTAGGATAAGGAAATGTAGAAAGATGTTTTCCTTTTCTTTTTTTATTCACTGCAAACTCTGCTGAAAAGTCAAAAGAGAAACCTACTCAATGAAACAATAGTTCCTCCCATACCAAAATGTTCATGGTTAGGAAAAATCAGCAGCAGGCCTAAAGGTAAGATAAAAGAGTACCACATATCTCAATAAATATTTTTTAAGGTAAAAAAAAAGAGATGAAGTTGAAAAGAAAATGTTATTCTTTTTTATAGCAAACTTTATAAAGTTGATGAAGATGAGTTTTTCAACATGGGCAAGGAGTGAAACCATAAAGAAGACTACTACTCTGACTTACATGTGTTACAACTGGAAAAGTGTGGATTCAAACAATTTAGTAAAGAATTACTCAATTAAGTCATTTGATAGAGTTTAGTATTTTATTGATTGGATTGGCTAGTTAAGGAAACAATTTGTGGTTACTCCCTGTAATCAAGACCTTGTGTCTAAGGGAAATAATTTTTTTTGTTCCATGAATATCAAAATATACCTCGAGTACTGGGCTCAGTTCTGGGTGCCACCACTACATGCTTAGTAACATTTAAATTTCAGCACTCATCTAACTTCGTGTTATTTTAAAAAAATCATATTTTATATCTGATCTTTATTTCTGCTTTATTTTATTTAATTAATTAATTTATTTATTTTTAGATCTGTTTTATATTACATGACAGTGCAGAAAAATGAAACTGTAACTTCCTTTTTTTTTTGAAACCATATCTTCTCAATATGTGCGGCCTCTAAAGATCTAATCCAACTACTAGTGCCACATTTGAAGAGGGTAATTGATAAGCTGAATTCTACTGAGAGAGGTATAAACATTCATTCAGTCCATCATGTCAGTCATAGAAAAGACTTGAATTGGTAAGACTGATCAACGTGATGAAAATGAAACTAGGCCACATCACATGAAAAGCAGCTAAAAAAATGGACATTTAGCTTTTGAAAAGATTATTTTGTGTAATGAAGACTTGGGGTGGAGGTGGAGAATAGAGGTCTTTATGTGTAAAGAACTACTCTATAGAAGAAGGATTCAACTTGATTGTTAAGACTCCAAGAAGCAGAATTAAAATCAATAGATGGAATTAAAAAGGAGGTAAACATTGTCTAAATACAAAGCAAAACTTTCTAACAGTCACAACTGACCAAAATTGATTTAGATTATCTCAGGACATATCAGATTCTGTGTCGTGTGAGATGTTCAAATATCTGGTAACTGCATGTAGGACTATTCGACAGAATAATCAAATGTTGGCATCATGAGAAAAACAAATAAGATGTATAAAATGTGAATTTTTATGACACTAGATTTATTCACTTTTTTGTTTTAAAATGTCTTTTCCTTTTGAAATGATGATATTAGAAAAAAGTTTAAATATTCTTACTTAGCAAAACAAGTTGGTAACTTATAAACATTCACAAAATAAAAGGAAATTTGCTTTTTTTTAATTTAATTTTATTTTTTCAGAGTTCCAAGATTCATTGTTCATGCACCATACCCAGTGCTCCATGAAATACATGCCCTCCTCAATACCCACCACCAGGTTCACACAACCCCCCCACCCACCTCCCCTCCAAAACCCTCAGTTTGTTGCTCAGAGTCCACAGTCTCTCAGGTTTTGTTTTCCCCTCCAATTTCCCTCAATTCACCCTTCCTTTCCTTCTCCCAATGTCCTCCTTATTTTTCTTTATGCTCCACACATAAGTGAAACCACATGATAATTGACTCTGTGCTTGGCTTATTTCACTCAGCATAATCTCTTTCAGCCCCATCCATGTTGATATAAAAGTTGAGTATTCATCCTTTGTGATGGTTACGTAACATTCCATTGTATATATGGATCATATCTTCTTTATCCATTTGTCTGTTGAAGGGTATCTTGGCTCTTTCCACAGTTTGGCTATTGTGGCCATTGTTGCTATGAACATTGGGGTACAGATGGTCCTTCTTTTCACTATATCTGTATCTTCGGGGTAAATACATAGTAGTGCAATGGCAGGGTCGTAGGGTAGCTCTATTTTTAATTTCTTCAGGAATCTCCACATTGTTTTCTAAAGTGGTTGCACTAACTTGCATTCACCAACAGTGCAAGAGGGTTCCCCCTTCTCCACATCCTCTCCAACATTTGTTGTTTACTGTCTTGTTAATTTTGGCCATTCTAACTGGTGCAAGGTGGTATCTCAGTGTGGTTTTGATTTTAATCTCCCTGATGGCTAATGATGATGAACATGATTTCATATGTCTGCAAGCCATTTGTACGTCTTCTTTGGAGAAGTGTCTGTCTGGAACAAACAATCCTAAAACTTGTATGAAACCAGAAAAGACCTCAAATTGCTAAGGAAATGTTGAAAAAGAAAAAACAAAGCTAGGGGTCTCACATTGCCTGATTTCAAGCTTTACTACACAGCTGTGATCACCAAGATAGCATGGTACTGGCACAAAAACAGACACATAGACCAGTGGAAGAGTCGAGAGCCCAGATATGGACCCACAACTCTATGGTCAAATAATCAACCAAGCAGGAAAAAATATCCAGTGGGAAAAAGACAGTCTTTTCAATAAATGATGCTGAGAAAATTAGACAGCTGTATGTAGAAGAATGAAACAAGACAATTCTCTTACACCATACACAAAGATAAACTTGAAATGGATAAAAGACCCCAGTGTGAGGAAAGAATCTATCAAAATCCTAGAGGAGAACATAGGCAGTAACCTCTTTGACATCAGACATAGCAACTTCTTTCAAGGCACGTCTCCAAAGGCAAAGGAAACAAAAGCGAAAATGACTTTAGGGCTTCATTGAGATAAAAAGCTTCTGCACTGCAAAGGAAATAGTCAACAAAACAAACAGGCAACCTAGAGAATGGGAGAAGATATTCACAAATGACACTACAGACAAAGGTCTGGTATCTAAGATCTAGAGAGAACTCCTCAAACTCAACACTCAAAAAACAGATAATCACGTCAAAAAATGGGCAGGAAATTTGGTTTTAAAATGTCATTTCCTTTTTGAAATGATGATGTTAGAAAAAAATTTAAATATGCTTACTTAGCAAAACAAGTTGGTAACTTGTAAACATTCCCCAAATAAAAGGAAATAAATGGGTGGTTGGGTTACAGACATTGGGGAGGGTATGTGCTCTGGTAAGTGCTGTGAAATGTGTAAGCCTGATGATTCAGACATGTACCCTGGGGCAAATAATACATTATATATTAATTAAAAATTAATAAAAAAAGTAGTTTGGGGAATTTAAATTTTTGGAAATACAGGACTAGATGACCCTCAAGATTCTTCCCTATGTTGAGTGGCTGTGATTAAAATTTTGAAAGGGTGACAGAAAAAGTTGGAAGTGTCTTTTATAATCATAAAGAAATTTTCATGAATAAATTTATCATATTTTTTTTCTACTTCAGGCTAGGCCTGATTTGCCCAAAGGCCTTCTAACAAGGGAGGGAGCACTTACAAAGAGACACAAAGGGTATAGGTCATATCTGTTAAACACATCCTGCTTCACAGCTTTGCTATTGCTAGCGGTATTCTGTGTTCTTCTCCAGTGTCCCTTTGAACTTCTCTGTAAAGTATTTTTTTGCTTTAATGTCTCTACTATTTTAAATAATTACTCATTTGGAAGGTGCCATTAGAAAATGGGTCAAAGTAACTAGTGAATGAATAATTTCATGTATAAAAAGGAGTCATTTGGGGAATTATATTTGTAGTAATAGAGTCTTACAAAGGTTATTTCACTCAGTTTTACTTAAAACCTTACGTTCTTGTTTGGCAGTGCATTGTATTGAATGCATTCTGGAGCTGATGAAATCATAATAATTCCCCAGAAAAGAGCCGTATCTGTGGTCTGCATGTAAAAATGGTTGAAAATTTCATACCTGGACAAAGATACTTTACTTCTACTATTTTGTCACTTTTCACCTACAGCAATAAGAGGTTTTAAAAATCTGAAATATATACACTGTTTATGCATATATTTGATTGAAGATACAAAAGTAGGAATTTTTACTGTTTCTGGTACTTGTCTTGAGTAAATCCTTACTAAGATTTCAACAAACTATTTTCTTAATCAAAATTTAATTAATTAATTAATTAATTAATTGTGACCATATCACAAAGGAATGGAGGATCAGCTGTTTCGAACTGTTCCACCTCGAGAAAACTCATAAAATTTGTAACAATCCCCCTTGTGACTTTGAAGTACTTAAAGGTTGGAGAGGACAAGATGGCAGAGAAGTAGGAGATCCTATTGCAACCTGCCCCCTAAAGTGAGCTGGATATCTACCAGAACATTCTGAACACCCATGAAATCAGCCTGATGAACAAGATTTTTCACTTCTGGATCTCTATAGGAGCCGAAGACAGCAGTGGAGAGGTAAAACAAAGTGGGAACACTTGAATCTATATCAGAGGGTAAACAAAAGGGAGCCATGAGAAGCGATCCAAGGATAGTAATACCCCAAAGGAACGTGCCCTGTGGTTGGGGTCCGGCATTAACTTAGAGTTTGGTTAAAAACACTTAAAAAGAGCAAAAGGTTCTGAGGAGCAACTAGTGGAAGTGGGCGTTTGTGGGCACAGGCGTAAGCCCACGTTCCCAGGAAGGACACCACTCACCTCAAAGAGAGACTGGTGGGGGGGGGTCCAGTCCATGGTTCATGAACCTGCAGCTTTCCACTCCTTGCACCATTTTGCGGGTGGGGTGCATTCCTGCAAGGGCCTTAAGATTCTGGTGTGGTCCAGGAAACTGGACCACAGCATTCTCTGGACTGAGTGCATCCCTGACTGCAAGACATTCTCGGCCTGCAGCAAGGTCTGTGCGCTCCCAGCCGGCCCCAAACAAAACACGGCAGACAGCCTAATCAGGGCAGGAATCTGAGCACACCCTGCATGGGCCTAGAGACCAGAGAGCACTCATGGAGCCACTGAAAGATGGCTGGGGGTGCGCACCACTTGTGACAGGCTACAGTGTGAGCAGAATTTTGCGGAGGAGAGTGTGTGTTCTGGACCACCCACAGGGGAGCAGACTGAGGCTTCTCTGTGACAAGGAAGTCTGCGTATGGGCAGATTCCTTGCTTCAACTCGCTGAAAAGGTGAAAAAGCTACAAAAGGCCAAAACTTTTAAGAGCAAAAGATTGAGAAACCGGGCTCCACAGAGTGCAGCCCCTTGATTGGGGGGCAAGGTGACTCAACCCAAGCAAGATTGACTGGAAAAAAACACGGCAGGCCCTTCCCACGGAAGACAAGTCAAAAACAAAAGGACAATAACCACAGGGTCCCCATAAAATTTTAAATCCCCACCATCAGGGGAAATCAATATATTAAGCCCCTGATAATACCCTAAAACCTGTATATTTCATAGATACAAGTTTTTTTCTATCTTATTTTATTTCTATTTTTTATTCATTCATTTTCACATTTCTTATTTTTTTTAATTTTTTTTAAACTACTTAACATTACAACTAGAGACTTAATACAATGATAAACCCAGGAAAACCTGAAATAACCTTCCTCGCCCTCAAGAAGTTATAACCACCCTCCCATCTTATCCTTCTGTCAGTGTTTCTACATATTTGCTTTTCTTCTGGTATTATATAAATCTTATTTCTGGGGTTCATTCTGACTAGATTCTTTTATTTCCTGTCATTTACTTTTATTAGTCTATGTTTGTTCGTGTTGGTTTACATACCTTGTAAATCTTATTTTTCAGGTCCATTCTGGCTGGAATTTCTTCTTTTTCTCTTTCTCTCTATCTTTTTTTATCCTTATTTTTTCTTTTTGGTGGTGAATCCCATTTGCTTCTAAACCTTCCAGAGTGCTCCCTGCCTGGATCATGGGCGATATATCCAGCTATACATCCTTTCATCCATTCTCATCAAAATGACTAGGAGGAGGAACACTCAACAGAAAAAAAAAAAACCCAGAGACTGCACCCTTTCCCTCAGAACTATTGGACATGGACATAAACAGTATGTCAGAAAGGAATTCAGGGTAACAATTATCCAGGCAATGACTAGGATAGAGAAAAATATTAATGACAACATAGAATCTCTAAGGGCAGAAATGAGAACCAGTATAGCAGATATTAAAAACACTATCAGTGAGATCCAATCTAATCTAAATAGTCTAACAGCTAGAGTTATGGAGAAAGAGGATAGAATTAGTGATCTAGAGGATAAAATGGTTGTGAAGAAAGGTCAGGAGGAGCTGTAGCAAACTGCTTAGGAATCATGAGAAGGGAATACTTAAGGAAATAAGTGATGCCATGAAACGTTCCAACATCAGAATTATTGGTATCCCAGAGGGGGTAGAGAATGACAGAAGATTAGAAGATATAGCTGACCAAATTCTGAATGAAAATTTCCCTATCTGGGGAATGGAACAAGTGTTCGTGTCCTAAAGGCAGAAAAGATATCTGCCAAGATCAATTAGTCTAGAAAGACACCCAGACACATAATTGTAAAAATTGCAAATTATAATTTTAGACAAGAGGTACTGAAGGCAGCTAGGGGGAAGACATTCCTTACATATGGAGAAAGAGCCATAAAAATAATGTCAGACCTGTCCACAGAAACCTGGCAAGCCAGGAAGGGCTGGCATGATATATTCAGGGCACTGAACGAGAAGAACATGCAGCCAAGAATACTTTATCCAGCAAGGCTGACATTCAAAATGGATGGAGAGATAAAGAATTTACAAGACCAGCAAGGATTAAAAGAATATGTGACCACCAAGCCAGCCCTACAAGAAATATTAAAGGGGGTTCTATAAAAGTAGAAAGAACTCATGAGTGACTTAGAACAGAAATTTACAATCTATAGAAACAAGGACTTCACAGGCAACATGATGTCAATAAAAACTTATCTTTCAATAATCACTCTCAATGTAAAGGGCCGAAATGCTCCCATAAAATAGCACAGGGTTGCAGAATGGATATAATGACAGGACCCGTCCATATGCTGTCTACAAGAGAAATATTTGGAATCAAAAGATACATCCAGACTGAGGGTGGAGAGCCATCTGTCATGCCAATGGGACTCAAAAGAAAGCTGGGTTAGTGGTTCTCATACCATATAAATTAGATTTTAAACTAAAGACTGTAGTCAGAGATACAGAAGAATACTACATCAATATTAAAGGTCTATCCTCCAAGAGGATCTAACAATTGTAAACATTTATGCCCCCAATATAGGAGCAGCCAACTAACTATATAAGCCAACTGTTAACCAAAATAAAGAGTCATATTGATATGAATACATTAATAGTAGGAGATCTTAACACGCCACTCTCAGTAACAGACAGATCATCTAATGTATTGACAGAAAATCAATAAAGAAACAAGAGCTTTGAATGACACATTGGACCACATGGACCTCATTAGATATATACAGAACATTTCACCCTAAAACAACAGAATACTCATTCTTCTCGAGTGCACATGGAACTTTCTCCAGAATAGACCACATACTGGGTCACAAATCAGGACACAAATGATACCAAAAGATTGAGATGTTTCCCTGCATACTCTCAGACCACAATGATTTGAAACTTGAACTCAACCACCAGAAAAAGTTTGGAAGGAATGCGAACTCTTGGAGGCTAAAGAACAACCTGTTCAAGAATTCTGGGATGAACCAGGAAATCAAAGATGAACTTAAACAATTCATGGAGACCAATAAGAATGAAGACACATCGACCCAAACCCTATGGGACATGGCAACAGTAGTGCCATCCAAGCCTCACTCAAAAAAATTGAAAAATCCCAAATACAACAGCTCTCTTTACACCTTAAAGAACTGGAAAATCAACAACAAATTAAGCCAACCACAAGCACAAGAAGGGAAATAATCAAGATTAGAGCAGAGATCAATGAGTTAGAAACTAGAGAAACAGAATGCATCAACGATTCCAGAAGTTGGTTTTTTGAAAGAATCAATAAGATCAATAAGCCATTGGCCAAACTAATCCAAGAGAAAAGAGAGAAGATCCTAATTAACAAAATTATGAATGAAAGGGGAGAGATCACGACTAATCCAAAGGAAATAGAAACAATCATCAAAAATTATTATCAACACCTATATGCCAATAAGTTAAACAACCTAGAAGAAATGGATGCATTCCTGGAGACCCATCATCTTCCAAGACTGAAACAGGAAGAAATTCACTACTTCAATAGACCAATATCTAGTAATGAGATTGAAACAGTGATCAAAAACCTCCCAAAAAACAAGAGTCCAGGACCTGATGGATTCTCTGGGGAATCCAAACATTCAAGGAAGAAAAAATACCTATTCTCCTGAAACTGTTTCAAAAAATAGAAACAGAAGGAAAACTTCCAAACTCTTTCTATGAAGCCAGCATTACCCTGATCCCCAAACCAGGCAAAGATCCCAACAAAAAGGAGAATTTCAGAACAATATCCCTGATGAATATGGATGTCAAGATTCTCAACAAGATCCTAGCTAATAGGATCCAACAGCACATTAAAAAGATTATTTATCATGACCAGGTGGGATTTATCCCTGGGATGCAAGGGTAGTTCAACATTCGCAAATCAATCCATGTGATAGAACAAATCAATAAGAGAACAGAGAAGAACCACATGGTCCTCTCCATTGATGCAGAAAAAGCATTTGACAAAATTCAGCATCCGCTCCTGATTAAAACACTTCAAAGTATAGGGATAGAAGAAACATTCCTCAACTTCATAAAATCTATCTATGAAAAGCCCACAGCAAATCTTATTCTCAATGGGGAAAAGCTGACAGCCTTCCCTTTGAGATCAGGAAAATGACAAGGATGTCCACTCTCAACACTGCTGTTCAACATAGTGCTAGAAGTCCTAGAGACAGCAATCAGACAACAAAAAGAAATAAAAGGTATTCAAATTGGAAATGAAGGGGTCAAACTCTCTCTCTTCACGGTTGACATGATACTTTATATGGAAAACCCAAAAGACTTCACCCCCAAACTACTAGAACTCATACAGCAATTCAGTAATGTGGCAGGATACAAAATCAATGCACAGAAATCAGTTGCTTTTCTATACATTAACAATGAAAATATGGAAAGGGAAATTAAAGAATCAATTCCATTTATTGTAGCATCAAGAACCATAAGATACCCGGGCATAAAACTCACCATAGAGGTAAAGGATCTGTACTCGAGGAACTACAGAACACTCATGAAAGAAATTGAAGAAGACACAAAAAGGTGGAAAAGCATTCCATGCTCATGGATCAGACGAATATACGTTGTTAAAATGTCTATACTGCCCAGAGCAATCTATACTTTCAATGCCATCCCAATCAAAATTCCACCAGCTTTTTTCAAAGAGTGAACAAACAATCCTAAAATTTGTATGGAACCAGAAAAGACCCCGAATTGCTAAGGATATTTTGAAAAAGAAAAACAAAGCTGGGGGCATCACATTGCCTGATTTCAAACTTTACTACAAAGCTGTAATCACCAAGACAGCATGGTACTGGCACAAAAACAGACACATAGACCAGTGGAACAGAATAGAGAGCCCAGAGATGGACCCACAACTCTATGGTCAAATAATCTTTGACAAAACAGGAAAAAATATCCAGTTGAAAAAAGACAGTTTCTTCAATAAGTGGTGCTGGGAAAATTGGACAGCTATATATAGAAGAATGAAACAGGAATCTATCAAAACTCTAAAAGAGAACATAGGCAGTAACCTCTTCGACATCGGCCACAGCAACTTCTTTCAGGACATGTCTCCAAACTCAAAGGAAAGAGAAGGGAAAATGAACTTTTGGGACTTCATCAAGACAAAAAGCTGCACAGTGAAGGAAACAGTCAACAAAACAAACAAACAACCCTCTGAATGGGAGAAGATATTTGCAAATGACACTACAGACAATGGTCTGATATCTAAGATCTAGAAAGAACTCCTCAAACTCAACACTCACAAAACAGATAATCACATCAAAAAATGGGCAGAAGATATGAATAGACACTTCTCCAAAGAAGATACACAAATGGCTAACAGACACATGAAAAAATGTTCATCATCTTTAGCCATAAGGGAGATTCAAATAAAAACCACACTGAGATACCACCTTCCACCAGTTAGAATGGCCAAAATCAACAAGACAGTAAACAACAAATGCTGGAGAGGATGTGGAGAAAGGGGAACCCTCCTCCACTGTCGATGGGAATGCAAGTTGGTGCAGCCACTTTGGAAAACAGTGGGGTGATTCCTCAAGAAATTAAAAATAGAGCTACCCTATGACCGTGCAATTGCACTACTGGGTATTTACCCCAAAGATACAGATGTAATGCAAAGCAGGGCCCCATGTACCACAATGTTCATAGCAGCAGTGGCCACAATCGCCAAACTGTGGAAAGAGCCAAGATGCCCTTCAACAGATGAGTGGATAAGGAAGATGTGGTACATCTATACAATGGAATATTACGCCTCCATCAGAAAGAATGAATATCCAACTTTTGTATCAGCATGGACGGGATTGGAAGAGATTATGCAGAGTGATGTAAGTCAAGCAGAAAGAGTCAATTATGTAATGGTCTCACGTGTGGAGCATAAGGAAAAACATGGAGGGCAAAGTGATTAGGAAAGGAAGGGTGAATGGGGGAAGTCAGAGGGGGAGATGAACCACGAGAGACTGTGGACTCTGAGCAACATACTGAAGGTTTTGAAGGGGAAGGGTTTGGAGGTTGGGCAAGCCTGGTGGTGGGTATTGAGGAGAGCATGAATTGCATGGAACACTGGGTGTGGTGCATGAACAATTAATCTTATAACACCAAAAAAATAAAATAAATTATTTGGGGGAAAATAAAAGCCCTCAACAAAGTAGGGATAGATGGAACACACCTCAACATCATAAAGGCCATATAGGAAATACACACATCTCATATCATCCTCATTGGGGAAAAACTGAGTGGTTTTCTTCTATGGTCAGGAAGAAGACAGATATATTCATTCTGACCATTATTGTTTTACATAGCCCTGGAATTCCTAGCCTCAGCAGTCAGACAACAACAACAACAACAACAACAACAACAACAACAACAACAACAAAAATAAAAGGCATCCAGTTTGGCAAGGAAGAAGTAAAACTTTCATTATTCACAGATGAAATGATACTGTACGTACAAATTCCAAAATACTCCATCAAAAATTGCTAAAACTGATGCATGAATTCAGCAAAATTGCAGGATAAAATACCAATATATAGAAATTGTTGCATTTCTATACACCAATAATGAAACAGCAGGAGAAATCAAGGTATTGGTCCCATTTCCAAATGCACCTAAAACCATAACTTACCTTGGAATAAATTTAGCCAAAGAGGTAAATATCTGCTCTCTGAGAACTATTGAAGATTTACCAAAGAAATTAAGAATGACTAAAGGATTTGGAAATACATTCCATGCTCATGGATTAGAAGAACATATATTATTAAAATTTTGACTACCCAAAGCAATCTACACATTTAATGCAATATCTATCAAATTCCACCAGCGTTTTTTCACAGACTCAAGACAAACAGTCCTAACATTTGTATGGAACCACGAAAGACCCCAAAGAGCCAAAAAAATCTTGAAAAAGAACAAAGCTGGAAGCATCATAACTCCAGACTTTAAGTGATATTAAAAACCTGTAGTGAAGATAGTATAGCACTGGCACAAAAACAGACACAAGATCAAAGGAACAGAATAGGAAACCCAGAAATGGACCCATAACTATATGATCAACTAATCTTTGATAAAGCAGGAAAGAATATCCAATGGAGAAAAGACAGTCCTTTCAAAAAATGATGTTGTGAACACTGGACAGCAACTTTCAGAAGAATGAATCTGGACAAATTTCTTATACCATACACAAAAATAAATTCAAAATATTTGAAAGACATAAATGTGAGACAAGACACCATCAAAATCCTACATGAGAACTCAAGCAGCAAACTCCTTAACATTGGCCATAGCAACTTCTTACTAGACAAATTTCTGGAACCAAAGGACAAAAACACAAGTGAGCTATTGGGACTTCATCGACATTAAAGGTCTTTGCACAGTGAAGGAAACAATGAACAAAACGAAAAATCAACATTTAGAATGGGAGATAATATTTGTAGATGACATTTCTACTAAATGGTTAGTTTCCAAAATCTATAAACTTCTCAAACTCAACACCCAAAAAACAAATAATCCAGTTAAGAAATGGGCAGAAGACATGAATAGACATTTCTACAAAGAAGACATCCAGATGGCTAAGAGATACACAAAAAGATGCTCAACATCACTCATCATCAGGGAAATACAAGTCAAAACCACAATGAGATACCAACTCACATATGCCAGAATGGCTAAAATTGAGAACACAGGAAACAACAGATGTTGATAACGTGCAGAGAAAGGGGAACCCTCTTGCACTGTTGATGGGAATCCAAAGTGCTATAGCCACTCTGGAAAATAGTATGGTAGTTCTTCAAAAAGTTAAAATAGAACTACCCTACAACCCAGCAATTGCACAACCAGGTATTTACCCAAAGGAAACAAAAATACTGATTTGAAGGTCATATGCACCTTGATGTTTATAGCAGCATTATCAGCAAAGGCCAAATTATGGAGACCCTAAATGTCCATTATATGTCATATATATGTTTTTTCTATATCTATTCATCATATATATTATATATCATATATTATATATATGATATATTATATACCATATATATTATATATATGGAATATTAGTCATTAATAATAATGAAATCTTGCCATTTACTACATCCTGGATAGAGCTAGAGTGTACTATGCTAAGCAAAAAAAGGGATATTGTATTTCACTTATATGTGGAATTTAAGAAACAAAAGAGATGAATGTACATGAAGAAAAAAAGAGAGGGAAGCAAACAATTAAGAGACTCTTCACAATATAGAACCAGGTTTGATGGAAGGGAGGTGTGGGGGGATGGATTAAATAGGTGATGGGTATTAAGGGGGGCACTTACGATGAGCACTGAGTGTTATATGTAAGTGATGAGTCACTAAATTCTACTCCTGGAACCAATATTACACCATATGTTAACTAAAAAGAATTTAAATAAAATTGAATCCATTCAAAAAGAAAACAAGGAGGGCCTGAAGGTCTCTAAAGATAAAGTGGTTTGGTGGAGCAATCAGAATTTTAAGTAGTTGGAGAAATATGAGTACTTAAGGCAACAGTGTTTCTATATCTTATGGTTAACAAAGTAAAGCTACAAGTTATCTCTGAACAATTAAACCCTGAGCTTAGTTGTCTAATGTTACCCAAATCATGTGATAAGAGCTAAACGAGCAGTTTATTAGAAAGAAAGAAATCAGTTGATTTAAAAAAACAGTGTCCCCTAGTCCTGTAAATATTAAAGGACAAAGCAACAACGAGATAAGTATTTGGGAACTAAAAGAGATAGGAGTGTCTTTTGAAGGAAAGTGTAAAAAAAGAAAGAGAGGACAAAAGGGAAAGTAAGGGGGAAGATTAATTCTAAATGATCTGTCATGGGAATTTTTATAGGTTACACAGTGAAACAATACATGAAATATTTTTATCACGGACTCTAGGCAAGAAGAATGAGATCCCTGATAAATTCTCTTGGAAGCTGGGGCACCTGGGTGGCTCAGTGGGTTAAAGCCTCTGCCTTTGGCTCAGGTCATGATCCCGGGGTCCTGGGATTGAGCCCAGCATCGGGCTCTCTGCTGGGCAGGGAGCCTGCTTCCCTCCTCTCTCTCTGCTTGCCTCTCTGCCTACTTGTGATCTCTCTCTGTTAAATAAATAAAATCTTTAAAAAATTCTCTTGGACATTAATTTTTTAGGCTTGCTAATATTTTTTTCTGATTTCTCGTATTGTAATTATTCCCAATTACTATGTATAAATCTTTTTCCAGATGGATTTCAGGTGTCCATACAAATATTCTGAAAACAAATGTATTAGACATTATATATATAAACATATACACCTGAAATAGTGATCTGCTCATTTTGGTTATTTTAATTCTCTAAATCAGGGGTCAGTAATATTTCAGGAGTGAGATGCTTAATTGCTGACCTCTGTTCTCTTATGCATTGCAGAGACAGGTGGTATGAACAAAGAACTCCAGGAAGATACTTGCATTTAAATAGCTCTCTGTTTTTTCCAATTATAAATTAATTGCATAAATAAGCTTAAATATCTTTCCTTTAAAGCCTATTATGAGCTAGTCATTATGCTGAGCACTACTGATACAATCAGGCATGAATGCACAGCGAAAACTTCTTTCAGCAGCCCTGAGGTACCCATAGTTTAGATCCAGAATGAAATTTGAAAAGATAGCTATTTGCAAGCCATGGCACAAGAAGTAAGAAGAAGGCTATTAAAATAAACTGCTCTTGGGGCACCTGGGTGCCTCAGTCAGTTACACCTCCAACTCTTGCTTTTCAGCTCAGATCTTGATCTCAGGGTCATGAGATTGAGCCCCATGTGGGGCTCTGGACTTAGGGGGGACTCTGCTTAAGATTCTCTCACTCTGCCCCTTTCCCCACCTTTCTCTCCCTCCTGCTCTCAAAAAATATAACAAACTGCTTGTTTCCCGAGCTTCGACAATCTGTTATTGAAAAACACCAAATACAATAAATCTGTGGCAGTCTAAATAAAGAAAAATTGCCCTCTAGTTGGCCTACACAGTTGATTCTCATCAATTACAATTCTGAGAATTCTAAAGGAGAGTTGATGAATAAATAAAAGATTAAATGTATTATATGTACTTGTTTCTCAATATGTCTCTTAACTCATCATTAAACTATGAATTCCTTGAGGAAAGGGACATTTACTATTCATCTTTGTTTCCCCAGTATGTAGACCAGAGCATCGTATAGACTGTGTGCTCAATACTGATCAGAGAATTGACAGAATATTTAATTCACCACACTACGATAGATAGTTTCTACTTGTGCATCTGATACTTGCAGGCAAGAGCAGAAATTATAATTATATAAGAAGGACATCTCATGAGGTTTTAACTGCATTAATTAAGAAAAGAATTACATGTTTAGGAAAGCAGCAATGTCACTGGGTAGATTTCACTCTGGTTCTTAATACTGGGTCAGCTTTTCCACTACTTTGTGGTGATACCAACTCCTGGAACATAATCTGAAAATGATAAAAACTTCAGTGTGTCGCCTTTTCACAATATGATTCTTAGGATATTTTTAATAAGTGAAATAAAATTTCCCCTTTAACTTTTAAATACTTTTTTTAAAGATTTTATTTATTTGTTTGACACAGAAATCCAGTGCGGGAGAGACAGAAAGCAAGCACAAGGAGGGGGAAGGGTAGGCAGAAGAGAAGCAGGCTCCCCACTGAGCAGGGAGCCCCATGCCAACTGGATCCCAGGGTCCTGAGATCATGACCTGAGCTGAAGGCAGACACTTAACAGACTGAGCCACCCAGGCACCCCACTTTTAAATGCTTTTATTAAACATTTTGTAAAGAATAAAAGGTAAATGGACAATTTCAAAATAGTTGAAAAGGATTTTAGAGAGATGTTTTTGAAGGCATCTCAAGGTGGTAGATTTAGTTGGGAAGTTTTCATGCATCTAGACTCTCCAGCTTGGGTTACCAATTTTCCTCTCATTTATTTATGGTAAACTCAACACATAGATCTTTTAGTGATGATGTCACCTTCCTATCTGTCTAAATAATTGCATTAAATAAAATGTATAGAATCAAACTGAATTTACTTAATATATATGTTTAATCATTATTTAATAAAGATAGTCTTAAGGCTAGGTTTTGTTAAATGAGATACAAGAATTTTAATATTTGAAGCATTTAACGTATATTACATAATTTTCCTCAAGCTGCGTTTACAATAATACTTTAATAGAAATGAATGTTGAAATATTTTCTTTCATCTTTTAAGGAAAACCCAGACCCTGCCACAGGCCGAGAATGTCTTGCAGTCAGGGATGCACTCAGTCCAGAGAGTGGGGCATGCAGAGAAAAGCTGCAGGTTCCTGGACCACACCGGAATCTCTAAGGCCCTTGCAGGAGTGCGCCCCGCCCACAAATTTGTGCAAGGAGTGGAAAGCTGCAGGTTCATGAACCATGGACTGGACCCCCCCCCCCACCAGTCTCTCTTTGAGGTGAGTGGTGTCCTTCCTGGGAACGTGGGCTTACGCCTATGCCCGCGAACGCCCACTTCCACTAGTTGCTCCTCAGAACCTTTTGCTCTTTTTAAGTGTTTTTAACCAAACTCTAAGTTAATGCTGGTCCCCAACCACAGGGCACTTTCCTTTGGGGTATTACTGTCCTTGGATACCTTCTCATGGACCCCTTTTGTTTATCCTCTGATATAGATTCTAGTGTTCCCACTTTGCTTTACCTCTCCACTGCTGTCTTCTGCTCCCGTAGAGATCCAGAAGTGAAAAATCTTGTTCCTCAGGTTGATTTCATGGGTGTTCAGCGTGTTCTGGTAGATATCCAGCTCACTTTAGGGGGCAGGTTGCAATAGGATCTCCTACTTCTCCACCATCTTGCCCCCCCGTTGAGGTTTTTTTTTAATCAGGAATGGATTTTGTAATTTGTCTAATGCTTTTCTACATCTTTTGGGAGGATCATACTGTTCTTATCCTTTCTTTTATTAATGTGGTGAATCATTTTGATTCATTTGGATATATTCAGCCACCCCTTTAGCCCAGGAATAATTCCCACTTGATAATGGTGAATAATTCTTTGAATGTCCTGTCGTATTCAACTCTAGCACCTTAGGGAGAATTTTTGTATCCCTGTTCATCAGGGGTTTTGGCCTGTAATTCTCCTTTTCAGTGGGGTCTTTTTCTGGTTTGGGAATCAAGGTAATGTTGGCCTAGCATGAGTTTGGAAGTTTTCCTTCCATTTCCATTTTTGGAACATTATGAGAAGAATAGGTATTAATTCTTTTTAAATGTTTGAGAGAATTCTCCTGTGAAGCCATCTGGCTCTGGACTTTGGTTTGTTGGGAGATTTTTGATTTCTAATTTAATTTCTTTGCTGGTTATGGGTCAAATTTTCTATTTCTCCCTGTTTCAGTTTTGGTAGTTTATATGTTTGTTAGAATTTATCCATATCTTCCGCATGGCCCAATTTGTTGCCATATAATTTTTCATAATATTTTCTTATGATTGTATCCCTATGGTGTTGGTTGTGATGTCTACTCTTTCACTTGAGATTGTATCTCTTTGGGTCCTTTCTCTTTTCTTTTTGATTAAGTCTGGCTAGAGTTTTATCAATTTTATTAATTTTTTCAAAGAACAAACTCCTAGTTTTATTCATTTATTCTAATTATGTCTATATCATTTATTTCTGCTCTATTCTTTATTATTTCCCTTCTGCTGACTTGGCCTTTAGTTGCTCTTCCTTTTCTAGCTCTTTTAGTTGTAAATTTAGGTTGTGTATTTGAGACTTTTCTAGCTTCTTGGTGTAGACCTGTATCACTCTATATTTCTTTCTTAGGACTTTGCTGTACCCCAAAGATTTTTGAGTCATATTTTCATTTTCATTTGCTTCCATGTACTTTTTAATTTATTCTTTAATTTCCTGGTTAACTCATTCATTCTTTAGTAGGATGTTCTTTAACCTCCATATACTTGTGGTCTTTCCACATTTTTTCTCCTGGTTAACCTCAAGTTTCATAGCACTGTGGTTCAAAAATATGCATGGTATGATCTACATATTTCTATATTTGTTGAAGCATGATTTGTGACCCAGTATGTGATCTATTCTGGAGAATGTTCCTTGTGAACTTGAAAGGAAGATATATTCTGCTGCTTTAGGATGAAATATTCTCTCTCTATATGTTAAGTCCATCCAGTCCAGTGCATCATTCAAACCCATTGTTTCCTTGTTGATTTTCTGCTTAGATGATCTGTCCATTACTATAAGTGGAGTGAAGTATTAAAGTCCTCTACTATTATTGAATCATTATCAATAAGATTCTTTATGTTTTTTTTTATTAATTGACATATATTTGGCTGCTCCCAAGTTGAGGGCATAAATATATAAAATTGTTAGGTCTCCTTGTTGGATAGACTCCTTTAATATGGTAAAATACCCTTCTTCATCTCTTGTTACAGTCTTTGTTTAAAATCTGTCTGATATAAGTATGGCTACTCCAGTTTTCTTTTGACGTCCATTAGCATGATAAATGTTTCTCTGTCCCCTCACTTCAGTCTGTTGGTGCCTTTAGGTCCCTATTGAGTTGGCAGCATATAGATGGGCCTTGTTTTTTACTGCATTTTGATACTCTATATCTTTTGATTGGAGCATTTAGTCCATTTATACTCAGAGTGATTATTGATAGATATGAATTTAATTCCATTGTGTTGCCCTGAAGTCACTGTTTATGGGGGAGATTCTCTGTTCCTTTCAAGTCCTTGTTGCTTTTGGTCTTGCTTTCCCACTCAAAGAGTCCCCTTTACTATTTCTTGCACAGCTTGGTTAATGGTCCCAAAGTCCTTTAGTTTCTGTTTGTCTGCAAAAGTCCTTACCCCTCCTTCTGTTCTGAATGATAGCCTTGCTCTATAAAGTATTCTTGGCTGCATATTTTTCCCACTCAGCATGTTGAATATATCATGCCTCTCTTTTCTGGTCTGGCAAGTTTCTGTGTAGAGATCTGCTGGTAACCTTGTTTGTCTTCCCTTGTACTTTAGGGAGTTCTTTTCCCTTGCAACTTTTAGGATTCTTTCTTTATCTCTGTATTTTGCAAGTTTTACTAAGATACGTCTTAGTGTTGGCCTGCTTCTGTTGATTTTGATAGGAGTTCTCCGTGCCTCTTAGGTTTGGATGTCTGTCTCCTTCCCCAGTTTAGGGAAGTTTTCAGCTATAATTTCTGCAGTTTAAATTTCTGATCCCTTTTATCTCTTCTTCTGGGAGTCCTATGACACCAATGTTGTTATGCTTTACGGATTTGCTGAGTTCCCTAAGTCTACATTCATGATCCAATATTTTTTCTTTGCCCGTTCTTTTCACATTCATTATTTTCCATAATTTTATCTTCTACATCACTTATTCATTCCTGTACTTCTTCTTTCCTTATGGTCATTACATACAGTCAGTTTTGCATCTCAGCTATAGCACTTTTTATTTGGGCTGACTGGTTTTTAGGTCTTTTATCTTTGTGGTAAGAGTCTCTCTGCTGTCTTCTCTGCTTTTCTCAAGCCCAGCTAGTATCCTTATGATTGTTGCTTTAACTTCTGGATCAGGCATGATACTTATATCTGTTTTGATTAGGTCCCTGGCCATTATCTTTTCTTGTTTTTTTTCTTTCTTTCTTTTGGGATTAATTGCACCATTTTAGCATTTTTTTTCTATGTCTCTGTCTTCTGTGTTTTAGGAAAGCCTCTTATATTTCCTGCTCCTGAGAGTAATGACTTTATTAAGAAGAGGGCATATAGTGTCTAGGGCCTGGCACTTCAGGAAGTAGTTATGATGTATGCTGTGTACATTCTGCTATTGTGTTTTGGCTGCTTTTTCCTTCAGTTCAGTGCTCTGCAGAGTTCCTCGTTGACTGCTTGGGGAGTTTTTGGGTCTTGCTCAGTGTTTGGTGAGCTTTGGTGAGTGTTTTGGTCTCCTTGTTCATTGAGGCTAGATCCTATTTTACTATGGTTGAAGCCTTGAGTAACTCTGTGGTCAGTAGACTTGGTGCATGCATGGGATTTGTGCTGGTTTGGGCAGAGGGACCCAGTGCTGCTCTAGCTCTGAGGCATGCTTGCTCTAGTAAAAACGCACCTGCAGAGTGCCAGGGCAGGGGGCAGGCACAGGGCTTGTTGTATGTTGCTCAAGTCTCCACTATGGGTGCTGTGCTGTTCACTGAAGTCCATCTTTGCTGATGCACAAGGGAAATAATGTGTCAGTCTGCCCTCTTGTCCCCAGAGAGGGCACTTCACTTCTGCTGCTATTCAGAAAGTCCTCACAGAAGAGCAAACAATCTCCCCCCATGTGACCCAGACATCTGTTATATCCTGTCTTTACTTTGTCTGTGTCCAAGACGTCTGCCCACCTGGCAGTGCAGTGCTCTTTTGTTTTATCTCAGATGTGCTGGCTGGGTTTCAAAACTCCAAATTTTAGGGATTCGGCATATCACTAACCCATGATAATCCTCTGTGGGACGGTCTCACTGAGCTGTACTTAGTGCTGGTTTGTACTAGAAGGGCAGCCATGAACTCGGAGTGTCTTAGAGTTTATGGTAAAGTGTAGCAAAAAAGCAGCTGTCTAGGTTAGCTGTCTGCAGCAGGTGTCTCTGCTACTATGCTAATGAGTCTGGCAGTTCAATGGAGACTTTTGTCCCCAGAGAGGCAGTCCCACATCTCCCAAATGCACTCCAAGAAGGGGAACTGTCTTTCCCAGTGTGACCCAAGGGATCTCAGACCACGCTGTCTGCTCCTAGTCCTCTGCACTCGTTCTCTATAGGAGCACCACTATGACTACCAGGCTCCACCTTGGTGATGGTGCAGACTTCTAAAATTTCAGACTTTCAGCTCTGCTGCCTGTTAAACTTGTGAAAATCAGATCCTCTCTTTTCCCAGTCAATGGTTTTGGAGAAAGTGTTTTTCTTGTGAAATTCCCTGCATGCTGTTCTTCTCTCTCACTCTCTTTCTACCCCCCCCACCCTCTTTTCTCTCTCTGATCAGTGCATCCATCCCTCTTCAGCATTTGGGGCTTTATTCTCCCCAAATCATATCTCCACACCTCCTACCTTACATTATGTGGCCTGTTTCCTCCCTCTCATTATGCAGCTTTTTTCTTTCAGTTCTAAGATCTATTTTTTGAGTTTTCAGAATCATTTGATATTTATCTAGGTTCGAGGTACAGGGCAAACAAAGGATCGAGGTACAGGGCAAACAAAGGATCTCCCTACTACTCTGCCATCTTAACTGCTCTCCCCTCTTTGTTCTTTCAATTTTTTCCCCAAGCTTGTCAAATGTATAAATTATCTTTGTTAAGTTTGGCTTATGCTTAAGTCTTTAAGGAAACTAGTTTAACAAATGTCAGAACCATATGTGAATATTTTAGGAGTTGAGCATTTATACGAAAGATAATATATTTCAGTTACAGAGTAGATGAATGGCTAATTCATGTAATGCATTCTAATCACTAATAATTTTTCTATATAGACATTTTTCTCTGTAGACATCCATAAAGTGATTTTTTTGTGTGTCTTACTTGGTTTTAAACTTTTAACGGAAATCATGTAATCTAGCTCTATTTTCTACTTGCAAGTTATATCTTGACAATTTTTTTCTCATTCCATTTATTCATTTTAATTTGCTTTAAAATAGACCCTGAAATTTTATCTCACTTTAGATAAAGTACAAGACAGTTCTTCAGTAGTATAGATACAGCCTTTTGGGATTTTAGGTTTTCTATTTACTAATATATACCATTATTATTGCTATCTGAATTAATTAACTAACTAATCATTTTGCTGATGCAACTTGAACACCCCAGAGCAAATTGAATGCATAATGTCTCACTTATAAGCACTACAGTTTAAGTAATTTTAACAGGGATATGCATTGTCCATTTTCAACTAAATCTCTTTTATTAACTGTTTTATTCCACCAGAAAGAATTCAGAAGTGAAATGTTCATTTTTGGTTTTAATGCAGTCATTTTTATTTTATTCGTGGGTATGCCTTTTATTTATTCATTAGTACCCTTTGTTTCTGTAGTCATCAAAATCAAGAAAAAATAATCAGGAATAAAGCAGTCCTTTTAACTGCACACAAGGGACAGAGAACATCATCAAAGAGCAAAGTCTTAGGAATAGCTCTTGGTTAAGCAAAGCGTGTCATTCCCAGAGAGAATTTGTAAGCAGGCAAGGTATGTATCTCTTTGCCATCATCAGTTACCCTTCTAAAAGTTGCAGTTCTCAATAGCGGAAATCAGCTTCTGCTTTTTATCACAGTCACCAAATATTTTAACTTGTCTACCATTTTATTCACAGATTAATTTTATTCCAAGGAAAGTTAAGGGACTTTGAGTCGGATAGGTGAAATTTACCAGTCTATACTTGTCAAAGAAACAAACATGTGAAGCTGATACCCAGGTAGGTATTGACAAGCAGATTACAAATATGTCGTTTAGGGTGACTATTTCCCATCTAATACCCTTACAAGGACAATATATAACCTGTGACTATTTTAGGAAAACCAGGACTATAGTTACCTGGAAATTGAAGACTGTATAAACCAACATGCAAGTGTAAAGTAGATTTCCAAACAGAAGTTTCAATAATAAGTAAAAAGGAAAATAATATATCAACATCATGGAAAGATGATGGTCCATCTGTTAAAAAATCACAATTACAAATGCCCAATTCAAAAGACACAATGGCTTTCTAAATATACATTTCATGATCCTTAAAAAGTAATAGACAGGCCAAGCCAAAAAAAAAAAACTGCCACAAAATTATATTTTACTTATATCTATTTAAGACTTAAAATTGATTTTATATTCCACACAACATGGACAGAAAGGCCAAAAATAGTGAAATTATTTGTCCATGCCCAATGTTCTGTCTTGTTGTATAGCCAATGATCCAGCAGAGGGAGCACATGTTAGTAAATGACGACATACTAAGTGGACTAGACCTTTAGGGATAGCCACAATGATGTGAGTAAACCTATGACTTAAATGTTGGCTTATACTTCATGAAGAAATTACTATGGAGATCAGTTGCTTTTTTTTAAACAACTTCTGTCTCCTCCACCTTCTTGCAGTAAAATCTTTCTTACTTGTTCATATTGTGCATATGGAGAGTTTCTGATATCTCTATTAGAAGTCACTCAAAAGGTTCCTGGAGGAGGAAATAATAGTTTTATGTGTTCTTCTCTATCATGAATACCAGTAATTTTTCTGACATAGTTTCCTTTTTATAATTTTGAAGTCAGTATTTTTTATGAAATATTCTATTCTTTGACCTTTATAGTGGACAGCTAAAATATTAAGTACTAAAGACTCTATATATTAATCTTGAGGAAGGATGAGAAATAACACAAATACCCATTTATTTTAGAGGGCTCATATTTGGTTTTATGGATTTGGGGTACGTATTTATACTGTAAAAGACATTCCAAATCAAGAAGATTAGGCCAAATCAAGAGTTTGTTATTGATTTCTAGCTTCTCAAAAATAATGACTGCAGTACAAACGTATTTTTTGTAAATATAAAACATCTGATCTTTGGTTCATTAGTAGAAACATATATTGCTTGAAAAAGGAATTGCATCACCAATGTACAAAATATATTTACTTACAGAACTTTGTCTTTCACAAGAGAAACAGTTTTCCTGCTAACTTATACAAAAGTTACAAATTCATAAAATCATAAAGAAGGAAATAAAATTGTACATATTCAAAGGTAAGTGCTACTATTATTTTGATGTACAGCCTTTTACATTTGTTCTATCAATAAGTATACATTTATGTATGCATTTTTTATGAAAAGTGCCATATCATACCTATTATTTGCAGGTTATGTTTTTTATTATATTAATGTATTTTAAAATAGACTATTTTTGAGCAATTTTAGTTTCACAACATAACTGAGCAAGAGGCACAGGAAATTTCAATATAACGCCCTGCCCTAACACATAAATAGCTTTTTCAGTTATCAACATCTCTCACTAGAGTGGTACATTTGTTACACTAATGAACCCACATTCACAAATTATTATCACTCATAGCCTATAGTTTAAATTGGGTCTCACTCTTGGTTTTATACAATCTCTGGGTGTGGACAAATGTGTAATAACACCATGTATAGTAAACACCATTATAGTAACATACAGAGGAGTTTCACTGCCCTAAAAATCCCCTGTGCTATGTTTATTCATACCTCCCTCCTCCCTGACCCCTGGCAACCACTGATAATTTTAGTACTTATGCAGCTTTACCTTTTCTAGAGGGCCATGCATTTGGAATCACAATATGCAGGCATTCCAGATTGACTGATTTCACTTGGTAATATATCTTTTCATGGTGTGATAGCTCATTTCTTTTTAACATTGAATACTATTCTATTGTCTATGGATACCTACCGGAAAGAGACCTTTTTCAGTAGATGAAAGGTGTCTTTCATTTACCAAAAGAGACCTTGGTTACTTCAAATTTTGGCTAATTGTGAATAAAGCTGCTATAAACATCCATGTGTAGGCTTTTGTGTGGATGTAAGTTTTCTAATCCTTCAGGTAAACATAAAGAAGCACAATTGCTAGGTCCTATGGAAAAATTATGTTTTATAAGAAACTGCCAAACTGTCTTCCAAATTGGCTATAACATTTTATATTTCTAGAATGAATGAGAGTTTCTGTTGCTTAACATCCTGACCAGCATTTGGTGTTGGATTCGGCTTTCTAATAAGTGTGCAGGGGTGTCTTATTGTTTTGGTTGTTATTTACCTGATGACATATTATTGGAAGATCTTTTATTTTCCCATGTGTGCTTAATAATGTATCATGTACCATCAAAGTTTTTATTTACTTTTTTCATTTTTAAATTTAAATTCAAGTAACCAACATGTAGTACATCATTAGTTTTGATATAATGTGCAAAGATTCATTAGTTGCATAAAACACCCAGAGTTTTTATTTAAACTCGAGTTACTTAGCATACAGTGTAATATTAGTTTCAGGTTAACATATAGTGATTCAACACTTATATACAACACCTAGTGCTTGGAATGCCTGGGTGGTTCAGTTGGTTAAGCATCCAACTCTTGGTTTCATCTCTGGTCATGATCTCAGGAGTCTGCTTGGGATTCTCTGCCACTCCCTCTCCATCTGCCCCTCCCCTGGCTTGTGCATGCTTTCTTTCTCTCTCTCAAATAAATAAATCTTAAAATATTTTACAAAATTTATAAAAAAAAAAGAGGGGTCTCTGGGTGGCTCAGTTACTTAAGCATATGCCTTCAGCTCAGGTCATGATCTAGGGGTCCTGGGATAGAGCCCCATGTTGGGGTCCCAGCTCAGTGGGGAGTCTGCTTCCTGCTTTTCCCTTTCCCTTTGCCCCCACCCCCACTCATGCTCTCTCTCTGTCTCAAAATATTTTTTAAATATTAAAACAAAACAAAACAAAAGAACACCCAATACTCATCACAACAAATGAATTCTTCAATCCCCATCACCTATTTAACCTATCCCTCCGTACCCACCTCCCTTCTGATAACCGTCAGATTGTTCTCTATAGTTAAGAGTCTGTTTCTTGGTTTGCCTCTCTCTCTCGTCCCTCTGCTTTATCTCTTAATGATTATTTCTTAAATTCCACATATGAGTGAAATCGTATGGTATTTGTCTTTAACTTATTTCATTAGCATTATACTCTCTAGTTCCATCCATGTCCTTGCAAATGGAAAGATTTCATTATTTTTTATGACTGAGTAATATTATAGATATAGATATAGATATAGATATAGATATAGATATAGATATAGATATAGATATACATTGGGGTGCATGTATCCTCTTGAATTAATATTTTTGTATTCTCTGGGTAATACCTAGTAGTTCAATTGCTGGGTCATAGGGTAGTTCTATTTTTAACTTTTTGAGGAAACTCCATACTGTTTTGCAGAGTGGCTGTACCAGTTTGCATTCCCACTAATAGTGCAAGAGAGTTCCCCTTTGTCTACATCCTTGCCAACACCTGTCATTTCTTATATTGTGAAATGACACATGGCTAAATTGTCAATTTTAGCCATTCTGACAGGTGTGAGGGTGGTATCTCATTGTAGTTTTGATTTGTATTTCCCTGATGATCAGTTAAGTTGAACATTTTTTGATGTGCCTGTTGGCCATCTGCATGTATTCTTTGGAAAATTGTCTATTCATGTATTCTGCCCACTTTTTGTTTAACTCATTAATTTTTTAGATGTTGTTTTTTATATATATATACTAACCTTTTATCAGATATGTCATCTGTAAATGTCTTCTCCCAGTCCATAGGTTGCCTTTTAGGTTTGTTGATTGTTTCCTTTGCTGTACAGAAGCTTTTTATTTTGATGAAGTGCCAATAGTTTATTTTTGGTTTTATTTCCCTTACCTCAGGAGGCATATCTAGTAAAAAGTTGCTAAGGCTGTTGTCAAAGAGGTTACTATCTGTGTTTTCCTCTAGAATTTTTATGGTTACATATCTCATATTTAGGCTTTTGATCCATTTTGAATTAATTCTTTTTTGTTTGGTGTAAGAAAGTTGTCCATTTTCATTCTTTTTTTTAAATTTTTTTTTTAATTTGACAGAGACAGCACAAGCAGGGGGAGCAGAAGAGGGAGGAGCAGGCTCTCCACTGAACTGAGAGCCCAGTGCAGGCCTTGATCCCAAGACCCCGAGATCATGACCTGAGCCCAAGGCAGACGCTTAACTGACTGAGCCACCCAGTTTCATTCTTTTGCATGTTGCTGTCCAGTTTTCTCAACAACATTTATTGAAGTGACGGTATTTTTCCCATTGGATATTTTTCCTTGCTTTGTTTAAGATTGATGATGATACAGTTGTGGGATCATTTCTGGTTCATTCTGGGTTTTCTATTCTAATCCACTAAGATATATGTCTACTATTGTGCCAGTACCATACTGTTTTGATTACTATGCTTTTTAATGTAACTTGAAGTCTGGAATTGTGATACTTCCACCTTTGCTTTGCTTTTTCAAGTTTGCATTGGCTATTTGGGGTCTTTTGTGATTCCATACAAATTTTAAGAATGTTTTTTCTAGCACTGTGAAAAATGACATTTGCATTTTGATAAGGATTGCAATAAATATGTAGATTGCTTTAGGTAGTGTAGACACTTTTTAAAAAAAGATTTATTTATTTATTTGACAGAGAGAGAGAGATCACAAGTCGGCAGAGAAGCAGACAGAGAGGGGGGAAGCAGGCTCCTTGCTGAGCAGAGAGCCCAATGCGGGACTCGATCCCAGGACCCTGAGATCATGACCTGAGCCAAAGGCAGAGGCTTTAACCCACTGAGCCACTCAGGCGCCCCAGGTATTATAAACATTTTAATAATAATTCTTCTTCCACTTCTTGAGCATATCTTTCCATTTCTTGGACTCGGACATTCAAAGGCTCCTTACCATTTTCCCTGTCCTCAGAGTATGGGTTCCACTTGCCTTTCCTGCCCCCAGAGGGTGTTCCAAGGACAGAGCCTTGAAATTATGTGGTGTTGAGAACATTTGCATGGTATATGTGACTAAACCAAGTTATGTGAGTGTGGGGATTCACTTCTCTTGTTGCCACCCAGAATAAGCCCCATGTAAGTTCCTTTGTTTATTAAAACTGCCAAGTACCAACCTGGAGTGGCCTTTTTCTTTGATCTCTCCCTGACTCACATATATGGAGGTCGATTTCAGATCACACGTGGGAAGATCCTGAGAGGGTTGTAAAGCAACAATTGGAGAGCCCCCCAAAAGAATGAAGAAATGAACCTTGGGAATGAGGCCTCTGTGTGGGAAATCCCAAGCTGGCCATCAAACTGTATGTGCGGAGGGGTGGTCTATATGTTAGGTTTTTGAAAACCACCACATGGGTGCAGGGACACCCAAAAATGCCATCCAGTATAATGTGCTTGTTGGTGAAACTGCATAGCACACTGCCAAAAAAGGGAAACAAGTTATTCCTGCAGTGGGCTTGCTTCTAGTGTGAGCAATTCAGCTGGCCACTGATGCTCAACCAGAGGCTGAAGTTCAAGTTAAAAAGTTAGAAGAAGAGCTGAGATTAGAGAAGGATGTGGGGATGTCACCTACTCTCCTAGTTTCAGGATTGGCACACAAGGTGGGTGAGCAGGGATATTAAATCAGAGGCCTTAGTGTACTGTTATGCAAAGGTAGGAGGGCCCCAGATGGCTCAGATTAAGGCCTGGGAACTTGTGACAAGGCCTGATTAAGATGCTAAAAGTTAAAATCTATGAGAAAGTGATGGAAATGAAGAGGAAGATGTGGTAATTGAAGAAACAGATGTAATGCTCCATGCCTTCTCAACCTTAAAGCAAAGAAAAAATTTAAATAACAGTTATCCTAATACCTCTATGATAAAGCTTGAATTATTTCTCTGTTCATTGAGGTTGCATTTTTTACCATGTCTTTGAAATGTAAACATCTCAGGAAGAAACCCAAATATTGCCCACAGAGACAGGAAAAAAAGGAAGGAGGTTTCTAAAATCCAGATTGCTATAGAAGATCCCCTGTCAATTGCAATATAATAAAGTCTTATCAGATCCTTAACAATGAGCATTTTTAAGTCTTATTCATTTACAGATAGTTAATTTTTTACTCTGATGCTTTGGCAAAATAATTAAAAATTAAAAGTTCTTGCAAAAGTGCTTCATCTTCAAAGAGATTCATGAGAAAGACTTTGACAAGTATAAGTTTCTGATAAGTAAGGTCAATTTGCCTTCATGTGAGAAGGATAATGATAAACTTTTTTAATGTTCCCCCAAGGCTACCTGCATAGTCCTACAATATGTCATAGGATGGTGGCCAGGGACCTGTCCTTGCTGTCCTTTCCCACATCAGTAAAATAGGCCTAACACATTGATGATATTATATCTTGCTGGATACCTTGCAGGCAATGTAAAAGCATTTGTGAGGAAGAGGATGCGCCATGAACTACAAAATATTTCAGCCTAAGGCACTGCTGAAAGGTTTGGGGTATCATCTGGTTGAGTAAGACTCATGTCCCAAAAGTTCTGATTAATAAGGTGCAAACCTCTGTAGAGATTTTGGGGTTTTGAGGACTTTTATTCTCTACTTGGCACAATGCCTCCGTCCCTTATGCTATCTGGTAAAGGAAGGCTGTGTGGGACTGGGGATCAGAGCAGCAAGCTGCCTTTGAAAAGGAAAAAAAAAAAAATATATATATATATATATTTAAATATTTAATATATTAAATATTTTATATTTAATATATTAAATATTTTAATATATTAAATATTAAATATATTAAATATTTAATATATATATAAATATATATATTATATTTAGTAAAACAGATTAAAGCTCTGGGAATTTCCAAAGCAGGGATACTACTTGAGATAGATATGTCTGTGACAGAGTTAGATGCTGTGGCAGAGACAACAAAGGGGAGAATGCTCCTAGAATTTTGATCCTAGTTCTAAAAAAAACCCAGTATACCCCCAGAGAGCAATAGCTTTTTATCAGTGTACACAGCACTCCTCCAGGTAGAGCCTCTCACACAGCAGCCAGTGCAGCAGCCAGTGAGCTGAACTCAGAACAGATCTGGTTGGTGCACACTCATGGGCATTGGCTGTTTACCCTTTGCCATGACAGTTAAGCTGTTCTGAAGAGATTAACCCAAGGCTTGGACAATGGGAAACCGCAGAGTGGATAATAATAAATAAGCCCTTGTTATATATAAGTGCCCTGGGGCAGGAGGAGGGTAAAAATATTTGGGTCTGTATGCAAAAATCTGAGGCAGTCTTCACTGTTTATCATGTCCCAACTCATAAGATATTGACACCTCCTGGCAGTCAGGAAGCTGATAGCCTACCTTGCGTACAAATTCTATCTACTGACACTTCAGTAGCTACAGCAGATTTGGAACATAGAAAGCCTGACCACTTCAGTGCCCAAATAGAATGGCATATTGCCAAGGATGCCAGATTGCTTTTGAAGTATACTGACTTGGTTAATGCAGTAACAGCATGTCCTTTGTTTTTTTTTTTCTTTTTTTTTCCTTTTTTTATTACGTTCAGTTAGCCAACATATAGTACATCATTAGTCTTTTGTTTTCTAAACAACACCCAAGGCAACTTCCAAAAGAATCTGGGCTAACCACTAGATTTCCTATCCTCCGAGGGATTGGCAAATTGAGTTTATTGGCCCCCTCCTTCTGAGGGAGAGTTCTAAATATGTTTTTGGTTTGTGTGGATACTGTGTCTGGTCTGACCCAAGTTTCCCTGTCATCATGAAAACCAGGTTGCTACCATGATGGGATTAGAGAAACTGAGTACCATGAATGGATACTCTCATTGAATAGATTGTGATTGGGGGTCACATTTCAAAGGCCATGACATGTAAGACTGAGAAAAAGAACACTGGATGGCAGTTCCATCTCCCCTATAACTCATAAACAGTAGAGTTGGTAAAAAGGAAATATGAGATCTTAGAGAAGCAAATTAAATTGTAAACAGAGAAAACCACTTTGCCTGGGTGGATTAAGGTATTATTTTATTTAAATGATCAACCATCAGGGACTATTGCCCCATATGACAGACTGGGGACTGTTGCCAAAGCACTCAATACCATAAAGATATAAAAGTCATGGGAAACAGCCATTGCCCCAAATCTCACAATGGATCAACATGCTATGCTGCTGAGACCAAGAAACCCCATCACAACTGGGACATGAATTATTTAATGGAATTTGAGGTGGGACATTCCATCAGAATAGGTGGATTACTTCACACCCCTGGGTGAGATAGAACTACTCAGTCTTCACTGGGATCCTATTATTCTGATACAAGTTGGACCTGTTGAAATGCACTGCCCCACATGCCATATCAAAAGGGGAGAAGTCAGGAGTCCTGGTCTGGCATATTTTCCCCTCCCTACCCAGTCCATTGCCTCATGCCTGTTACTGCTGCTTTCCCTTGCCAACATGTATAATATATACAGCCATGTGCAGTTTCTAAAGCTGCCAATCTTCTCTTCAAGATCAGGTGCGGACATTCAGTTTTTCCACTAGTATTACCATTTGGCCGCCAACTTTTTCCCTCTGTTGGCCTGGAGGACATTATAGCACACATAAAAGCCCTTACAAATTTACCCAACAAGCCTTCCATGATAGTCAACAAAACTTGTCATTACTGAATAGTGAAATGGCTTTAATGAGAAAAGTTAAATTCCAAAACAGGATGGCCTTGGACATTATTACTACCTCACAAGGAGACACCTATGCCATTATCCAAAAACAATGTCATGTATTTATACCTGATGTGCCTGTGTATCATCTTTATTAAATCACATGAGTACACAAGTGAATACCCTGAGTGATCTGGCCCCCAGTTTAGGGAACTTGAAAAGGCAATGCTTCAGAACATGGGGATCCTAGTGGAAAAAGTTTTCACTAATTATGGGAATTATTATCTTAATCTGTGCTTTCTCTTGCATGTGTCTGTATTGTTGCTGTGGCATTTGCCTCCAGTGCAGCCAGATAGTAGACAAAGGAGTCACCTTCACACTAATAAAACCTTTTGTTGACTATTCATGGCTTTGTGCAGAAAAAATGAGCTGAAATTGTAAGAGCTGGTCATGAGGGGTGGAGTGTTGGAGAAGACCATCAAAAAGATGTGACTACGAGTTGGCCCATGAACTGTATCTGGGCACTTAGAGGATCCTCACCTTTACCTTGTCCTTGGGATATGGGTTTCACTTGCCTTTCCTACTCCCAGAGGCTGCTCCAAGGACATAGTTGAGATAATGATGTGGTCTTGCATGGTATATGCTACTGAAGCTAGTTAAAGCCTCTTTATAAACTGTTAAAATATGGAAGGTGGGTGTGGGGATCCATTCACTTTGCTCCTACCCAAGACAAGCCTTGTATATAAGTTCCCTTTGTTTATTAAAACTGCCACCTAGAAACCTGGAATGGCCTGCCTCTTTCTTTGGTCTCTCCCTGCCCTCTTCATATGAAGACTAGTTTAAGATAACACCTGGGTTGTCAATTTCTTCCTGCTTCAGTCCGGGAAGTTTATAGGTCTCCAGGAATGCATCTATTTCTTCTAAGTTGCTTAACTCATTGGCATATAGCTGTTGATAATAATTTTTGATGATTGTTTCTATTTCCGTGGTGTTAGTCATGATCTCTCCCCTTTCATTCATAATTTTATTAATCTGGGTCCTTTCTCTTTTCTTTTGGATTAGTTTGGCCAGTGGTTTATTGATTTTATTAATTCTTTCAAAGAACCAGCTTCTAGTTTCATTGATGTGTTCTACTGTATCTCTGGTTTCTAACTCATTGATCTCTGCTCTAATCTTAATTATTTCCCTTCTTTTGTATGGAGTTGGCTTAATTTGTTGTTGATTTTCCAGTTCCTTAAGGTGTAAAGAGAGTTTGTGTATTTGGGATTTTTCAATTTTTTTTGAGTGAGGTTGGGATGGCTATGTATTTTTCTCTTAGGACTGCCTTTACTGTATCCCATATGTTTTGGACCAATGTGTCTTGATTCTCATTGGTTTCTATGAATTGTTTAAGTTTTTTGATTTCCTGGTTTACCAAAACATTCTTAAGAAGTATGGTTTTTAGCTTACAAGTGTTTGAATTCCTTCCAAACTTTCTCTTGTGATTGAGTTCCTGTTTCAAAGCATTGTGGTCTGAGAATATGCCGGGAATAATCTCAATCTTTTGGCATCAGTTGAGCCCTGATTTGTGAGCCAGTATGTGGTTTATTCTGGAGAAAGTTCCATGTGCACTCAAGAAGAATGAATATTCTGTTGTTTTAGGGTGGAATTATCTGTATATATCAATGAGGTCCATCTGGTCCAATGTGTCATTCAAAGCTCTTATTTCTTTGTTGATTTTCTGATTAGATTATCTATCTATTGTTGAGTGTGGTGCATCAAGATCTCCTACAATTAATGTATTCTTATCAATATGTCTCTATTTTGATTAACAGTTGGGTTATGTAGTTGGCTGCTCCCATGTTGGTGGCATAAATATTTATAATTGTTAGATCCTCTTGTTGGATAGATCCTTTAAGAATGTTGTAGTGTCTTTTTGTATCTCTGACTACAGTCTTTAGCTTAAAATCTAATTTGTCTGATATGAGAATCATTGCTCCAGCTTTCTTTTGAGGCCCATTGGCATGAAAGATGGTTCTTCACTCCTTCACTTTTAGTCTGGATGTATCTTTAGGTACAAAATGAGTCTCTTGTAGACAGCAAATGGATGGGTCCTGTCGTTTTATCCAGTCTGCAACCCTGTGCCTTTTTATGGGAGCATTTAGGCCATTCACATTGAGAGTGATTATTGAAAGATAAGTTTTTATTGCCATCATGGTGCCCATGAGGTCAACCTAAATAGACCAATATCTAGTAACAAGATTGAAGCAGTGATCAAAAGCCTCCCAAAAAATAAGAATCCAGGACCTGATGGATTCCCTGGGGAATTCTACCAAACATTCAAAGAAGAAATAATACCTATTCTTCTGAAGCTGTTTCAAAAAATAAAAACAGAAGGAGAACTTCTAGACTCTTTGTATGAAGCCATTACCTTGATCCCCAAGCCAGGCAAAGATCCCATCAAAAAGGAGAATTTCAGATGAATATCCTTGTAGAATATGAATGCCAAGATTATCAACAAGATCGTAGCTAATAGGATCCAAAAGTACATTAAAAAAGATTATCCAGCAGTGTAGGAAGAGCAGAATGGCAGAGAAGTAGGAGACCCTGTTACAACCAGTCCCCTGAAGTGAGCTAAACATCTACCAGAACACTCTGAACACACATGAAATCAGCCTGAGATGTAAGATTATACAATTCTGGATAATCTTACACATTTATCCAAAAGTGCATAATCTTATACTTATCCAGAAATGTAAGGGAGACAGAAGAAATTTGGGGGAGAAGACATCAGTGGAGAGGTAAAGGGAAGTGGGAACGCTCAGACTGATATTGGAGGATAAGCAGAAGGGGGAGGGAGCCACCAGAAGCAACTCACTGGAAAGTAATATGCCAATATGAAAGTGCCCTCTGCTTGAGGACCAGCATTAACTTGGAGTCTGGTTAAAAGCACTCAAAAAGAGCAAAAGGTTTTATGGGGCAAGTGGTGGAATTGGGTGGCCACAGGCATGGCCCTAAGCCCACGGTCCCAGGACGGTCACAGTGGTGGAATTGGGTGGCCACAGGCATGGCCCTAAGCCCACGGTCCCAGGACGGTCACAGCCATTGACCACTCATTCCTGAGAGAACCCGGCAAGGGCTCCAATTCCCCTGGGCCGGTGGCTTTCCGCTGCTTGAACCACCGCTTGGGCTGAGTGCACTCATGCTCACCTCTGAGAGAGCCTGGTGTAGGCACTGGTTGGCGGTCTCTGAACCCACACCCTTCAGCAACCTACACCACTGCTGGGTCATGGGCATGGACCCCAGACAGAAGTCCCAGCAGCCACCAGGATCGGGCTCCCCCTGGACCAATATCGCTTGTAGTTTTAGTGGCACAGGGGTGCAAAGACAAGCAGAGGCCTCGGGCGACCACTGAGACGGTGTCTGGGAGTGTGCACCACCTGTGGGAGGTTGCAGTATTCAACGGAGATTGCAGAGGGGGAGTCTGTGTGTCCTGGACCACCTGGGGGGAGCAAACTGAGGCTTCTCTCTAAGGCCTAGGACTGGGCACAGTTTGCTTTTTGCACTAGCCCTCTGAAAGGCAGCAAAAAGCCACCCAAGAACAAAAACCTTCAGAGAACAAAAACCTGAAAAACTGATTTCCACAGAGCCCAGCTCCTTGCTAGAGGGCAGGGTTACTCAGTCAAACAAGATTGACTGAAAAACAACACAGAAAACCCCTTCCCCAGAAGACAAGCCCAAAGAACAAGAGGACAATAACCTCTTGTCCCGATAAAACTATAAAACCTCAACATTAGGGAAAAACAATATATTAAGCCCCTGGTATTGCCCCAAAACCTGTATATTTCATAGATACAACTTTTTTTCTTTTAATTAGTTCTCACTATTCTTCTTTTATTTTTAACCTACTCATCATTACAACTAGATATTTAATACAACATATTACATAATGACTATTTAACTTGAACTTTTTCATACATATACCTGGGTTTCATATATATATGTGTACATATATATATATATATATATATATATATTTCCTTTCTCTCTATTCAATAATACCCCTATATATAATCCTTTTTCTCTATTCAATAATACCCCTATATATAAGCCAGTTTTAATTTCCCTGTATCTCTAGAAAGTTGAGTCCTTTAACAAAGATAACAAGATACACCCAGGAAGTACTGAAATAAACTTCCTCATCCACATCAAGGGTTAATAACCACCTTTCCATCTTATTCTTCTCTCAGTGTTTCTGTGTATTTGTTTTTGTTTTTGTACTACATAAATCTTATTCTTGTGGTTCGTTTTTCCTGGGTTTTTCTTTTTCTTTCTTGTCTTTTACTTTTGTCAGTCTTTTTGTTTGTTTGTTTTTGGTTTATGTACCTTATAAATCTTACTTTTGGGATTCATTTTGGCTGGGTTTTTTCTTTTTTTTTCCCCTCTCTTTTTCTCTTTCATTTTTTTTTTCTTTTCCTCTTTCATTTTTTTTTCTTTTTTCTTTTTGGTGATGACTGCTGATTGCTCTGAAACTTTCCAAGGGGCACCTAGACTGCATTGTGGTTGATATATTCAGCTATACATCCACTCAACCAACTCTCACCAAAATGACTAGGAGGAGGAACACCCAACAGAAGAAAAATTCGGAGACTGCGATCTCTGCCACAGAACTACTGGATACGGACATAAACAATATGTTGGAAATGGAATTCAGGGTAAAAATTGTCCAGGCAATGGTTAGGTCGGAGAAAAACATTAGTGGCAGCATAGAAACTCTAAAGGCAGAAATGAGAGCTGATCTGGCAAAAGTAAAAAATGCTATTACTGAGATCCAATCTAATCTAAATACTCTAACAGCTAGGGTAACTGAGCCAGAAGATCAAATTAGTGATCTAGAAGTGATCTAGTGATCTAGAAGACAAACTGCTAGAAAAGCAGGACCAAGAGTAGGCCTGGAACAAACAAGTTAGAAGCCATGAAAACAGAATTAAGGAAATAAATGACACCATGAAACAGTCCAACGTCAGAATTATTGGGATCCCTGAGGGAGTGGAGAAAGAGAGAAGACTAGAAGATATAGTTGAAAAATACTGGATGAAAATTTCCCTCATCTGGGGAATGGAATAAGTGTTCATGTCCGAGAGGCATAAAGGACACACCCCCCAAGATCAATGAGTCTAGAAAGATATCCAGACACTTGATTGTGAAATGCATGAATCATAATTTCAGATAAGAGGTCTTAAAGGCAGCTAGAGGAAAGAGATCCCTTACGTACAGAGGAAGGACCATCAGACCATCTGTGGACAGGTTAAACCTGTCCACAGAAACCTGGCAAGTCAGAAAGGGCTGGCAAGACATATTCGGGGCATTAAATGAGAAGAACATGCAGCCAAGAATACTTTACCCAGCAAGGCTGACATTCAAAATGGATGGAGAGATAAAGAGCTTATAAGACCTGCAAGATCTAAAAGAGTATGTGACCACCAAGCTGGCATTATAATACATACTAAGGGGGGTTCTATGAAAGAAGAAAGAACCCAAGAGTGACATAGAACAGAAAGTTAGAGAGACAATGTATGGAAACAAGGACTTCACAGGCAGCATGATGTCAATAAAAACTTATCTTTCAATAATCACTCTCAGTGTGAATGGCCTAAATGTTCCCATAAAAAAGCACAGGGTCATAGGCTGAATAAAATGACAGGACCCATCCATATGTTGTCTACAAGAGACACGTTTTGACCCTAAAGATACATCCAGACTGAAAGTGAAGGGATGGAGAACCATCTTTCATGCCAATGGGCCTCAAAAGAAAGCTGGAGTAGTGATTCTAATATCAGATAAATTAGATTTTAAGCTAAAGACTGGTGTCTGAGATACAGAAGGACACTATAACATCCTTAAAGGATCTATCCACCAAGAAGGTCTAACAATTGTAAATATTTATGCCCCCAGCATGGGAGCAGCCAACTACATAAGCCAACTGTTAATCAAAATAAAGAATCATGTTGATATGAATACATTAATTGTAGGGGATCTGAACATGCCACTCTCAGTAACAGACAGGTCATCCAAACATAAAATCAATAAAGAAACAAGAGCTTTGAAAGACACATTGGACAAAAAGGACCTCACAGATATATACAGAACATTCCACCCTAAAACAACAGACTACTCATTCTTCTCAATCACAAATTGAACTTTCTCCAGAATAGACCACATACTGGGTCACAAATCAGGACTCAACCAACACCTAAAGATTGAGATTGTTCCCTGTGTATTCTCAGATGACAATGCTTTGAAATTGGAACTCAGCCACAAGAAAAATTTTGGAAGGAATTCAAACATGTGGAGGCTAAAGACCAACCTGCTCAAGAATGTCAGGATCAACCAGGAAATCAAAGAAGAACTTAAACAATTCATGTAAACCAATGAGAATGATAACACATTGGTCCAAAACCTATGGGATATAGCAAAGGCTGTCCTAAGTGGGAAATACATAGCCATCCAAGCCTTAAAGAACTGGAATATCAACAGCAAATTTAGCCATATCAATGCAGAATGAGGGAAATAATTAAGATTAGAGCAGAAATCAATGAGTTAGAAACCAGAGATACAATAGAACACATCAACAAAGCTAGAAGCTGGTTTGTTGAAAGAATCAATAAGATCGATAAAACACTGGCCAAACTAATCCAAAAGAAAAGAGAAAGGACCTAGATTAATAAAATTATGAATGAAAGGGGAGAGATCACGACTAACACCAAGGAAATAGAAACAATCATCAGAAATTATTATCAACAGCTATATGCCAATGAGTTAAACAACCTAGAGGAAATGGATACATTCCTGGAAACCTGTAAACTTCCAAGACTGAAACAGGAAGAAATTAACAACCTGAATAGACCAATATCTAATAATGATATTGAAGCAGTATCAAAAGTCTCCCAAAAAACAAGAGTCCAGGACCTGACAGATTCTCTGGGGAATTCTACCAAACATTCAAAGAAATAATACCTAATTCTCCTGAAGCTGTTTCAAGAAATAGAAGCAGGGGCATCTGGGTGGCTCAGTGGGTTAAAGCCTCCACCTTTGGCTCAGATCATGATCTCAGGTTCCTGGGATCAAGCCCCGCATCAGGCTCTCTGCTCAGCAGGGAGCCTGCTTCCTTCTCTCTCATCCTGCCTCTCTGCCTACTTGTGATCCCTCTCTCTGTCAAATAAACAAATAAAATCTTTATAAAAAAAATTGAAGCAGAAGAAAGACTTCCAGACTCTGTCTATGAAACCAGCATTACCCTGATCCCCGAGCCAGGCAAAGACCCCATCAAAAAGGAGACTTTCAGACCAATATCCCTGATGAATATGGATGCCAAGATTCTCAACAAGATCCTAGCTAATAAGATCCAACAGTACATTAAAAAGATTATCCATGATGTCCAGGTGGGATTTATCCCTGGGATGCAAGTGTCATTCAACATTCACAAATAAATAAATGTGATAGAACAAATCAATAAGAGAAGAGAAAGAACCACATGGTCCTCTCAATAGATGCAGAAAGAGCATTTGACAAAATACAGCATCTGTTACTGATTAAAACTCTTCAAAGGGGCACCCAGGTGGCTCAGTTGGTTGAGCAACTGTCTTCCGCTCAGGTCATGATCCTGGGGTCCTGGGATAGAGCACTGTGTTTGGCTCTCCCTGCTCAGTGAGGAGCCTGCTTCTCCCTCTCCCTTTGTTGCTCTGCCTGTTTAATCTCTCTCACTCTTTCTGTGTTAAATAAATAAATAAAATCTTTAAAACAAAACTCTTCAAAGTATAGGGATATATGAAACTCATATAATCTATCTATGAAAAACCTGCAGTGAATATCATTCTCAATGGGGAAAAATGATAGCCTTCCCATTGAGATCAGGAACATGACAAGGATGCCCACTCTCACCAGTGTTGTCAACTTAGTACTAGAAGTCCTAGCGACAGCAATCAGACAACAAAAAGAAATAAAAGGCATTCAAATTGGCACTGAAGAAGTCAAACTCTCTCTCTTTGCAGATGACATGATACTTTATATGGAAAACCCAAAAGACTCCACCCCAAACTACTAGAACTCATACAGCAATTCAGTAATGTGGCAGGATATAATATCAATGCACAGAAATCAGTTGCTTTCTTACACACTAACAATGAAACTGTAGAAAGAGAAATTAGAGAATTAACTCCACTTACAATAGCACCAAAAACCATAAGATACCTGGGAATTAACCTAACCAAAGAGGTAGAAGATCTATACTTGAGGAACTACAGAACACTCCTGAAAGAAATTGAAAATGATGCAAAAAGGTGGAAAAGTATTCCATGCTCATGGATTGGAAGAATAAATATTGTTAAAATGTCTATACTGCCCAGAGCAATCTTTACTTTCAATGCCATCCCAATAAAAATACCATTGGCATTTTTCAAAGTGCTGAAACAAACAATCTTAAAATTTGTATGGAACCAGAAAACACCCCAAATTGCCAGGGAAATACTGAAAAAGAAAAACAAACCTGGGAGCAACATGTTGCCTTTTTTCAAGCTTTATTACAAAGCTGCGATCACCAAGACAGCATGGTACTGGCACAAAAATAGACACACAGACCAATGGAACAGAGTAGAGAGCCCAGATATGAACCCTCAACTCTATGGTCAAATAATCTTTGACAAAGCAAGAAAAAATATCCAGTGGGAAAAAAGACAGTTTCTTCAACAAATGGTGCTGATAAAATTGGACAGCTATATGCAGAAGAATAAAACTTGACCATTCTCTTACACCATACACAAAGATAAACTCAAAATGGATGAAAGACCTCAATGTGACACAGGAATCCATCAGAATCCTAGAGGAGAACATAGGCAGTAACCTCTTCGACATCGGCCACAACAGCTTCTTTCAAGACACATCTCCAAAGGCAAAGGAAACAAAAGTGAAAATGAACTTTCAGTACTTCATCAAGATAAGAAGCTTCTGCACAGCAAAGGAAACAGTCAACAAAACAAAGAGGCAACCCACGTAACGGGAGAAGATACTTGCAAATTACACTATAAGAGGGGAGGGGGGTAGGAGAATGGGTTGGGCCAGTGATTGGTATTCAAGAGGGCATGTATTGCACGGAGCACGGGTGTTGTAAATAAACAATGAATCTTGGAACAGTAAATCAAAATCTAATGAGGTACTGTATGGTGACTAAAATAACGTAATAAAAATTTAAAAATAAATAAATTAAATAAAATAACACCCCAAATAATAAGATACATAGGAATAAACTTAACCAACGTGGTGAAATCCTGTATTCTGAAAACTGTAAAACATGATGAAAGAAACTGACGGCAACACAAAGAAATGGAAAGACATTCCACACATGGATTGAAAGAACAGATATTGTTAAAATGTCTATACTACCCAAAGCAACCTACATATTTACTACAATCCCTATAAAAATAACAAAGCATTTTTCACAGAACTGTAATAAACAATTCTAAAATTTGTATGGAACTACAGAAGACCACAAATAACCAAAGCGATCTTGAAAGAAAAAAAAAGCTGGAGGAAACAAAATTCCAGATTTTAAGGTCTAATACAAGGCTGTAATAATTCAAGAGAGTAAGGTATTGCCACAAAAATAGACACAGAGATCAATAGAACAGAGTATAAAATCCAGAAATGAATCCATTATTATATGGCCAATTAATTATTGAGAAATAAAGAAAGAATATCCAGTGGAAAAAGGACACCTTCTTTAACAAATTGTATTGGGAAAACTGGATAGCAATATGCAAAAGAAAACAATCGGTGTGGTGCATGAACAATCAATCTTGTAACACTGAAAAATTAAAATAAACATATATGGGGAGAAAAAAAAAAAGAAAACAATTGGATCACTTTCTTATACCATACATAGAAAATCCTTGAAATGGACGAAAGACCTAAATGTGTGATAGGAAACCATAAGAATCCTAGAAAAGAACATAGGTAGTAATTTCTTTGACTTTGGCTGAAGCAACCTTTTTCTAGATATGTCTCCAGAAGCAAGGGGAACAAAAACAAAAATTAACTATTGAGACTACATCAACATAAAACTCTTCTACACACAAAGGATACAATCAACGATTCTAAAAAGCAACCTACGTAATGGTAGAAGGTATTTGCAAATGATATATCTGATAAAGGGTTAGTATCCAAAATATAAAGAACTTATAAAATTCAACATCTAAAAAACTAATAATCCAATTAACAATGAGCAGAAGGCATGAATAGACATTTCTTCAAAGAAGACAGATAGCCAATACACACATGAAAAGATGTTCACCATCATTCATCATCTGGAAACTGCAAGTCAAAAATACAATGAGATATCACCTCACACTTGTCAGAATGGCTAAAATCAAAACCACAAGAATCAGCAAGTGTTGGTTAGGATGTGGAGAAAAACGAACACTCCTGCACTGTTGTTGGGGATATGAACTGGTGCTGCCACTCTGGAAAACAGTATGGAGGTTCCTCAAAAAGTTAGAAAGTAAAACTACCCTATGATCCAACAATTGCACAACTGGGTATTGACCCAAAGAATACAAAAACACTAATTCAAATTAATACATGCACCCCTATGCTTATAGCAACATTATTTACAATAACCAAGTCGTGAAAGCAGCCCAGATATCCATCAATTGATGAATGTAAAAAGAGGAGGTGGTATAGATAGGTGATAGATAGATAGATAGATAGATGTAAAAAGAAGAAGTGGTATAGATAGATGATAGATAGATAGATAGATAGATAGATGATAGATATAATGGAATAAGACATAGCCATAAAAGAATGAAAATTTGCCACTTTCAATGACATGGAAGGAGCTAGAGGGTATATGGCTAAGTGAAATATGTCACAACAAGACAAATACCATATGATTTCACTTATATGTGGAATTTAAGAAAGAACAGGTGAACAAAGAAAAAAAATAGAAAGAGAACAAACCAAGAATCAGACCATTAATTATAGAGAACAATCTGATAGTTACCAGAGGGGAGGCTGGTGGGGGAATGGGTTAAATAGTTGGTGTGGATAAAGGGGTGCACTTGTGATGAGCAGGAGGTGATGTATAGAATTGTTGAATCACTATATTGTACACCCGAAACTAGTATAAAAGTGTATATTAACTAATGAATTAAAATAAAGATAAAAAAGGAATGTGTTTCTTAATTTCCTTTTTGGATTTTTCATTGTTAGTATATAGAAATGTAACTGATTTATGTGTTAAATTGTATCTTAAAAGTTTGCTGTTTGATTGTTCATAACAGTGTATGTGTGTGTGTGTGTGTGTGTGTGCGCGCGTGTGCGCACGCGCACTCATAAGAAATTTCAGGTTTTCCTATATATCATATTATGCCCTCTGTGAATGGAGATAATTTTACTTCTACCTTTCCAATTCTGATGCCATTTATATGTTTGTCTGTGTGCCTGTGTGTTTGTGTATGTGTATAATGGGTCTGGCTAGAACTCTTAGTACAATGTTGAATAGAAATAGCCACAGAGGAAATTCTTGTCTTGTTCCTGATCTTAAAGGAAAATATTTCAGTCTTTTTTTTAAAGTCTTTATTTATTTATTTGATAGAATAAGAGAGATCACAAGTAGGCAGAGAGGCAGGCAGAGAGGGGGAAGCAGACTCCCTGCTAAGCAGAGAGCCTGATGCAGGGCTCGATCCCAGGACCCTGAGATCATGACCTGAGCCAAAGGCAGAGGCTTTAACCCACTGAGCCACTCAGGCACCCCGGAATATTTCAGTCTTTTACTATTAAGTATGATGTTGGCCAGGAGCTCTTTATTTATAAACTTTATTATGTTTAAATAGTTTTTTTCCATTCCTAAATTATTGTTTTTACCATAAAAGTGTGTTGAATTTAGTCTCACTTTTTTGTCAATTAAGATAATCACGTGTTTTGTTTCCCTTCATTTTGTTAATGTGGTGTAGTTTATTGATTGATTTTCATATGGTAAACCATTCTTGTATTCCACGAATAAACCTCATTTGGTCATGGTATAGAATACATTTTTTTAAAGATTTTTATTTATTTATTTGACAGAGAGATCACAAGTAGGAGGAAGCAGGCAGAGAGAGAGGGGAAAGTAGGCTCCCTGCTGAGCAGAAAGCCCCCATTGTGGGGCTCCATCCCAAGAACCTGAGATAGGGCTCCATCCCAAGAACCTGAGATAATGACTTGAGCCGAAGGCAGAGGCTTTAACCCACTGAGCCACCCAGGCACCCCTAGAATACATTTTTAAAAGATTTTGTTTATTTATTTGTCATAGAGAGAGAGAGCACAAGCAGGGAAAGTGGCAAGTAGAGGGAGAAGAAGGCTTCCTACTGAGTAGGGACCCTGATGTAGGACTTGATCCCAGGACTACCTAGTAGTGCAATTTGTGGTAGCTCTATTTTTAACTTCTTGAAGAACCTCCATACTGTTTTCTGAAGTGGGTCTACCAGCTTGCATTCACACCAATAGTGTAAGAGTGTTCCCCTTTCTTCACATCCTCACTAATATTTGTTGTTTCTTGCCTTGTTAATTTTTGCCATTCTAACTGGTGTAAGGTGGTATCTCAATGTGGTTTTGATTTGAATTTCCCTGATGGCTAATGATGTCGAACATTTTTTCATGTGTCTGTTAGACATTTGCACATTTTCTTTTGAGAAGTGTCTGTTCATATCTTCTGCCCATTTTTGACTGGTTTATTTCTTTTTTCAGAGTTGAATTTGAAAAGTTCTTTATAGATCTTGGATACCAGCCCTTTATATGTAATGTCATTTGCAAATATCTTCTCCCATTCTGTGAATTGCCACTTAGCTCTTTTTATCTTGATGAAGTCCCAGAAGTTCATTTTTGCTTTTATTTCCCTTACCTTTGGAGATGTGTCTTGAAAGAAGTTTCTGTGGCTGATGTCAAAGAGGTTGCTGCCTATGTTCCTATGTTCTTCTCTAGGATTTTGATGGATTCCTGTGTCACATTGAGGTCTTTCACCCATTTTGAGTTTAACTTTGTGTTTGGTGTAAGAGAATGTCCCAGTTCATTCTTCTATACGTAGCTGTCCAATATTCCAGCACCATTTGTTCAAGAGACTATCTTTTTCTGTAGGATTTTTTTTCCCGATTTGTGAAATATCAGTTGATCATAGAGTTGGGAGTCTATATCTGGAAACTCTATTCTGTTCCATTGATCTATGTGTCTGTTTTTGTGCCAATACCATGCTGTCTTGGTGATTATAGCTTTGTAATATATCTTGAAGTCAGGTAACGTGATGCCCACAGCTTTGTTTTCCTTTTTCAACATTCCTTTGAAGATTTGGGGTCTTTCCTGGTTCTATACCTCCTTCTACAGTCACATTGTTAGTTTACAAAAATGTAACTGATTTCTGTTCATTGACTTTGTATATTGCCACATTTCTGAATTGCTGTATGAGTTCTAGCAATTTTGGGGTGGAGTTTTTTATGTTTTCCACATAAAGTATCATATCATATGTGAGGAGAGAGAGATTGACTTCTTTGCCAATTTGAATGCCTTTTTTGTTGTTTGTTGTTCTCTGATTGCTGGTGCTAGGACTACTAGTACGATTTTAAACAATAATGGTGAAAGTGGACATCCCTGTCGTATTCCTGACCCTTAAAATGATATTCGTTGTGAGCTTTTCATAGATTGTTTTTATGATATTGAGGAATGTCCTATTTCTAAACTCTGAAGAGTTTTAATCAGGAAAGTAGCCTGTATTTTGTCAAATGCTTTTTCTGCATCAATCAAGAGGATCATATGGTTCTTGTCTTCTCTTTTATTAATGTGTTCTATCAAACTGATTGATTTGTGAATGTTGAACCACCCTTGCATCCCAGGAAAAATCCCACCTGGTAATGGTAGGTAATACTTTTAATGTACTATTGGATCCTATTGACTAGGATCTTGTTGAGTATTTTGGCATCCATATTCATCGGGAATATTGGTATGTAATTCTCCTTTTTGATGGAGTCTTTGCCTGGTTTTGGGATCAGGGTAATGCTGGCCTCATAGACAGAGTTTGGAAGTTTTCCAGCTGTTTCTATTTTTTGAAACAACTTCAGTAGAATAGGTATTATTTCTTCTTTAAAGGTTTGGTAGAATTCCCTTGGGAAGCCATCTGGCCCCGGACTCTTGTTTTTTGGGAGGATTTTTATTATTGCTTCAATTTCTGTGCTGCTTATTGGTATGTTCAGATTGTCTATTTCTTCCTGTTTCAGTCTTGGTAGTTTATTAGTTTCCAGGGAGGCATCCATTTCTTCCAGGTTGCTTAATTTGTTGATATACAGTAGCCGATAATAATTTCTAATAATTGTTTCTCCTTGGTGTTCATGTCTCCCTTTTCATTCATGATTTTATTGATTTGCTTTCTTCTTCTTTTCTTTTGTTAAATCTTGCTAGTGGTTTATGAATCTTATTAATTCATTTGAAAAACAAGCTTCTAGTTTCATTGATCCATTGTTTTTCTAGTTTCTATTTCACTTATCTCTCTCTAATATTTTTTATTTGTTTTCTCCTGCTGGTTTAGGTTTTATCTGTTGTCCTTTCTCCAGCTCCCTTATCTTGTGCATTTGGGATTTTTCTACTTTTTTGAGGAAGACTTGAATGGCTATGTATTTCCCCCTTAGGACAGCCTTTGCATTATCCCATAGGTTTTGGACCATTGTGTTTTCATTCTCATTAGTTTCCATGAATTCTATAAGTTCTTCTTTAATTTCCTGGTTGACCAATCACTCTTTAGCAGGTTAGTCATTAGCTTCCAAATATTTGAATTTCTTCCAAACTTTTTTGTTGTGATTGAGTTCCAGTTTCAAAGCATTGTGGTCTGAGAGTATGCAAGGAATGATCTCAATCTTTTGTTGTTGGTTGAAATCTTATTTGCGAGCCAGTTTGTGGTCTATTCTGGAGAAAGTTCCACGTGCACTTGAGTAGAATGAGTATTCTGTTGTTTTAGAGTGGAATGTTCTGTATATATCTAGGAAATCCATATGGTCCAAAGTGTCATTCAAAGCTCTGGTTTCCTTGTTGGTCTTCTGCTTAGATGATCTGTCCATTGATGAGAGTGGAGTGCTGGGGACTCCTACTATTAATGTATTATTATCAATAAGATTTTTTATTTTGGTTACTAGTTGGCTTATGTAGTTGGCTGCTCCCATGTTGGGGGCATAGGCATTTACAATTGTTAGATTTTCTTGTTGGGTAGACACTTTAAGTATGATATAGTGTACCTCTGCATCTCTTACTATAGTCTTTATTTTAAAATATAATTTGTCTGTTATAAGAATTGCTACCCTACCTTTCTTTTGTGGTCTGTCGGCATCATAAATTGTTCTCCATCCCCTTACTTTCAATCTGGAAGTGTCTTTACATTTAACATGAGTGTTTTGTGGCTAACATATGGATGGTTCCTGTCTCTTTATCTAATCTGCAACCCTGTGCTGTTTTATGGGAGCATTTAGGGCATTTACATTGAGAGTGACTATTGAAAGATATGAATGTAGTGCCAACATATTGCCCATAAATTCCTTGTTTCTATAGATTGTCTCTGTAAATTTCTGGTGTATATTACTCTTGAGGTCTTTCTTCTTTTATAAAATCCCCCTTAATATTTGGGTTGGTGGTCACATATTCTTTAAGTTTCTGCTGGTCCTAGAAACTCTCTGTCTCTCTGTCCCTTTTGAATGACAACATTGCTGGATAAATTATTCTTGGTTGCATGTTCTTCTCATTTAGGATCCTGAGTATGCTTTGCCAGCCTTTTCTGGCTTGCTGGATCTCTGTGGCCAGGTCTTATGTTATTCTGTTGTTCTTCTCTCCGTACATAAGAAATCTCTTCTCCCTAGCTGTCCTCAGGATACCTTCCTAGGCTCTAAGATTTACACATTTTACTATTATATGTTGGGGTTTTGATCTATTTTTGTTGATCTTGGGAGGGGTCCCCACTGCCTCTTGGACATGAATGCCCATGTCCTTCCCCAGATTAGGGAAGTTCTCAGCTATGGTTGCTCAAATATATCTTCTACTCCTTTCTCTACCCCCTTGGGGATCCCAATAATTCTGACATTGGAATGTTACCTGGCATCATTGATCTCTCTAAGTCTGTTCTTATGTGCTTCTAGCTGTTTTTTGCAATCCTCCTCAGCTTCCTTCCTTTCTATCAGCCTATCTTCTAGATCACTAATTCGTTTTTCTGCCTCATTTACCCTGGCTGTTAGAGTATCCAGTTTAGACTGCATATCATTCATAGCACTTTTAGTTTCGGCCTGATTAGATCTCATTTCTGCCCCTAGAGATTCTATATTGTCTCTAATGATTTTTTCAAGCCTAGATATCAATCTTCATAATTGCTACCCTGAAGTCTATCTCTGACATCTTGCTTATATCCATATCTATTAGGTCTGTGGCAGAGGCCATTGTCTCTGGTTCTTTTCTTTTTGGGGAGTTCCTCCTCATGGTCATTCTGTTGATGGATGGTTGAAGGAATTTGCAGAGTCCAAAATATCAACCAAAACCCAAGAAAGATGCACCCATTTTAAGGGGACCCTAGGATTGTCATCCTCTTCTTCTTCCAGCTTGTCCTCTGGGGGAGGGGCCTTCCACATTGTTTCTCAGGCTACCCTGTTTAGGCATAGTTGCCCTGACCCCTGCCAGGAGGCTAGGCTTAGTGGAAACCAGTTTTTTGAGGTTTTTTTCTCTGGTGGCTTTACCAGCCTCTTCTCAGGGTCAGAGCAAAAATGGCTGCTTGCAAACCTCTGTCCCAGAGCAGAGAAATCTCAGTCTGCTCTTCACTGAGCCCTTCTGGACACACAGTCTCTGTTTCTGCATGAGCCATTGAAAATCACAGCCTCCCAAGTTGCATGCCCACAGCAACTCTCCCAGAGGTCGACCCCAGGGGCCAATGGAGTATGTCTCTGCCCTTTGTGCTTCTAAAACCAGGAGGGGCCTTGGGCTTGCAAGTGCACACCCATAGCTCCTGGATCCTGTCTGGGCTTTGCTCTAAAGCCCTTTCCTAGCTGCTACCACTTGGCGAGTTTTTGTACAGCTCCCAGTGCAGGACACTTTACACTCTGATATTATATCACTTTCTAAGTGTCAGCTTATGGAAGCTCCCTCCACTTTCTGTTTATCTTCCAATATCTACCTGAAGATTCACAACTCCACCCTTCCTACTTCAAGACAGGCAGTGTTTTTCTGCTTGTAGAGATCCAAATATATATTCTTACATCTCAGGCTGATTTCGTGGGAATTCAGAATTGTTTGGTAGATATCTAGCTAAATTGAGGGGACCAGTTGAAATAGGGTCCCATACTCCACCATCTGCCTCCCTCAGGACATAAATATTTAGAATTGTTAGATCTCCTCATTGGATAGACCCTTTTATTATGATGTAGTGTCTTTCTTCATCTTTAATTACAGTCTTTGGTTTAAAATCTAGTTTGAGGGAATGGGTTGGCCTGGTGATGGGTATTAAGCAGGGCACATATTGCATGGAGCACTGGGTGTTATACATAAACAATGAATCTTGGAACACTACATCAAAAACTAATGACATACTGTATGGTGATTAACATAACATAATACAAAATAACAAAACAATAAAAATAAAATAAAATAAAATAATAAAATTTGGTTTGTCTGATATAAGGATGGCTACTCAAGATGTCTTTTGATGTCCAATGTCATGATAAATTATTCCCCACCCCTTTACTTTCAATCTTGAGGTATCTTTGGGTCTAAAGTAAGTCTCTTCTAAGCAGCATATTGATGGATCTTTTTTTTTTCTGTTTTGATACCTTATATCTTTTTATTGGAGCATTTTTGTCCATTTACATTCAGAGCAATTATAGAAATATATGAATTGATTGCCATTGTATTTCTTGCAAAGCCACTGTTCCTGTAGATTGTCTGTGTTCCTTTCTGGTCTTTGATACTTCTGGGCTCTCTGCTCAAAGGATCCCCTTTACTATTACTTGCAGGCCTGGTTTAGTGTTCACAAATCATTTAATTTTTATTTGTCCTGAAAACTACCTGTCCTTCTATGTTGAATGACAGCCTTGCTGGATAAAGTATTCTTGTCTGCATATTTTTCCATTCAGTACATTGAATATATCATGCCAGTACTGCCCAGCCTACCAGGTCTCTGTGGACAGGTCTGCTGCCAGCCTTATGTGTCTACCTTTGTAAGATAATGGCCTCTTGTCTCACGTTGCTTTCAGGATTTTCTCTCTTCTTTGAAATTTGCAAGATTCACTAGTATATATCAAGGTTTTGACCTATTTTTATTGATTTTGAGAGGCATTCTATATGCCCTCTGGACTTAAATGCTTGTTTCCTTCCCTAGATTAGGGAACTTCTCTGTTATAATATGTTCAAATAAACATTTTACTCCTCTCTCCTGCTCCTCATCTTCTTATAACCCCTATTTGGATATTATTAGGCTTTATGAAATTACTGATTTCTCTAAGTCTCCCTTCATGATCTAATAGTTTTCTTTCTGTCTTCTTTTCAGTTTCCTTATTTTCCATCTTTTATCTTCTATCTCACTGACTCTCTCATCTGCCTCATTCATCCTCATTTTTATAGCCTCCATTTGAGACTGGATCCTGGTAATAACATTTTTAATTTGTTTGACTAGATTTTAGTTCTTTTATTTCTACACTAAGGGATTCTCTGTGGTCTTCTGTGCTTTTATGAAGCCCAGCTTGTGTCTTTATAATCATTGTTTTAAATTATAGTTCAGACTTCTCACCTATATCTGTATTGATTAAATCCCTGGTAATGCATTCTGCCTCTTTTTCTTTCTTTTGGATGAATTTCTCCATCTCATCATTTTTCCTCAGAAAAGAAACAAGAAAGATAAACAAAAACAACAGTAACAGTAACAACAAAAATGTCAAGAAGTACTTCTTATGTATGCTGTGCACACTCTGCTGCTGAGTTTTGGCTGTTCTTTCCCACTGATTTATTCTCTACAGGGTTCCTCTTTGCTCGTAGTGGAGAGTATTTGGACCTTTAACTAGGTGTACTTTAATTTGTTTATCCAGATAAGCTTGTATCTGATCTCCTGGGATGAACTCTAGACACCTTGCATCCATGGGAGGAACAAAACTACCCTGAGGATAAGGGAACACTATGTTGGATTTGCTGACGTCCGGGATCCTGGTTGACTTTGGGCTGCACTTCAGAGCTCTGCTCCAGTATGTGGAGGCTGGGTTGTACATATTCTTTATTTATCTGGGGTTTTAAACCTTTATCAGATATATCATTTGCAAATATAATTTTTCCATTTAATACATTACCTTTATGTTTTGTTGATGGTTTCTTTTGCTGTGCAAAAGATTTTTATTTTGGTATAATCCTAATAGTTTAATTTTGCTCTTTTTTCCATTGCCTGTGGAGGTATATCTAGATAAATATTTCTATGGCTAATGTCAAAGAAATTATTGCTTATGTTTTCTTCTAGGATTTTTATAGTTTCAGGTCTCACATTTAGGTTTTTAATGCATTTTGAGTTTATTTTTATGCATGGTGTAAGGATGTGGTCTAGTCTCATTCTTTTGCACATAGCTGTGAAGTTTTTCTAGCATCATTTGTTGAAAAGACTGTCATTTCTACAATGAATATTCTTGCCTCTTTTGTCATTGATTAATTGACCATTTGAGTGGGTTTACTTCTGAGTTTTCTTTCTTTTTTTTTTTCCTGAGTTTTCTATTCTTTTTAATTTATCTATGTGTCTATCCTTGTGCCACTGTCATGCTATTTCATTTACTCCATCTTTCTAGTGTATCTTGAAAACTAGGTTTGTGAAGCTGCCAGTGGTATTGTTCTTTCTCAAGACTGAATTAGCTATTTGGGTCTTTTGTGGTTCCACACAAATTTTAGTATTATTTAACTTAATTCTGTGAGAAATACTGTTGATGTTTTGATAAGGATTGTGTTATAGATTTCTTTGGGTAATATGGACATATTAATTATATTGGTTCTTCCAATCAATGAGCGTTAGCTATCTTTCCATTTGTTTGTGAAAAATTACTTATTTCTTATAACAAAAAAGTACCTATTCATTTTGGAAAATTTGGATCATATTCTACTTAGTATTTTGAAACTTTTTGGGGGATAACATTATACTTTTTAGTAATAAAGCAGATTTGAGAGAGCCACTCCATTTTAATGGAGACAGTGTTTACATTTTCCTGTCAATGTTTATTAAAATTTCAATTCACAATGATCCAAATAATTTACCTAGGGTTTCTAGGTTTAGAAAAAATACAGTTGGATGCACACCTAAATTAACTGAATTTTTAGTATAGTATGCCTCAAATATCTTCCTGTATTTTAACTTTCGAATTTATGACTTGAACTTTAATGTTATTCTCTGCTTTTTTCTTAAAGATTTTATTTATTTGAGAGAGACAATGAGAGGGAAAGAGAGAGATTGAGAGAACAGATGGGGTGAGAAACAAAGGGAGAATCAGACTACCTGTGGAGCAAGGAGCCTGATGTGGGACTTGATCCCAGGACCCTGGGATCATAACCTGAGATGAAGGCCAATGCTTAACTGACTGAGCCACTCAGTAGCCCTATTCTCTGCTTTATGAAGAATGAACTAATGATTAAAAATAGAAAAATTAGCAAAACAAATTTTGTTAAGAAATTAATATACACAAACCATAAACAAACAGATATACACCATATCTTAGGACACATCAGTCTACTCTCCCATACTCATTAGTCTCTCCAGTCCCAAATGTGAGAGGTAGATTTTTATTAATGTGGAAACATTCAGAACCAAGTGGGTTTTATAATCAAACAGGCTTTCCTATCACTAATTTTCAACTTTCAATTCCTTATTTGTAAAATTCAGTAATATATACTTAAATTGAATGCTATGAAAATTAAATGACATAACCTGAGTAAGGTTTTGGGCATGTAGTTATCTGACTGTTTCTTTAATCAAGTAAAAAAAGATTAAATTATACTTACCAAACTCTACCAAGGAAAAATTTTGAAACTACTATATTTTAATTTTTGCTTTTATTTTCTTATGAAAAATTTTAAATATATGTAAAGATATAAGGAAAATTAATGATTAAGCTCCATGTATATAATATCCAGCTTTAATAAGTATGTATATTTTGTCACTCTCATCCTCTCTTTTTTTGCTGTAGAATTCTAACTTATATCCAGACCAAATGTACTTTTACCCATGCATTCTTCCAAATGTACTTTTACCTATGCATTCTTCAATATGTATTAGAGAGATGTTTAACAATAAGGATTAATCTTCTTTTCTAATAATTAACTGGAAATTTGAATTACCTCCCCCATTATTTAAAGCAAATATCATAATAAAGTAAATCAAATGTTTCCCTAGTACATATATATCTTTTGTTTACACTATGGTATGGTCCATTAAGTGTATAATAGCATTATGTGAAAAAGGTATATATCTTTATCAAAAAATGCTTTTGCTAAAGCATGTTAACCAAGACCTGAGCTCTCAGTGAGCCAGAATCTTTTTGTTGATGAATGGTTTTGTCTTGCCTCCTCAATGTTGATGACTGTACTGATCAGGGTGGTGGGTTGCTGAAGGTTGAGGTTGCTGTTACAATTTCTTAAAATAAGACAAAAGATAAGTTTCCCACAAGAGACTTCTCCAAGAACAAAGGAACTGACAAGTGCCACTTTCTTCTTCACCCCCATGATAAACACACAGCCACCTATAAGAACAGTGCAGAGTTGGCTAACACTACCTAACTTGATTACACTGTATCCTGTACCACCACCCCTAGCCAGACCTGCTTCAGTCTCATGCTGCAGATGCCCTTCCCCAGAAGACCCATGAAAACCTTGCCAACACCGCATCTCCTGACCTTCCATTGAGGATGTATGCACCTTTTAAAACTGCGCCTTTCTATGCATTCTGTGTAGAGTGGCCTCCACGAGCTTTAGTCTCTATGGTGGCTGAGCATCACCTGTGGTGGAGAACTGGCAACCACACATTGTTAAATCACACTTCTGCCTGCCCACTTGCAATTTGTGGAACAGCCTGGCAAGCCCTAGTTTCCTGAGGGGAAGTGTGTCCCCAGTGGAGGAAGATGAGCACCATCTAGTTCAAAGTGCATGTTCTACCCATTACTTTCAAGAACAAGACACATAGTGTTCCTAACACATAGAAACAGACACAGAGAGTTAGATAAAATGAAGAGACAGAAGAATATGTCACAAATGAAAGAATAGGACAAAACGACAGCATGAGTCTTAAGCAAAATGGATAGAATTAGCATGCTTGATGAAGAATTTAAAATAATGGTTATAAATATACTCACTTGACTTGAAAAAATAGTGGGAAACATCAGTGAGACCCCAACACAGAGATAAAAAAGAACCAATTAGTGATGAAGAACACTTTAAATGAACTTAAGAATAAACTTTATGGAATAAACAACAGGCTAGAAGAAGCAGAGGAAAGAATTGATGAACTAGAAGACAGAGTAATGGAAAGTAATTGAGCTGAACAAATGAGGGGGGGGGGAAGAAATATCCCAAATGAAAATAAACTTAGGGGACTCAGTAACTCCTTCGAGTGTAATAACATTCACATTGTAGGGATCCGAGGAAGAGAAGATAAATAAAAACTGTCAGAAAACTTATTTGTAAAAAATAATAGCTGAAAATTTACTCAATCTGAGAAAGGAAACATATATCTGAATCCAGGAGCACAGAAATCCCCAAAAAAATCAACCAAAGGAGGTCCACACTAAGACACATAGTAATGAAAATGGCAAAAAAAAGTAGTGATAAAAAAAGACCAGCAAGAGAAAAGACGATAGTTATATACAAAGAAAACCCTATAAGGATGTCAGTGAATTTTTCAGGAGAAACTTTGAAAGCCAGAAGAAAGTTGCATGATATATTCAAAGTGCTGAAAGGGAAAAATCTGCAACTAAGAATATTCTATCCAGGAAAGTTATCATTCAGAATAGGACATCTGAATAAGATAAATATCTCAGACAAACAAAAACCAAAGGAGTTCTTGAACATTAAACCAGCCCTACAGAAAATATTAATGGAGGGTTCTTTGAGTGGAAAGACCATAAGTGAGAGTGTTAAATGTAAGAAACACAAAAGCAATAAAAATAAATTTTACTTAAAAAAAGTAAATGGATATACAAAATAAAATGATGTAAAATATGATACCATATATCTAAAATGTGGGGAGTAGAGGAGTAAGATTGTATTCAAACGTAAACAATCATCAACTTAATATACACTGCTATCCACACAATATGTTATATACAAACCTAATGGTTACCCCAAATAAAAAATCAATAATAGATACACCAAGAATGAAGACAAAGGAATTAAAGTCTATCACTGAAGAAAACCAACAAACAATGAAAGTCAGAGAAAACCTACATAAACAACCACAAACAAGGAGGCCTGCTTCTCCCTCTCCAATTCCCCCCACTTGTATTCCCTCTCTCACTGTCTCTCTCTTTCTCTGTGTCAAATAAATAAATAAAATCTTATTTAAAAAAAAGCAAAAAACCCTGCAGATTGTAAGTCAAGGAATGGACAAACATTTATAATATAAATGGATCTCAAAGGAAAATCAGAGTAGCAACACTTATATCAGACATAATAATGATGCAGTCAACAAGGGAGCACCCAAATACATAAGGCTGTTAAATATAAATAAACGAATCAATAAGTATATAATCACACTAGGTTACATTAACTCCCCTCTTATTTTGATGGGCTTATCATATAAACAGAAAAACCAACAAAGCAACAGTGGCTTTGAGGGGCACCTGGGTGTCTCAAGTCAGTTAACATCTGCTTTCAGTTCAGGTCATGATTGTGGGGTCCTGGGATTCAGCCCTGCATCGAGCTTTCACTCAGCAGGGAGCCTGCTTCTCCCTTTACCTCTGCCCTTCCCTACTGCCGGTGCTCTCTCACCTGCACACTGTCTCTCACTCTCTCAAATACATGAATAAAATCCTTAAAAAAAGAAAAGAGTGTCTTTGAATGATATACTGAACCAGATGGATTTAACAGATATATGCAAAACTTTTCATCCTAAAAGAGCAGAATACACATTTTTTCATGTGTCTATAACACATTGTTCAGAATAGATCACATATTAGGCCATAAGCAAGTCTTAACAAATTCAATAAGGTCAAAGTCATACCATGCATCTTCTCTGAACCCAATGCTATGAAATGAGAAACACACACACACACACGTACACATAAGAAAAAAAACTTGGAAAAATCACAAATACATAGAAGTTAAATAACATGCTATGAAATACTGGATGGGTCAACCAAGAAATCAAAGAAGAAATCAAAAAGTACATGGAAACAAGTGCAACTGAAAACATCATGGTCTGAAACCTTTAGAATGCTGCAAAAGCAGTTTGAAGAGAGGAGTGTGTAGCAGTATAAACTTACATCAAGAAGCAAGATAAACCTCAAGTAAACAACCAAATCTGACACCTAAAGGAGCTAGAAAAAGAAGAATAAACAAAAGTCAGAATCAGTAGTAGGAAGGAAGTAATAAAGATCAGAGCAGTTGAGTGATACCAAAACAAATAAACAAAAATCAATAGAACATAGCAATGAGATAAGAAGCTGTTTTGTTGTAAAGATCAATAAAATCTATAAATTTCTAATGAGAGTAATCAAAACAAAAACAAAAAAGGACTCAAATAAACAAAATCACCAATGAAAGAGTAGAAATAACAACTAACACCAGAGAAATAACAATTATAAAAGAACATTATGAAAAAAATATATGCTAACAAATTAGACAAACTGGAAAAATGGATAAATTCCTAAATCATATAACTTACCAAAATTCAAGTTGGGAGAAATAGGACATTTGAACAGACTTATTACCAGCAAAGAGATTGAATTAATAATCAAAAAACTCTTAGCAAACAAACTCCAGGAACAGATGGCTTTGCAGGAGAATTCTACCAAAAATTTAAAAAAGAGTTAATACATATTCTTCCCCATCTGATCCAAAAAATAAAAAAATAAAAGAAGGAAAACTTCCAGATTCATTCTATGAGACCAGTAACAACCTAATACCAAAATTAGATAAAGATATCACACAAAAAAGAGAATTACGGGCCAATATTGCTCATGAATTTAGATGAAAACTCCTTAACAGAATACTAGCAAACTGGAGGCAACAATACGTTTAAAAAAATCACTCAACAAGATAAAGTGGGATTTATTCCTCCTGGGTTGCAAGGATGGTTCAGTATTCACAAATCAATCAAAATGATGCATAACAAGAATAAGGGATAGAATAAAGACCTTATTATCATTTTAATAGATGCAGAAAAAGCTTTTCACAAAATACAACATCCATTCATGATAAACAAACAAACAAAAAACCACAACAAAGTAGGGTTAGAGGGAACATACCTCAACATAATAAAGGATGGGTTAGCCTAGTGAGGGCTATTATGGAGGGCACGCATTACATGGAGCGCTGGGTGTTATACACAAACAATGAATCATGGAACACAATATCAAAAACTGATGATGTACTGTATGGCAACTAATATAACATAATTTTAAAAATCAATAATAAAAAAATAAAAGCCACATATGAAAAATCCACAGCTAACATCACACTCAATGGGGAAAAACTGAGAGCTTTCAAGTGAGGAACAAGGTAAAGATGTCCTTTCTCAATTTTATTCAACATAGTACTGGAAGTCCTAACTACAGCAATCAGACAACAAAAATAAATAAAAGTCATCTAACTTGGTAAAGAAAGGTATGCTTGGTGGCTTAATCAGTTAAGCACCTACCTTTGGTTCAGGTCATGACCCCAGGGTCCTGGGATTAAGTCCCACATTGGGCTCCTTGCTCCATTGGGAGCCTGCTTCTCCCTCTGCCTCTCTCTCTGTGTCTCTCATGAGCAAATAAATAAATAAATAAATGTCTTTAAAATAAGCAAACAAAAATTTAACTTGGTAAAGAAGAAGTCAAACTTCCATTATTTGCAGAGGAGTTGATACTCTCTATGTACAAAAACATAAAACCTCCGTTAAAAAACTACTAGAACTGATAAATTAATTCAGTAAAGTCACATTACAAAATCAATGTACAGAAATCTGTTTCATTTCTATATACTAATAATGAAGCAGCAAAAGAGAAATTTTAAAAATCCCATTTACAATTACACTAAAAATAATAAGATACCTAAGAAGAAACCTAACCAAAGAGATGAAAGATCTGTACTCTAAAAAATTAAAATATGAATGAAAGAAACTGAACACAATACAAGGTCATGGAAAGACATTCCATGCTCACAGATCGAAAAACAAATACTGTTAAAATGTGTATGCTACCCAAAGCAATCTACACATTTAACGCAATCCCTAACCAAATATCAACAGCATTTTTCACAGAACTAGAACAATCCTAATGAAACCATACCTATCATGAATAAGTAAAGCAATATTAAAAAAAAAAAAAAAGCAGGGGCACCTGGGTGGCTCAGTCATTAAGTATCTGCATTAAGCTCAGGTCATGTTCCCAGCATCTTGGGATCAAGCCCAGCATCAGATCCCTGCTCAGCTGCCTGGCGGGAAGTCTGCTTCTCCCTCTCCCACTCTTCCTGCTTGTGTTCCTTCTCTCACTGTGTCTTTTTCTGTCAAATAAATAAATAAAATCCTTAAAAAAAAAAGAAGAAAAATTGGAGGTATCACAATTCCAAGCTTCAATTTACATTACAAAGCTGAAATAAGCAAAACATTATTGTACTGTCACAAAAATATACATATAGATTGATGTAACAGAATAGAAAACCTAGAAATAAACCTGGAACTTTCTGGTATATTAATCATTAACAAAGCAAGAAAGGTTATCCAATGAGAAAAAGACAGTTTCTTCAACAAACAGAACTGGGAGAGCTACATGGGAGAACTGAAGAGCTACATGCAAATAATGAAACCGAATCACTTTCTTACACCATACAGAAAAATAAATTCAAAATGGATGAAACACCTAAATATGAGAACTGAAACCATAAAAATCCTAGAAGAGAGCACAAGCAGTAATGTCTCTGAAACCAACCATAGCAACATTTTTCTAGATATGTCTTCTAAGCCAAGGGAGATAAAACCAAACATAAACTATTGGGAATTATCAAAATAAAAAGTTTCTGTATAGGAAAAAAATGTTCATCAAATGGGACACCTGTTTAGCTTACTCAGTAGTGTGTGACTCTTGATCTTGGAATTGTAAGTTCAAGTTCCATAATGAGTGTAGAGATTACTTAAAAATAAAAACTTTAAAAAAAGGGAGAAAGAAATGTTCACTAAATTAAAAGTCAACTTATGGAATTGGAGAATATATTTGCAAATGACATATCTGATAATGTGTTAGCATCCAAAATACATAAAGAAGTTTTACAACTCAATAACCCAAAAATAATAATTAATACAATAATCCAATTAATAGTGGGAAGAAGACATGAACAGACATTTCTCCAGAGAAGACATACAGGTAGCTAGCCAACAAGCACATGAGAAGATGTTCAACATCACTCATGATCAGGTAAATGCAAATCACAACCACAATCAGATATCAACTCACAGCTACCAGTAAGGCTAAAATTAAACAAAATAAAGCAAAAAAAACAGAAGAAACAAGTGTTGGTGAGCATGTGAAGAAAAAAGAGATATCTTGCACTACTGGAGGGAATACAAACCATCCACTGTGGAAGACAATATTGAGGTTCCTCAACACATTGAAAATTGGACTACCTTATGATCCAGTAATTATACTACTGGCTATTTACCCAAACAATATAAAATCAAAACAAAACAAAAACAAAAACAAACAAAAAAGAGAAAATAAAACAAAACAAAACCACTAATTCACAAGGATACATGCTCATGAACATAGATGCAAAAATTCTCACCAAGATACTAGCCAATAGGATCCAACAGTACATTAAAAGGATCATTCACTATGACCAAGTGGGACTTATCCCTGGGCTGCAAGGGTGTTTCAACGTCTGCAAATCAATCAATGTGATACACCACATCAGAAAAGAAAGGACAAGACCCATAGTATCCTCTCAATAAATGCAGAAAAAGCATTTGACAAAGTACAGCATACTTTCTTGACTAAAACTCTTCACAGTGTAGGGATAAAGGGAACATATCTGAATATCATAAAAGCCATCTATGAAAAGCCAACAGCAAATATTTTTCTCAATGGGGAAAAACTGAGAGCTTTTCCCCTAAGGTCAGGAACATGGCATGGATGCCCACTATCACCACTGTTGTTCAACATAGTAATATAAATTTTAGCTTCAGCAATCAGACCAAAAAAAAAAAAAAAATCCAGATCAACAAAGAGGTCTCACCTCTCACCAAACTCTCACCTCTCATAAATGACATGATACTCTATGTGGAAATCCTAAAAGATTCCACCCCAAAATTGCTAGAACTCATAAAGGAATTCAACAAAGTGGCAGGATATAAAGTCAATGTACAAAAATCAGTTGTATTTCTATATACTAACAATGAGACAGAAGAAAGAGAAATTGAGTCGATCCCATTTACAACTGCACTAAAAAACATAAGATACCTAGGAATAAATCTAACCAAAGAGGCAAAGTATCTGTACTCAGAAACTATAGAACACTCATGAAAAAAATTGAGGAAGATGCAAAAAATGCAAAAATATTCCATACTCATGAATTGGAAGAATAAATATTGTTAAAATGTCGATGCTACCTAGAGCAATCTATACATTCAATGTAATCGCTCTCAAAATACCATTGACTTTTTTCACAGAGCTGGAACAAATAATCTTAAAATTTGTATGCAACAGAAAAAGACCCTGAATAGCCACAGAAATGTTGAAAAAGAAGACCAAAGCTGAGGGCATCACAATGCCAGTCTTGAAGCTCTATTACAAAGCTATAATCATCAAAACAGCACAGTACTGGCACAAAAACAGACACATAGATCAATGGAACATAACAGAGAACCAAGAAATGGACCCTCAACTCCATGGCCAGCTAATATTTGACAAAGCAGGAAAGAATATCCAATGGGAAAAAAAATAGTCTCTTCAACAAATGGTGTTGAGAAATTGGATAGCCACGTGCAGAAGAATGAAACTGGATCATTTCCTTATACCCTACACAAAAAGAGACTCAAAATAGATGAAAGACCTCAATGTGAAACAAAATCCACCAAAATCCTAGAGGAGAACATAGGTAGCATCCTGTATGACCTTGGCTACAACAACTTGTTGCTAGACACATTTCCAAAGGCAAGGGAAACAAAGGTAAAAATGAACTATTGGAACTTCAAGATAAAAAGTTTTTGCACATCAAAGGAAACAGTTGACAAATCCAAAAGACAACTGACTGAATGGAAGAAGATATGTGCAAATGTCTTATCATAAAGAGCTAGCATCCAAAATCTATAAGGGACTTATCAAACTCAACACCCAAAGAACAAATAACCCAATCAAGAAATGGGCAGAAGACATGAACAGATATTTCTCCAAAGAAGTCATGCAAATAGCCAAGAAACACATGAAAAAGTGCTCCACATCACTTGTCATTAGGGAAATAAAAATCAAAACTGCAATGAGATACCATCGCACATCATTTAGAATGGCTAAAATTAGCAAGTCAGTAAATGACAGATGTTGGGGAGGATGTGGAGAAAGAGGAACCCTCTTACACTGTTGGTGGGAAAGCAAGCTGGTACAACCACTCCGGAAAAGAGTATGGAGGTTCTTCATAAAGTTGAAAAAAAAAAAAAAGTTGAAAATAGAGCTACCCTATGATCCAGAAATTGCACTACTAGGGATTTACCCCAAAGATACAAATTTAGTGATCCAAAAGGGCAACTTCACCATAATGTTTATAGCAGCAATGTCCACAATACCCATACCATGGAAGGAGCCCAGATGTCCATCAACAGATGGGTGTTATGTGAGCCTGAGGAATCGCTGACCTCTATCTCTGAAACTAATAATACATTATATGCTAATTAATTAAATTTAAATAAAAATAATTGAGTTAAAATTTAAAAATAAAATAAAATTGAGCCTTGAGGAGCAAAAAACAAACAAGCAAACAAAAAGATACATGCATCTTTATGTTTATAGAAGTATTATTTACTTTAGCCAAAATTATGGAAGCAGACAAACTGTGGATAAAGAAATGGAGTATTCAGCCATTAAAAAGAATGAAATTTTGCTATTTGAAATGATGTGGATGGAGCTGATAAGTATAATGCTAAACAAAATAAGTCAGGGAAAAACAAATACCATATGTGTTCACTCATATGTGGAATTTAAGAAAGAAAATAAATGAACAAAGAAAAAAAAAAGAGAGAAAGAGATCAAGTGACAGCCAAGGAACAGACTCAACTATAGAGAACAAGCTGATGGTTAACAGAGTGAGGTTGGTAGAGGGCAGATGAAATAGAGAATGGGGATTAAAGAGTGCACTTGTGATAAGCACTAGGTGATGTATGAAATTGTTGAAGTACTGTACTGTATATCTAGAACTAATAAAACTTCATACTAACTATATTGGAATTAAAAAAAAGTTTCCAACAGTATTTCTCTTTTCCTTTTATGAATAATTTTTCCTTAACTTTGATGTCATTTGATAGCATTTTACCTATAGTAGGACTTCTTTCAAAATTAGAGTCAATCTTCTTAAACCCTATCACTGCTCTTTCAAATAAAACTTATGTAATATTCTAAATCTTTTGTTGTTTTTTCAACAATCTTCAGCAGGGAGTCTGCTTCTTCCTCTTCCTCTGCCCCTCCCCCATACTCATGCTCTCTTTCTCTTGTGTGCTCTCTCTCCTTCAAATAAATAAATAAATAATTTAAAAAAATATCCTTTGTTTAATATAGCCATCTTCATCATCATAGCTAGAGCTTCTTGATGACTTTCTGCACCTTCTTCTACATGAGCACTTGCTGCTCATCTTGCATTTTTAAATTATGGAGATGGTTTATTTCTCTAAACCTCATGAACCAAACTCTGCTAGCTTCAAATTTTTCTTTCGCAGTTTCTTCACCTCTCTCAGCCTTCATAGAATTGAATAGAGTTGGGGCCTTGCTCTGGATGAGGTTTTGGTTTAAGGGAATATTGTGCCTGGTTTAATGTATCCAGACAACTGAAACTTTCTCCATATCAACCATATGAATGTTTTGTTCTTTTCATTTGTTCATTCATTGGAATACCAATTTTAATTTCCTTCAAGAACTTTTCCATTGTAGTGATAACTTAACTAATTGATATGAAAGATCTACCTTTCGACTTATCTTGGCTTTCTGTGTGCCTTTCTTATTAAGCTTAATCATTTTTATTTTTTCATTCAAACTGAGAGATATGCAACTCCTATAACTTGAACACTCACAAGCCATTGTAAAGTTATTAATTGACATAATTTCTATATTTTGTGTCTCATGAAATAGGGAAGCCCAAGAAAAGAGAAAGAGATGGAGAGATGCCTGGTGGGTGCAGCAATCAAAACACACACAACATCCATTCACAAATTAAGTTTGCCATTTTATGTGGGCATGGTTTGTGGCACCCCAAAATAATTACAATAGTAACATCAAAGATCACTACTCACTCACAGATCACCATAAGAAATATAATAACTATTAAAAAGTTTAATATATTGCAAGAATTACCAAAATGTGACACAGAGACACAAAGTGAGTCAATGTTGGAAAAATGGCTGCAATAGATTTGCTTGACAAGATGTTGCCACATGCCTTCAATTTGTAAGTAGTACAATATCCGTGAAGTGCAATAAAGTCAAGCATCATAAAATGAGTTATGCCCGTATACTAGAAATTGAATGTCTAAAGGAAATTGATATTGAGATGGCCAGATTATAGTACTGTAGACTAGAAATGCAAATACTGTCACAAGATTATGTTTTGCATAATTAAGGCAGAAAGAGAAAACTTTACCACAAGAAACTAAAAGCAGTTTCACAGAAACAGAAAACAAAATTCTCAGGAAATTAAGAAATTTTATTTGCCATTGCAATTGTATTTTTGCATCAATGGGATGAAATTATGCGCTTGGAACTAACTGAAGGCTAATATTTTGATATATCTTACATTTGAAAGACTTCAGTTCTTGAAGTTACTTGAAATCTACATAGCAATAAATGAGCTAAACTCCACTGAAATGAATTATGTGGGATTATTCTTCTAACTAACAGCCTAATTCTTTCATCTTCTTTATTGTGTAAACATTAAAGCTGAATGCACCTTTACTGGCCTACATAATATTTAAAGCAAGCATTCTCATAATAATAGAGTAAAGGTGAAAAGCCCAAATGAAGATGGCATATACATACATATATGCCTTCTATTCAAATGAGTATTGGCAATTGGAAAACATTTAACCAATATTAATTCACTGAAAATCTTATAAACTTCAGTAGGGATTGAATGAAAAATGGGAAGAGATGCAGATGATATAAACATGAGTGATGCGTGATGAATGGCCTCCCTGTATAAGGCACTATATATGACACACTGTTTTTCCTACTATATATGTGTATTTGTTTCCTGTGAGAATCTCATGGCTTTATTGAAATAGCAAAGCTGCCAGGTGAATTGCTAAGTGGTTTCCTGTGGTAACTGTTTCCCATTTAACAGTGGAATACACAAATGCAAATATGCACACAAGTTGAAGGTTATCAATGACAGAGGATAGCATAAAACTCATTCCTTATTTCAACATTTATTTTCAGGATTTCTGTAATTTTACTCATATAGGCTTGTAGTAAAATATGTCCTCTCTTCTTTCACCTAAACTCCAGTGTGGCTGTGCATCCTTCTGATCTCCAGCAGTGAGGTGATAACGGAGAAGGCCAGAGGCAGAAAAAGAAATGATAAATTTTCTGGGACGCCTGGGTGGCTTGGTCGGATAAGTCGCTGCCTTCTGCTCAGGTCATGGTCCCGGGGTCCTGGGATCGAGTTCCGCATGGGGCTCCCTGCTTGGCAGGGATCCTGCTTCTCACTCTGCCTGCAGCTCCCCCTGCTTGTGCTTGCTTTCCCTCTATCTCTGACAAATAAATAATAAAAATCTTTAAAAAATGATAAATTTTCTGAATAGGCCTAGTTGAAAAACAAAGCTAACAACATTTTATCTTTCCTTGGAACATTCATTGAATGGGTAGAGTTAGAGATTTTTCTTTTTAAAATCAATTAGCAGATCTTTTACCTCTATGGTTAGGTTTATTCTTAGATATCTTATGTTTTTTGGTGCAATTACAAAAGGGATCAATTCATTTACTTCTCTTTCTGATGCTTCATTATTGGTGTTTAGAAATGAAACAGATTTCTATACATTGATTTGGATCCTGTGACTTTACTTTGTGTATCAGTTCTAGCAATTTTTTGGTGGGATCTTTTGGATTTTCTATATAGAGTATCATGTTGTGTGCAAATAGTGAAAATTTGACTTCTTACTTGCTGATTTAGATGTCTTTTATTTCTTTTTATTGTTGATCTCTAAGGCTAGGATTTCTAGTACTTTGTTAAATAGCAATGTTGAGAGTACACATCCCTGTCTTGTTCCTGATTGCAAAGGAAAAGCTCTGAGTTTTTCCCCATTGAGGATGATATTAGCTGTGGGCTTTTCCTGTTTGGCCTTTATAATGTTGAGGTATGTCCTTTCTATCCTTACTTTGTTGAGAGTTTTTATCAAGAATGGATGTTGTTTTTTGTGAAATAATTTTTTCTATATCTACTGAAATGATCATGTGATTTATCCTTTATTTTATTAATATGGTATATCATATTGATTGATATGTGAGTACAAAACTGGCCTTGTAGCCCAGGAATAAATCCAACTTGATCTTGGTGAATAATTCTTTGAATGTCCTGTTGGATTCAAATTATACTATCTTGTTGAGAACATTTGCATCCATGTTCATCAGGGATATTGGCCTATAATTCTTTTTAGTGGGGTCTTTGGTTTTGGAATCAAGGTAATGCTGGCCTTGTAGAATGAGCTTCGACATTTTCCTTCCATTTCTATTTTTTGGAACAGTATGAGAAGAATAGGTATTAACTCTTCTTTAAATGTTTGGTATAATCCCCTAGGAAGCCATCTGGCCCTGGACTTTTGTTTGTTGGGAGATTTTTGATTACTGATTCAATTTCTTTGTTGGTTGTGGTTGAAGGCTATTAAGGATGGCACTCATGATGAGCACTGGGTGTTATATGTAAGTGACAAATCACGAAATTCTACTCCTTAAACCAATACTACACTATATATTAACTACCTAGAATTTAAGGAGAAACTTGAAAGAAAAAAAATAAAATCAATGAGCACTTTGTACTTGAACTAGGATCTTTTAGCTTCTAAATTCAGCAAGTTTGAATCACTAACATGAACTAAACCATTCCAGTCTGTTCAAATACTTTTAGTTTTGATATCTAAGCAGAACTTTGTTGCGATGTATGCTCCATATGTGTGGATATTATTGAACTGCAAAGTGGAAACAAATTCAAATAGGAATGAATGTCTTCTCCACTAGTAGTTTCAAGTTTCAAGTTCGCTATCTGGACATACTATCTGAAATCAGCGTTTTATTTAAATAAGTAAATTTTTTAAATTTACACTGGTGAATTTTTGAATGGAACGTTTATGGGACCTCTTTTCCTACACACCTCTCCACTCCATTTAAAAATTCTCTTGAAGTTTTTTTTTCCCCTTCCACCTCAGTGCCTGGATTTTACAAAGTCATTCATGAATGCAGCTAAAACGAGAAGCCTTTAATACCTAATCTACATTTTTATTCAGCACAATATCAATCTGACAGGAATAATTTTGATAAGGTACACTTTTTGCTGGGTGGAACAAAGAGCAATAAATTAGTTTTGAACTTTTGTGATCTTGTGTTATAATGAGTCTACAACAGACATTGTATTCAAATCAATTGTCAAAATAAAAAGGATTAATAACTATTGTACTATATAACCTTTTATATAACTGCAACCTGAAGAAGGGCACACTTTAAGATTTACTGCCATATTTTATTATTATAATTTGTAATAGTAGATCCTTTCTATTACACACAAAAAAGTAACCAAAAACCCCCCATAACTGTTTAGTGTATAGATTTGTTCACAAAATTTATCTTAATAGAAGGCTTTCATTTTTCCTTGATATGATTAAGAGATGATATTGAAAGCAGACCCAGAGAAGAAAACTATCAAGAATAATTTCAATAAATAAATAAATTAAAAAAGAATGAAGGCTCTTCCTTTCAAACTCTTCGAACTTACAGCAACTCAATTTTAAGACATTAATAGTATCTTAAACCAGCTGAAAATCAGAGTGCTCCCTCAAAATGCTTAGGCTTATGATAACACAGTGATAGTGCAATAGTCAAAATGGACTTTAAAAGCAACAAATTCAGGAAGAAGATAGAGAACTTTAAGTGAGGGTGCTTAAACTTCACACCCTAACCAGTGTAAACTTTAAAGCATTTCCCTTTCTTTTGCTGGCCTCAATTTTCCTATCTTTATTAGGGAAAAAATAGACTAGATTTAGTCATACTTTTTCTGGAGATGGCGTATTAGTGATCACAAAATTTTGAAACTGGTGAAAACTCAGGACCCCTCAGCAGAAAATGGCAAATAGACAAAGAGCCACCCTCACCCCCAACACATATTCACAAATAATTTTACCAACAATTTGAAAAGCTTTTTTTGCTCCCCCTTAAGACTATACATAGACTCCAGCTTAAGAACCCTTTTAATTATAACAAAATTTGATTTTTTTCTGATTCTATTAAATATAGTTTATTTATGCACTGTGCATACTAATAAAGATAACTGCCCAGTCAAAACATATAAAGCTTGGGATAGGCAAGGCTATTCACCACGATTAGTTGTTCTATTTGATGGCTTCACATTTTTGTGTCCATGCCAGGGGCTTTAAGCTTTTTAGGAACCTATATACATGCTCAGAAGATGAAAAAAAAGGGGTGCCTGGGTGCCTCAGTCATTAAGTGTCTGTCTTCAGCTCAGGTCATGATCCCAGTGTCCTGGGATTGAGCCCTGCATCAGGGTCCCTGCTCAGCAGGGATCCTGCTTCTCTCTCTCCCTCTGCCTGCTGCTCCCCCTGCTTGTGCTCTCTCTCTCTCTCTCTGTTAAATAACTAAATAAAATCTAAAAAAAAGAAGCTGAAAATATTATCAGCTACAAAATATGAAGAGAAAATGACAATACTGATAGATAACATAATACATCAACTAGTTAACTGTCAATTATTAAATAATTGTATATAAATATGAAGTTTAATAACAAAATATTTTTCTTAACAAAAATATTTTTCTTAACTCAAAATTGTAATATAAATTAGATGCTTTATATTTTTCACCAAAAATACATTTAATATACAATTATATACATTTTAATATTTTTGATATGATGAAAGGTAAATCTCTTAAATCTGAGAGTATCTAAGGCCTAAAATGGTCTCAACAAAATTCTGGTCCAACACCTACCCTATAGTTGTCTGGGAAGAAATAACTTTTTGTATGTGTCAGAACCCTAAGAGTCACATATACCAAGACTCTAAACTTAGAACTCTTATTTTTATGAGGGAATATAAAGTAGTGGCAGGAGCAAGGAAACAGTGAATATTAGGCTCTGGAACCTGAATTTGGTGTGGGGCAGGGTGATATTGAATGCTACCTAAGTTCAAATAGAGAGGAGAGAAAACAGGAAACTAGTGTTGTTTTAATTTTTTTAAGACATTTATTTATTTATTTATTTATTTATTTATTTATTTATTTATTTGACAGAGAGAGAGAGAGAGAGATCACAAGCAGGCAGAGAGAGGGGGGAGGCAGGCTCCTGCTGAGCAGAGAGCCCAATGCGGGGCTCTATCCCAGGACCCTGTGATCATGACCCAATCCGAAGGCAGAGGCTTAACCCACTGAGCCACCCAGGCGCCCCAAAAAACTAGTGCTGTTTTAGAATTTCAATGTTGGCTGAAGTAATCTCTGGTATCTTTAAGGTGTCTGGGTGTGTGTGTGTGTGTTTAACTCTATTATAAAATCTTTTAAGCATGTAGAAAAGCTAAAAGAATCATATAATGAACTCTGTGTACCAACTACTAAGATTTAATGACCCTTAATATTTTGCCATATTTGCTTTGTGGACTTTTTTTCTTAATAGTTTTTAAAAATTATTTGTTTTAGAGAGTGAGTGAATCAGCATGCGGGGGGGCAGAGGGAGAGTAAGAGGAGAGAATCTCAAGCAGACTCCTCCCTGTGCACAGAGCCTGTCCACAGGGCTGGATATCATGACCTGAATTGAAATCAAGAGTTGGAGGCTTAACTGACTGAGCACCCAGGTGCTCCTTTTCTTCATTATTTTTTTTAAGGTTTTAATTAATTTATTTATTTGACAGAAAGAGAGAGAGAGAGAGAGAGAGATCACAAGTAGGCAGAGAGACAGGCGGAGAAAGAGGAGGAAGCAGGCTCCCTGCTGAGCAGAAAGCCTGATGCTTGGCTGATCCCAGGACCCAGAGATCACGACCTGAGCCAAAGGCAGAGTCTTTAACCCACTGAGCCACCCAGGCACCCCTTTTCTTAACTATTTTAAAGATAATTTTAAACATCATATTTTACCCATATTCACCTCTGAAAAATGAACACATCTTTCTGTATCACAAAACTGTCATTATCACACTTATTAACAATAAATTTCTTTAATATAACTTAATTTTTAGTCTATATTCATATCCTGCTATTGTCCACAAAATGTTTTTTATAGCTTATACAAATCAGGATCCAATAAAACATCATGATTTTTTTTTAATAATCTAACAGATCTCTCCTTCTCTTTCTCTTTTTTTTTTTCTTTACAAACTTGAGCTATTAAAGAGATGGTGACTGTGGTTATATAGAATGTTTGATTTTCTGGATTTAGATACTTTCTTATGGTATTTAATTTATTCCTCAGACACTGTTTCCTGAAATTGAAAATTAGGCCTAAAGACTGGACAAGACTTTGGAAAAGAATGTTGCATAGGTGCTGCTATCTACCTCTTATCACATTTTATCAAAAGACATAAATTGTGTGGTTGTTCCTCTATTAGTGATGGTGAGTGATTGTTGTTTATGGTGGTCTCTCCAGTGTAAAGTTTTATTTTCTCTCTTGCAACTAGCAAATAGAATGATACCTTTGGCCAAGTGATTTTTTAAAGATGAAAGGAGGGTTAAGGACAGAGATATATTAGAAAAATCACAAAATGTGAGGATTTATCTTCTTAATTATTTTCAAAGGATTTTTATTTTAATTTTTGTGCTTAAGACTATCCTTTCTCCTTTCCTGTATCCTTGCTTTCTCTATGAATATTGGCAAGTTGCTGGGGATATTTTATTTTGGAAATAAACTTATAAAGAAAATTCAAATATTTGTCTTTAATTATGACTATATATTTAGAAATAAACTTATCTATATCTATATATCTATATCTACAATCTATCTCCAACTCAGTTGCAGCACCACATTGAATATGAGTGAATAAACAAAAGAATCTGAAATTGCTTTAGGGAGTGAGGTCAGGTGAAGGTTAATCAAAAGAAGAGAGAGTGAAATGGCATAAATGGCTTTGGTAAATTTTTAGTTATTACATACACAAATACACACTTGAGAGTGTGCTTGTGGACATACATACTCACAGAATTGAAATTTAGGCTCCATAGATATAATTTCATAGCATTTGATGACTCTTTCATTTTATTATTATGATTTGGGTTTCTGCCTTTATTTCTGCTTCAAACTAGAATTTTGAAATTTGAAAAATAAGAAAGATTAAAGTTACGTGAAGTGGAGATATTTAAATTACTTTTTTGGGGTTGGAATGGAGATCAATTTTAGAAAAACATTGAAACAGATGATTTTACATATTCAAAATCTGTCAAGAATTTTAAAGGGAAAGTATATGGATTTTTTTTAATAAAATATATTGGTCCAGAAAAAGATTCTGAAAATAGATAGTAACTGTTTTCTATATACACATAGCTGAAAATTAAGGATGTGAGGGATATGTCCTTTATTATGAGGCAAGTTATCATACATAAGAATGTTTTCTTCCCCCCAAAGTGGACAATCTCTTATTAAGAAATCCTTCAAGTATATTTCTATGTACACTCTCAAATATTATTGTAGTGGTTAAAAATGTCTGATTAAATTTTATTTCACCCTTCCTTTTTGCTGTTAGTCTACTTTTTCTAGATTAAAATTAAAAATAAATAAGTGAGCCAAACAATGTTTTAAGATTGATGAGTTTCCTACTTTAAAAAGCAATTCTGTTAACTATACGTACTATATGTTAACTATATGTAGTTTTTTTTTTT
>CM052801.1:54602008-54702302 GCA_028533885.1 Nasua narica | reverse complement strand
CTCTCTCCGCTTGACTTATTTCACTCCGCATAATCTCTTCTAGTCCTGTCCATGTTGATACAAAAGTTGGATATTCATCCTTTCTGATGGAGGCATAATATTCCATTGTATAGATGTACCACTTCTTCCTTATCCATTCATCTGTTGAAGGGCATTTTGGTTCTTTCCACAGTTTGGCTATTGTGGCCATTGCGGCTATGAACATTGGGGTACATGTAGCCCTTCTTTGTACTGCATCTGCTTCTTTGGGGTAAACACCGAGTAGTGCAATTGCAGGGTCGTAGTTTTTGCAACAATTACTTTAGTACTACTTTGACTTAACAAGATGGAATCAATTGCCTGACTTTGTTAATGCCTAAGACAGCTGTCTCAAAGTAAGAGAGCCTTTTTCTCTTTTTAATTGACTATATAAAATTAATGTTATTTAGAGATTTAGACCAAATATATTGCTCCAAAAGAAGAGGAAGAAGACTAAAGTTTTTACTGATAATTACCAACATGGAAATCTGAAAAAAATTTTTTTTCCACTCTTTAAAAGTGTTAGGTTACCAGTAGCTATTATATTAGTTGTCTAATGAGATCTTCTGAAGATTTCTTTCTTATATTAACAAGGATAACTGCAATGCAATATATCTGAAGATATTGGTGGATCTTTGCAATTTTAATCAGAATGGATTACAAGAAAGTTGTAGTGAACAAAAAGCATTCCATGTAAGGCAAAGCTGATGAATTTTACACTTTGTTGGATCTCCAAAATTATGTAAATGAAAAAAAGTGGTGTTGCCTCTATAATGCTGACAGATTTTTTCCTCTACAAAAATCTGTTAGTTTTTCTCTTTAATATTTCCCCCTTGCAGCAGAAAGTAAAGCTAGAGAGCTGTACAGATAGAGATGACTACTGTACTTTAACACTTCTAAAATCTTTATTTTCCCTACACAAAATCCTTTGGCATGTCACCTGGAAGATGGTGGTAAAAGTGGAGTGTTATGATAGAATGGAATTTAAAAAAATTGGGACACACAAAAAAATTAAAAAAACAAAACAAAACAAAAAATCTGGGCATTTGTTAACTTAAACAGTCTATCAATTTAGTGACACAAAAAAATCAAACAACTTAGGAAGACTGTCCAACTGTTAGTTCTGCTCCCAACATGGTTCTATAACTCATTTTTTTTTTTTTTTACTTTAGGGTGAGAAAGGAAATACTCTCTTAATCTTAGACAAAGAGAAAAGGCATTAGAATATCTGTATAGTTAGAATTACAGCATTTACAGAAGGCAAGACTAGTCAAAAATTGGGGTAAAAAAAATCCAAGAGTTCCTTCTGCCTATTTATGGTAATTATTATAATTTAGGCTGGCTTTATGGAATTATGGATGAGTCATAGTGGAACTAAGAACCAGACAAGTAGTTCTTCTTTGATGGATAATTTAATGCTGTCTGAGGAGTAGTTTCATTATTCATAGATCTTTTGTGTAATTCAAAATGCATATGAATTTTGTACCTAAAATGGGCAAGTCACATAATCTCTGAGTTTGTTTCCTTACCTATAAAAATATAGCAAATAATATTTACTTCATACTTATTGTGAGTGTTAGAATGAGAATAAAGAATTTTTAAGCCATATCTGATTTTAAGCCATATCTGATTGGGAGGTTTCAATACTGTGTTTTGCATATAATATGTATATATATACATATATATGCAATATGTGTATATATATATGTGCATATGTGTACCTATACATACATATATGTATGTATGTATATATATATATATATATATATATATATATATATATATATATAGTGGTGAATTGAAGCAGTTCTCCAGAAAATCAGAGTAGAAACCTCACTCTAGTCTTAGTTTTGACTATTTTAAAGGAAATTCTTGTGATTTGAGCAAACTTTATATTCACTTTCTTTTTATATTAATTCTCTAAAAAATAAGTTGTTACTCCTATATAAAATGTTTCAAAGCTGCAAAAGTATTTTTATTCCTTTTAATACGTAAAGCTGTGAAATTCTTTTTTTACTTATTAGACTTAATAAGGCTCCTCATAGTCTGAAAAAAGTATAGCAAATGTTTCCTTCTCTGCAGAATGAAGGTAATAACTTCCCTCATAGAACAGTTTTGAGGATCAAATACCAAAGTATATGTGAATATGCTTTATAGACAAAAATATGTTACACAAATGTTAATTGTTTTCTCTTCTTATTTATGCTGGCTCTTGTACATAGAGAGTTATTGGGAGAGCTTGCCCTTCGAAAGAAGTTTTCAGTCATGGGCCTGAGTTTGCACTGAGCTAGTCACACTCATCTGGTTTCCTTTGTGACAAAATTAGGTGTTTGCTTTTGTTTCACTAAGGCAATGGTTGCAATTTGTGTTATTGAAAATAAGTGATGCTAATTGGCCCTCATGGAGATAAGATTTTTTGCCATGGTCTCCTTAATGTCATGATTTAGCCAACAAAACTAGCCACAGATAAAATAACAGAACAACTAACTTCCCATTCCAAGGTTTTTCCATACGTTCTTTTTCTTTTTTGCTTTTTCACATTTACATTTTTACTGTATTAACAAATAGGAATGTATTTATGTACCTAAAGATTTTTCATGTCTTAAAAAGACTGTACAGTCAGTACAGAAAGTGGTTTACAAACATGTTTGAAACTTAACAAAAATATATAGTTTTAGACTCTTGGTAGTAATTTAATTATATGCACATCCCAAGTTTTACCCAATGGAAGGAGGACACCCTAATGAATTTTTATGCCTTCTGGAGAGCTAATGATAATATTTGTTGGGGTGGAGATTCTTTTTGGAACTCTCCAAGAAGAAACTCTTCTCCTTGAGCTGGCAAAATTTGAAGAACAACTTCAAATGCCAAGACTGTCATCAAAAGAAATAGACGGGGCAATATCTGAGGTCATTTCTTACAGTATCTAAAATCAATTTACAGTAAAATACCTACCTAACTAAGGGCTAATTTCTTTTAAGAATTTCTGAACTGGAAAATTAGCTCACCAGCTTCCTGCTTCAAATTTCTTTTTTGTAGAACTGATCAAGCGGAAGGATGGGTATTATCTGAAATGTAGATCTTGAAAAAGAACATTAACAATAATGGAATTTCTTCATGGTGCTCATTTAGAAATATGAATGTAGAAAAAGTGTATAGATAGAAGATGCCTTCACTTACAACCCATCTGTCTTCAATGGGGTCATCAGAAGGTCAGATGTTGTGCCACCTTGGGCCATTTAGCAAAAACTAAAGCCATTTCTCCAACCTCTATGCCTTCTTTTATTTTCTTGGAGATTGGTTTCCTCTTGGCAACAGTCCAAAGTGCTAATTCCATGGGTTGAAGCCCTTCAAAATGGAAAATTAAAATCCCTCTTGACTCCCAGTGACTGATTAATTTGCTACTAGAGGTAGGTGAGGGACAAGAAAAGCTGCTATTTTTTTCCCAAAGAAAAAAGGAACAGTGGGGCACCTAGGGTGCAGAACTAATTGAAATTAATACATATTTTAAGAAACTTGAGAGTGAGAAAGTCAAAACAAATCTATGCAGAGTATGCCATGGGGTATGTCTTTAGGCTTTCAATTTATTCTTCTAACATAAAATAATATAATTTATGTTTATCATCATATTGTTCTTTGGCTCATACTACAAACATTAAAAATATTTACATTTTTCATTTCCACCTTCTGAACTCCTACAGAGATTTGTTGTGACTGGGAAGAAGTTATACCCCAGGCACTAATGGTACATAATATTATATTAAGACAAACCAAAGTTTTGACAAATACTTGTGACTGGAAGTTTTGGGTAGCACCATTCACTGTTATAAACTCTTCCTCTAAATGTCAGTTGAAACAAATGGGTTCAGCATTGCTGAAAGATATAGCCTAGTCAGAATGCTTGATCCACAGAGATTTTATATAAGTATAATGGTGTGGAAGAAGAGTGGTCAATTTTTATCATTTTTTATAGTTTTGGTTAACTGTCAATGACTCATAAGTAAATGATGCTCCAAGAAGTAAATAATAGGATGCTATAATAGAGGAAAAGATCCTTAAAGACTATATGTTCCAACCTGCTTATTTTCCAGATAGAAAACTGAGACCAAGGATGCCTGGGTGGCTCAGTCAGTTAAGCATCTGCCTTTGGCTCAGGTCATGATCCCAGGGTCCTGGAATTGAGCCCCACATCTAGTCAGGCTTCCTGCTCAGTGGGGAGTCTGTTTCTCCCTCTCCCTCTTCCACTCCCCCCACTGTGCTCTTGCTCACTCTCTCTGTCTCTCTCTCAAATAAATAAATAAAATATTTAAAAAATTATCTCAAAAAAAAGAAAACTGAGACCAAATAAAAGTGAACATCTCATTAAAGATATAGAGATAGTTAATATGTAGTTTTCCTAGACTTATGTTTTTTCCACTACACAAGGCAGATATGTATAGATCAACACCTTAAGTTACATACAACCACTGCCAATCTCACTTCTTATTTGTAAGTTTGATTTTTTTGTTCTTGTTGTTGATAAGCAAGTTCTTTTTGGAAATTTGAAAAATTTGAGTTCAAAATAATATTTTATTTGACTCTTTTTTTTTAAAGATTTTATTTATTTATTGGACAGTGAGATCACAGGCAGAGAGAGAGGAGGAACCAGGCTCCCTGCTGAGCAAAGAGCCCGATGCAGGGCTCCATCTCAGGACCCTGGGATCATGACCTGAACCAAAGGCAGATGCTTAACGACTGAGCCACCCAGGCGCCGCTTATTTGCCTCTTCGGAATATAGTTTTTGTTCTATAGAATCAGAAAATGTTAGCATTGAAAAGTATCTAGCCCTACCAGTGCAGGAATTTATTTTCAGCATCTTTAATGAGAACTCACTTAGCTTCTGCTTGAGTACCTTCAAAATAAGAAGCTTATTTTTTTACAAGGAAGCCTAATTTATTATATGATAACATTGTTAGAAAATGCTTTCAAATGCATTTATAAACAAACTGCTTTGTTATTTACATATATAGATATTTTTATTCCATGTGGGGCCATACTGAACAAATTTAATTCCTATTTCATAGGATGGCACTTCAACACTTAAGAAAACACAATCGCGCCCTTCCTGTCTTTCAATCTCTTTCAATTTCTTTTATGAAAATATTTCCAGGTCCTTTAAGATCCCATGAGCTCTTGCTACATCATGTCTAGTGAGTCAAAGTTCTTAAAAATGAATTATCAGTGGAAATCCTAGTATAGATTTATTCTGAGCAGTACAGAGAAGGGTAACTTTTGTCCAGAGAAACAACTTTTTCCTGCTATGGGATATCATTATTTTGAGTGTTTACTATGTGTCAGAAACTCCTGTGCACTTTGTATGGATTACCTAATTTATTCTTCACCATGATCCTATGAGGTAGGTGCTTTTATTATTTCCATTTCATAAATGAAGACACTGAGAACCGCAGATGTTGACTAAGATGCCTAAGAATTCATAGCTAGTAGTAGACTGCAGGAACTCAAGCTTGTTTAATTCCAAAAATGGCTGTATAAATATCTATTTTAGTCTGCCTCCCATGCCACCTGAGTGACTGATTCACTTTCCCTTCTATTGTTGCTTCATTTTACTCCCGTACATAATCTTGAGATCTTCCATTTTACACAAATAATAATGAAATTTAGTCTGTACTTGCTAAATTTACAATTCTTAATAAAGAACTCAGATTTTTTTCTTGTCCATTTTCCATCCTGTTTTATTCTTTCCTTAAAAAAGATTTTATTTATTCATTTGACAGAGAAAGAGAGAGAGAGCGAGAAAGCACCAGCAAGGAGAAGGGCAGAGGGAGAGGGAGAAGCAGTCTCCCTGCTAAGGCTCAATCCCAAGACCCTGAAATCAAGACCTGAGCAGAAGGCAGATGCTTAACCCACTGAGCCACCTGGGAGTCCCCATACTATTTTCTTCTAATCTAGATTTCTGAGTCTTGTCTTATCTCTTAGATTTTTGTCATGAATTGAATTCACCAACAAGCCATTAATATCTTTGTTTAAATTACCTATAAATGTTGGACAGGAGAGGGAATTTCTCTCAGGTTGATATGCATTCATAAACTCATAGTATGACTACTCAAACAAGCACAACCTCACTACTATTATATAGTTTATGTTTTCCATCTTGATCACAGGATTTTATGGAAAACTATCAAGGACTACTGAAATAAAGCTACATTGTAACTACAGCATCCTCCCACTGATTCAAAAACCCTTTTTTATTTATTTTTAAAAATTGAAATATAGTTGACATATAATACTATATTAGTTTTAGGTATACAGCATGATGATTCAACAATTATATACATTACAAAATGCTAACCACAATAAGTATAGTTACCATCTGCCACCACACAAATTTATTATAATATTATTGACTATATTCCCTATGTTGTACTTATTTATTTTATAATTGGAAGTTTGAACCTCTTAACCCCCTTCACACATTCCATCCATACCCATTTGTTTAGCATTTGCTAAACAACAATAAAGTACAAAGATGACTACTGATATTAAAACACCCACAGTCTAGTAAAAAAAAAGACTATAATATAATTAACATAATGTAACATACACATAATGTACATAATGTAATGTAGTGTATTGTACAGTAATGGTGTTTAAAAGGTTCGGATAATGTACTTTGATGGGTCAATGAAAGGAAGGATTGATTCCAGTTTGTGAAGAAAAGGGAGCTTATTATTAATCTATGGACCTTTCAAAAATGGAGATTTATTTAATTTGGTAGGATTACCTGCTGGTGAACCCATGTTAAATCTTGGTGATCACTTCAGCTTGAGTTAGAAATCATAAATCCTTAGATGAACTTTTCTGTCAGAATCACTTTTTGAATATTTGAGAATTTAAGTTATGTTAAATCAATTTGTCAGCCTTAATACCTTGGAATTAAGGACACAGATATTCTATCATCTATACAAAAAATATAAATTCTCTCCCTAAGCTATGGAGAATTATCTACTTAAAACTTTTCTTTTCCAGGAGCCTCAGGGAGCATTCCTTCTCTTTATAGGTCAATTACATAATAAGGAATCACTTCAACCAAACTCTACGTTTTCCACTCTGGCTTCCTCCCTAAACTGTATTGCCTCTCACAGTGAACTCTGACTTTTATTGTTCTGAATATTTTAAACACCTTAAAACAAATGGAACATACAGAACAGGACAATTTTAAAACAGTTACACAGTGATTTCCTAAAACATGCATAAAATCTTTACAAATTAAACCTAAGTCTACATGGTGCTAAAATATTTGGCCAATTCAGTCCTATTTATTTTATTGTTATATAGATATAGTGACCATATGCTCTGGCTTTTCCAAAACAGTTCTTTTTTTTTTTCCAAAACAGTTTTAATTTCAGATATTTTGCCCCACTGTCCTCATAATTACACTCATATCTGTAAAAGCATGTGTCTTAGTTCATGGTGAGAAATTATATTGGCTGACTTTATAAAATACTTTGAGGATTGATTGAATTATTTAAATGACACAGATTTTTGGTGTCCTGTAAGATAAACTTAGATGTCTTCACAATCTGATATATTGCTTTTCCTATTTATGACCTTCTTCTTAGCCTAACACATGGTTTGAAGCTCATAAACCAAAAGTTAAAAAATATTAATCTTGGCAACATGAAAAATTATTTGGTCCTGTATAAGCAACAGGATATAAAAAATATTGAGAAAAGATACCTGAAACTAATATTCCACTGTATGTTAACTAGGTGCTATTTAAATAAAACTTAGGGAAGAAAAGAAAAAAAAAGATAATGGCAAACGTATTGTCACTCTTTAAGCATTTGTTAAGGCTTCACAAGGGAAGTTCATTATATTGGGACACCTAAAAATTATTAATTTCTAAAAATATTTTCTACACTAAAAGTATAGTCACTAGTCATTTCTGACCCTCAATTTCCTCGTCCAAAAAACGAGTATGAGAATAATAGCACTTATTGCATAGCGGTATTATAAATATTGAATAAGATAATTATAAATTGTTTAACAATGACACTGGTACACAGTAAGTGCTCCATGAATATTAGCTACTAATATCATTATAACCAGAAAAACTATTTTTGTGTAACTCAATTCAATGATGCATTGAGGTAGAAGGAAAGTTTTAGAATTGAGCTGATAAAGAATAAGCAAAGCTAGGGAGAAGAAAAGACCCTATAGGAGATACATTTTGAACAGTGAAGTAAAGAAAGGAAAATATAAATTGGGTGGATGGGTAAGAAAATTGTATAAGACACATACAAACAGACAAAATTAACTTTTAAGTGAAAATACAAGCCTAGTTCATTATAATAAAGCATCCATGTAGTAATTTAGCTTATTGACAATCAAATGTTATAATTTAGGCTTCTTCTTGTTTTTTAAGGTAGTCTTCTTCAGTCATAAATAGTAGTTAGATTCAGAAGTCGAAATGATCAGTCACTTGAATCCACTATTGCTAGGGTAACCCATATATGGGAGCTTCATATTCCTCGTTTTTATTTTGTTTCCACTTTCTGTCCTGAATCAGAGCTTTAATTAAGATCTCAGTCTTTGTCATCTTTGGACTATAGTTTCAGTCTTTAAATGGTTTATTGGTGATTCATCTGGATGAAGAAAATGTTTGTTATAAAACACAAGTTAGCATCTTTTATATGACAATTCTTAGGCTCAGTGCTTTACTTTAATTACCTAAGTTAATCTTTACAAATCCTATGGGTAAGTAGCATCATTCCCATTTTACAGATGAGAAAACAGAGGACAAAAAACTTACCCAAGCCCACATTATTATATGTGAACTGGATTTTAAACTCAGGCAGTTTCACACTAGAATCCATGACACTATACTCCACTGCTTCCTATTAGAAAGTTCAGTAGCCAATAACTTACCTGCCACACAGAATAAATACAATACTTGGTAAACATTTATTGTTTGAATGAGAGAAAATGGATGACTTAATGTAGGTAGCCAAATCTGTAGGACAATCTGACCATGCTAGTACAGTAATAAAGAAAAAGCTGGGCAATTATCAATCATAGTTAATCAATGTAAATTACCAGGCAAGACACATAGCTCACTTTTGACTCGGTAATAACTTCTTTGCCTGAGTTCTTATAATTGCCAAAAACAGACACTGAGGATTTCCTAAAACAAAGTGAAAAGAAAAGGTATAACTTCGGATTCAATTGATACTTGACTTGAGACCAACATTCCATATTTCAAATTATTTCATAGACCAGTACAATCTAAATTTATTACTAAAGATAGCAGTATAATGGCTATCAAGGTAGACAGGGTCAAAAGAAATATTAGATCTAAACATTTCACTTTTTGGACTAATTTGTGATATTTTTATTTGGAAACACTACTCCATACTGCATAATTCAAGCTTTACTTCATACTATGTATGTGTATTTCTATTTGTGTTGGGTTTTCTAGTTTGATAATAGATATTTTTTCAGTTGACCAATTTCCAAGTCTCTTTTTTTTAAACTTTGTAATGAATAGAATTAGCCCTAATTTATATTTCACACTGCCTGTGTATAAATAGAGAAATCATTCCATTAGAGAAGAAAAGGGAGATGCTACATAGGAAAGGCAATTATAGAAATTGCTCTTGGTTTCTGAGAAAATGGCAAGCTTAACAGGAACACAGTTAGAGCCTCCATCATAAGGCAGCCAAGTTTAGTCATGGATTTTACTAAGTTACTGCCACCTGGGTACTTTGGGTCCAAATTGGATTACCTCAGTCAAGGCATTCATAGGCATCTCTCTCTCACTCTCTCTCCTGTTCCCTTTATCTCTTTATCACCTATCATCTATCTCTCCCTCATCTATTATCATCTATTTATATGAAGTACTAGATTCTCATTTTTAAAACAAGGGAAATGAGGAATCTGAAATTTGAATACTGTATTCCTATCTTTGTTTCTCAAGGCTGCTAAGCTTTACTTAATAAAATAAAATAAAATCAGTAAAAGATATATAGTTGCATTTTGCTTCCCCTAATCTTTAGTTCTTTTTCAAAGGTAGATCAGATATTCTATGGAGTCAATATTTATTTATTTGAAAGAAATGATCATCAGTTTCACTACAGAGGAAAATTAAATAAACTCTTAGTTTGCTGATTAGCAGCAAAACGTTCCTTTTTACTGACTTTGTTTTGCATCAATGATTATTTCTTGAGTATTTGACAACTCATCTATGTACATTTTGAAATAATGACCGAGATAATTTTTAAGCTATGATATTAGTTTTTCTATTCCTTTCTATATTTGCAACTCTATGCATAGTGTATGTAAGTTCAGTGGCTTCATATCTGAAACTTGATTTTTCTCAGTATAGCTACATTAGCATTCAGCTGTGAGTATGTAAGATAATAGTATTAAAAGCAACCTTCCATTCTGTTGTCATGGATGCAGCACAACCCAATACTGGTGGCACTAGTCTTTGTAGAATCTCATTTTTATCTATCAATTTTAAGTTCACTGCGTGTGAAATTCTATCACTATATTTAAAAATCCTTAATTATTTGATATTTTAATCATTAAAATATAGACTCTATTGAAAATTTTTCAATGTAAGAATCTTTTTTAAAACCTTATTAAGCAAAGTGTTACTGTCACTATTCATTATGAAAATCGGTAACAGAAATTCATGAAAATTATTGCTTTTTATTATGAAGAAATCATTTTTTTGAGTCAGTGTATACTCTTGTGGGTATGTTGTGTGGCGAGAGGTAGTAGTATTTTATAAATAATTGACAAAAACAGCATGTACATTTTCTGAATTTGTAGAGAACTTTACGGTCTTCATGCATATTTTTACAAAATCTATGCCACCAATCCTAAAGAACTTTTTAAGTCAGAAAAAGTACACATTTTCTTGATGTAACTAATCTTGGTAGTGAGAAAAAAGTTGGTCACAAGAACACTTGCCCCAGACCTGAAGACCATACCTGGTCTTTAAAACAATACACAACTCAATAGAAGGAAAGAATCTAGGATTATCAAGAAATTAGTTTTTGTTATACAGTAACACAAAGTATCTCTAAGGACAGAGTAAACCAATCTGAGAATAGCCAAATCCATAGCTGGTTGCCTAGAAAGTGTAATGCCCCTTAGATTATCTCCTTATTTGTGAGTATACATTTGTTTGTTCTTGTTTGGAAAAAAAATCATTTTATGATTTTGTTTAATCAAAGGGGTCTATGTCTTTTTTTCCAAAAAGAGACAATTGATATTTTAACTTCAAAATAACAAAGAGATCCTTATGTGCTAAAAATAATATTTTTCTTTCTCTGTTAATTTCAACCTTATAAGTTAACTTTTTTATGATATGAAAACACATTTTGATAAGTCACTGAGTCCTTCATAAAATTTCTTTCAATTATCTTTTATTTGATGATTGTCTTGTTAATTTGAAAATGTAAAATGAAAATTTTAATGTAGACTTTTCAAGTAACTTCTGATGTTTACTTTTATATATTAATAATAAAGTAATTTCATCCTATGTAATTAAATCTGTATTCTGTTTTTCAATAATTTGAACCATAGAGGTTGACTTTTTTGTTATGATTACACCAAACATCTATTACCTTATTTACATAGAGACAGACACCTCAGAGTATGTATTGTTTTGGTTGAGGGTAACTAGAAAGGGGGGAGTTTATGGTGTGGAGAAAATCTGTCCCCTCTCATAATTAAACAACCATGAAGACACATGCATCAGTCAGCAAAAGCAGGAATCAACATTATGGAGTGAAAATTAATGAGTCAAACATCCGAGCATCTACTGTATCTGCCTGCCACTAGACACTGAAGCATGGAGAACAGGATACACCTCTATGGATGGATAATTTTCCTTATTAAAAAAACACAGTGGGAAGCACAGTAGGGGAACATACTAAAACAAGGCTTTGTAGTAATTTGCTTGAAAGAAATTTCCCAAGATAGCAACTTGAAAAGCTTTTAATCTTATGACTAGCTATAGAGTGTGATTTGCATTAGGTGGTATTTAAAAATTCCATTAGTTTGCAACAGATCTGATAGTTTCCCAAACTCTTCTCTCTTATTTTTTCTTATAAAACATTTGTTTTCTTGACTCATTAAAATGCATACATATTTGTGAGTCTGAATCCCTTTGAAAAACTTTCTCAATTATATATTTCCATTACTTTTTAGTTATTTCCATTTTGAATGAAAAATGTGACTTAGAAATTGACATAATGGTATCACTGGATAAAATGATGAATTTTCACACTTACATTTCCTGCTTCATTCATTTAATGCCTCCCATGTTTCATCAGGTGAATACTGAAAGTAATGTGGCATCCTTCTACTTCTTGTAAATTGCACAGAAGGAAGACTCAAGGGCTGTAAACTTATGTCAGAATATTCATTTCTAATGGTTGAAAAGAAATATTTCAAATGCCAATTTTGAATGTCTGTTTACATCCTGAAATAGTAGTTTCTATTGTGGACTTTTTTCCCCCTCAGATACTACTTGTATTTTTGGATAATCATTTCTTGTCTTTTGAACTTGAGCATGTCTGTTGTTTTCATTGCCCATTAAATATACCTGAGCAATGAAGATTTTGAAAAATTACCATCTAAAACTACTGAAAGAAGATTTTGTGATTTGTAACCCATTGATGGAACACGTTTAAGCACCCTGTGGATATTTAATATGTTTTAAGTGGGTCTCTAGTGAGGCAACCAAGGTTTTTTAATATAATGACTTTATTTATATACATTTTACTTTTAGACAATTTTAAGGTTTTGATTACTGTAGAAAAAGAGTGGAGACTGATACGATTTAGAATAAGTTAACCATAGGCAGGTTCAAAGACTTTGAATTCCCCCAAAACCCCATACAGTATTGTATTTAATTATTTACCCTATTCTTTTTTTTTTAAAGATTTTATTTATTTTATTTGAACAGAGAGAGAACACAAGCAGGCAGAGAGGCAGACAGAGGCAGAGAGAGGAGCAGGCTCCCTGCCAAGCAAGGAGCCCAATGTGGGACTCGATCCCAGGACACTGGGACCATGACCTGAGCCGAAGGCAGCTGCCCAACCAACTGAGCCACCCAGGCGTCCCTACCCTATTCTTATTTAATAATTATGGATTTATGTTAATCAACCCAAACATCAGGGATACACTCTGAATTTCACATGATTCTTTCAGAAATTTATAAATGTGGAACTTAATCTAAATTGACTAAATAGGGAATAATACATAGTAAGCAGTAGATAGTTGTTAACATGCTTTTTTACTGATTTTGCCTTGTAGCTATTTTTGACTTTGTAGACATATACTTGTAGACATTGTAGGCATTTATGTAGCCATTAATAACAGCACTTTAAAATTTCTTTTTGAGTTTATATTTTAAAAATACACACAAAAAACCTATTGCTAAAGACCTTTATTTACCTTCTTGTTTAGTAATATGATTATGACCTGATGATATTGTATTTTATTCATCAAGAAGAACCATGGGAATATTTCACATGTATAAAACCTCAGGAAATAGGATGCCTGTGTAGCTCAGTCGGTTAAGCATCTGCCATAGGCTCAGGTCTTGATACCAGGGTCCTGGGATCTAGTTCTACAATGGGCTCCCAGCTCAGTGGGGAACCTGCTTCTCCCTCTGCTTGCCACTCCCCTTGCTTGTGCTCTCTTTCTTTCTCTCTTTCTCTGATAAATAAATAAATAAATAAATAAATAAATAAATAAATAAATAAAATCTTTAAAAAATCTTGAGAGGAAACACAGTGAAATAATTTACTTATATGCTGTCTTCATTTTAACACAAAGATTTTTTAATACACTGATATTAATTCTATAATTGGTACATACCAGAAATATTTTTTTCTTTTGAAATAACATTTGTAAAATTCAATCTCATAATGTTGGTTTTTTTCATGATATCTGATCATTTTTCCAAGAAATTTAATCTTCAAGTTAGTTTATCTCCTCCCAGAAAAAGTATTTAAAATAACAGGGTTATGTGTCTAAACTGTCTTCATTTTACCTATTTGATTTTTGTTGTTGATAGTGGTCTGAAATTATATAAGAAAAACTTTCCTTTTTTACTGTGGTTGTGTTTCTCAGTGTCAGGAATAAAAGATGCATATATTTAAATGATTACAAGTCACTTTTGCATAGTTTTGAAAGATTATGAATTTCAAAAGAAGAATAAAGGGAAAGAGTTACTCAGATGATTATTTGGTAATGGGATGATAAAACTCATACAACCTATCATTTTTAGTAGTTCTGTTTACTGTAATATCAAAACCTACCTTTAGTAGCTACAAGACTTAGACTGAAAGATATCCATTATTTCCTTAAAAATGGAAACATGTTTTTTAGTTTGAGTTTTAAGCTTAAAAAATCTGATGCTCATAAAGTAATGTAAAACAGGTTTCACATCATTATTATAGTTGCTACTATAACACATGCGTTTTGTGGTTCTTAAAAGATCATGCACAAAGTCTTAGAAATGTGAAATATTTTCATGGTAAGAGAATAGATTTACATTTCTACATTTCCAAAACATCAATGTGGCTGTGAAAGGAAAGTACATGTTGACTTATATGCATATGTTACAAAAATGATTAGATCTAATTTTATTTGTTTTATGTATTTTCAGAGGATTTGAGAATTCCTGCAGGCAAACAGTTAATCTATTTTTAACTAAAGCTTTACTTTTATAATCTATCCAGTGCTTCGAATTCTGCAGTTGATCTATGATTTATGTGATTTAAACCACCTCTTGGCTGTAACACTGGTTTCTATCCAAGATGCTGAGTTGAATACTAATTATGAGATCAAATTTATGCTGCTAGGCTAAGCAAATGAATGAGTTCTCCATAAAGGACTCCCTTCTCCATCCCCACCACAGTTGAACATTAAGGAAGTATTTGCCAGAAAAAAGGATAAGGAGAGAAATAAATGAATCAGAGAAAAATGCCTTATTCTATATATTTTAGTATATTAAATAATTGTCTTTGAATCACATATACTTAGTCATGAATAGAGATGTGGTCATACAGACAGAAAACATAAACTGTATATTTATTAATTGTGTGTGTGTTTGTGTGTGTGTGTGTTTCTATGTCTGGGAACATAGAATAAATACTCAAATTAATATTCACAACTTTATTTAAAACCCAAGTTAAATTAATTGCTAAGATCCACTCCACAGAGTAGCAAAGCTTCCATGCTTTAACACTACTTGAAATTTTCAAGCAGCAACCCAGTATTAGGCCATAGATAACAAATTATTCCATTGGAAGGGAGGGTGAATTTGTTGAGGGAGTAATTTAAGAAATGTGGATAACTGACTAGTTTTCTATTAAGAGCATTGGTACTCAACTGAGAGTGATATTTTCCTCTAGGGAACACTTGGCAATATCTGGACATATTTTTGGTTATCACAACAGGGACGATGAGGTATTATTTGTCATGTGGTTGGTCGAGGCCACCGATGATGCTAAATAAATATTTACAACATACAGGGTAACTCCTCACGATAAATAATTATCTGGCCCCAAATGTCAACAGTGACACTCGAGAAACCTTGATCTGGAAGTACCATAACTTGTCAGTTACAAAGCATGTTTGTAGATATTGTGGGAAAATGATAATTGTTCTTGTTTACTTCACAAAGAAAAGCTATGCAAAATAACTGGGTCAAACAAATATCAATGATAGGATGTGGAGTGGTAGGCTATAGCTGTGAAAAATTTCATTTTTAATGCAAAATTAGAAAGTCCATTATCTGAAGCGTGACTCAATTTCAATGAGGCCTCTGAATTTAGTTTGGTTTGGCTTTTAGAAGAAACTAAAACCCTCTTTATCCATATACATATGCATACCAATGTCAATTTTTTTCTTTGAGCCCATCCAAATTTATATTTATGTATTGTTAATACATGCATTCACTTTTAAATTGGAGACATGTATTCTTATCCGCATATGGGTCAGATCCTTTTAAGTATCTTTGTAATTAATTCATGGCAATTATACAGTTGGATCATTCTTGAGACAGTTGTGTTATTTAGCCAGGTCTTGTGTTGTTTCTCCAGGAATTGACAAAATCTCTCATTTTTTTAGATTTATTTATTTATTTATTTGAGAGAGAGAGAGAGAGAAGAAGAACATGGTGGCGAAGGGCAGAAGGGGAAGGAGTCGGGTAAGCAGACACTCTGCTGAAAGATGGGTTCCATTCCAGGACCCTGAGATCATGACCTGAGCTGAAGTCAGACACTTAACCAACTGAGTCACCCAGGTACCCAGGAACTGACTAAATCTTAAACTGAACTCACTCAATAAAATGTCAAGATAAAAAAGCAATAAGGCCCCAATTTCCATATTGTAATAAATTTGTTTGTGTGTTCTGATCGGTATTTTAAACTGAAGGACTCAAGAAAGTGTGTGTGTGTGTGTGTGTGTTTCATGTTAGGAATGACTATTGATATCAAACTTTAGGTTTAACAACTATCCATCACATCTTGTGACAAGATGAGAATACCTCAATTGCCATAATGGAATTGGATTGAGTAGAGGAAATGAAAGCTGAAATTAGATCGTTTCCTAATTCTGCTATACCAACTTATTAAATTCTGTACTAGTATTCTCATCTATAATCTCAGAATAAGAGTTATATTTGGTTGTTTATGACTTAGATAAGTTAATGCATGTATGTCCATAAAAGGGCAGTAAGTAAACCAGCTTATTATTATTAGCTTTGAAACCTGAAATTCTCATTTAGAAGTAAAAATTCTCAGGGTGCCTGAGTGGCTCAGTCGTTAAGCGTCTGCCTTCGGCTCAGGTCATGATCCCAGGGTCCTGGGATCGAGTCCCACATCAGGCTCCCTGCTCTTCCGGGAAGCCTGCTTCTCCCTCTCCCTCTGCTGCTCTCCTTGCTTGTGTTCCCTCTATCACTGTGTCTCTCTCTGTAAAATAAACAAATAAAAAAAAATCTTCAAAAAAAAAAGAAGTAAAAATTCTCCAAAGAAAATCCAAATTCAGTCCCCCAGCAAAACTTGTTTAAAGATGGGAAGAGTCTAACTAATATGGCAGTTGGCAACAGGGAGATCCAACATGGAATAACACTTTACCTTGACAGATCATCTGACCATGGCATTAAGGGAGTCAGGGAATGGTGACATTTGGAGAACCAAATAAGGAGGCAAAATCTGGTATCAGGGAGGCAGTCTGTAGGTATTAGGGCCTTGGCCAAGAATGAGTGCTCAGGGGAATGATTCCATGCCCTGAAGGAGAAATGGCAAAATTCATCACTACCACAGTTAAATTTTAGGAAAACCATTCTTTCAGACAAATGAGACAGGAAGCAAATAAAGGGTATTCTTTAATAGATTTTAGGTAGTACCACTTAAAGTTTAGTACTACAGTGGTTTTGTTGTCAGCAACAGCCCTTCTCTCCTACCTCTCTTTCCATAAAGTATGTAAAATACAAGAGATTAGGATTAATAGAAGAAATTTACACAGCTGTAATAATATATGAATTTTCCTCTAAAGAAGTCTATTGATCTTAATTCTAGGAAGGTTTTAGCCCGTCTATTAGGGTAGTCCTTTAGTTTAAAATTTTTTAGTTTAAAATTCCCTCTGTTCTTCTTCCACCTCTTGCATACTCTCTATCTCTCTCAAAAAAAGAAAAAGAAAGAAAGAAAGAAAAAATTAAAATGCAATTGTTATTGTACTTAGAATGATGTGTGGCTCAGGGAGGCATTTAGTTGAAAAATTCTTCCCTATTCTGCTGTAGAGATACTACTACATATATTCAGATAATTTAATCCAGTTTTCTTTCTATGTAAATTTGAACCATGGTCAAATCACAATAAAAACTTTTGTTGATTCCACCTCTGAATGTTCAAACGCCCATCTCTCAATTGGATAATTGAAATTAGCCCTTAATTGAGCTCCATGATTCCCATTTCTTCCCATTCCAATTTTTATTTCACATCAAACCCAGAACCTGGATGGGAACATTCTATTTACTCTCCTCCAATTGCCAAGAAGATATAGTCAACTTTTACTATGCATCAGCACCACCAAGATAGCTTTCTAAAACGAAGGTGCCTCAGGCCCATCCCAGAGATTTGATTAGTTAACATGGGGGTAGAGCTCACTTATATAAATTTTAGCAAGCTTCCATGTTACTCTAATGTATGAGCTCTCTTTACCACACTGAAAATCTGTGGCAAAGTGAGTATAGCTCAGATTCTTTAACAGGGCTTTCAGCATTCTCTAAACAGTGAAATGAATCTCTATTTGGGAATTTAAGGTACTAATTTCTGATATTATCAAGCTCAACATATGCAGAAGTAAGTACTGCATTAAACTGAATGCAGGTTTTCATAAACCTAAAAGGACCCAGAAAGCTAATAGGTTACTTTGTTGCCTGTCTTAGTCCATTTGGTTTGCTATAACAAACACCACAGTCTGAGTGTCTTGTAAACAACATAAATTTATTTCTAACAGTTCTGGAGGCTGGAAGTTCAAGATCATGGTGCCAGAATGGTTGTATTCTGGTGAGGATTTATTCCTGGTTTGTAACTGGTACCTTCCTGCTGTGTCCTAACATGGTGGAAAGGGTAAGGAATCTCTGTGGAGTCTCTTTTATAAAAATATTAATTCAATTCAAAGATTTCAACATATGAATTTGAGGGGGTAGGGAGACACAAGTGTTTAGACCATATCATGGTCTGTATGGGAGTCAGGGGATATTAATGAAAGAAATGATTCAGTTAAACTATATGTGGAAATCTTATATTTGTTCTTTCCCTAGAAGTAAGGATCTCTAGGTTTGTTGCCATTCACTGTGAGCACTACTCCTACTGTCTCTGACTCTTTTATTCCCCCCTCAATTCTAACGGCCCAGTATCACTACTTTCTCTTTACACTTTTTCCTTTTAGGGTCTCCAGTTGCTCTGATGAGAGTGGATTGGGGGATATTGGGTGAATGGGGCAACATTTTTGGGGTACTAGAACACATGATATGGGTTCAGTACAAAATGTGGACTAGCCAATACTTTGAGCCACTTGGAGGGAGGGGGTAAAAAAATTTCAGGTAGATAGACCACTGTGACTTTTCGATAAAGTAATTAACTCTTCAAAGTCCCACTGTGGAAAGGAACAAAATGAATTCTACAACTTAATTGTTTTTTTTCTTTCTACAACTTATTTGAATCTGAATATTTTATCAAATAATTACAGTTCAATTGCTAAAACACAGTTCCCATTTACTGAAAACTGTTTGTATAACAGGAGTTTTTACATGTCTGCTGAAATACGTTTTTTACCTCAAAATGCCTTTTTGTCGGGCGCCTGGGTGGCTCAGTTGGTTAAGCGACTGCCTTCAGCTCAGGTCATGATCCCAGAGTCCTGGGATCGAGTTCCACATCGGGCTCCCGGCTCCACAGGGAGTCTGCTTCTCCCTCTGACCTTCTCCCCTCTCATGCTCTCTCTCACTGTCTCTATCTCAAATAAATAAAATCTTTAAAAAAAATAATAAATAAATAAATAAAATGCCTTTTTGTCAATGCTTCTACACAGTAGTATACATTAAGTGAACAACAAATGAAAGATACTGTGCTAGGTTTTCTTTTTTCATTTTAATTGGTCTTAACTAAATGTGGGTTTTCTCTTTTCCATTTTTCTCATATTCATAGCTCAGATACATTTCACATTCTTTATTAGTAGCTTTGAAAATAATAACTGAATGGAGCCATATTAAATTTGATCTACTTTAGTGTAGTAAATAGAGGAAGGAATCTCCCTGGCACCGTACAAAAACTAAAGTAGATATTAAAAGGTCTCCTACAATGCCTGGCCAGTAGGGTTTAGCAACTCACAATGCAATACCCATCTGCAGACCAGACCTCTTGGAAGATACCCATCTTTCTGCCAAATGTAAATATGAATTTACACAAATTCGCACCCCGTTGTAGTCTGTTCTGAAATCTGCTGCTGAAGGAACATGCATATATGTTAATAAAAGGCACCTTCATATCAATCCTCTCAGTCATACTAGACTTATTGCTATGGAAAAACATTGAGATATATCACCTTAATTGGAATATTCCATTAAACAACTGTTTTCAGACAATTTGAAAGGTGACCATTCAGGGCACTGGAAGATATTAAAGTACATTCCAAATACTCAAAATAAAATGTAGGTTGGCTCAGTATAGTTTTAGCATTGCACATTTTTCTTTTATTTATTTTATTATAGGTCTTCAAAAGTTAAGAATTAATGTATGATAAATATGTAAACTGTTAACCAGCAAAATAGTAAACCAGAATGTTTCACTTTTCAATTTATTTGAGTAAAAAGACATTTACTGTATTTTATTTGATGTTTTTATTTATCTTCATTTTCATCACTTACACATTTTTAAGAAACTAGGCACTAAATTTCCCATTTTTTTTAATTAAAAGTCTAAATTTGGGTTCCTGGTTATAAAGCTAATATGGAAATTCTGACCATTTGTTGTTGTTCAATCTAAAGTACAATATCAAGCCATGGTCCCAAAAGAATTGATTATGTCTTCACTATTATGTCAGCATTGTGCTAGATAATACCAAGGATTATGAAAATAAAGATGGAACACTAATTCACCCATTCATTTAACAAACTTTTATTGAGCACATACTTTATGCAAGTTATTTTGCTAACAAAAATGGTTACTGTATTTCCCTCATAGAGCTTAAATGTAATTGTCTTGGCTAGGAAGCATACATTATTCAAAGAATCACACAAATAACTGTAAAATTCCAATAGCAAAGAGATCTACAGTGTTATGAAAACTTATAGGAGGGGGGTTTTACCTGGCTTGGGGAGTAGAAAGATCTTTCTTGAGATGAGATCTGAGGGGGTGAGTAGGTGCTAAAGATTTGAAGAGGAAACTTTAATAATGTAAGTAGATGACAGGTCTATAGTAGAAGAAAACATGACCCTTTTGAGAAAGTAAATATTAGTGTGGAAGGAGTAAAGACATTGAGTAAGATGTGGATGATGAGGTAAGAGAGAGATGTGGGTCAGTGCACACAGGTACAAAGGGAGGTTTTGAGGGGCTTTAAGCAGGAATTGGCAAAGTGACATAATAGATTTATATTTTGAAAATATTACTTTGGCTGATGTGTAGAAAATTGAGAGGATGCCATAATGAAAACAAAAGGACAAATTAGGATGCTACTGTGGTAGCCCATGTGAAAGATAACAGCAGTTTTAGCAATGGTTTCAGCAGTGGTGGAAAGAAGCTCACATATTAGAAATATTGAGAAAGTAATTTTCAGTTTTGAAAGTAAAAAGGTAGTTCCTGAAATAAAGAATACTGGAAGAGATGGAAACTTTCTCTGGTGGGGTGGGGTAAATAAGGAATAAGTTGGATTTCAGACATATTTGCCTTTGAGTTATTTGCAGGACCTTTGGGAAAGGTGATAGATGCAGTAAATCATTAAAATGCAAACCAAAACAATACAAAATAGTGACATTCTAGTAGGTAGTTCAGCCTTTAAGTGTCATGAGAAGTGGCATGTTCTATAACCCCTTCCATGAGTACATGAATTTGGGTATCATAGTGGTGGTGGAAGAACAAGTCTATTTTAGAAATTGCTAACTCCTACAGATATAATCCCTAAAGAGATAATAATTCACCTATCCCTAACATTAACTCACTTCCTTCATGCTGTCTATTGATGTATATAATAGTGAATGAAAAAATGAGAATAGTAAATTTGGATGGTTTAAGCCCGGTTATATTGACTGAACCCTTAACACTGATCATTTAACTTATAAATTTCCATTTATTTCCTACTAGCAACTTGCAAGAAGACTGGAGGCATTAGTCAAAATGTACTAAAAAGTACATAATATCCAACATATCAAGGTCTCAGCAAACACTCATCCATAAGTAATCTTGATTACCCTCTCTGGGGACCATGGTCAGATGAAAGCATACCAAATATAACAGTAAACATCCCCAGGCAATTCTTTTTTTTTAATATTTTATTTATTTATTTATTTATTTGTCAGAAAGATAGACAGAGAGCACAAGCAGGGGGAGTGGCAAACAGAAGGAGAAGCAGGTTCCCTGCTGAGAAAGGATTCTGATGTGAGACTCAATCCCAGGACCCTGGGATTGTGACCTGAGCAGAAGGCAGATGCTTAACCAACTGAGACACCCAGGCGTCCCTCCCTAGACAGTTTTATCTCAGTTTCTCCCATTCTGGGATTATCTTTCAGAAAATATAATATCATGAAAATGAGTTCAGAAAAAGATGTAGGTAAGAATAAAAACCATCATTGCTTGCCTTATTATTCTTTGGAAGGAAATAATTATTTGATTATATATTCTGGATCTTTCCAAAGCTTCTTATAAAATTCAAATACTCTATATTTTAAAAATAGTTTAGGGGGCGCCTGGGAGGCTCAGTGGGTTAAAGCCTCTGCCTTCTGCTCAGGTCATGATCTCAGCCCACATCAGGCTCTCTGCTCAGCAGGGAGCCTGCTTCCTCCTTTCTATCTCTGCCTGCCTCTCTGCCTACTTGTGATCTCTCTCTATATAAAAAATAAATAAAATCTTTAAAAAAATAGTTTAGAAACTAGATGGTTCTATTGATTATTGTGTACTTCATTGAGAAAATATTCTTTTTTTTAAAGGTTTTATTTATTTATTTATTTATTTATTTATTTGACAGAGAGAAAGAGATCACAAGTAGGCAGAGAGGCAGGCAGAGAGAGGGGGGAAGCCGGCTCCTTCCTGAGCAGAGAGCCAGATGCGTGGCTCGATCCCAGGACCCTGAGAGACCATGACCTGAGTTGAAGGCAGAGGCTTTAACCCACTGAGCCACCCAGGCACCCCAGAGAAATTATTCTATTTTTATTGTGTGATGTTAGTCACCATAAAATACATCATTAGTTTTTGATGCAGTGTTCCAAGATTCATTGTTTATGTACAACACCTAGTGCTCCATGCAATATGTGCCCTCCTTAATATCCACTACAAGCTCACCCATCCCTCCAGTCCCCTCCCCTCCAAAACCCTCAGTTTGTTTCTCAGAGTCCACAGTCTCTCATAGTTCACCTCCCTCTCTGATTTGCCCCAATCCACTTTTCCTTTCCTTCTCCTAATGTCCTTCATGTTATTTCTTATGTTCCACAAGGAAGTGAAATCATATGATAACTGACTTTCTCTGCTTCACTTATTTCACTCAGCATAATCTCTTCCAGTCCCACCCATGTTGATACAAAAGTTGGGTATTCATCCTTTTTGATGGCTGAGAAATATTCCATTGTATATATGGACCACATCTTCTTTATCTATTCATCTCTTGAAGGGCATCTCAGCTCTCTCCACAGTTCAGTGATTGTGGACATTGCTGCTATAAACATTGGGGTACATATGGCCCTTCTTTTCACTACATCTGTATCTTTGGGATAAATACCCAGTAGCACAATTGCCAAGTCACAGGGTAGCTCTATTTTTTGAGGTATCTCCACACTGTTTGCCAAAGTGGCTGCACCAATTTGCATTCCCACCAACAGTGTAAAAGGGTTTCCCTTTCTCCACATCCTCTCCAACATTTGTTGTTTCCTGCCTTGTTAATCTTTACCATTCTAATTGGTGTACGATGGTATTTAAATATGGTTTTGATTTGAATTTCCCTGATGGCCAATGATGATTAACATTTTTTCATGTGTCTGCTAGTCATTTGTATGTCTTCATTGGAGAACTGTCTGTTCATGTCTTCTGCCCATTTTTTGACATGATTATCTGTTTTTTGGGTGTTGAGTTCGAGAAGTTCTTCATAGATCTTGGATATCAGCCCTTTGTCTACAGTGTCATTTGCAAATATCTTCTCCCATTCTGTGGGTTGCCTCTTTGTTTTGTTGACTGTTTCCTTTGCTGTGCAGAAGCTTTTTATCTTGATGACGTACCAAAAGTTAATTTTCACTTATGTTTCCTTTGCCTTTGAAGACATGTCTTAACAGAATTTGCTGTGGCAGATGTTAAAGAGGCTGATGTCCATGTTCTCCAGGATTTTGATGGATTCCTGTCTCACGTTGAGGTCTTTCACCCATTTTGAGTTTATCTTTGTGTATGGTGTAAGGGAATGATTGAGTTTCATTCTTCTGTATATAGCTGTCTAATTTTCCCAGCACCATTTACTGAAGAGACTGTCTTTTTTCCACTGGATATTTTTTTCCTGCTTTGTCAGAGATTATTTGACCATAGAGTTGAGATAATATTCTTAAAGATAGTTGCATGTAAGTGTTCAATCCTTAAATTGTACATGTGAAACTAATGCTACACTGAATGTTAACCAACTGGAATTTAAATAAAAACTTAATAAAAATAGTTGGTTAAAAAAAATTTACAATTTAAAATTGTTTTGAATTTCATTAGACTTAAAATATCTTTGACATAAATAGAATCCTGACACCCCTTTGTTACCCCCACCTCATTAAAAAGTAACACAACTAGGTATGGTGCATAAACAATGAATCTTGGAACACTGAAAAAATTAAATTAAATTAAAAAAAATTTAAGACTAAAAAATAAAGATAAAAAATTAAATTAAATTAAATTAAAAATAAATAGAAAAATAAAAAGTAACACAACAATAATAAACTTTCTGAATATCTTGTTAAGGGTACACATATTAAATATTAAATATGGAATTTGCCATGTGGGTTAGTCTTATAATTCTTCAAGGTCAGAATTCTTTTCTGATAAGGACATTTGTCTCACCATCATTTTATAAGAATGTCTGGGTGAGGGGCACCTGGGTGGCTCAGTGGGTTAAAACCTCTGCCTTTGGCTCAGATCATGATTTTAGGGTCTTGGGATTGAGCCCCGCATTGGGCTCTCTGCTCAGCAGGGAGCCTGCTTCCCCCTGTCTGCCTGCCTCTTTGCCTACTTGTGATCTCTCTCCTCCCTTTCAAATAAATAAATAAAATCTTTAAAAAAAAGAATGTCTGGGTGATTTTACTGCTTTCAACTTAAATTTGAACTGAGTCAACACTTAAATATGTCACATATTTAGTATGCTATAGTAGTTAATATAAAACAGAGGGCTGAAGTATACAGACTTTTTTCCCAGTCCCTGTTTGTTCTGCAAATATACTCAAAGTATCATTCACACTTATTACTACTTGGAAATTATGATAATTTTAGACCTGATTCTAGATTTTATTATTTAATGCTCTAATTAAGAAACACATACATTACTGTATCATAAAGTTGGTTTTTAAAAATATTTTGGCTCTGTACTTCAGATTAATTGGTTTAGTTTGTATTCCTTTAAAAAATTTATGTATTCTTAAAAAATTTTAAAAGGGGATTGGGGCTTCACCAGACTACCAAAGGGATTCCTGATACAAAATAAGTTAAGGAACCCTTGACTAGTGAGTTTAGGGCAAAGTAATAATGTAATTTTACTTTTAAAGTATCACTCTCTTGGCTAACAGACACATGAAAAGATGCTCAATGTCACTTATCATCAGGGAAATACAAATCAAAACTGCAATGAGATGTCACATCACACATAAGAATGGCTAAAATTAATAACATAGGGAACAACAGGTTTTGGCAAGGATATGGAGGTAGGGGAACCTTCTCATACAGTTGGTAGGAATGTAAAGTGGTGCAGCCTTTCTGGAAAACAATATGGGAGTTCCTCAAAAAGTTAAAAGTAGAACTACCCTATGCTCCAACAAGTGCAGTACCAGGTATTTACACAAAGGATACAAAAATACTTATTTGAAAAGACACATGCATCCCAATGTTTATAGGATCATTATAAACAAAAGCCAAATTATGGAAAAAGCCCAAATATTCACTGACTGATGAATGGATATAGAAGATGTGGTATAGATATATACAATAAAGTATTACACAGCCATCAAAAGAGTGAAATCTTGGCATTTGCAATGCTGTGAATGGAGCTAGAGAGTATTATGCTAAGTAAGCTCAGGAAAAGGCAAAAACCATGATTGCAATCATGTGGAATTTAAGAAACAAAACAAACATGGGGGAGGAAAAAGAGACAGAGACAAACTACAAAACAAACTCTTAACTATAGAGAGTAAACTGAGGGTTGCTGGAGGGGAGGTGGTTGGAAGGATGCGTTACATAGGTGATGGATATTAAGGAGGACACTGGTTGTGATGAGCACTGGGTGTTGTATGTAAGTGATGAATCACTAAATTCTGCACCTGAAACTAATATTATACAATATGTTAACTAAGTGGAATTTAATTAAAAACTTAAAAATTAAAAAAAAATTTAAAAAAGAAGTAACGTTTTTGTAAGAGACATTTACATTTATAAGGGAAATCTCCATTTGTCAGGGTGTTTCTCTTGCTGAACCAGAAGAGAGTGATGACTCTAAATCTCTAGAAACTGTTATTAGTGAAAAAGACATGGACTTAAGTCTGCATAACATCCTTACTCACTTTTTTTATTGTGCTTTTCTTGGTAACCTTGCATAACTAACTCCCAACCTCCAAAATTTTTTTGTCTTTAGCTAAAGGTAGTATTCAAGGTGAAGGCTTCTGCCATTTTGGGGAGTTAATCCATTTTCCTGGGTCTCTGCCATGTGTTATCATGTTATCAAACTTTTGTTTGTTTCTCTCCTGTTAATCTGTCTCATGTCAGTTTAGTTCTGAGGCAGGCAGAATAAATTTGAAGGATGGAGCAAAAATTCCCCCCACCAACTGGACATAGTTAGATAAATGCATCAATCTCTTCAATTTACACTAAAATGCATAAGAAAATAAGATTCCTTAATGGATGGGTTCATGGACAGATATACAATAAAGTAAGTATAGTACAATTTTAATTGTATAATTTAGGTGATGCATATGTACTGTTGCTGTAAGATTCTTTCATTATTTCTGTGTATTTGAAATACTTGTATGTTTTCTGTATGATTGAAATTTTTGATGCTAAAATGGGGGATAAGAAAGTGGGTTAAAAAAAGGTATGAATTTCCAACCTGCTTTGAAATTACAAAATAACAGTTAATGATACTAAATAAACAGTAAATAAAAAAAAAAAAGATTCTGCTTTTTAAATGGGAGCAGGGAAATTTGATCCACATGTCACCTTCCCAGGATTAAGTCTAGACTACTCCCATATACTCCTGTCTTCAGCGCTTATAGAAGCAAAAATGAGTATGGACCTTGGAGGGTTAAAATCTAGGCTTTACCACATATTAGTTGTGTGGCCTTGGAACAGTTACTTAACCTAAATGGTCCAATAGTTTATTCATATCCAAAATTGAAAGGAGTGATAAAATCTATGCCACTGGTTGTTCCAAGTAAAAATGAAATTGTATATATAACAACACAAAGCAAAATATTTGGCATAGAATTTTCTTTTCTTTCTTTCATTTTTCTTTCTTTCATTTTTCTTTCTTTCTTTCTTTCTGTCTTTCTTTCTTTCTTTCTTTCTTTCTTTCTTTCTTTCTTTCTGATTCAAGTTTTTGTTTAAATTACGGTTAGTTAACATACAGGGTCATATCGGTTTCAGGAATAGAATTCAGTGATTCATACTTACATATAACACCCAGTGCTCATCAGTAGTGCCCACTTTATCTTTAATATCCATCATCCATTTAGCCCATTCCCCACCCACATCCTCGTCAACAATCCTCAGTTTCTTCTCTATCATTATATATACATACATATACTATTTCTTCTTTATTCTTTCATCAGTAAATGGACAATGGACTGTTTCCATGATTTGGCTCTTGTTAATAATGGTGTTATAAACATCGGGATGTACGTGTCCCTTTGAAGCATTATTTTTGTATCTTTTGGGTAAATACTGAGTAGTGCAGTTGCTGGGTCATAGGGTATTTTTATTTTTAACTTTTCGAGAAACCTCCATACTATTTTCCAAATTTTTCTTCCTTTTTTTCAACCGTGTCACAAGCATACTTTGGTCAGTAACAAAACTCTTATGAAGCAATGTTATTGACCAGCTACTTGCCACTTTGTGCCTCTGGTATTTGCAATTTCTTAGCCTAAGTCTTGTCCTCTGACTCATAAACAGATCATATAAAGCCCCACTATTTCTGAAGAATATTGGTTGTCTCATAGGAAACAATGCTCTGGTTTGCTTCCCCAGATGTGTAGTGTTTTGGGGTCAGAGGGTACAAGAGTAAATATGTATTTAGGGCCTGGCTTACCTTTGTTACTAGGGGGAAGGGAAGTGGTTGGACTAAGAATTTATTGAAAGCCTTTTTTGGGGAACCTTTAGCTGCTGGTCTCTTTTCTGAAATGTGAACTAGAACTAAATTAGACCAAGGTCTTATAGTCAAAATGAATTATACTGATTGGCATACATTTTAATAAGCTATAACAGAATAAAAATATTCACACACACAAACAAAACTTAGTTTGAATCAGAGCCAAACATCTATTTTTAAAAGCTATTATATTGCAATTAAACTATAATATTAATAATTTCTAACCAAACCTAAATATTGCAAACTTCTGTATTATTTGCCTGTGTGCTTGATGGAGAAAAAGCAAAAAATTCATACTGAAAACTCATATTCTTCTATGAACATATTTGATTTTTTTTTTAATTTTATTTATTTATTTGACAGAGAGAGATCACAAGCAGGCAGAGAAGCAGGCAGACAGGGGGAAGCAGGCTCCTCGCTGAGCAGAGAGCCTGGCACGGTGCTCGATCCCAGGACCCTGAGACCATGACCTGAGCTGAGGGCAGAGGCTTTAACCCCACTGAGCCACCCAGTTGCCCCTGAACATGGTTGATTAACAGGGGATCAGTCATTTGGCATCAAAGACTTTTTGAGGTATTTTGGAAATATAAGAATATTTGAAATGTGTCTTCCATTTTTGACATGTGTTCATCCACACATAGTCCAGCTCTTTTACTCTATCTTAAAATTTGAAAATCTATTCAGAACAACACATGAAAATTATCTCTCAACTTATGATGCTAACTAAACATAATTAAAAAAATAAAATTATCTCTGAGGACCAATTCACAGGTGTTATCTTGTTATTGATATTTCTTTAATGATTTATTCTCCTCAAGCCCTAGGACTTCAGCCTAGTATTGGCTGAGATGGTTAGTTTTGGATGTCAATTTGTTTACTTACCACTTGTAAATATGTAGATAGAGAGTGTCTTCATAGCCAGGTAATAGTAAAAATTATATATAGCATAGATATGAACTGCCTTTGTGTTTCAGGACCCAGAAGCCTTAAGGGATCCATTTGTAAACTGTCAGACAGGGCCTGGTTAATGCAGAGAAAGCATGTTTCATGATTACAAAAGAAAAAAATAATCATGAAAATGATAATCATACTATATTTTAGCTACATAAAAACCACAATTTAAAAGAAGTTAAAAAAATCTAATTTTATCTGATTCTAATTAATTTCATTTTAATTAGTTCAATAAACCAGTATTTTAAAATCAGCTCATTTATTTTCAGATTCATTAATTGGACTCAAAACACTCTCCCTTTCATTACTTAAAAAAAGAGTTTTTCTTCTAAATTTAGAGTTCCTTTGTACTAATTGACAAATGCATTTATTTTTATGTATAAACCTTATTAAAGGCAATACAGCTTACCCTCTTACTCTCTTTTATTTTCCTTTTGTTATGATTTTATTGTGCTAGTAAAAGTTATTGTACTAGTTAAGATTCTTTTTAACAATAGCAGTAATAGAGAAATCCACAGTAACCACTGAGGAAGGTATGTATTAATGGAACTCCCTTTTCACAGGGTCTTCCGAAGGGGCCAACTCTTCACGTTTAAATGGGAGTTTGAAAAATTTATTTGAAGATTCCCACACAAAGGGTTTTCTGTAAGAGGACAGAGATTAATATTGCTAAAATATCTTCTAAGATGAAACATTATTTGAGGTTAACTTTATAGAAAGGTGTGAAATTTGAAGGAACTCAAAATGCTAACAAAACTGGAAATAAAACAATTCCTGGAAAAAGTAGAAATGAAGAAAAATTTAAAGAAGTAATTTCACCTTTAATTTACTTGCCTTCAAAAAAAAATTATTCTATGCACATATGATGCATAGTAAAAAGAAAAGAAAAGAAAGTAGAAATTTGTTGCTTATTTGGTGGTAAAAATGACCACTTGATTTTGCATTCCTTTCTGGAATTATTCTTTCTTTTTAATTCTTTTATTTAAATTCAATTTTATTATTATATACTGTATTATAAGTTTCAGAGGTAGAAACTTAGTGATTCATCAGTTGCTTATAACACCCAGTGCTCATTACTTCAAGTGCCTTCCTTAATGTCCGTCACCTAAATATCCCATCCCCCAATGTGCCCCCCTCCAGCAACCCTCAGTTTGTTCCTTATAGTTAAGTCTCTTATGAATTGCCACCCTCTCCATTTTCATTTTCTTTTATTTTTCCTTCCTTTCCCCTATGTTCATCTGTTTTGTTTCTTAAATTCCACATGAGTGAAATCATATAGTATTTATCTTTCTGATAGATTACTTTCACTTAGCGTATACTCTAGTTCCATCCACATCATTGCAAATGGGAAGTGTACAGTCTTTTTGATGGCTCAGTAACATATGCATATATATGCATATATATATGTGTGTATATATATATATTTATATATGATGGAACATTACTATATATATATATATATATATATATATATATATATATATATAGCACTTAATCCTACCATCCCAAAGATGTTGCTGAAAGTTCTTGGTCTCATCACAAGAATGAAAAGAATGAATTCAAGGACAGACACAACACAGAAGACAAGAACAACACAAGCAGGGAAGTTTACTAAACTGAAAGTACACCATTGAGATATGAGAATGAAAGAGAGAGAGAGAACACTGCACACCCTGCCGGTTGGGTCTCTATATTTTATTGATTGTTGTTAACTAGGGGGTGAACAATTCATTACTTGGGACAAGGATTTTTTTTTTATTTTTTTAAAGATATTATTTATTTATTTGACAGAGAGAGACATCACAAGTAGGCAGAAGCAGGCAGAGAGAGAGGGGGAAGCAGGCTCCCTGCTGAGCAGAGAGCTGGATGTGGGACTCAATCCCAGGACTCTGAGATCATGACCTGAGCCGAAGGCAGAGGCTCTAACCCACTGAGCCACCCAGGCACCCCAAGGGACAGGGACTTTTTAGAAGCAATGTTTCATTTCTTTTATTCCCCTTATTTGGTCAGAAATTTCCTGTCGTGGAAACCACCATCTTGTGTCTGTCTAATTTGATCCAGCTTCTTGCGGAGTGCTACCAGGACAGGACTCTCACTTTCCAGGTAACCGGTCACAATTTCCTCTATGCCAGCCTCTAGGTATCCATTAGAACCTAACTTAACTGCCTACTCTAAAATATGTAGTAGACATTTTGATATGCACTGCAGGTAAAGAAAAAATATGTTACTTGTTCCTTTTTTTAAAAAGACTCATGGATAATGATAGATATAGATATGTAAGCAACAAATTCTAATGATGGCAAATGTTAAAGATGCATATGTAAATTATTGATTATTGATTATAAAATTTATAATTACAAAATTGTATTGATTATAAAACAAACCTGAACTATGAATCCCATCGTATGGCTGGTATAATCTAGATGAGTAAATCTTACTAGATCTGATTCCTATAAATCCCTCCATTTTTCAAAGAAAAGCCATATTTTGTAATAAGTTTGTTGAGGTGTCTGGTAACAAAGGAGCAGGTTCATTTCTTCATGGCAGCTAACTGCAAAATAATCATTCAGTACTTCTTGAAATAGTACATTTTCATAGTTTTGCACATAAAGGGGGTTTCAGTTTCTTCCTTGAATCACAGCTATGTAACATCAGCACAACCTCTAATGAGTAATTCCCCAAGTGGTTAAACAAAGCTCATCGTTTACTTAGGGCAAAAAAAAAAAATCCAGTATGCATATCATGACTCTATCATGCAACATTTTTTTTTTTCTTTAGAAAGTTTCAATAGGCACTTGGAAGGTTTTTCTGTGAGAAATACATGAATCATAAAGGATCTTCCACATTAAACTTTTAAAAGAAAGTAAAATAGTAAATGACAACATGTATGTGTTGTTAGGTACCTTTTGGACCAAGGCTATAGGATATTTAGCATTAATGCTAATAAGGCTAAACTAAAACACAATATGTAAGCATATGATGCAGAAACTCATGGGTGAGTACCTTTTCTTCTCTTGAATATATGTAGTTCTCACTTTCTTTCCCCAAATACTTTTATTTTATTTTATTTTTTCAGTGTTATAAGATTAATTGCTCATGCACCACACCCAGTGCTCCATGCAATACGTGCCCTCCTCAATACCCACCACCACTCACTTTTCATAAGGAAAACACCTTACTGATTGTGATTTAGGTAGATTCACTGTGGTCTTTTATTTTTTTTTTAAGATTTTATTTATTTGACAGAGAGAGATCACGAGTAGGCAGAGGCAGGCAGAGAGAGGGCTGAACGCAGGCTCCCCGCTGAGCAGAGATCCCAATGTGGGGCTCGATCCCAGAACCCTGAGATCATGACCTGAGCTGAAGGCAGAGGCTTTAACCCACTGAGCCACCCAGGCGCCCCTCACTGTGGTCTTTTAGTTAATTTAACCTTAAAATGCCACAGTATGATTCTATAGAATCCAATGTTACTGGACCATGTGACTGTGAATGTTGTGACTCAGAACAAATTTTCCCCCAGGCTCAATATTTTATGTGTATATTTTTTATGCCCAATATATTGTGATGAATAATGGAATACAGGTTTAATATAGTAATAGTCATAAAATGTTATGTACTTATCTTTGGCAAAAAGCAATCTTATGTATTAAAATTAAATTATATAGTAGTAGGACTTCTTGAATGGTGATGTGAAGACCTTTAGAAATATAATCCTTCATAAAATTAACCAAATCTTGACAAAATTTGTCAAAATGGACTTCTATAAAACTCTTGCAAATAAGCAAAAGCCTGCAAAAATCTAGGTAGTATTTGTTTTAAAAAAAACAAAACCTGTTTAATCTTGGTAAGATCAGTGGAGTTTGTGATGGTTTAATATGGCATACTCTCATCACTTTCTTCTCAGTTTCACTGTAGCACTAAAATCCAGTTCACAATTAAGATAGTTATGAAAGCCATCAGTCTTACAGTCACTGTGGAAGTCAGACCAGGTTTGGAGTTCCTGAAAAAGCTCCATCCCCAAAGTTTTATCACAATTTGAGTTGTCTCCTAGATCTTTATAAAAGCCCCCATTCTCAGGGTGTTTTTGTTTTCACTTAATTCAGCTAATTCTGCAGAAAAAAAGTTGTATCCCCAAATTATTTGCCGTGAGTAGTAAGTGTTTAATATTGCAGCTGTGTGAAGTTACAATAACTAGCTGCTAACAAGTACCTGGCCAAAAAACTAGAAGGGAAGTCTAAGAAACATGATGTCCATAGAAAGATTTGACAAACTCTGACATGCTCCTGATAAATAGAAGGCTAAACACATGTGCAGGGCTATGTGTATTCAGAGAACCCTAATATTTCACTTCTTGCTAACACTGAGCAAATATACAAGAAGGAAGTGACAGCTGTAACAGAATTGTGTACCATAGGAGTGATGAAGTCATGCACTCAAACACACGGAACCACTTGGCAAAATGTGAAAGCATTATTGATTCAATGTATTTAAGGAAGTAATTGTCTAATTATTATCTGACTACTAAGCTAATAAAGCAGAGATTTCAGTGGACACACATAAAGAAGTATATAGAGTTTACAGAAGATTTCCAGGAAGTCACTAAACAAACAAACAACAAATATAACAATAAGAAAGAGCACTGATGAGAAATCTTGGGGGATTTAGGATTTCCATAGTTACCACATTATATTGCCATGTAATATTAAAAATATCCAGTTAAAAAATAAGATAGGAGAGCCAAATCTACAGGACTCTATGGTCCAAATTCAAAGAGAAAGATAATACAAATTGTTCCTTAAGAAACCTAAATTTTGGGCTTACTAACTAGGAAAAGACTTTAAATCTGCTATTATAATATAATCAAATAACAAATAAACACCATGCTTACTAAAGTAAAAAAAAAGCATAAGTATGAAATCACACCAAGTAGAAAATACTAAGAAGAGCTCTATTTCTTTTTTAAAAAGAATGAAAACAAAATTATGCAGTTGATAAGTAAAAGTATAATAACTGAAATGAAAAATCCACTGTATAGCCTCAACAGCAGTTTTAAACTAGTGTAGGAAAAATCACCAGACTTGACTATAAATCAGTTGATAAGACACAGTTTGTGGAATAAAAATTTTAAAAAGTGGATAGAAGTTGACAAAATCTTATAATCTATGGAGTTGGTTGTGGAAAAACATGGAAAATATTTGCAAGCCACGCATTGGATAAGAGGTTAATATCTAAAATATACAGGGAACTCATACAACTGAATAACATAAAACAATCTGCTTGAAAAATGAGGAGAAAAACAAAAAAATATATACATTTTCCCAAAAAATACTTCCAAATGACCAACAGGTACATGAAAATGTGCTTGATAGCACAAATTATCATAAAAATGGAAATCAAAACCACAAGATATAACTTCACACCTATTAGAATGACTATCATCAAGAAAAGAAAATGAGGATGTGGGGGGGAAAACATATATATTGTAGTGGGATTGTAAGTTTGTCCATGAGTTTTTGAAAAGAGCATGAAAGTTCCTAGAAAGATGACAAATGTAATTACCATATAATCCAGCAGTTCCACTTCTGCATATTCACCAAAGGAAATGGAAACAGGATAACCATAAGCTATCTGTACTACCAAGTTTAGTGCAACTTTTTCTTTAAGTTTTGATTTATTTATTTGACACAGAGAAAGAGACAGTGAGAGCAGCAGGAACACAAGCAGGGCGAGTGGGAGAGGGAAAGCAGGCTTCTGGCCAAGCAGGGAGCCAAATGTGAGGCTTGATCCCAGGACCCTGGGATCATGATCTCAGCCAAAGGCAGACGCTTAATGACTGAGCCACCAAGGCACCCCTGTTTAGTGCAACATTATTAACAATAGCCAAGATATAAAAATAATTTGTGTCCATCAATAAACAAATGAATAAAACAGATGTGATGTCTACCATCTATATCTATATCTACATCTTTATTCATGTATCTCTATACGCAAACGTACACACATGCACAATGGAATATTATTCAGCCATGAGAAAAAATTAAATCCTGCCATTTGCGACAACATGGATGGACCTTGAGAGCATCACCCTAAGTGAAATAAGTCAGATAGAGAAAGACAAAGATTGTATGCAATCACTCATATGTGTAATATGAAAAAGCCAAACTCATAAAAACAGAAAGTTGAATGGTGGTTATCAGAGGCATGGGTGTAAGGGTTATAAGTCTATGCCATTTAAGGGTATAAAATTGCAAATAGTGTACAAGTCCTAGAGATCAAATGGACAACACAGAGCTTACAGTCGACAATACTGTATGATAACCCCCAAAGTTGCTAAAGGACTAGATATTAATTTTTATCACAAGAAAGTAGTGATAATTATGTGATGTGATAGAAGTCTTAGCTAACACTACGGTAATAAACATCTTACTATATGTACATGTATTAAATGAAAGCTTCATACAACTTAAACTTACACGGAATTACTTATAAATTATATTTCAATAAAAATAAATTAACAAAGTCGCAGGTACATGTGGAACACCATGTATTTTACGAATAAATACATAATCACTGTTCCACAGGGAGTAAAGGATATTTTATAATGATAAAGAGGTCATTTCAGGAGGAATATATTTTTTTAAGTTTTTAATTCTAGTTAAGTAACATACACTGTTATATAAGTTTTAGGTGTACAATATAGTGATTTAATAATTCCATACATCACCCAGTGCTTATCACGACAAGTGCACTCCTTAATCCCGACCTATATAACACCCCACCACACCCCTTTCTGATAACCTTCAACTTGTTATTTATAATTAAGAATCTGTTCCTAGATTTCTCTCTCCCTCTCCTTTTTTTCCCTTTGTTTCTTAAATTCAACATGAGTAAAATCATGTGGTACTTGTCTTTCTCTGACTTATTTTACTTAGCATTATACTCTTCTTTATTCTTTATTCATTCACTCAGTCACCAATCAATGGAAACTTGGGTTACTTACATATCTTGGCTATTGTAAACAATGCTGCTATAAATATAGGGGTGCCTGTATCCCTGCAACTCTATGGTCCTGCAACTCTATGGTCAAATAATCTTTGACAAAGCAGGAAAAAATATCCAGTGGAAAAAAGACAGTCTCTTCAATGAATGGTGCTGGGAAAATTGGACAGCTATATGTTGAAGAATGAAACTTGATCATTCTCTTACAACATACACAAAGATAAACTCGAAATAGATAAAAGACCTCAACGTGATGCAGGAATCTATCAAAATCTTAGAGAAGAACATAGGCAGTACCTCTTCGACATTAGCCACAACAACTTCTTTCAAGGCATGTCTTCAAAGGCAAAGGAAACAAAAGCGAAAATGAACTTTTGGAACTTCATCAAGATAAAAAGCTTCTGCACAGCAAACAGTCAACTAAACAAACAGGCAACCCATGGAATGGGAGAAGATATTCGCAAATAACACTACAAAGGTCTGATATCTAAGATCTAGAAAGAACTCCTCAAACTCAACACTCACAAAACAGATAATCAGGTCAAAATACGTGCAGAAGACATCAACAGACAGTTCTCTGAAGAAGACATACAAATGGATAACATACACATGAAAAAATGTTCATCATCTTTAGCCATCAGGGAGATTAAAATCAAAATCACACTGAGATACGACCTTACACCAGTTATAATCGCCCAAATCAACAAGACAGTTAACAACAAATGTTGAAGAGGATATGGAGAAAGGGGAACCCTCTTCCACTTGTGGTGGGAATGCAATTTGGTGCAGCTGCTTTGGAAAACAGTGTGGAGATTCATCAAGAAATTAAAAACAGAGCTACCCTATGACTTGGCAATTGCACTACTGGATATTTACCCCAATGATACAGATGTAGTGCAAAGAAGGGCCACATGTACCCCAATGTTCATAGCAGCAATGGCCACAATCACCAAACTGTGGAAAAAGCCAAAATGCCCTTCAATAGGTGAATGGATAAAGAAGATATGGCCCATATATACAATGGAATATTATGCCTCCATCAGAAAGGATGAATATCCAACTTTTGTATCAACATGGACAGGACTGGAAGAGATTATGTTGACTGAAATAAGTCAAGAAGAGAGAGTCAATTATCATATGGTTTCACTTATGTATAGAGTGTAAGGAAAAATACGGAAGACATTGGGAGAAGGAAAGGAAGAGTGAATTGGGAGAAAATGGAGGGTGAGAAGAAACATGAGAGACTGTGGACTCTGAGAAACAAACTGAGGGTTTTAGGGGGGGGTGGGTTGGGTGAGCCTGGTGGTGGGTATTGAGGAGGCCACATATTGTATGGGGCACTGGGTGTGGTTCCTGAACAATGAATCTTGGAACACTGAAAAAATAAAAAAAATAAAAAGAAGAAATTATAAAAGACAACACCCAAAAACACAATTTAAAATCTGTGAAAAACATGAATAGGCATTTTCCCAAAGAAGACAAACAGATGGGCAACAGGTACATTGAAGTTTCTCAGCATCATGTAACATCAGGGATATACAAATTGAAATTACAATGAGGGGGCCCCTGAGTGGCTCAATGGGTTAAACATCTGCCTTCAGCTCAGGTCAGGATCTTAAGGTCCTGGGATGGAGCCCTGCATTGGGCTCCAGTACTGCATTGAGCTCCCTTCTCAGCAGGGAATCTGCTTCTCCCTCTGCTCCCCTGCCCTCACTTGGGCTCTGTGTCTCAAATAAATAAATCTTTTTAAAAAAGAAATTACAATGAGATATCACCTCGTACCTGTCAGAATGTCTAAAATTAATAACACAAGAAAGAACAGGTGTTGATGAGGATGTAGAGAAAGGGAATACTCTTTCACTACTGGTGGGAATGCAAACTGGTACAGCCAGTGGGGAAAACAGTATGGAAGTTCCTCAAAAAGTGAAAAATAGAAGTACCCTACAATCCAGCAATTGCACTACTAGATATTTACCCAAACAATACAAAAGTGCTAATCCAAAAGGATACTTGCTCCCCAATGTTTATAGCAGCATTATCTACAATAGCCAGAATATGGAGATAGCCCACATGTCCATTGACTGATGAATGGATAAAGAAGTGGTGTATATATACATTGGAATATTACATAGTCATAAAAAGGTATGAAATCTTGCCATTGGCAATGACAAGGATGGAGCTAGAGAGCATTAGGCTAAGCAAAATAATTCAGCAAATGAATGACAACATATTATTTCAGGCATACATAGAATTCAAGAAGCAAAATAAATGTGTTAAGGGAAAAAGAAAGAAACAAAAAACCCGAGAAACAGACCCAGAAACATATAGAACAAACTGATAGTTAACAGAGGGGAGGTGGGTGAAGGTATGGGTTAAATAGGTGATGGGGCTCAAGGAGTGTGCATATTGTGATGAGCACCAAGTGTGTATAAATTTTTGAATCACACTATGTTGTACACTTAGGCTAATATTAAACTATATGTTAAGTAACAGGCTTTTGAATAAAGACTCAAGGTAAAAAAAAAATCTGGCTACAGATTATGTCAGAGAAATTATGGCCCATGCTCTTTGCATGATTTTTAAGGTTTAATATCTCAAATTTATGTCTTTAATCCATTTTGAATTTATTTTTGTGTATGGTGTAAGAAAGAGATCAAGTGTCTTTTTTTTTTTTTTTTTGCATATTGCTGTCCAGTTTTCCCCACACCATTTGTTGAAGTTATTGTCTTTTGCCAATTGAATATTCTTTTATGCTTTGTGGAAGATTAATTGACCATATAATTGTGGGTTTATTTCTGGATTTTTTATTTCGTTCTATTGATATATGTGTCTATTTTTGCGCAAGTACCATACTGTTTTGATTAATACAGTTTTTTAATGTAACTTGAAGTCTGGATTTGTAATACCTCCAGCTGTGCTTTTCTTTTTCAAGATTGGCTTGTCTACTTAGGGTCTTTTGTGACTCCATACTAATTTTAGGATTGTTTCTTCTGGCTCTGTAAAAAATGCCATTGGTATTTTGATAAAGATTGCCTTAAATGTGTAGATTCATTGGGTAGGATAGCCATTTTAACACTATTCATTCTTCCAATTCACGAGCATAGAATATCTTTCCATTTCTTTGTGTTGCATTTAACTTCTTTCATCAGTTTTTTTTTTTTTTATACCTTTCAGAGTACACTTCTTTCACTTTGGTTAGCTTTATTCCTAGATATCTTATTCCTTAGGGGGCAATTGTAAATGGGATAGTATTATTAATTTCTCTTTCTGCTACTACATTATTGGTGTATAAATATTAGATTTATGTACACTGATTTTGTATGTCTTTAATGAATTTGTTTATCAGTTCTAGCACTTTTTTGTGAAGTCTTTCAGGTTTTCAACATAGAGTATCACATCATCTGCAAATAGTGACAGTTTTATTTCTTAATTATTAATTTGGATGCCTTTAAATCTTTGTTGTCTGCTATGCCTAAGACTTCAGATACTATGATGAGTAAAAGTGCTGAGAGTAGGCATCTTTGTCTGGTTACTGATCTTAACGGAAAAGCTCTCAGTTTTTCTCCATTGAGGATGATGCTAGCTGTGGGTTTCTCATATATGGTCTATATTAAGTTGCCTTGTAGTCCTTCTAAACATTCTTTTTTGAGGGTTTTAATTATATATATATATATACTTTTATATATATATATTTGACTTTGTCAAATACTTTTTCTTCATCTATTGAAATGATCATACAGTTCTTTTTGATTATCTTATTTTTTAAAAGATTTTATTTATTTGACAGAGAGAGACACAGTAAGAGAGGGAATACAAGCAGGGGGAGTGGGGTAGGGAGAAGCAGACTCCCCACCATGAAGCAGGGAGCCCAATGTGGGACTCAATCCTAGGACTCTGGAATCATCACCTGAACCAAAGGTAGACAGCTAACAACTGAGCCACCCAGGCACCCTGATTATCTTATTGATATGATGTATCACATTGATTGATATGCATGTATTGAACCACACTTGCAACACAGGACTAAATCCCACTTGATCACAGTGAATGTTTTTTTAATGTATGGGTGGTTTTAGTTTACTCATACTTTGTTGAGGATTTTTGAATCCATGTTCATTAGGGGTATTGGTCTGTAGTTCTCTTTTTTAGTGATGTTTTTATCTGGTTTTGGTATAAGGGTAATGCTGTCATTGTAGAATAAGTTTGAAGTTTCCTTCCTTTTCTAACTTTGGAATGGTTTGAGAAGAATAGGTATTGACTCTACTTTAAATGTCTGATAGAATTTGACTGTGAAGCCATCTCATCCTGGACTTTTGTTTGTTGAGAATTTTATGATTACTGATTGAAATTCTTTGGTGGTTATCACTCTGTTAAATTTTTTTTTCTTGTTTGAATTTTGAAAGTTTACATATTTATATATAACTTTTCATAATATTCTCTTCTGTTTCTATTTCTGTGGTTTTTGTTGTTATTTCTTTCATCTCTTTTGTGATTTTATTCACTCAAGACTCTCTCTCTCTCTCTGTCTTTTGGTAAGTCCAGCTAGAGTATTCTCAATTTTATTTTATTTTTTTCAATGCAACAACTCCTGGTTTCATTGAACTGTGTTGTTGTTTTTGTTTCTGGATCATTTATTTCTGCTCTAATCTTTATTATTTCCTTTCTGCTGCTGGTTTTAGCTTTTGTTTCTGGTTCTTTTTCTAGCTCTGTTAGGTTCAAGGTTAGGTTTTTTCTTTGCAATTTTGCTTACTTCTTGAGGTAGGCATGTATTGCTGAAACTTTCCTATTAGACCTGTTTTTGCTGCATCCCAAAGGTTTGGGACATTGTATTTTCTTTTACTTTTGTTTCCAGGTACTTACTTACTTACTTACATATTTATTTATTTATTTATCTATTTCCTGGTTGACCCATTTATTGTTTAGTAGCATGTTATTTAGCCTCCATGTATTTGTTTTCTATTCAGACTTTTTTCTCGTGGTTGACTTTAGTTTCATTAGTGTTATAGTTGGAAAAGATGCATGGTATGACACAGATCTATTGAGGGTAGTTTTGTGAACTAATTTGTGATCTACCATGGAGAATGTTCCATATGCGCCTGAAAATAATATGTATTTTCTCTTTTAGGACAGAATGTTCTGAATATATCTGTTAAATCCATCTGTTCCCATGTGTCATTCAAAACCAGTCTTTTCTTGTTGATTTTCTATTTAAGTCATCTGTCCATTGATGTTAGTGAGATGCTAAAGTCCCCTACTATTATTGTATTATTATGAATTTTTATGTTTGTTGTTAATTGTCTTATGTATTCGGGTGCTCATATTTTGGGAGCATAAACATTTACGATTATTATAACTTCTGGTTTATTTGTCCCTTTCATTATTATATAGTGTCCTTCTTTTTTTCTTTGTCTCTTGGTAAAGTCTTTGTTTTAAGGTGTATTCTGTCTGAAATACATATTGTACTCTGGCTTTCCTTTGGCATCCTTTTTCATGGTTGATGTTTCTCTATATCCCTTCACTTTCTTTTTTTTAAAATTTTTTTTAAAGATTTCATTTATTTATTTGAGAGACAGAGAAAGTGAGAGAGAGCATGAGAGGAGAGAAGGTTAGAGGAAGAAGCAGACTCCCTGTGGAGCTGGGAGCCTGATGTGGGACTCGATCCCGGAACTCAAGGATCATGACCTGAGCCGAAGGCAGTTGCTCAACCAACTGAGCCACCCAGGCGCCCAATATATCCCTTCACTTTCAACCTACATTCTTTTTTAGACTTAAAATGAATCCCCCAAAAAATAAAAAAATAAGTAAAATGAGTCCCTTATAAGCAATATATACATACATTCTGTTTATTTTTAGCCTATTCTTTCATCCCATGTCTTTTCCTTCAAACATTTAGTCTATTTACATTCAAATAATTATTGATAGATATATATTTATTGTCATTTTATTATTTTTATGGTTGTTTCTGGAGATTTCTGATCCTTTTTTGTCTTTGCCTCTTTCATGATTTGCTGATTTACATTAGTGATATATTGGATTTCTTTCTCTTTATTCTTGGAGATATATATATTATATAATATATTTATATGTTAATTATTAATATTTATATATAATATATTAGTGGTATATTAATATATTAAATATTAATATATTTATATATATTTATAATATATATATTAGTGGTTATTAGTATATGGTTGCCATTAGGGTTTTTTTTTGGGGGAGGGGTGCCAATCCTGGTGTATTTCTTTTTTTTTTTTCCAAATTTGTTTATTTTAATTTTTCAGTGTTACAAGATTGATTGTTCATGCACCACACCCAGTGCTCCATGCAGTATGTGCCAGTCTCCATACCCACCACCAGGCTCCCCCACCCCCTCCACCCCCTCCCCTCCAAAACCCTCAGTTTGTTGCTCAGAGTCCACAGTCTCTCTTGGTTCAACACCCCCTCCGATTTCCCCCCATTCGCCCTTCCCTTCCTTCTCACGATGCCCTCCATGATTTTCTTTATACTCCACACGTAAGTGAGACCATAAGATAATTGCCTCTCTCCGCTTGACTTGTTTCACTCCGCATAATCTTTTCTGCATGTAGTAGGTTACAATAAGTTGATAGTTGTTTATGTTGAACCCATTCTTTACTTCATTCCTCCCTACATCTTATGTATATGTTTTCATATTTTATATACTTTTATCTCTTGAGTTTCTAGACTGATTTTTCCAGAATATTTCTTTTCACTGCTTTTGTGTTTTATACATTTATATTTTTCATTTTTGGTCTCTTTTCCACTCAAAAATTTCCCTTTGATATTCTTGCATGGCTGCTTTAGTGAACATTAACTCCTTTAATTTTTGTTTGTCTGGGAAATCTTTCTCTCTCCTATTCTGAATGCTAGTCTTCCTGGATAGAGTATTCTTGGCTGAGGTTTTTTTTTTTTTGTCCTTCATTCAGTTCTTTGTATGTATCATACCACTCTTTTCTGGCTCACAAGGTTTCTGTTGAAAAATCTCATGCTAACCTTATAGGTTCTCCCTTGGAAGGTACTGTATTTTTTGGATTTTCTCCTTTTAAATTTTTTTCTTCATCACTATACATTTTGCCAATTTAACTACAATATATCTTGGTGTAGGTCTGCTTTTGTTGATTCTGATAGGCATTCTTTATGAATCTTGGGTCTGCATATTTCTTTCCTTCCCCACAGTTTGGAAGTTTCCAGCTATTATTTCTTCAAATAAACTTTCTGCTCCCCTTTCTCTCTCTTTCTTCTTCTGGAACTCCTAAATATGAATGTTACTACATTTGATGGAGTTACTGAGATCCCTAAGTTATTCTTATGTTACATAATTCTTTTTTCTCTTTTATTCAGCTAGATTACTTTCCATTTCTCAGTCTTTTATCCAACTTGATTACTTTCCATTTCTCAGTCTTCTAGTTACTAATTTGTTCTTTTGCTTCTACCATCCTGCTGTTCATTTCATCAAGTATGTTTCCCATTTCATTTATTGAGCACTTTATCTCTGTTATGTTATTTTTTTTTTTACCTGGATTAAGGGTCCACTCACATCTTCCACTCTTTTTTCAAGTTCAGAGAGTATCCTTATGACTGTTGCTTTAAATTCTCTATCAGACATGTTGCTTATATCTGTTTCACTAACATCTCTGCATCTCTGGCCATGACCTTGTCCTGTTCTTTCATTTGGGATAATTCTCTGTCTCTTTTTATTTATTTATTTTTTCCTCTCTGTGTCTGTTTCTCTGTGTTAAGAAACTTAGCCATGTCTTCTGTTCTTGAAAATAGTGACTTTAGGAAGAAGAGGTCTTTGAGTATTTTGCAGTGTGGTGTCCTATGTTACCCAAAACCTGCCACTTCAGGGGAGTATCCTATGTGTTGTTATTTATGCCCTGCTATTATGTTTGAGTCACTTTTCTTTCAGTGAAGTCATTCGCACTAACTCTCTGCATGTTGTGGGCTGTGTTTGCTCTTTGTGGTGTTAGAGGGACCTAGGCCAACCGGTTCTATAGGGCCATGACCACTGGGAAATGTGGGTGTGGAGTGGCATTGTTAGCAAAATTTGTGTTGGGCCATTAGTCATATACTGGATCCCCCAATGTGCTGTGGTCGCTGGGTGGATGTGGATGATATCTACATGTAAGATTTGGATGGGTTAAGATCAGGGTGTTCTTATTTTGTCATTTTCTCAAGCTTCTCCAGGAATATATTTGTTAATTCTAAAGTAGAATATAAAAAGTAGGATAAAGATAGAAATTATTACTTTGGTCTGAATAAAAATTAAAGCACAACATGTCAAAATTTATGAGATACAACCAAAGTGATACTTACAAGGAAATTTATAGGTTTAAACACCTGCACTAGAAAAGAGAAATACTGTTCAAGTTTTCTGGTTTTTTTTTCCTATTTCAGTTTTGATACTTTATATGCTTCTAAGAATTTATCTATTTCTTCCAGGTTATTCAGTTTGTTGGTATATAGTTTTTCATAATATCCTCTTGTAATTGTTTATATTTCTGTGGTGTTGGTTGTTATTTCTCCTCTCTCATTTGTGATTTTTATTTATTTGGGTCCTTTCTCTTTTCTTTTTTATAAGTCTGGCTAGGAGTTTATCAAGTTCATTATTTTTTTTTCCAAAGAACCAGCTCCTAGTTTCATTGATCTGTTCTATTGTATTTTTTTAATTTTCTATATCTTTATTTCTGCTCTAATCTTATTATTTCCTACCTTCTGCTGGATTTGGCTTGGTTTGTTGTTTTGTTGCTACATCTATTACAAGCAAACTTGATTTTTTATTTGAGATTTGTGCTGCTTAAGTTAGGTCTACAATGCTGTATATGTTCCCTTTTAACAATGCTTTTGCTGTACGTGAAAGGTTTTGGACTGTTGTAGTTTCATTTTCACTTGTTTACTTGTATTTTCAAATTTCTTCTTTAATTTTCTTGTTGACCCATTCACTTTTTAGTAACATTTTAATAGCATTAGTAGCATAAAGCATAGTTTCTTTATGTCATCTTTCTCCATTTTTCTCTACATATTTATCACCTTTATACCTTTTTTCTTGTGGTTGACTTTAAGTTTTATGGTGTTTTGGTCAGATTATATACATGATATGACCTTATTCTTTTTATAATTTTTGAAGTCTGATTTGTGACCTAGTATGTGATCTATTCTGGACAATGTCCCATGTGCACTTGAAAAGAATGTGTATTGTTCTGCTTTAGGATGGTATGTTCTGAATATATCTGTTAAACCAATCTGGTCCACTGTGTCACACAAAGCCATTGTTTTCTTGGTGATTTTCTGCTTAGTCTTCCTATTGATGTAAGTGAAATGATAAAATCTCCTACTATTATTGTATTATTATCAATAAATTCCTTTATGTTTGTTATTGTTTTATATATTTGGGTGTTCCCATGTTAGAAGCATAATATTTACAATTGTTAGATCTTCTTTTGTATTTTCCCCTTTATGATGATATATTGCCCTTTTTCATCTCTTCTGCAGTCTTTGTTTTAAAGTCTAGTTTGTCTGATGTAAGTATTGATACTCTGGCTTTTTTCTTCACTCCATTTGTGTGATAAATGTTTCCCATTGCCTCACTTTCAGTTGCAGGTGTCTTTGGGTTTAAAATGTGTCTTTCAAACAATGAATCACGGAACACTACATCAAAAACTAATGATGTACTGTATGGTGACTAACAACATAATCTAAATAAATAAATAAATAGTGTCTCTCATAGGCAACATATAGGCAGATCTTGTTTTTATTTTTGTTTTGGTTTTTTAATCCATTCTGACAACCTATGTCTTTTGATTGGAAGGTTTAGTCCATTTGTTTTCAGAGTAATTATTGATAGATATATATTTAGTGCCATTTTATTACTTGTTTTTTTCATTGTGGGGAGATTTTCTCTGTTCTTTTCTTTTCTTGGTCACTTTTGGTCTTTCCTTCCCACTCGAAGATTTCCCTTTAATATTTTTTACAGGGTTGGTTTAGAGTTTACTCACTACTTTAGTTTTTCTTTCTCTGGGAAACTCTTTATCTCTCCTATTCTGAATGCTATCCTTGCTGGTTAGATTATTCCTGGCTGCAGATTTTCCCTATTCAGCACTGTGACTATCATGCCACTCCCTTTTGACTTGCCATGTTTCTGTTGAGAAATCTGCAGCTAGGCTTATAGGTCTTCCCTGGTAAGTTAAGAAGTTCTTTTGTCTTGCTTTTCTTAAGATTTTTTCTTTATAACTGTATTTTGCAAAAATAATTAAAATATGTCTTGGTTTTGGCCTGCTTTTGTTGATTTTTAATTTTTTATTTAAATTCGGTTTAATTAACATATAGTGTTATTAGTTTAAGAGACAGAATTTAGTGATTCATCAGTTGCATATAACACTCAGTGTTCATTACATCAAGTACCTTCCTTAATGCTCATCACCCAGTTATCCCATCCCCCCCACCCTCTGCCCCTCCAGTAAACCTGTTTTTTCCCTATAGTTAAGAGTCTCTTATGGCTTCTCTCCCTATCTGATTTCATCTTATTTTATTTTTCATTCCCTTTGCCCGTGTTCATCTGTTTTGTTTCTTAAATTCCACATGTGAGTGAACTAATTTGATATTTGCCTTTCTCTGACTGACTTCTTTTTCTTTTGTTGATTGTGATGGCTATTCTCTGTGCCTCCTAAATCTGGATGTCTGTTTTCTTCCCCAGATTAGAGAAGTTTTTAGCTATTGTTTCCTCAAATAAATTTTCTGCCTTGTTTTGTCTCTCTTCTTCTTCTGGGACTCCCATAATGCTATTACATTTGATGGAGTCACTGAGTTCCCTAAGCGTATTCTTGAGTTCTGCAATCATTCTTCCTCTTTTTCAGTTTTTTTCCCCATTATCCTATGTTCTATATCACTTATTTGTTCTTCTGTTTCCTCTAGCCTTGTGTTCATTGCATCAAGCCTGGTTACAATCTCAGCTACTGCATTCTTCATGTCCGACTGATTCTTTCTGAAGTCTTTTATTTCTTCAGTAAGGGCCTCCCTGAAGTTTTCCATTCTTTTCTCAAGCCTAGTGCGTGTCCCTATGATTGTTGCTTTAAATTCTCCATCAAGCATGTTACTTATATCACTTAGATTTCACTAGATTTAGAAATCTAATTTCACTTAGATTTCTGGCCTTGACCTTATCTTGTTCTTTCATTTGGGATAAATTCCTCCATCTTGGTATTTTGTCTAAGTCTTTGCCTTCTTCTGTATTTTAGAAGAGATCATTATGTTTCTTGCTCCTGCAAGTTTTGGCATTATGAAGAAGAAGTCATGTACTATCCAGGGCCTGGTGCTTCAGGGAGTTTCTCTGGTGTGTGCTGCATACACTCCACTACTATGTTTTGGCTGCTCTATCCTTCAGGCCCATCATCTGTAGAGGCTCTCCTTGCCTGCAGTGGATAGTGTTTGGTCCATGGCTAGAATGTGGCAAGTTTTAACTAGATACACTCCTTATTTTGTGAAATGAGTCCTGATACTACTTCCATTAGAAATGAAGTCCTGCAAAATTCTCTGGTAAGGAGACATGGTGTGGGCAAGGTTTCTGCTTGTTTTCTGGTGACAGAGCCCCATGTGCTGGGACAGGGAAGCTGGATTGTGATGTGCAGACCCACTAGAGCTCTGGGATCTGGGAATTGGTGTATTCAGGCTAGGTAGCTGGTGTCAGTGTTGTGATGTCTTCCACAGGTGACTTTGTGTTTATGCTGAGGGGTAGAGGAGGAAAGTGGTGGGAATGGACATCTTTTTTCCCTTAAGTAGTGTCTCTGTGAACACTGTGTTTCAGGGAAGCACCCTGAGAAAAGAAATAATCTCTGTCCTGTGTGACCTAGGTCTTTTTCAGATAGCTGTTTCCACACTATCCACCTCAGCATTGTTTGCCTGCCTTCTATCCAGGAGCAGCACATTGCCCTCCAAGCTCTATCCTAGCCATACCTGCTGGCTTTTAAAACTATGGTTTTAGGGATGTGGTTTGCATAGAAGCTTTGTCTTGTCTTCTGAGAAAGGGGTTTGCCATGTTGGAACTGAGGCAGGCTTGACTGAGAAGGGCAGTGGTGTCAGAGCAGAGGAGGTCAGGACTTTGTAGAAGCAAGTTAAGCAGCCAGTTTTGTCTCTGTGATGTTTTCAGCAGGTGACTGACTCTGTTTATGCTGAGGGGCAGGGTAAGGAAATGTTACCAGCAGGCTTCTTTCTCCTCCGAGATGTGTCTCTGTGAAAGCTGACTCTCAGGGACACACTCAAAGAGGAGTGAATAATGTCTCCCCCCCACCCCCGTGTGCCCCATGTGTTCTTCTGTTTGCTGTTTCCATGTTATCTGCCCTCGGGTTATTGGGTTGTTTGCTTGTCTCTTCTCCAGGAGTAAGGCACTGTCTTATGGGCTCTATCCCAGCCAAGCCTACTGACCTTTAAAACTCCATTCTTTAAGCACTGGTTGCAAGAACTCACAAAAATCATGGGACGCCTGGGTGGCTCAGTTGGTTGGGCGACTGCCTTTGGCTCAGGTCATGATCCCAGCGTCTTGGGATCGAGTCCCGCATCGGGCTCCTTGCTCCGCGGGGAGCCTGCTCCTCTCTCTGCTTCTGCCTGCCTCTCTGCCTGCTTGTGTTCTCTCTCTGTTAAATGAATAAATAAAATCTTAAAAAAAAAAAAAAAAAGAACTCACAAAAATCAGCCTCTTTTGTTTTCCCAGCCAGTGGCTTTGGGAAAATGTTCCCTTTCTGCATTCTCCTCTGTGCTTCTCTCTCTCTTTCTTGCCTTCATCCATGACTTCCCCTCTGCAGCACCTGGGATCCATTTCTCCCCTAAACCACATCTCTGCATTTCCTACCTTCTTCAATGTGGCTTCTTGACTCCCTTTAGTTGTAGATCAAGCCCCGTGTTGGGCTCTCTGCTCAGTGGGAGCCTCTCTCTGTCAAATAAATAAATAAATAAAATCTTTAAAAAAATGTCTGCTTGTTTCTTCTTTCTTTACTCCATTTCTGTTGTCACTTATAAATTTCAATGGGGGAGAAAGTCAGAGAGAGATTCTGAGAATCAAAGTGCTTGAACTTACTGGAGGTGGTCAGAATGGAAGTTACATTCCACAGTCCTCAGTTCTTCCCAATGACTCCACTCTAAAGACTCCCCTTCCAGTCTTTTACATTTGAGGACAGCTTTACCCTCATTTCAGTTCAACTCAAAGTAGGTCCCTGCTCAGTACAGGCTCTACTTTGGCAAGTGGGACTGAGTCAAAGCAGGTTTTTTTCTTACCTTTTTGAAGTTCACTATCTAGGAGGAAAACATTTACATCTGGGTTTTACCTCTTTACTAGGCACTTAAAATTTAGAGAATTGTGTAACTTCTCTGAGCTTCAGGTTTTCTTTTCTTTTCTTCTTCTTCTTTTTTTTAATCTGGAAAGGATAATAATAAGCAACCATGATAACAACAACAACAACAATAATGCCTACTCCATAGGACTGTTGAGAGATTTCAGTGAGCTAAAGCTAATAAAAGATGAAGTGAGTTCTATAAATAGTTTAATAATGACAATGATAAAGCATTTAGCAAAATGGATGGCATAGGGTAAGTACTCAATAATTGTTATTTTTTAATAAGCAATTATTATTGACATGGTTGTAGCTTTGTGAGTTCTGAGAAGACTTCTTTGTCAAAACAAATACCAGCATTAGCTCTCTCAGAGGTTTTCCCAATGCTCTTTTTTCCTCATTCTATGTGTCTGATGACATGGACTTACAGTAATTCTCATAATTTAGTTTGTGTCAGAAACATCTGAGGGTCATGTAAAAAATATACCTGCTACCACAATCTTTAAAGGTTTTAACTTAATAGTTCTAAAAGTAGCTTCCAAGAATCTGAATTTTAAACAAGTGTCTTAGCTATTACTAATGTAGGTAGTTCACAGCCCACATTTTTGAGACAGTATGGCCTAGAAACTCTCCAGATTTCTTTTGGGGATATGGTGGTTTCCTGGATTATTTTACCATGTCAATCCTACCTCCTCCCAAACCAACTGTCATGTCCATGAAAAGAAAAATCTGAGAGATTTCCATAAAATCATCCAGTATGGAGAAGAAAGATTAATACATACCAGGGGAAAAAAATATTTTAGGAAGGCAGAAGACCTGTTCCAATTAGGTCCATGTGCCTGCCCCTGGCACAGTGAGCATTCAGGAAGCAACAGTGCTTCTCACACTCACTGAGTTGGAGAAAAGGCCAGGGCACAGCTGGAGATGGCTATTCTGTGGTTAGAGCTTTGGCAGAGTTTAATTAACAAAAAATGTGGTAATACAAAACCTTGCTAATTCAGTCTAATTGAGGGCCTGAATAATTTTTTAATTAAAATTTTTTAAATTAAAAAAATGATAGAATATTTGAAAGGCAATTTTATTATAATCAAGGAGCTACAGCAACCTGAACCAAGCTAACAAAGTGTTGCCAAGTATGGGGCCTCTGGGAGTTAGTCTAATGAATTGAGAATTATTTGTCATCAGGAATTTGTATGTAAATGGATTTGTATGAAAACGGAGGCTTCAAAAGTGCTTAAAAACAGTTTGTTCTTTTAAGGGGGATAAATATGCCCCTTGGTAATCATGTTTGCATGATTTTGCTCACCCCTCCCCTCTCCCAGATTATTCCATCAGCCAGACAGTCCAGCTTTTACTTCGGGTTGAATGATTTCAAGTTTATTTGCAAAGCTTTTGAAATCACAACTGCAACTTGGAGAATGAACATGTTATGAATTTTTGTAAATAAAATCAAAGAAAGTCTGAACTGAAAGGAAGCTTATCCTTAAATATCCTAAATATCATTAAGCCCACAGCTATCATCTTACATGGGGAGAAACTGAGGCTTATAACAAGGATGTGACTTGTTCAAGGATATATAGTTTTGGGGTTGAGCCAGTATTAGATACAAGATCTTTCTCATTTTAGAGCAACCTGCCCTTTATGGACCATGCTGCCTCATAATGAATGCTATTTACTAAAATATATCCTGGTCAGTAGCACATTTTATCATTATTGTCCTTTCATTAAACAATACCCTTTGTTTACTATCCGAATGTGAATTAAAGTGATTCTAATGAGGATAAGATCCATGAAAGCTCAAGGAGCAAAATTCCAATTTGATATTTAAATTTAGTATTTGGCATTTAGCTTAACATGGTATTTGTTAATAGGAGAAAACACAACTGTCACTAAAAATATAGGCAAAAATACAGAGAAGCAGAAATTACTGAGGTAGGTAAATGAGAAGAAATTGAATTGGGGTTCTAGATCTCAGCAAAATTGTGTCAAGGTGTATCTTCATCATCTTCTTCTTCTGCCACTATTTGCAATTTCTATGCTTTATCTGTTCTTCTGAGGTACTTAAGACTGATGTTAAGTAAATGATAAAGGAAGAAAATCGGTGCCGATATGTTCTGGCAATGCCATTCTTACCTAAGTGAGAGAAAGCCCAAATTAGAAAAGTATTTTAATTTCCAGTAACTTGTATCATTTGTATCGCTATAGGTCAAAGTTATGTAGCTAAGTAATTTACTAACCAAAATTGAATGCTTTTGGGATTGAAAGAAGATGCTATTAATATACTGGGACAAAATGCAGAAACTGGGACTGTCTCAGGCAAACATAATAATCCTTGAAGCAGATGGAACACAGTGTTAAAGAAAGCAGAAGATAGCACAACCTGATTCAGTAATCCACAAGGAGGTGGGAGACAAATAATGAATTGATTCCATAGAGGTTACCATCATTTGGCATTAGCTAACTTCATAAAACCCCATCCTTTCTAATCTTAAAAGAAATGCTCTCCACTTAGATGCACTAATTATTAAAATCATGGATTTCCATTTTAAATCTGAGTTGGTTGCCAGCTTTGTCATTTACTTGCTATGACCGTGGGCTTTAACTACTTAATATTTCTAGATTTCAATCTGTTCTTTATAAAACATGGATAATATTAATAGGTATTACTCTATATAAGGTGCTTATCACATAGTAGTGCTTAGTAAGGGTAAAGTTATTCTTATCATTATTGTTGTACTGATGTTAAAAAGATAAGTGGTTCATTGTAAGAGGAAGGTTTTGTTTTTGAATTAAAAGTCAGATGGGTGCCTGGGTGGCTCAGTTGGTTAAGCAACTGCCTTTGGCTCAGGTCATGATCCCAGAGTCCTAGGATCGAGTCCCACATCAGGCTCCCGGCTCCGCGGGGAGTCTGCTTCTCCCTCTGACCGTCTCCCCTCTCATGCTCTCTCTCACTGTCTCTATCTCAAATAAATAAAATCTTTAAAAAAAAAAGTCAGATAAGCTAATTTGATCAGATTTTCTTTTTAGTAGATGCTGTGTAGATGCTGTATAAGAGTCAGCATTCTTATTCAGTAACAATAGTGTTTATATCCAAAAGGGGTCAAGGAAATAGTTACACTAGCAAATAATACTAAAAATGAAACCAACATCATCTTTAGTTTGCTCAAAGCCCTTACCCTTATGTATAAAGATCCACAGGAAAACATTATATTGCCGTTTAGTTCCAAGGGGTAAAATGTATTCCTCTTGATAAATAGTATTCTGCTTAATAAATTAGCCCTGGCTAATAGAAAGTTATAAAAAAATGTGTGCTCAACTGCAGCAAATACTTTTTTTTTAAAAGATTTTATTCATTTATTTGACAGAGAGAGAGAGATCACAAGCAGGCAGAGAGGCAGGCAGAGAGAGAGGAGAAGCAGGCTCCCTGCTGAGCAGAGAGCTGGATTCGGGGCTTGATCGCAGGACCCTGAGATTCATGACCTGAGCCGAAGGCAGAGGCTTTAACCCACTGAGCCACCCAGGCACCCCCCCTTTTTTTTTTAAGTGCAGCAAATATTTTTTAATCCAGTTTTCATTTTGCCTGTATCAATTGGCTCTTTTACCATTATAATAGTCATATTTTATTTGTGTTTTTTTATAAGAGGTCTCAAGTCATAGTTTTACAATAAACAGAATATAAATATTAATTTTACTTAAATAACTTAAATAAATATGAAGTTGTAATTTAAGTTGGACTTTTCACTTAAATACATGCTATTATTTTGCTAGTATACCGATTTATATAATTTTGGCTTATGATAGTCTGCTCTAATTTCAAAACTTCTCACTCATCATCTTTTTTTGAAATTTTATTTATTTGACAGAGAGACACAGCAAGAGAGGGAACAGGAGCATCGGAAGTGAGAGCGGGAGAAGCAGGCTTCCCGCTGAGCAGGGAGCCTGATGCAGGGCTGGATCCCAGTACTCTGGGATCATGACCTGAGCTGCAGGCAGAGGCTTAACAGCTGAGCCACCCAGGCGCCCCAAAACTTCTCATCATCTTTTTCATGACAAATATCCTTTCCAGGATGACTGATATAGCCTCCTAACTGGTATTTCCATTTTTATTCTGTTCCCCTAGGATCTCTTCTCCACAAAATAATTCAACCCAATCTTTTAAAATCATAAATAAGATTATTTATTTCTTTGCTTTAAACTCTGCACTTTAGAACCATTGCATTTACAATAAAATGTAAAGAGCATATTATGGTTCTATATGATCTGACCTTTAACTATATTTCTTTTTTAAATTTTAAGTTTATTTTTCCAAGATTCATTGTTTATGCACCACACCCAGTGCTCCATTCAATACATGCCCTCCTTAATACCCATCTTTATCTCCTCTGACCTTCTTACTCACTCATAATACTCCTTCCATACCAGCTTCTTGTTTTTCCTCAAACACGTCAAGCTCATTCTTGCCTTATGGCCTCTGCACTTTCAGTTCCCTCTCTCTAGACTGCTCTTCATCAAGGTCCTTGCTTGAATGGCTTTTTGGTTGTTGTTCATATTTCACTTCTTTGGAATAGTTCACACTGACCATCTAAAGTAGCTCTCAAAAAAAAAAAAAAAAGAAGTAGCTTTCAACTTCCTATAACATTAACTTGTTTCAATTTTTTCCTGTTATTTGTCGCAATCTTAAATTTGCTTAAATATCCAACTGTGCATTCTCTCTTGCTCTGTTAAAATGAATGTTCTTTGTGAATAGCCTGTCTCATTCTCTACTATATCTAATTTTCTGCTGTAGAAGAGTGTTCATCATATCATAGCCACTCAATAGTACTGAATGAATGATTATAGATAAACCACTATTTTTTAAAGTTTTTATTTAAATTCCAGTTAGTTAATATATAGTATAATATTAGTTTCAAGTGTACAATATACTTATTCAACACTTAATTACAACCCCAGGTTCTCATCAAAACAAGTGCCCTCCTTAATATCTGTGAGCTATTTATCCCATTCCCCCACCAGCCTCCCTTTTGGTAACCATCAGTTTGTTCTATATAGTTAAGAGTCTGTTTCTTGGTTTGCCTCTCTCTCAACTTTTTTTCCTTATACTTGTTCATTTTCTTTCTTAAATTCTACCTAAGTGTCAAATCACGTGGTAGTTGTCTTTTTCTGACTGACTTATTTTACTTATAATACTCTCTAGTTCCATCCACATCATTGCAAACAGCAAGATTTCATTACTTGTTATTGTTGAGTGATATTACATTGTATATGTACCACATCTTCTTTATTCATTCATCAGTTAATGGACACTTGGACTGTTTCCGTAATTTGGCTATAGTAGATAATGCTGCTATAAGCATTGGGGTGCATGAATGCTTTAGAATTAGTATTTTTGTCTTCTTTGGGTAAATACCTAGTAGTAAAATTGCTGCATCATAGGGTAGCACTAATTTTAACTTTTTGAGGAACCTCCATATTATTTTCCAGAGTGGCTGCACCAGTTTGCATTCCCAATAACAGTGGAAAACGATTCCTCTTTCTTAAAATCCTCACCAATACCTATTGTTTCTTGTATTATTAATTGTAGTTATTCTGGCAAGTGTGAGGTGATATTTCATTGTAGCTTTAATTTGCATTTCACTGATGGCAAATGATGTTGAGCATCTTTTCATGTGTCTGTTGGTCATCTGTGTGTCTTCTTTAGAAAAATGTCTATTAATGTCATTTGTCATTTTTAATTGGCTTATTTGTGTTTTGGGGGTGTTGAGTTTGGTAAGTTCTTTATAGATTTTAGATATTAACTCTTTATTAGATATGTCATTTGCAAATATATTTTCCTACTCCAAAGATCACCTACTCCAAAGATCATCTTTTATTTCCTTTGCTGTCTAGATTTTTATTATAATGAAGTCCTAATAGCTTATTTTCTCTTTGGCTTCCCTTGCCTCAGGAGACCTACCTAGAAACAAGTTGCATTGGCCAGTGTCAAAGAGGTTACTTCTTATGTTCTTGAGGATTTTGATGGTTTCTTCTCTCACATTTAGGTCTTTAATCCGGTTGAATTTAATTTTGTTTTTGTTGTAAGAAAGTGGTCCAGTTTTGTTCTTTTGTGTGCTGCTCTCCAGTTTTCCCAACACCATTTATTAAAAGGACTGTCCTTTTTCCATCAGATATTCTTTCCTGCTTCACTGAAGATTAATTGACTATATGGCTGTGGGTTCATTTCTGGATGTTCAATTGATCTATGTCTCTATTTTTCTGTCAGTACTATACTTTTTGAGCACTACAGCTTTGTAATATTATATGAAATCCAGAATTGGGATGCCTCCAGGTGTGCTTTTCTTTTTCAAGTTTGTTTTGGCTATTCAGAGTCTTTTACAGTATCATACAAAGTTTAAGCTTGATTGTTCTACCTCTGTAGTACCACACAAAATTTAGGATTGTTTGTGCTTCCTCTGTGAAAATATTTTGATAATGATTGCATTAAATGTGTAGACAATTTAACAATATGTGTTCTTCTAATCCACAAGCACGGGATGTCCTTACATTTGTGTCTTCAATTTCTTTCATCAGTGGTTTGTAGTTTTCAGAATACAGGTCTTTCACCTCTTGATTAGGTTTATTCTTAAGTATCTCAAGACTTTGGTGCATTGGAAATGGAATTGATTCCTTAATTTCTCTTTCTTCTGCTTCATTATTGATGTACAGAAATGGAACAGATTTTTGTATGTTGATCATGTATCCTGCAACGTTATTGAATTTGCATGTCGATTCTAGCAATTCAGGACCCTGAGATCATGACCTGAGCCGAAGGCAGAGGGCTTAACCCACTGAGCCACCCAGGTGCCTTTTCTTTCTTCTCTTTATTTCTTCCTTCTTTCCTTCCTTCCTTCCTTCCCTCTTTTCTTTCTTTCTTTCTTTCTTTCTTTCTTTCTTTCTTTCTTTCTTCTTTCCTTTCTTCCTTTCTTTTCTTCCTTTCCTTTTCTTTCTTCTTTCTTTTGACTGTGTTTGAGAGCAGGGCAGTGTCCTCAAGTCTCTATCCCAAACAAGCCTGCCTACATTTAAAATTCCAGGCTTTAAGCACCATTGGTTGCAAGAACTAATGAAAGTTAGTCTTACTCTTTTCCCCAGCCAAGGGCTTTGGGGAACTGTTCTCTTCATTATTTCCCTGTGTGGTCCTCTCTCTTGCCCTTTTCCATGACCATGGCAGACTCCCTTCCATTGTACCCATGGATTATTTCTCCCTGAACCACATATCTGGTCTTTCTACCTTATTTGTTGTGGCCTGTTTTCTCCCTTTAGTTATGGACTTTGTTCTGTCAGTCTTCAGGTTGATTTCTGAGGTACTAAGAATTATTTGATAGTTACCTAGTTATATTCATGGGATGAGGCATGCCTAATGTCCTCCTACTCTCTTGTCATCTTCCTGAAGCCCCTAAACTGACAGTTTTTGAATAATTAGAGGAAACACATGTTACTTGGTTTCTTTGGGTAGATGGGACTTATCATTTAATATTCAAAACAAAAAAAAGATCTCTGATTATGCTCATAGAGTCTATAACAATGACTTAGATATTGACTATAACACTGACAATGACAATAGAAACCTTACGTGAAAGCTATGGAAACTTTAAGACTTTAATTTGAAAAGCTACCTCTCAATCTAACAACAGTCTACTTTTGGAACTCTGAGATTTGCTTGATACCCTGATGTCTATATATTTTTAAAATTAGCTCTCCAGAAAAGTATAGTATCAAATCTACTGTTTAAATAATTGGAATAAATCAAAACAGAGAATTCTTAATACCTCCCTAGCTGAAAAATAATGCCAAATCTGAAATTAGGTGTCCCTATTCTAGACCAGTTATGTAAAACCAAAAAATTTTGGCACAGAAGTCTAACATAATGTCATATGTTTTTTTCTTGAAATATAATTGATATATAACATTATATTAGTTAAAGTGTTGTTCTTTGCTGTTGACACTCTCTCCTATCTGACACTGCAGGATCTTCCTCAGTCTGTTGAGTTTTTCGGCAGAGGTAAATGTTTAAGTTGGGTCAGTTTATCCTATTATATATTCCCAAGGATGTGTTAAAATGACAACATAGGCTTGATATTTCTTTGACATGCCAAAATGATTAGTTATTTTTTTATGGCAAGTGGAAAACTATGTGCATCAATCTAGAAAAGACCTCTTATCAAGTATCAGAAAGGAAATATATGGTTGCTACTTCTAGCTTTTTCTTTCTGTTATAACTCAAAAACCTGAAGTGACCTTCCTTTCATTAGTCTAGAACATGTGATGACTAAGACTTGTTGACACAACTGACTATACAAAGAATTTGTCCTTGGAATAGCTTAGCCTCCCAAGGACTGATTTAATGAGTGAAGCCACTTAATTTTTTTAATATTTAGGAATTTTATTTTTTACTTGAAGATTAATTTTTTTGGCATTTTATAACCATCCTTTTTCTTTTTAATGTTACGTTAGTCACCATACAGTATATCATTAGTTTTTGATGTAGTGTTCCATGATTCATGTTTGTGTATAACACTCAGTGCTCCATGCAATACATACCCTCTTTAATACCCATCACTGAGCTAACCCATCCTCCTCCTCTCCTCCCCTCTAAAACCCTCAGTTTGTTTCCTGGAGTCCATAGTCTTTCATGGTTGATCTCCCTCTCTGATTTCCCCTCTTTCATTTTTCCCTTCCTTCTCCTAACGTCCTCCATGCTATTCCTTATGTTCCACAAATAAGTGAAACGATACTATAATTGATTTTCTCTGCTTAACTTATTTCACTTAGCATTATATCCTTCAGTTCTATCCATGTTGATGCAAAAATTGGATATTATATGTTTTCTGACGGCTGAGTAATATTCCATTGTATATATGGACCATATCTTCTTTATCCATTCATCTGTTGAAGCGCATCATATGTCTTTCCACAGTTTGACTGTTGTGGACATTACTGTTCTGAACATCAGGATACATGTGGAGGCCACTTACTTTTTACTTAATATTGACTTTATTGGGCTCAAAATGCTTAAGTTTCTACTCCCTTTTTCTCCATCCTGCCCTATATTTTTATCTTTACTTTTTATTTGAGTATAGCCTTTTTTTTTTTTTTACATTTCACAGCACTTACCATAGCACATACCCTCCCAATGACCATAACCCAGCCATGCCTTTTTTCCTTAATAGTAGAAACATGATTTATTCAGAACTTTGTCTCAAGCAGTGAAACAGATAACCTATTCCATAAGTTTCTACACTGTTTCCTTTTTCTTTTCTCTTCCTCTTCTTCTTCTTTTTTTTTTTTTTTAAGTTTCTGGTGTGGAATTTAGTGATTCATCACTTACACACAAAACACAGTGATGCAAAAAGTTTACTTCTACTTATTTTCTTCCTTCCTTCCTTCCTTCCTTCCTTCCTTCCTTCCTTCCTTCCTTCCTTCTTTCTTTCTTCCTTTCTCTCTTTTCTTTCAATTTTCAAGTTTTTAGTTAAATTCCAGTTAGTTAACACAGAGTGTAATGTTAATTTCAGGAGTAGAATTTAGCGATTCACCACTTACATACAATACACAGTGCTCATCACAGTGCCCTCCTTAATACCCATCACATATAAACCATCCCTCCCACCTCCCCACTAGTAACCATCAGTATGGTCTCTATAGTTAAGAGTTTGTTTCATGGCTTGCTTCTCTTTTTTTTTTTTCTCACCTGTCTTCATCTGTTTCATTTCTTAAATTCCACATACGAGTGAAATCATGTGATATTTGTCTTTCTCTGACTTACTTTGCTTAACATACACTCTAGCTCTATCCGCATCATTACAAGTGGCATGATTTCATTCTTTTTTATGACAGAATAATAGCCTATGGTATATATGCAACCACTTTTTTGTCCATTCATCAGTTGATGGACATTTTGGTTCTTTCCATAATTTGACTACTGTGGATAATGCTGCTATAAACATTGGGGTGTATGTATCCCTTTGAATTAGTATTTTTGTATCCTTTGAGTGAATAGCTAGTAGGGCTTTGGAGAGTGCAATTGCTGGATCATAAGGTGGTTCTATTTTACCTTTTTGAGAAACCTCCATACTGTTTTCCAGAATGGCTGCATCAGTTTGCATTCCCACCATACCTGTAAGAGGGTTCCCCTATCTCCACATCCTCTCCAACACCTGTTGTTTCCTGTGTTACTAATTTTAACCATTCTGACAGGTGTGAGGTGATATCTCATTGTACTTTTGATTTGTATTTCTCTGATGATCAGTGATGCAGAGCATCTTTTCATGTGTCTGTATATCTTTGGAAAAATGTCTATTCATGTCTTCTGCCCATTTCTTAACTGAATTATTTACTTTTGGGGTGTTGGTTTTGATAAATTCTTTATAGATTTTGGATACTAGCCCTTTATCAGATATATCATTTGCAAATATCTTCTCTGTCATTTGCAAATAACCTTCTCTGAAGGTTGTCTTTTGGTTTTGTTGATTGTTTCCTTTGTCGTGCAAAAGCTTCTTATCTTGATGAATTCTTAATAGTTGCTTTTGTTTACCTTGCCTCAAGGGATGAGGAGTTGTAAGCTGCTAAGGCCAATTTCAAAGAAATTGTGCTGTGCTTTCCTCTAGGATTTTGATGCTTCCTGTCTCACATTTAGGTCTTTCATCAATTTTTTAAAATACTTTATTTATTTGACACAGAGAGAGAGAGATCACAAGTAGGCAGAGAGGCAGGCAGAGAAAGAGGGGGAAGCAGGCTACCCGCCGAGCAGAGAGCCCCATGCAGGGCTCGATTCCAGGACCCTGAGATCAGGACCTGAGCCAAAGGCAGAGGCCTAACCCACTGAGCCACCCAGGTGTCCCAGGTCTTTCATCAATTTTCAATTTGTTTTTGTGTATGGTGTGAGAAAGTAGACCAGTTTCCTTCTTTTGCATGTCATTGTCCAGTTTTCCCAACAACATTTGTTGAAGATACTTTTTTTTTCCATTGGATATTCTTTCTTATTTTGTTGAAGATTAATTGACCATATTGTTGTGGGTTCTTTTCTGGGTTTTTGTATCTTGTTCCATTGATCTATGTGTCTGTTTTTGTGCCAGTAACAGACTCTCTTGATGACTGCAGCTTTGTAATATATCTTGAAATCTGGATTGTGATGCCTCCAGCTTTGCTTTTCTTTTTGACTATAGTTGACACACAAATTTACATCAATTTCAAGTGCATAACTTAGTAATTCAACAAGTTTATGCATTATGTTATGTTGATCACTTGTATAGCTACTATCTGTCCTGATATATTGCTATTGCAATATCATTGACTTTATTCCCAATTCTGTGTCTTCTAGTCCTATGATTTACTCTTTCCATGATTGAAGCCCATATCTCCCTCTGCCCTTTACCGATTTTGCCTTATCACCCCCATCGGCAAACATCAGTTTTTTCTCTTTATAGTTCTGATTCTGGGTTTTTTTTTTACAATTTTTTTAAAGATTTCTTTTATGAGTGGAATCATGTGGTACTTATTTTTCTCACTCTGTCTTATTTCACTTAACATAATACCTTCTAGATCCAGCCATGTTTTCTCAAATGGCACAATTTTATCATTTTTGTGGCTGTGTAATATTCCATTTTATATATTGCCACATCTTTTTTTTAAGATTTTATTTATTTATTTGAGAGAGAGAAAGAGCAAACACAAGTTGGGAGAGAGGCAGAGGGAGAGGGAGAGGAAGAAGCAGACTCCCCTCTGCGATTGGAGACTAATGTGGGGCTCGATCCCAGGACCCTGAGATAATGACCTGAGCCAAAGTCACACACTTAACTGACTGGGTCACCCAGGTAGCCCTCTTCTTTATCCATTTGTCTATTAATAGACATTTGGGTTGCTTCCATATCTTGGCTATTATAAATGATGCTGAAATAAACATAGTGGTGCCTATATCTTTTCAAATTAGTGTTTTCCTTTTCTTTTGGTAAATACCTAATAGTGGAATTATTGGATTATAAGGCGTTTGTGTTTTTTCTTCTTTTAGGGACATTCATAGAGTTTTCTACAGTGATTGTACCAATTTACATTCCTGCCAACAGTGTACAAAAGTTCCTTTTCCTCCACATCTTCACCAATAATTGCAATTTCTTGTCTTTTTTTTATTATAAAATATTCTGAAAGTAGTCTCTTCAATATATGATGTTGGAAGAACTGGACAGCTCCATGTAAAAAATAAAATTGTACCACCTTTTAACACCATACACAAAACTAAAAATGGATTAAGGACCTAAATATGAGACCTAAAACCATAAAAATCTTAGAAAAGAACATAGCAGTAATTTCTCTCACATTGCTTATAGCAACATTTTTCCAGATATGTCTCTTAAGGCAACAAAAGCAAAAGGAAAAATAAATTACATCAAAATTAAAAAAATATTTTGAACAGAAAAAGAAACTTTCAATAAAACAAAAAGACAACCTATTGAATGAAAGAAGTTATTTTTAAATGATATATCTGATAAGGGATTAATATTCAACATGTACAAAGAACTTTTACAACTCAAAACTCTCTTAAAAAAATCTAATTTAAAAATGGGCAGAAGACCTGAATAAAATTTTTCTAAAGAAGACTTATAGATGGCCAAGGAGCACATGGAAAAGATACTAAAAATCACTAATCATCAGGGAAATGCAAATTAATGCCACAGTGGAATATTTTTATTTTATTTTATTTTTTATTTATTTATTTATTTTTATTTATTTTACTTTTATTTATTTTATGTAATTAATTAATTTAATTAACTTATTTTATTTATTCCTTACCTGCTAAGCCTCCTGTGTGTATTAAGTAAGACCTCCATGACCTCCATGCTATCCAAAACACTGAATTGATCTCTTGCTTGAATACTTATTGTTAGGAAAGAGGATCAATGGAATACCACCCCCCCCAAACTAGGTAGTGGAGTAAAATTTCACATTTAATGGGAAAATAAAAGGCACCAAAAAAACTCAAAAGCAAAGAATAAACCTCACACTGAGAAATTTACTTTAGTGAATGTCATATTTCTTCTACCTCGTAAGTGCAGCTTCATCCTCTTATTTTTAAACTTGGTATCTTCCACTCCTTTTCCTTTGTTTCTCTTTTTACCTTAACCTTTATATGAAAAAAAGTTTTTTCTGTGCCTTTTACTGAAATTTTTCGTAGATTAGTGATAGTCTAAATATAGTCAGTATTTTTTTTTTTTTACTTAGTATGTGTCCAGTAATGTGGAGTAGCATGGTATTATTTTTGAATTGTGCTTCTCAAAATCCAAGGAGATTCCAAGGTATTATATCAAAACTAACTTGAATGTGAGTTGTACAGATGAGTAGAAGAGGGGAAAGTGTGACTAAGTGGAAGGAATTTGAGTGACCAACTCTTTTGAATTAGGGAAGGCCTAATTTTTATGTTTTATGTATTGGTCTTCTATGTTAGGTATTTCTTTAAAGATTTTTATTTATTTATTTATTTATTTATTTGAGAGAGAGAGAGAGAGAGAGAGCGAGAAAGGGAACACAAGCAGGAGAAGTAGGAGAGGGAGAAGCAGGCCTCCCACCGTGCAGGGAGCCCGATATGGGGCTCGATCCCAGGACCCCGGGATCATGACCTGAGCCAAAGGCAGACACTTAAGGACTGAGCCACCCAGGTGCCCCTATGTTAGGTATTTCTTAAAGAAGGAGCTCCATTACTAAGACAGGTGAACACAAAACAGGTGGAAATTACTGATATTGTGGAAAAAGGAAGCATGGGCATTGGAGCCAGACAAATCTTAAATTCAATTTTAGTTTGAACTTAGTGGTTTAGAGTCTATCTGTATATCCTTGGTAAACTTGAACTCTTAAGCCGCTGAATCCTTATTTCTGAATTGGAGACAATATTTTCTCATGGATTAAATTTAATAGAATAACATAGCACATATAACAGTATCTGGCACACACTGGTGGTAAATATGTTAGTTACCAAAGTACTATGGTAGATAGATGAAAAAGTAATTCAATATTCTCACTCGCAGAAAGCTTATATTTCACCTAGGATGAACAGATCAATATACCTGAGAAAATCAAAATAGAAGTCACTAGTGTATGGGGGTGTCTATAAGAATAGTAATATTTCTGAGAAGATAGAGCTACATAAGCCAAAGCAATTAAAGACTTCATGGAGAAGGTTTGCATTAAATAATTTAGGTCAGTGGTTCTCAGCCATCATTATGGAGGCAAATTTGGTAGGGAGTTTGATATGTGTGTATATATAAGTATGTATATGTGATATACATATATTTAATAACTATATATATACATGCATATGTATATAGGTGTGTATATATATGTGATATATATGATAGCAATGTATATTAGATATATATCATATATATATACACAGATATCACAGATATCTATATCAAAGATATTAATCTAAATAAAAGAGACATGACTAGTAGCCCTATAGGTACTTATCCAGTAATAGTAGGAAGTTCAGACTATAGATCCATCATGGAGGAAAATATTGAGCAAAAAGTATACTTTTTTATTTTAATTCCAATATAGTTGACAATGTAGTCCTATATTAGTTTCAGGTATATAATAATGGTGAAAACAACAATTCTATACATTACTCAGTGCTCATCATGATAAATGTATTCTTTAATCCTCATCATTTATTTCACCCATCCCCCAACACACCTCCTTTCTGGCAATCATCAGTTTGTTTTCTATAGTTAAAAGTCTGATTCTTGTTCCCTTGTGCTCTCTCTCTCTTTTTGCTTTGCTCATTTGTTTTGTTGCTTTTTAAAATATTTAATTAATTTCTTTATTTGACAGAGTGAGAGAGAGAGAGAGTACAAATAGGCAGAGTGGTAGGCAGAGGGAGATGGAGAAGCAGGCTCCCTGCTGAGCAGAAAGTCTGATGTGAGGCTCAATCTCAAGACCCTGGGATTATGACCCAGGCCAAAGGCAGATGATCAACTGACTGAGCCACTCAAGCACCCCTGTTTTGTTTCTTAAATTCCACATATGAGTGAGATCATATGGTATTTGTCTCTCTCTAACTGACTTATTTCACTTAGCATTATAGTCTAGTTCTATGTGTTACAAATGGAAAGATTTCATTTTTATGGCTGAATAATATTTCATCATATATATTTACCACTTCTTCTTTGTCCATTCATCTATTAATAGACAGATGGGTTGTCCATTGCATTGCTTCCATAATTTAACTAAGGTCATCTTAGAGCATCTTTTAATGTCATATTGTTCAAAAACAAGAATAGTAAAAACAAATATGAGGGAACATGTGAAAATGACAGAGGAACTGACTTAAGAGTTCCCAGTATCCAAAGCTGGGACAATTTGAGCAACAAAATAAATAATGATAGCAAAGACAAATCATTTATGTTTAGAATAATAATCATAACTTGAATAAAAAATAACTAGAGAATTTTCTAATGGCACATTTAAATTTAGTCTCCACCCATTGATTATACTATATTCTTATATTTACTCTATTGGTATTGGTGAAATGTATTTCGACAAAAAAATCCACGAAAGCTTCAATTCCTTACTTCAAAATTTTTGGATATAAGACTTAGGCTTTTTAATTAAAAATAAATGTTAAACAGGTAATACAGAAAACTTAAAAGAGTGCATTAAGAGAGTATGTACTATCCAGATCTACATGCAGGCAGCAAGGACTGAAGTAATCTTGCAAATACCTTGTAAACTCCATCAGATAGATTTTGTATATTTATGGGTTCATAATCCTTACCAACACATATATGATATTTGTTCTAGTCTGGTCAATAAAGATGGAATATTTAATAAAGGAGGACAATCTGTTAAAGAATAAACTAGATCACAGGTATTGTTTTTAGTGGATTACAGTCAAATTTCTGTTCATCATTATAATGCCTAACTAAATAGATTATACTTGTAACTCAAGCTTCCAGAACAACACAAGCTTGGAAGCAAAAAAATAAGGCCTTAATAAATATGTTAAAGCTATATTTCTCTGAATATGGTTCCACCTGTAACTTCAGGAGCCCATTTCAACTTCCAAGATAATTTTTCAACTATTTATGGATAATGCCAAGAATGACATGCTGATATCCATAAACTTAGGCCACTTGACTCCCATATAGGATTGCATTTTTTTCCTCTCCTGCTTTAGCTCATGTGTATGATGTCTACAGCTTAAGACACTGGTGTCTCCACCCATGATGTTGATTTTCCAGGTGCAAAAATGACAGTGTTAAAGTGTGCTGATGCTGGAAGTCAAAGATATTAAATGTTACTATCAGATGATGCTGTCAGTGCAGCTGCTAATATCCCTAGTACTGAATACTCTGCCCTAAAGAGATTTTAATGAAAAATTACTTTAAACTTTGACTTTTATAATTTATTGATATATGTATCAATTAAATAGATATTTAGAAGTAGTAGGTACTACATGAGACAATGAGATACAATATTAAGCCAAAACTAACATAGTTTTTGCCTTCCTTAAGCAACTTACTAGTGGGGGAAATAGATGATAATAAATGAGATACACAAATAAATGACAAATTACAAGTGTAATAAAAACTCTGAAAGAAGCCTGGTGCTATGATAATATTAAGTGGAAAGATAGGTAGGGAAGAACACTTCAGCTAGATTCCTTATCTTACAATTCAGACTTACTGAAGAATAATTGGAACAAGTCTCTGGATATAAAATAGCCTCTCTCATCCTATGTTTGACCATTGCCCTTGGTGAATATTTTATGTCTTGTCTATCTCTTTCCTTGAGATGACTTTTTTCCCTAGTAGGATTTTCATTTCCTCATGAAAGTAGACTCAAGTTCAGTCTGCACCATAGGCCTTCCATCAATTCATACCTGAATCCTAAATTGAACACAGTGAGCTTCTCGAAGTGAAGAACCTTACCATATACTGAGAAGAAATGCAAGAGACTTAAACTGTTCATCTGCATTTAAAATATTTCATCTTACTTTATAAATAGTACTTTGGGATTTTCAAAAGATATAGCATTATTCTTACTCAAAGCATCAATACAAATTATAAGATACTATTTTTTTTCTATCTATCTAGTTTTCTTCAAGAGCTGTATATGAACCTGTAGAGAGCTGCATGTGGCTTCAGGATCACAAGTTGGTAGTTGAGAATTACTGAGTTCAGTTGTCCCTGTTAGGCCTAGAAAGGCAAAATTGTTATGCTTATCCAGTCATGGAAGGAAGCCCACAACTCATCCTCATTTGCTTCCTAATTATCTGAATTGCACTTCAGTTATCCTGCTACCTGGCAACTGAAAGAAGTTACTTTTCCAAGTGATTTTTAGCAGTAACATTTCCTGTCTTAAGAAAGCTGGAATTAGATGCTCTTTGAATGTTTGGTTATTTCCCCCTGAGTTACTTCTTCCAGAACATCCATATCTTACTGGCATTTTTTGCCAATAGGGAAATCAACCCTTTTTGCTCCTGTGCAGATTGAAATTTTTGTGTTTAAATGTAACCATCCCTCAGAACAATGTACTGACCAAACATGCTTAAACTTGTACTAGTAACAGGCCTCTGGGGGAGAAGATGATATATATCCCTGAAGCTGACCAGCTGGGAACTCCCTGCCAGCTCAGGGTGGAAGGAAGCCTGCTTCTTTTTTCTGTTATCTCCCCTTCTCCAGAGATCACCTGTAGTTAATTAAATGGTCCCTTTAAATGTGTTTACCCAACCACAAATCCTATACTGCTTGGTCAGGCATATCTTGCTTATCTATAACTCCTTTGACTCCTTTGTTGGTTGTTATCTTGTATCTAATATGGGCCTGAGGAGTTGTTCTGGGCAGCAGTCTTCTCAACTTCTGACCCCTGCTCCCATTCTTTTGAAACTGACTTGTTTGTGCCTCATTCTCCCTTCTGTCCTCAGGAAGCATCATTTAAATTTGTATGATAAATAATTGTGCAGGAGAAAGGATAATACTATAAAGAATCTTCCTCATGTACTTATTACCCAACCTGAAAAATTTTAAACATTCTGTTGTTTTATTTCCCTTCTGGTTTGATGTGTTAAAAGTCAGATACTCATATTAGATTCTTTTAATTTAAATAATACCCTGTAATAGAAGTGAGTGTTCAGGTATAATTATCCTTGTTTCAGAGCAGAGAATCAAAGGTTACATGACTTTCACATGGTCACAGCATTACAGCAAAGGTGAAATTAGAACTTTGGACTCTTGATTACCTTTCTCTTTATTTGTATTTCACATCACATTGTATCTCTCCTCAAAGAAAACCGGACTGATTCCATTTTCAGAGAGTTATGAAAATTCCCATTGCTCTTTGAATAAAAAAGTCATTTAACCTGCCAGATATAAGTTCTTAATTTTTGTAATAGCATCTGCTATATCCAGCTCTTCAAGGAGTAAAACTAACTTTCTGAGTTCAGTATTTGATCAAAAAAAAAATTGTTGCCAGGCTGTTACCATGTTTTCTATTTAGTTAGTTATCTTGAGCTCAATTTGACAAAATCTGACATTAGCAATTCCATGCCCATAAAATTGCCTCCCAGATAAGGTTTCAGATTTTCCAGTACCTGTTTGAACTTGTCTCCTAAGACTCTGAAAGCTTGGCTTGCATTCTGGGCTCCTGGTTAGTCTGTCTTATTTTGCTTTTTTCAGTCTGACTTTGCAACATATAGTTCACTTTGTTAGCTTTCTGGTCTACTGCTTGGACTGCCCTTTCAGGCTATTAACACTGAAATTCACAGAATGTTCACTTCATAATCTTGAGTGAAACTGCAGTTTTCTCACTCAGCCTCTAAAAGTGGGAGCTTTACATTTTCAGTTTAGACTATGGTAGAATGCAGGGACAAGTTGTGCCAAAAAAACAGACTATAGAAAAATGTCCTTAATATATTACTGTTAGGGTGTTTCATAGCCCTTGTATCTCTCTGCATTTAACAGCAGGAGTCCCTTAGGGCAATGGACTTATCTCTTCCACGATTCCCAACTGTAATCATTACCTGAGATAGGAGAGAACTCTAAAAGCTTCATCATGTATTGTGTCCCCCTTGCTATTAATCTGGTGCACTCTTGGGCCATAGTTTGGCTAACTGGACTCTTATCTTCATTTCCTATATGTGAATCCTTGCTTTAGTGCCCCTTTCCTTTTAGAATTAAAATCCTGACTCACTTATTTGAAATTCTAGTCTTCTTGCTCCTGGACCTTAGATGAATACTTGGAACCTTGCTAGCTACTGACAGAATTTCCATGAACTAATTATCTGGACTTCAGAGTTTCACAGCGAATTTGATTTTCTTTACTGTGTAAGCCCTATTAGCTGGATGTAAATAATAATAGTGAACAAAAATGGATAATATTACTTGAGGGCTATGTGATAAGTTCTATATGCACTGTTTAAAAGTTTTTATTTAAAAACAAATTAGTAAACATACAGTATAATATTAGATTCAGGTATACAATATAGTGATTCAGCATTTCTGTACAACACCTGATGCTCATCAGAAGTACCATTCTTAATCCCCATCACCTATTTAAACATTTCCCCCACCAACCTCCCCTCTGCTAACCATCGGTTTTTTCTGTGTAGTTAAGAGTGTGTTTCTTGGTTTGCCTCTCTCATTCTTTTTCCCTTTTGCTCCTTTGTTTTGTTTCTTAAATTCCACACATGAGTGAAATATACCATATTTGTCCTTCTTGGACAGGCTTATTTTACATAGGATAATACTTTCTATCTTCATCTATGTCGTTGGAAATGGCAAGCTTTCATTCATTTTTAAGGCTGAGTAATATTCCATTTTGTATATACACCACATTTTCTTTATACATTTATCAGTCAATGGACATTTGGGTTCTTTCCATAATTTGACTATTGTAGATAATGCTACTATAAACATTAGAGTGCATGTATCCACTTGGATTAGTATTTTTGTATTTTGGGCTATGGACTTATCTCTTACCAATGGGCTATGGACTTATCTCTTACCAATGGGCTATGGACTTACCAATAGCTGGATCATAAAGTAGTTATATATTTAATATTTTGAGCAACCTCCATACTGTTTTCTCCAGTAGCTCCAACAGTTTGCATTCCCACCAATGCTGTAAGAGGGTTCCTCTTTCTCCATATCCTCACCAACACTTGCTGTTTCTTGTTTTGTTGATTTTAGCCATTCTGACAGGTATGAGGTGATATTTCATTAGAGATTTGATTTGTAGTTCCATAATAATCAGTGATGTTGAGCATCTTTTCTAGTGTCTGTTGTCCATCTGTATGTCTTCTTTGGAAAAATGTCTATTCATGTCTTCTTCCAGTTTTAATCAGATTATTCTTTTTTGAGGTGTTGAGTTTTATCAGTTCTTTATATATTTTGGATATTAACCCTTTATCAGATATGTCATTTGTAAATATCTTCTCCAGTTTGGTATGCTGCCTTTTAGTTTTGTTGATTGTTTCCTTCACTCTCTAGAAGCTTTTATTTTGATGAAGTTCCAATAGTTTATTTTGGCTTTTGTTTCCCTTGCCTTAGAAGACATATCTAGAAAGAAGTTGCAATGGCCAATGTCAAAGAGTTTACTGTGGATGTTCTCTTCTAGGATTTGAATGGTTCAGTTCTCACAAGTAGGTCTTCAGCCATTTTGAATTTATTTTGGTATATAGTGTGAGAAAGTGATTCCATTTCTTTCTTCTGCATGTTACTGTCCAGTTTTCCCAATATGATTTGTTCAAGAGACAGCCTCATCCCCATTGGATATTCTTTCCTGTTTAGTTGAAGATTAATTGACCATATAGTTGTGGGTTCATTTCTGGGTATTCAATTCTGTTCTGTTCATCTATGTGTCTATTTTGTGTCTATTTTTGTGCCATCACAATTCTGTTTTCACCACCATAGATTTGTAATATACCTTAAAGTCTGGAATTATGATGCTTCCAGCTTTGCTTCCTTTTTTAAGGTGACTTTGCCTGTTTGGTGTCTTTTGTGGTTCCATACAAATTTTAAGATTGTTTGTTCTAGTTCTGAGAAAAAATGCTGCTGGTATTTTGATAAGGATTGCATTAAATGTGTAGATTGCTTTGAGTAGGATATACATTATAACAATATTTATTCTATTCCATAAGCATGGAATGTCTTTCAATTTCTTTGTGTCCTCTTCAATTTCTTTCATCAATATTTTATAGTTTTCTGAGTACAGATCTTTTACTCCTTTGGCTAGGCTTATGTGTAGGTATGTTATTGTTTTTGGTGCATTGTAAATGTATTGATTCCTTAATTTCCCTCCTGTTGTTTCACTATTCTACTATTATTTATTTATTTATTTATTTATTCTTTTCAAGTTTTTATTTAAATTCTAGTTAGTTAACATAGAAGTTTCAGAAGTAGAATTTAGTGATTCACATTTACATTTGACACCTAATGCTCCTCACAACAAATGCCCTTCTTAATACCCATCACCCATTTAGCCCATACCCTACCCACATCCCTTCCATAAACACTCAGTTTTTTTCTCTCTAAGTAAGAGTTTGTTTTATGGTTTGCCTCTCTCTTTTCCTTTTCCTCTGGTCATATGTTTTGTTTCTTAAATTCCACATATGAATGAAATCATATGGTTTTGTCATTCCCTGACTGATATATTTCACATAGCATAACATACTCTAGCTCTACCAACTTCATTGCAAATGGCAAAATTTCTTTCTTTTTAATATTATGTTGTATATATACCACCTCCTTTTTATCCATTCATCAGTTGATGGACATTTGGGTTCTTTCCATAATTTGGCTCTTAATGACAATGCTACCATAAATCTTGGGGTGCATATATCCTTTTAAATCAGTATTCTTGTATCTTTTGGTTAAATACCTAGTGGCACAATTGCTGGATCATAGAGGAGTTCTATTTTTAACTTTTTGAGGAACCTCCATATTATTTCTAAGAGAGTCTGTATCAGTTTGCATTCCCATCAACAGTGTAGGAGGGATCCTCTTTCTCTGCATCCTTGTCAGCACCTGCCGTTTCCTGTGCTGTTAGTTTTAGCCATTCTGACAGGTCTGAGGTGATATCTTATTGTAGTTTTGAGTTGTAGTTTGATAATGATCAGTGCTGATGAACATCTTTTTTGTCAGTTAGTCATCTGTATGTCTTTGGAAAACTATTAATGTTTTCCACTTACTTTTTAACTGGATTATTATTTTGGGGGGTGTTGAGTTTGATAAATTCTTTATATATTTTAGATACTCTTTGTAGGATGTGTCATTTGTAAATATCTTCTCTGGTTCTGAAGGTGGTCTTTTAGTTTTGTTGATTGTTTCCTTCATTGTACAGAAGCTTCATTTCTTGATGAAGTCCCAATGGTTCATTTTCGATTTTGTTTCCCTTGCCTTTGGAGTCAGATCTAATAAGAAGTTGCTATGTCTAATGTCAGAGGTTTCTGCCTGTGTTCTCCTCTAGGATTTTGATGGTTTCTTGGCTCATATTTAGGCCTTTAATCCATTTTGAATTTATTTTTGTATATGGTATAGGAAAGTGGACCCAGTTTCCTTCTTCTGCATGCTGCTGTCCAGTTTTCCCAATACCATTTTTTGAAGACAGTTTTTTTCCCTCGTTGGATATTCCTTCCTGCTTTGTAGAAGATTAGTTGAACATATAGTTATGATTTCATTCTCGGTTTCCTATTCTGTTACATTGATCTATATGTCTGCTTTGGTGCCAGTACCATACTACATTATTACTATGGCTTTGTAATATAACTTGACATCAGGAATTGTGATATCTCCAGTTTTGCTTTTCTGTTTCAAGATTACTTAAGCTTTTTGGGGTCTTCTGTCATTCCATACACAATTTCAGGTAATTTCTTCTAGCTCTATGACAAATGCTGGTGGTATTTTGGTAAGGATCACATTAAATGTGTAAATTGCTTTGGGTAGTATAGACATTTTAACAACATTTTTCCAATCCATAATCATGTGATGTTTTCCCAGTTTCTGTGTCCTCTTCAATTCCTTTCATAAGTACTCTATAGTTTTCAGAGTGCAGATCTTTTACCTGTTTTGTTAGATTAATTCCTAGGTTTCTTATGGTTTTTGATGCAATTGTAAATTGGATCAATTTCTTTTTTTAAATTTAATTTAATTTTTTCAGTGTTCCAAGATTCATTGTTCATGCACCACACCCAGTGCTCCATGCAATACGTGCCCTCTTCAATACCAACCACCAGGCTCACCAAACCCCAGACCCCACTCCCCTCCAGAACCCTCAGTTTGTTTCTCAGAGCCCACAGTCTCTCATGTTTCATCTCCCGCTCTGATTTCCCCCAATTCACCCTTCCTTTCCTTCTTCCAATGTCCTCCATGTTTTTCCCTATGTGCCACATGTAAGTGAAACCATATGATAATTGACTCTCTCTGCTTGACTTATTTCACTCCGCATAATCTCTTCCAGTCCTGTCCATGTTGATACAAAAGTTGGGTATTCATCCTTTCTGATGAAGGCATAATATTCCATTGTATATATGGACCAAATCTTCTTTATCCATCTGTCTGTTGAAGGGCATCGTGGCTTTTTCCACAGTTTGGTGATTGTGGCCATTGCTGCTATGAACATTTGGGTACATATGGTCCTTCTTTTCATTACATCTGTATCTGTGGTGTAAACACCCAGCAGTGCAATGGCAGGGTCATAGGGCAGTTCTATTTTTAATTTCTTGAGGAATCCCCACATTGTTTTCCAAAGTGGCTGCACCAACTTGCATTCCCATCAACAGTGTAAGAGAGTTCCCCTTTCTCCCCATCCTCTCCAACATTTGTTGTTTACTGTCTTGTTGATTTTGGCCAGTCTAACTGGTGTAAGGTGGTATTTCAGTGTGGTTTTGATTTGAATCTCCCTGATGGCTAATGCTAATGAACATTTTTTCATGTGTCTGTTCACCATTTGTATGTCTTCTTTGGAGATGCGTCTGTTCATGTCTTCTGCCCATTTTTTGATGTGATTATCTGTTTTGTGAGTGTTGAGTTTGAGGAGTTCTTTATAGATCTTAGATATCAGACCTTTGTCTGTAGTGTCATTTGCGAATATCTTCTCCCATTCTGTGGGTTGCCTGTTTGTTTTGTTGACTGTTTCCTTTGCTGTGCAGAAGTTTTTTATCTTGATGAAGTTCCAAAAGTTCATTTTTGCTTTTGTATCCTTTGCCTTTGGAGACATGTCCTGGAAGAAGTAGCTTTGGCTGATGTTAAAGAGGTTACCGCTTATGTTCTCCTCTAGGATTTTGATAGATTCCTGCCTCATGATCACCAGGACAAGCATGGTACTGGCACAAAAACAGACACACAGACCAGTGGAACAGAGTAGAGATCCCATATATGGACTTGCAACTCTATGGTCAAATAATCTTCGACAAAGCAGGAAAAAATATCCAGTGGAAAAAAAGACCGTCTTGGGACGCCTGGGTGGCTCAGTGAGTGAAGCCTCTGCCTTCAGCTCAGGTCAGGATCTCAGGGTCCTGGGATGGAGTCCCGCATCAGGCTCTCTGCTCAGCGGGGAGCCTGCTTCTCCCTATCCCTTTGCCTGCCTCTCTGCCTACTTGTGATCTCTTTCTCTTTGTCAAATAAATAAAATTTTTAAAAAAAGAGAGAGAAAAGAAAAAAGACAGTCTCTTCAATAAATGGGGCTAGTAAAATTGGACAGCTATATATAGAAGAGTGAAACTCGACCATTCTCTTACATCATACACAAAGATAAACTCAAAATGGATCGATTTCTTGATTTTTCTGTCGCTTCTTTATTGATGTATAGAAATACAATAGATTTCCATACATTGATTTCATGTCCTGTGACTTTACTGAATGTCTCTATCAGTTCTAGCAATGTTTGGGTGGAATCTTTTGTATTTTCTCCATAAAGGATCAAGTCATCTGTAAATTGTGAAAGTTTGACTCCTTCTTTGCCAATTTGGGTGCTTTTTATTTCTTTTATCCTCTGATTGGTGAGGCTAGAACTTCCAGGACTATGTTAAATAACAGTGGTGAGAATGGACATTCCTGACTTGTTCCTGACAGTAGAGGAAAAGCTCTATTTCTCCCCATTGAGGATGATAATACCTGTGTTTTTTCATATACAGCCACTATGATGCTGAGTTATGGTCTCTCTATCCCTACTTTGTTGTGGGGTTTTTATCCAGAATGCGTACAGTACCATGTCAAATGCCCTTTTTATATCTATTGAGGATACCATCTTGTTCTTTTCCTTTCCTTTTGTAGTTTTGTGAATCACGTTGGTTGATTTGCGAATATTGAAACACCCTTACAGCCCAGGAATAAATACCACCTAATTGTGGTGAATGATTCTTTTAATGCACTGTTGGATTCAATTTCCACTATAATTGCTCAAAAAAACTTTCTGCCCCTTTCTCCCTCTCTGGTTCTTCTGGGACTCCTATGATATGAATTTTATTATGCTTATGGAGTTGCTAAGTTCCCAAATTCTGAATTCATGATCCAATATTTTTCTTTCTTTCATGTTCTCATCTTCATTATTTTTCATAATTTTATCTTCTACATTACTTAATTGTTCCTGTGTTTCTGCCATCCTTGTGGGCACAACATCCAGTTTCACATTTCAGTTGCAGTATTTTTTTTTTTTTTTGGCCTGATTAATGTTTGGGTCTTTTATGTCTGGGGTAAGGGAATCCCCGGTGTTTTCTAAGTTTTTCTCAAGCCCAGCTAGTATCCTTAAGATTGTTGTTTCAAATTCTGCATCAGGCATATTACTTAAATCTGTTTCAGTTAGAACTCTGGCTGTGACATTTTCTTGTTCTTTTTTTTTTTTTTTTTTTTTTTTTGCGGGAGGATGATTCCTCTGTCTTGGCATTCCACCTAGGTCTCTGTCTTCTTCTGCATGTTAGGGAAACTTGCTATGTTTCCTGCTTCTGAGAGTAATGGCTTTATTAAGAAGAGGCTGTATACTGTCCAGGGCCTTGCACTTCAGGAAGTCTTTCTGGTGTATGCTATGTGCACTCTGCTGCTGTATTTTGGCTGATTTTTCCCTTACTTCAGTCCTCTGCAGAATTTTTCCTTGTCTGCAGTGGGAAGTGTTTGGATCTTGACCAGAGTGTGTTGAGTTTTAACTAGGTGTGCTCTGGTTTGATTGTTAACAGAGACCTAATGGTATTTCCACTACAGCTGAGTCTTTGCAGCTCTCTATGCTCAGTTGATATGGTGTGTGTGGAGGGTATAGGTTGTGCTGATCTTCTTGGGGAGGGGCCTGCTGCTGCTCTGGCCCACTGCAGAGTGTAGTGGGTGGGGCTTGCTGTAAGTGGTTTAGGCCACCATTGTTGGAGCTGTGCTGCTTACAAATATTAGTTTATTAGAAGGGTGGGAGGAGGGAAGATCACCAGCCCTCTCCCTAGTCCTCGTAGATGGGAGTTTTTACCTGCTGTTATCCAGGAAGCCCTCCCAGAAGAGAGAACAATCTCCTCTCCAGTGCTCCAGGCATCCATTACATCCCTACCTTCGCCCACTTTGTTTCTGAGCTGTCTGCCCATCCAGCAATAGAGTACACTTGTGTTTTATCCCAGGCAGGCTGGCTGAGTTTTAAAACTCCAAACTTTAGGTACCTGGCATGGTGTAGGCCTGTGCTGGTCATCTGGGAGAAGGTCTCACTATGCTGTTGGTGCTGGTTTGTTCCAGAAGGGCAGTCACACCAAAACTCAGAAGCTTGGATTTGGAGGAAAATGCAGCACAAAGCCAGTGTCCAGGTTAGCCACCCTCAGCAGGTTTCTCTGTGCCTATGCTGAGTGGGAGGTATGCATAATCATGCCCATGGGCTCTTTTGTCCCAAGAGAGGCATTGCCACCCCCCCCCCCCAGATACATTCCAAGATATGGGAACTCTCTCCCACTGCATCCCAGGGGATCCTCAGATCATGCCATTGCTCTTAGGCTCTCTGCCCTCCTCCGCAGGAGCATGCAATGCCTGACCAGGCTCCACACCAGCCACAGCATGGACCTCTAAAACTCCAGTCTTTCAGCTCTGTTAGTTGTAAAAACTCACAAAAATCAGCCCATCTGGGTTTCCAAGTCAATGACTTTCAGGAAGTGTTTTCCTTGTGTTGTCCCCTTTGTGTTTCTCTCTCTCTTTCTCTTCTCTCTTCCTGAACATAACACCTACAATTCTTTTCTCCTCCAAATCATGTCTCCACACTTTCTACATTCCACAATGTGGCCTCCTCTTTCCCTCTAGTTGTGCAGTTTTTTCTCTCAATTCTCAGATTTATTTCTTGGGTGTTTAGAATGATTTGATATCTAGCTGCGTTCAAGAGATGATGGAAGCCTAGGGCTTCCTACTATTTTGCCATCTTAGCTCCTCTTCCCTTTCCTACTGCATCATTATGGCATATAGAAATGTAACAGATTTGTGTCATTGACTTTGTATCCTGTGACTTTACTCAATTTGTTTATCAGTTCTAGCAACTTTTGGTGGAATATTTTGAGGTGTTTATATAGAGTATCATATAATCCATAAATAGTTAAAAGCTTGATTTCTTCCTTGCTTATTTCGATGCTTTTTTTTTTTTTTTTTGTCTGCTTGTTGTGGCTAGGATTTCCAATACTATGTCAAATAAAAGTGGTGAGAGTGAATATCCTGGCTTGTTCCTAACAGTAAAGGAGAAGTTCTTAGTTTTTTCCCACTGAGGATAACATTAGTTGTGGGGTTTTCTTATATGACCTTTATTGTATTCAGGCATGTTCCCTCTAACCCTAGGATGTTGAGGATTTTTATCGTGAATGGATGTTTTACTTTGTCAGATATTTTTCTGCATCTGTTGAAATGATCATATGGTTCTTATGTTTTCTTTTATTCATGTGGTGTATCACCTTGTTTGATTTGTGAATAACAAACTACCCCTGCAGCCCAGGATTAAATTCAACTTGTTGCTGGTAAATGATATTTTTAATAAACTGTTGAATTTAGTTTGCTAGTAATTTTGATAAGTTTTGTCTCCATGTTGTCAGGGATGTTGGCCTGTATTTCTCTTTTTTAGTGATGTCTTTATCTGGTTTTGGTATCAGAGTAATGCTGGACTCATAGAATGGTGTTGGAAGTTTTCCTCCCATTTTTATGTTTTGTAATAAGTTGAGAAGAAGTATTAACTCTTCTTTAAATGTCTGGTAGAATTCACCTCTGAAGACACCAGACACTGGACTTTTGTACCGTTGGAGATTTTTTTTTTTTTATTACTGATTCAATTCTTTGCTGGTTTTTAGTCTGTTCATTTTTCTATTTCTTCCAGTTTCAGTTTTGGTAGTATATGTTTCTAGGAATTTTTCCAGTTCTTCCAGGTTCTCTTATTTGTTGGCATATTGTTTTCTATAATATTCTCTTAAAATTGTATTTCTGTGGTGTTTTTTGTTATTTCTTCACTGTCATTTGTGATTTTATTTATATGGGTCCTTTCTCTTTGCTTTTTGATAAGTCTGGCTAGGGGTTTATCAATTTTATTTTTATTTTTTTCAAAGAACCAGCTCCTGGTTTTATTGATCTGATCTACTTTTTTTTTTCCATTTCTATATCATTTATTTCTGCTCAGATCATTATATTTTCCCTTCTCCTGGATTTAGGTTTCATTTGTTGTTCTTTCTTTAGGTCCTTCAGGTGTGAGATTAGGTTGTTCATTTGAGATTTTTTTCTTGCTTCTTGAACTATATTCTTTCCTCTTAGGACCACTTTTGCTGCATCCCAAAGTTTTGAACCATCATGTTTTCATTTTCATTTGTTTCCATGTATTTTTAAATTTATTGTTTGATATCCTGGTAGACTCATTCATTCTTTAGAGTATGTTTTTTAACTTCCATGCATTTGTGTTATTTCTAATTGTTTTCTTGGGGTTGACTACTAGTTTCATAGTATATGTTCAGAAAAGTTGCATATTATGTTTTCAATCTTCCTATGTTTGTTGAGGCCATACTTGTGACCTAGTATGTGTTCTGTTCTGGAGAATGTCCCATGTTTGCTTGAAAAGAAAGCAAGTGTGTATTCTGCTGTATTCTGATGCTTTAGAATAGAATGTTCTGAGTATATCTGTTAAGTCCATCTGTTCTAGTATGTCATTCAAAGGCATGGTCTCCTTGTTGATTTTCTGTTTAAATGATCTGTCTGTCCATTGATGTAAGTGGGGTGTTAAAGTCCCCTAATATTATTGTATTGTCACTTACTTTCTTTATGTTTGTTATTAATTGCTTTACATATTTAGGTGATTTAATGTTGGATACATAAATATTTACAATTGTTAGATCTTCTTGTTTCATTGTCCCCCTTATTATGGTATAATGCCCAGTTGCTTGTTACAGTCTTTGTTTTAAAGTCTAGTTTTGTCTGATATAAGTATTGCTACTCTGGCTTTCTTTTGACATCCATTTGCATGATAATTTTTTCTCCATTTCCTCATTTTCAATCTGTAGGTGCTTTTAGCTATAAAATGAATCTTTTGTAGGCACCATATACATGGGTCTTGTTTTTTTTTTTTTTAACACCCTCTCTTTTGTTTGGAACATTTAGTCCCTTTAATTTCATACTAATTATTCATATATATGTATTTAGTGCCATTTTATTACTTGTTTTGTGATTGTTAATGGAGATACTTTGTTTCTTTCTTGTTTTTTTCACATTTGGTCTTTCCTTTAAATTTTAAGAGTCTCCTTTAATATTTCTTGCGGGGCTGGGTTAGTTGTGATCTCCTGTAGTTTTTGGTTGTCTAGGAAATTCTTTATCTTTCCTATTCTGAATAGAACCTTGCTGGATAGGATATTCTTGGCTGAAGATTTTTTCCATTCAGCATTTTGAATATATCTTGGTACTCCTTTCTGGCTTGCCACGTTTCTGTTGAGAAATCTTCAGCTAGCCTTATGGGTCTTCCTTTCTAAGTTAGGGAATTATTTTCTCTTGTTGCTTATATTTTTTAATTTTTTACCATATTTTGAAAATTTAATTGCAATATGTCTTCAAGTGGCCTGCTTTTGTGAATTTTTGATGGGGATTCTCTCTGCTTCCTGGATCTGGACATTTTTTTCCATCCCTATATTAGGGAAGTTTTGAGCTATTATTTCTTCAAATAAATTTTCTGCCCCCTTTTCTCTTTCTCTTCTAGGATTCTTATGATGTGTTTCTCTTTCTTTTCTAGGATTCCTATGATGTGAATATTATTAAGTTTGGTGGAGTCACTGAGTTCCTCCTTTTGTTGCATTATTTTTCTTTCTCCCTTTTGTTGAGCTCCATTACTTTCCATTCCTTTGTCTTCTAGGTCACAAATTCATTACTGTGCTTATTCCAGCCTACTGTTCAGTGCATCAAGCCTGTTTCCAATCTTGTGTTTTGCATTCTTCATCTCTGACTGACTCTTTTTAACTCTTTTATCTCTGTGGTAAGGTTCTCACTGATGGCTTCTATTGTCTTCTTATGCCCAGTGAGAATCCTTACGATTGTTTCTTTAAATTCTCCATCAGTAATGTTACTTATATCTGTTTCACTTAGATCTCTGGTTATGACCATTATTGTTCTTCCATTTGTGATGAATTCCTCCATTTTGGCTTTTTTTTTTCTATGTCTCTGCCTTCTTCTGTATTTTTTTGAATCTCTTGCTCCTGAAAGTAATGGCCTTATGAAAAAGAGGTCATGTAGTGTCCAAAGCTTGGTGCTTCAGGGAGTGTCTCTGGTGTGTACTGCATGTGCTCGGTTGTTGTATTTTGGCTGCTCTGTCCTTCAGGCCAGTCTTCTGTATGGGCTCTCCTTGCCTGCTATGGGAAATTTTTGATCTGTGACCTGAATGTGGTGAGTTTTAATTAGGTGTTCTCTGGTCTGCTTGCGACATGAGACCTCACACTTTCATGGGAACTAAGGCACTTCAGAACTCTCTGGTCTGAAAACATGATGCAGGCAGGGGTTTTTACTGATCTTCTCTGGGAGGGTCTACCGTGCTGGTACTGAGGCAAATTTGCCTACAAGGGGCAGTCCCACCAGTGGGGTGCGGAACTTGGTGCAAGCAAGTTAATCAGCCGGTGTCAGCACTGTGTTGCTTCCTGCAAGTGGTTCCCTCTTTATACTGAGAGGCAGGGGAGGGAGACAGTGCCAGCCATTTCCTTTATTCCTTGAGAGGTGTCTCTGTGAAAGCTGCATCTCTCAGGGATAGGCATCAAGAGAGTGAATTATCTCCCTGCTGTTTGCCCCAGACGTTTTTTTGTTTGTTTGTTTGGATTTCTGTTTTAATGCTGTCTCCCCCTGGGTATTTTTGCCTGCCTTGTCTCCAGGTGCAGCACAGTGTCCTCCCAGATTTATCCCAGTCAAGCCTTCTGCCCTTTTTAAAACTCAAGGCTTTAGAAAAGTGGTGTTGGAAGAGCTTCTGCTGGTCTTCAGTGGGCGGGGCCCACTATACTGGGACTGAGGAAAAGTTGACTGAGAAGGGCAGTCCCACCAGAGCACAGATGTATGGGGCTTGATGTAAGCAAGTTACACAGCCTATGTCCAAGCTGCGTTGTTTCCTACAGGTGGTTCTCTGTTTATGCTGAGGGTCAGGGGAGGGAAATGGCACCAGCCAGCTCCTTTCTTCCCAGAGAGGAATCTCTCTGATAGCTACCTCTCAGGGATGTGCTCTGGGACTAATGCATATTTAACCCTCTGTGTGCCTCAGGTGTTCAGACCACTGTTTCCACGTTGTCTGCCCCTGGGTTTTTTGCCTGCCTCCTCTCCAAGAGTAAGGCACTAGCTTCTGAGTTTTATCCCAGCCAAGCCTACTGACCTTTAAAACTCCAGTCTTTAAGCCCTTCTCGTCGCCAGAACTCACAAAATCAGCTCCTCTCATTTTTCCAGCCCCTAGCTTTGGGGAAACATTCTCCTTGTGCATTCCCCTTCATGTTTCTCTCTCTCACCCTTCTCCTTTTACCACAATTCCCTCCCCTCCGTAACATCCTGATCCTCTTCTCCCCCCAAATAGGTCTAAACACTCCCTACCTTCTTTGATGTGGCCCCTTATCTCCTTTTAGTTCTGGATTTTTTTCTGTCAGTCTTCAGATACATTTCTAGAGTATGTAGGGTGATTTGACAGTTATCTAGTTGTGTTCATGTGACTTGAGAAGCCTAGGGTCTTCCGACTCCACTGGTATCTTCTCTTTCTCTAGTCTATTCACTTTTTTAAAAGATTTTATTTATTTATGTGAGAGAGAGAGAGAAAGAGAGCATGAGCAGGGATAGGGGCAGAGGAAGAGGAAGAAGCAAACTCCCTGCTCAGCAGGGAGCCCAACTCAGGCTGGATCCCAGGACCCTGGGATCATGACCTGAGCCTAAGGCAGATGGTTAACCAACTGAGCCACTCAGGTGCCCCATCTGTGCACTTTTAAAGTATAAGTCACATATACTTCACGGCAAGCCTGAGATAAGTAACACTATTTTGCTTTAAATTCCTGTTTTCTGTGACCATAAACTTTTGTATGCATTCTACTTCCAGACTCAATTTTCTTAGTATCTGTAACTGATACTCTTTCTTCTGTACCAATACCAAAAACACTATGTGCCCCATTAGTAGTTGGTCTAGTTTGAAGCCTTTTCTGCTATTAGCCTGGCCAAAGTCAGTCATTCAATGAAACCATGGCTAGCCATCCTCTGACATATGACTGTGCTCTCTGTGTGGTCATTTTTGGATGATAACATAAATAACGGTTTAATATCTTTGATTAGATCAACTGGGATTTAAATCTTAGATCCAGAATTTTCTAGCTTTTTAATCTTGTGCTCAGTTTTTAATCTGTAAAATGAAATTAGTAACAGTAATTATCATCATAGGGCTATTATGAGAATAGCAATCATTTTACATGTATTTAGCATGCAATCTTGACATGTAATGACAGTTCATAAACTATGGATAGTATTCATATTCATTGTTCCGTGTTTTTATTGAACACTGAACTTCACTGGATTATGTTCTGTTTGTAATATTCCTGATTTGTAAGTGGAGCTGTCTGTTTGAAAAGAGATACTTATTTAAAAAACAAACAAAATTTTCCTTTTGAGAATTTCTTCTGCCAAAAAAATGAATATTCTCTAAATAATAACTCAGCATCCACACATCAATAATAATGCATTTAGGAAAAAAAAGCTCATTTTATATTGCGGAGTGTAAATATTTAAGACCTTGATATGATTTGGGGAAAAGAAGAGCATTAGGATTATAAAAACAAAGTTCAGAATCAATTAATGGAGTATTCAACTTGCCTCAGTGCCATTGTCAAAAGAATCTAACTTTTAAATTAAAAATGGATGTGATAATAATTAACATTGCTAACTAGAAATGAGAACATATTTAAGAAAGTTTTCGATTAGAGACCTAAAAAGCCATAACTTTATATTATGTGCTTTCAGGTTCCTGGTCTGATTCAATATCTTTAGACTTTCTAACGGAGTTTTTCTGTTTGGTAGTTTCCATATTTTTAAATTCTTGATTAACACATTTATAGTAACACATTTATACTGAAAGCTTCTATATGTGAAAGGCATTTACTAAGTATCAAGACACATGCCAAAAAAAAAAAAATGCCTAGTCTCAAGGAGCTTATCATCTAGAGCTATAGAAGATTTATGAATGTATGAAAAGCTAAAATAATACTGAGAACAGAAATCTAGAAAAAGGTGAGTTGCTATGAGGCAATATGATTTAATCACATTTAATATCAGAATGAGTAATAAAGGAAAGAGGTTTCAGAAAAGTTCAGAGGAGGCATGTGAATTTGGGCTAAAGTGACCTGGAAAAGTGACCCGGAAAAGCCTTTCTTCTGGGAGAAAGGATTGAAGCTACTTTTAATACGTAAGTAGGATTTTGGTTGTCTCAAACATCTTTAAATTATTCTAAAAATGTCCTATTTTGGTCTTTTTTTCCCCATTTTATCTTAATATGAATGTCCTAAAAGGCTTTCAAAATTTCAAGTGAACAAAGCAGGATCAAAGGGCTAGAAACTGGAAGATGTATATCTAACAAATAAAGTTTCTTGCCGCTCTTATTTATAGCTCTTGAGAATTCTGTAATTTCAGTCCCCACATCTCTTTTCGTCACCCTCTCAGAATTTTCCTGGGGATTCCCATTTACAAAGAATAACTTCATTTCTCAGTTCTCATAAAAATGTTTGGGCAAATGGTTGAAATTTACCCAGGCTTCAAGTCATACTGATTGGAAAATGGGAAACTGCCTTAATTGACAGGAATACTAATTCACAAGGGTGGTAGATAAATGGTAAAATGGTATATAAAATATGTGCTTATTTATTATTTTTGTCGTTGCTGACAGTACACAGCTTGCCATTGCTTTTGTCTTTTTAAGCCATTAATTTTGAGTTACCTGAGTCAGATGCAAATTGACTCCCTCCTCTTTTTTGGGGGGGGGTTCCAGATTCTGTTTAGAAGGCTGTAAATATGTGGTGGTCTTGGTATAACATGAAAGTACCTGCATTTGGGTATTTGCATCATAAAGATTAAAGCTATCATGTACTGTTGATCAGTAGTTTATTCTGTTGGGAATCCTCAGAGGTGAAAATGCTCCTATTTGGGCAAAGTTGACATGGACCTATTATCACTTTATGTTGAGAATAAATTAATATCCAAGTTGCCATTGGATTGAGCCCTGATAAATGTACAATTTCTGTTCTTATGAATCTCCTGCTTGGTATGTGAAAATGAAACCAGTTAGTGGAAACAGTGCTTATTATGGGAAATTAAACTTCTTGAGAGCTTTGAGAATTGAGACCTTTAAGTTCTATTTGAAATTTGGGGAGGGTTACATAGCCCTCTAAATAATTCAAAACTATCCCAAGTTAGCCCAAGCATTAGTATCATTTCAAATTTCCCATAAGCTGTAAATGAAGATCTGATTTCACATGAGTGACACATTTGTCATAATAGAAAAATTAAGTTTATATCCTGTATGAACTTGATTAATGATGCAGTCACCCTATACTCTAGAAAAAAAAAACAGTATTGCATTAAAAAAACTAATATTCAATTAACAGTTAAGTTTTCATGAAATTAAGTAACATGAAATACTAATGGCTAAATGCCTTATAGGATATATACATTGCAATATAAAAACATTGTGCAGTACCTTTTTATTTAAACAATTGATGTTGATGTTCATATTGTGATTGACATGGATAAAAAAGAAAAATTTATAAATACTGTGTGTATATATGTGTGTGTTGTCTGTCATTCAATTAAGAACTATTTTCTTGGGTAGAAAGGATTTTAGTAATAATAATAAATCCATTTGTTGTGTTTGGCCATAATTTAAAAAGTTGTTATTCTGAATCCAAAAATGAGAAAAAAACATAAATATCGTGATTTAATGAAAGACTGTCTTTGTTATAAGTAAATTTGAGAAATCATGAATTAGAACTATGCTTAGTTGAAATAAAAACAATTTTTATTTTCCCACAAAATACCAAAGACATTTCATGTATATTCTTATTTGTATATTTATTTCCAACTTTTGTTAAACATGTACTTTGTGTATAAAAATAAGGTAGGAAAAAAAATAAATAAGGTAGGAATATATCCATTGAAAGTGAAAAATATTGTGCATATAATGAAAATTTTGTAAGTAAAATTTATTTCACTAGAAAAAACACCAAGCAAAGCATTATTTAAAGATTTTTATATTGGTCAACTTTAAATCCTAGTCACTTTATACCTGTCAATCTTAAATCATATTCACCTGTCTAGAATTGTTCAGTTTTGTCTCGCCTTTGCATGATATTTTTTCTGAATCCAAGATTTACTTTCCTGTGATTCTTCATGTGAAAGTATAGCTATTATATTTGTAATATTATAACCATTTCCCTAGCTGTTAGTGCATCATGTGATCTAACATCAGATCCTGAAGCAGAAACAAAAAATTAGGGGGACACTTAGAAAAATTTGAATGAGGTCTGTAAATTAAAATATTGTATCACTGTTAATATCTTGATTTGATTATTAGAATTTGGTTATATAATATGTTAATTTGTGGAAAACCTGGGCAAATGTATATAGGAATTCTTTGTACTACTTTTGCAACTTTTGTGTTAGTCTGAAATTAATCCAAATTCACAAGTAAAAAAATTAAAAAATAAAAACAAAAGTAAGGGGACCTCTTTCTTTTAGAGTCAGGGCCAGTGAGTAAATGGAAGTTGTTAATTTTCATGGCTAAGTTTTTCAAAAGCTTCAAAGCCTACCATCTTTGATGATATCACATTGTAATCTTCTGTTTTACAGATTTTGGCTAATCTATAAACTAACACCTCACCTCTGCTTATTGCCATGTAAAGCCTTTTCTTCAAGAGAAGATATAAAACATGTATTTCCCAGTATTGGCTGTACAGAATGCTGATATGCACTTAATATTTTAGGAAACAAGATGAAAAATAACCTCACCACTCATAGAGAGGGTTTATATTGGACATCACTATGCAAATAATATTGCCTTTTTTCATCTCAGATATGTCTTTTCATAATTTTCATTTCACAAGGAGCTAAGGTACAGTTTGAAAGTATGACAGGACTAGCAATCAACTAGTGAGGAAAGCTTCATTCAACATTTTAAAGTAAAAGTTGAAAAAAAGATGACCAACTTAACCACATTCTCAGTGCTCAAAAAAATACAAAAGGCAAAAATATGCAAAAGGCAGAAACTTTTTTTTTTTTTTGGTTAAGCGAGACTTCTATACCCCTGTTATGTGGTGACAGATGTAGATATACTCATACACATAGCATAATGTTTAAACTTGTCACTATGTTGTACACCTGAAACTAATGTAACATTCTGTGTTAATTATACTCAATTTAAAACAAAAATTAGGGGCGCCTGGGTGGCTCAGTGGGCTAAAGCCTCTGCCTTTGGTTCGGGACATGATCTCAGGGTCCTGGGATCGAGCCCCACGTCGGACTCTTTGTTCAGTGGGGAGGCTGCTTCCCCCTCTCTCTCTGCCTACCTCTCTGCCTACTTGTGATCTCTCTCTTTTTCTGTCAAATGGATGGATAAAATTTTAAAAAAAAATTAAAAGGGAGATACTTCTTAGGAGCTTGGGCAGATGGCAAAGTAGGAGAACTGTGAGCTCTCCTGTCCCACATTTTCAACTAGGTATCTTCCACATCCAAGTCAAGAAACCAGAGAGCAATCCAAAGACTGGAAGAAAAAACTCCACAACTAAATATAGAGAAGAAGCAGCAGCTGAAAGTTTCGAAAGGTCAGAAAGGCAAGGTGAGGCTGCCCACAGGAGGGGGGGAATGTTTATGTGTGAAGAAGGCAGAGAAATGGGAGTTCCCACAGGGAAGATTAATTCCAATAACATGTGGCTTTAAAAATCAAAGGGGCTGTATTCTGTGAGTTTATAAAATCAGTGGAACTTAGAGTCTAGAGCTTAAAAAGTTTGCTGACTCAGCATTGGGTGACCAAGAAGGGTGAGTAATAGCTGTGTCATGGCCCTTAAAGAGACAGCAGCCTGCAGAGAGAGAGGCAACAACAACAAAATGGCAACTTGCCATTTGTAACTACATGGATGGAGCTAGAAAGTGTTATGCTAAGCAAAATAAGTCAGCCAGAGAAAGATAAATGCCATATGATTTCAGTCATATGTGGAATTTAAAAAAACAAAACAAAACAAAATGAACAATTGAAGAGAGAGAGAGAGAGAGATGAGGCAAACCAAGAAAGAGATTCTTAACTATAGAGAACAAACTAATGGTTACCAGAGGGGAGGTGGGGGGGATTGATGAAATAGCTGATGGGGATTAAGGAGTGCATTTGTCATAATGGGCACTGGGTGATTAATATAAAAAGTTAAAAAATAAAAATTTTAAAAATAGCAGTTTGCACAACCCCAGGGGCAAATGGAAGAAAAGAACTATTCATACTGATTTCAGAGTGTGTTGGTAACTTCTCCAAAACTGAGGAGCTGACAGGTGGTATTTTCCTCCCTGCTACACAGGATAAACATAGAGCCACCTGAAAGAGGCCTGGCTGCATGTTTTTTGATCATAAAACTATGAAACTAGAAGTAACCACGAGAAAAGATTTGGAAAGACCACAAATGCATGGAGGTTAAACAACCTGCTACTGAACAATGAATGGGTCAAAGAGAAAATAAAAGAGACATAAAAAATTACATGGAAACAAATGAAAATGAAACACAACAGTTCAAAAGCAAAAATGTAAGTGGGAAGCTTATAGAAATATAATACTGCCTCAAGAAGCAAGAAAAATCTCAAATAAACCACTTAACTTACCTTGCACATGAAGGAGCTACAAGAACAACAACAAGAAAACTTAAACCAACAGAAGGAATAAAAGAATAATGATTAATGATTAGAGCAGAAATAAATGATACAGAAACAAGAAAAAAATAGAATACACCAATGCAACTGGGATCTTGTTCTTTGAAAAAAAAAATCAGTAAAATTGATCAACCTCTAGCCACACTTATCAAAAAAAAAGGTAAATGAGTCAAATAAATAAAATTAAAAATGAGAGAGGAATAACAACCAACACCACAGATATACAAAAATTGTGAGAGAGTACTATGAAAAACAATATGCCAACAAATTGGACAACCTGAAAGAAATGGATACATGTCTAGAAACATATAAACTACCAAAACTAAAACAGGAAGAACTAGAAAACTTGAACAGACTAAAAATCTGAAAAGAAATTGAGTCAGTAATCCAAAAATTCCCAACAAATAAGAGTCCAGGACCAGTTAGCTTCACAGATAAATTCTACCTAACATTTAAAGAAGAATTAAAATCTATTTTTCTTAAACTATTACAAAAAAATAGAAAAGGAAGTAAAATTTCCAAATTCATTCTATGAAATCGACATTACTCTTAAACCAAAACCAGATAAAAACAGCCCTATAAAAGGGACCCACAGGCCAATATCCCTGATGAATATAGATGCAAAAATTCTCAACAAAATACTAGCAAACTGAATTCAAAAATATTTTTAAAAAATCAGGCACCATAACCAAGTGAGCTTAATTCCTGGGATACAAGGATAGCTCAATACTTGCAATCAATCAATGTCATATATGACCTAAATAAGAGAAAGGATAAGAACCATGTGTTCTGTTCCATTGATGGAGAAAAAGCCTTTGACAAAGTATAATATCCATTCATGGTAAAAAACCCTCAATAAAATAGGCTTTGAGGAAATATACCTTAACATAGTAAAGGCTATCTATGAAACCCCCCATCATCCTTATTGGGGAAAACTGAGAGCTTTTCCCCTAAGCTCAGAAGTAAGGTAAGGGTGTCCACTCTCACCACTTTTATTCAAATACTACTGGAAGTTTTAGCTACAACAATCAGAAAATGAAAAGAAATAAATGGTATCCAAATTGGTAAGGAAGAAATAAAACTTTCACTATTTGCCAATGGCATATTGTATATAGAAAATCTTTAAGACACCACCAAAAAGCTGCTAAAACTGATAAATGAATTCAGCAAAGCCACACAATACAAAACCAATTTATAGAAGTCTGTTGCATTTCTGTACACAAGTAATGAAGCAGCAGAAAGAGAAATAAGGAAAACAATTCAGTTTATGGTTCCAAGACGGTTGGTAGCATCAGACTAAGAGAAGTCGAGGCTCCTTTCATTCCATGAAAACAAACAGATAACTATAAAATTATTCTAAATACCCCCAAAATTGACCTGGAGTTTGATGGATGAAATTCCACAAATAAAGTGAAGAAGGAAATTATCCAGAATAGACTCAGGCTGGCAGACCCCAGTAGATGAAAAGTTAGTAACAATAGCTAGATAACTAGAAGCCCCGCTGGAAGCAAGAGATAACTAGCTTTTTTGCTTCTGTAAATAGCTCCCTGTCTACCCTAACCACTGTTCCTGCCTAAAGCATCACCCCCGTACCCCCAGTTTAAACCCACCTACCAGTAGTCAGCATAGTCCTTGGAACCAGACCTTTTGCACTCCCCTATTAAAAGCTCTATAACCCCACTTCCCCAGGCACAGAATTTTAAGCATGAGCTCCTCTGGGTCCCCTGGCATAAAATAAACCCGAATTCTCCTACTTCTCTGAGTGTCACTTGGTTTCTTGCTGGTCTGATAATTTTCCACAACAAAAGAAGAAGCTACATCCAAGAAGATAAGAAAAGCAGACACACAGTTCAGGGGAGAAATGGACCTCTTGTACTGTGGAGAGGATGGAGCTGTAGTTGCAGAGAACAAGAGAGAGAAGAGCCCACAGGGGAATATAGAAGGAGAAATTTTCCCCAGAGCAATTGGCTTAGAAAATGAGAGGGCCTGATTATCTGAATTCTTGACACCAGCGAGACTTAAAACCTTGAGTTATAAAGGTCACAGGACTCCTCTGGGAAAGAGTCCTGAGGGCACTGCCCTGCTCCAGGAGAAAAGGTGGAAAAGAACTGAGGGACAGATGACAGGGAAATGGCAATCATTTTCTTTTTCTTTAAAGATTTTATTTATTCATTTAAGATAGAGTGAGAAAGAGAGCACAAGTAGGGAGAGTGTTAGGCAGAGGGAGAAGCGGGCTCCCTGTTGAGCAGAGTCTCGATGTGGGGCTTAATTCCAGGATGCTGGGATCATGACCTGAGCTGAAGGCAGCCACTTAACTGACTGAGACACCCAGGCACCCCAGGAAACAGTGATCTAAAGAATGCCTGGAACACGCAGTACACAGAGTATTTGCTCTTTTCAGAGCTCATCCCTGAGAGACAATGCCCACAGATTTTTCTCTCTGGGAGTAAAAGACCTAGTTGGCAGCATTTCCCTCTCCCACCCCTCAGCATAAACACAGAAGCACTTGAAGAAAGCAGTGCACCTTAGATATTGGCTGTCTAAGTTGCTTACACCAAGTCTCAAACCCTGCACTCTGGTGGGATTGCCCTTTGCAGCCAAGCTTGCTTCAGTCCCAGCATGATGGGCCCCTCCTCCACAAGAACAGCGCAAGCCCCAACCTATACCACATCTCTAAAGCATGGAGTTTTAATGGTCTGCAGGCTTGGTCAGGATAGAGACTAAAGGACACTGCACTGGTCATGGAGAGAAGGCAGGGACATAAAACCCTAGTGGAGAGAGCTTGTAAACAGCAATCTGAGAAATGCCTGGGGCACACAGTGAGGAGAGTATTCACCTTTCTTGGAGAGTGTAACTGGGAGGCAGCTTTCATGGAGATGGCACTTCAGGAACAGAAGAACTGGCTCCCATCCTCCCCCTTGGGTGGCCTTCAGCATAAACACAGAACCAACTGCAAGAATCACTGCACTGCTGATGCCGTCTGCCTAACATGCTTATAGGGCACACAAACCTGCATTCTGGTGGGAGTGCCCCACTCAGGCAAACTTGCCTCAAAAGCAGCACATTTGGCCCTCCCCTAAAGACCAGCATAAACCCATGCCCACACCACATGTTCAGATCAGAGAGTACCCCAGGGATTCAGTTCTAGTGGACATGACATCAGATCTCATTTCACAATTAGAACAGAACACACCTAGTTAAAACTTGCCACACTCAGGCCAGGGATGAAACAGTGCTCACTGTAGGCAAGGAAAGCCTCTGCAGTTGACTGGCCTGAAGGACAGAACAGTCAAAACACTGGGGCAGAGTAACTGTAGCAGATACAGATACAGTCTGTACACCAGATACAGTCACTGAAGTGGCAGGTCCTGGGCACTATAAGAACTCTTCTTCATAAGGCCATTACATTCAGTATCAGGAGACAGAACTAGGTTTGCCAACATCCACAGGAAGGCAGAGACATAGAAATCTTTACCAGCAAGTAACAATAGCTAGATAACTACAATTAAGCAACCTGGAAGAAATGGATGCCTTCCTGGAAACTTATGAACTACTGTGACTGAAAGAGGATGAAATAGACAATCTGAGTAGACTCATAACCAGCAAGGAAATTGAAGCAGTAATTAAAAACCTCCCTAAAAACGAGTCCAGGGACAGATGTCTTCCCAGGGGAATTCTACCAAATATGTAAAGAAGAAATAATACCTCTTCTACTGAATCTGTTTCAAAAAAAAAGAAACAAAAGGAAAACTTCCAAACTCCATCTATGAGGCCAGCATTACCCTGATCCCCAAACCAGGCAAAGACCTCACCAAAAAGGAGAATTACAGACCAATATACCTGATGAATATGGTTGCCAAAATACCCAACAAGATCCTAACCAATAGGATCCAACAGTACATTAAAATGATTATCCAGGAATTCTTGGGGCAAGATGGTGGAGAAGTAGGAGATCCTGTTGCAACCAGTCCCCAAAAGTGAGCTGGATATCTACCAAAACACGCTGAACACCCATGAAATCACCCTGAGGAGCAAGATTTCTCATCTCTGGATCTCTCCAAGAGCAGAAGACAGCAGTGGAAAGGTAAAAGCAAAGTGGGAACACTTGAACCAATATCGGAGGATAAAGAAAAGGGGGAGGGAGCCACCAGAAGCAATCCAAGGAGAGTAATACCCCAAAGGAAGTGCCCAGTGGTTGGGGACCAGCATTAACTTAGAGTCCAGTTAAAAACACTTAAAAAGAGCAAAATGTTCTGAGGAGCAACTAGTGGAAAGGGGTGGTCGCAGCCACCGGCCTGGGCCCATGGTCCCAGGTAGGAGCACCCCAAAGTGAGACTGGTGGGTAGATCCAGTCCGGGTTCCTGAACCTGCAGCTTTCCGTTCTCTGCAACAATCTGTGGGCCGGGCACGCACCCGCAAGCACCTTTAGAGAGTCTGCTGTGGTCCAGGAGCCGCAGCTTTTCTCTGGGTGCGCCTGCGACATTTGCGACCCGCTGCAGGGCCTGGGGGATCCCAGCCGGCCCCAGAGAGAATGCCGGGAAGTGGCCTAACCACCCTGGTCCCCACACACAGAGCTGCAGAAAGGCGGCTGGGGTCCCAACATTCGGGGCCTGCCACAGGCCCCAGAGAGAAGGTGGCCTATCTCCTGGGTCCCCACTTGCGGAGCCACAGAAAGGCGGCTACAGTTGCAAGCGACCTCTGACAGGCTGCACTGTGAGCAGAAATTTTGCAGAGGAGATTGTGTGTACTGAACCTCACAGAAGGGAGCAGAGACTCGGGCTTCCTGCGACACAGAGGTCTGAGTGTTTCTGGGCAGATTCATTGCTTGGACTCTGTGAAAAGGTGAAAAAGAAGGCCAAAAACCTTCAGGGAGCGAAAGACTGAGAAACCGGTTTCTGCAGAGCTCAACCCCTTGACTGGGGGGCAGGGTTACTCAACCCAAGCAAGACTGACTGGAAAACAACGCGGCAGGCCCCTCCCCCCGAAGACAATTCAATAAACAAAAGGACTATAACCACAGGGTCCCCATAAAATTTTAAATCCCCAACACCAGAGGAAATCAATACATTAAGCTCCTGGTAATACCCTCAAACCTGTATATTTCATAGATACAAGGTTTTTTTTTCTCTTTTTTATTCTCTCTTTTTTTTATTCACTTGCTTTCACATTTCTTTTTTTTTTTTTTTTTAACTACTTAACATTACAACCAGAGGTTTAATACAACTATAAACAAAGGAGGACCTGAAAAAATCTTCCTCGCCTGCGAGGAGTTATAAAAACCTCTCATCTTATCCTTCGTCAGTGTTTCTACATGTTTGCTTTTGTTCTGGTATTATATAAATCTTATTCTTGGGGTTTATTCTGCTAGGTTCTTTTATTTCTTGTCATTTATTCGTGTTGGTCTATATGTTTGTTTACATACCTTATAAATCTTATTTTGGGGGCCCATTCTGGCTGGAATTTCCTCTTTTTCTTTTTCTCTCTATCTTTTTTTATCCTTATTCTTTCTTTTTGGTGGTGAATCCCAATTGTTCCAAAACCTTCCAGGGTGCACCCTGCCTGGATCATGGGCGATATATCCAGCTATACATCCTCTCATCCACTTCTCATCAAAATGACTAGGAGGAGGAACACCCAACAGAAGAAAAACCCAGAGACTACACCCTCTCCCTCAGAACTATTGGACATGGATATAAACAGTATGTCAGAAAGGGAATTCAGGATGACAATTATCCAGGCAATGGCTAGGATGGAGAAAAACATTATAGAATCTCTAAGGGAAGAAATAAGATCCAGTATAGCTGATGCAAGAAACTCTATCAATGAGATCCAATCCAATCTAAATAGTCTAACAGCTAGAGTTATGGAGACAGAGGATAGAATTAGTGATCTAGAGGATAAAATGGTTGAGAAGAAAGGTCAGGAGGAGAGCTGGAACAAACTGCTCAGGAATCATGAGAACAGACTTAGGGAAATAAATGACACCATGAAACGTCACAACCTCAGAATCATTGGCATCCCAGAGCTCGTAGAGAAAGACAGAAGACTAGAAAATATAGCTGACCAGATTCTGAATGAAAATTTCCCCAATCTGGGGAATGGAGCAAGTTTTCATGTCCTAGAAGCGGAAAGAACACCTGTCAAGATTAATGAGTCTAGAAAAACACCCAGACACATAATCTTAAAATGTGCAAAATGTAATTTTAGACAGGAGGTTCTGAGGGCATCTAGGGGGAAGAGATTCCTTATATACGGAGGAAAGCCCATCAGAATAACGTCAGACTTGTCCACAGAAACCTGGTAAGCCAGAAAGGGCTGGCATGATATATTCAGGGCACTAAACGACAAGAACATGCAGCCAGGAATACTTTATCCAGCAAGGCTGACATTCAAAATGGATGGAGAGATAAAGGCCTTCCAGGACTGGCAAGGATTAAAAGAGTATGTGACCACCAAGCCTGCACTCCAGGAAATATTAAAGGGGGTTCTATAAAAGTAGAAAAAACATATGAGTGACTTAGAACAGAAATTTTAAGATCTAGAAAGAACTCCTCAAACTCAACACTCACAAAACAGATAATCACATCAAAAAATGGGCAGAAGACATGAACAGACACTTCTCCAAAGAAGACATACAAATGGCTAACAGACACATGAAAAAATGTTCATTATCTTTAGCCATCAGGGAGATTCAAATCAAAATCACACTGAGATACCACCTTACACCAGTTAGAATGGCCCAAATCAACAAGACAGTAAAGAACAAATGTTGGAGAGGATGTGGAGAAAGGGGAACCCTCCTCCACTGTTGGTGGGAATGCAAGTTGGTGCAGCCACTTTGGAAAACAGTGGGGAGATTGTTCAAGAAATTAAAAATAGAGCTACCCTATGACCCTGCAATTGCACTACTGCGTGTTTACCAGTAGCAGATGCAGTACAAAGAAGGGCCACATGTACCCCAATGTTCATAGCAGCAATGGCCACAATCGCCAAACTGTGGAAAAAGCCTAAGTGCCCTTCAACAGATGAATGGATAAAGAAGATATGGTCCATATATACAATGGAATATCATGCCTTCATCAGAAAGGATGAATACCCAACTTTTGTATCAACATGGACGGGACTGGCAGAGATTATGCAGAGTGAAAATATCAAGTGGAGAGAATCAATTATCATGGAGGGCATTGTGAGAAGGAAAGGAAGCGTGAATGGGGGGAAATTGGAGGGGGAGATGGACCACAAGAGACTGTGGACTCTGAGCAACAAACTGAGGGTTTTGGAGGGGTGGGGGTGGGGTGTTGGGCTAGCCTGGTCGTGGGAGTTGAGGAGGGCAGGTATTGCATGGAACACTGGGTGTGGTGCATGAACAATTAATCTTGTAACACTAAAAAGATAAAATATTTGGGGAAGAAAAACACAACTTTGGTGTTTCCTTGGCTTATATCACTCATTGTAATTCATTGTAGGCTCATCCAATTTGTTTCAAGTGGCAGGACTGTCTTTTTAAAAGATCAAAAGTAGTCTATTTTTGGTGTGTGTACTACATTTTTTTAATCTATTAGTTGCTCATTTGTCAGATATGAGAAACAATAATATTCACCTTAAGTGGTTATAATGAAGATGACACGAGGCCATTTCTTAACTTCCTAACACAGTGTTCAACTAATAATTTCTACATTTAATGTTAGTTATTACTGAGGTTATTACTGTCAAGTAAACATGGGATTTAGACTGCAGTCTAAAAATGGTTTTGCAGGTAAGTGTCCTTGATCAAGGTAATTTTCTTGTCTGGAAAATGGGGATGATAATGATGTTTTATTTTTTTAAGTTTTTACTTAAATTCCAGATGGTTACCAACAGTGCAATATTAGTTTCAGGTGTTGAATTTAGTGATTTGTCACTTACATATAAAATCAAGTGCTTATCATCCATCACCCATTTACCACAAACACCCACCCATCTCCACTCCAATAACTCTCACTTTGTTCTTTATATTTAGGAGTCAGTTTTCTGGTTTGCCTCTCTCATTTTTCCCCCATGAGCATTTGTTTTGTTTCTTAAATTCCACATATGAGTGAAATCATATGGTATTTGTCTTTCTCTGACTGACTTATTTCTCATAGCATAATACTCTCCAGCTCCATCCACATTGTTGCAAATGGCAAGATTTCACTCTTTTTTTATGACTAATATTCCACTGTAAAGGTATACACTACTACTTTATCCATTTATCAGTTAGTGAACGTTTGGGCTCTTTCCATTATTTATCTATTGTTGATAATGTTGCTATAAAGATCAGATACATATACCCCTTTGAATATTTATGTATTCTTTGGGTAAATACTTAGTAGTTCAATTGCTGAATCATAGGCTAGTTCTATTTTTTTAAAACTTTTTGAGGAATCTCCATAGCTTTTCATCTTGATGAAGTCTCAATAGTTTCTTTTTGCTTTTGTCTTCACCACCTCAAGATATATATATATTTATATTTATATAAAGAAGTTGCTACAGTTGATGTCAAAGGTGTTAGTGACTGTTCTCCTCTAGGATTTTGATGGATTCCAGTCTCAAATTTAGATATTTTATCCCTTTTGAGTGTATTTTTGTGCATAGTGTAAAGAAGTGGTCCAGTTGCTTTCTTTTATATGTAACTGTCTACTTTTCCCAACACCATTTGTTGAAGAGAATGTCTTTCTTCCATTGGATATTCTTTCCTATAATTTTTGAAGGTTAGTTGAACATATAGTTGTGGGTCCATTTCTGGGTTTTCTATTTGTTCTATTGATCTGTGGGGGTTTTTGTGCCAGTACTATACTATTGTGATCACTACAGCTTTGTAATATAATTTGAAATCCAGAATTGTGATGTCTCTAGCTTTACTTCTCCCCTCCCCAAGATTGCTTTAACTATTCAGGGTCTTTGTGGTTCCATTCAAATTTTAGCATTATTTTTTCTACCTATATGATAAATTTTGTGGCATTTTCATAGGGATTTCATTAAATGTGTTGACTGTTAAAAAAATATTTGTTTTTCCAATCCATAAGCATGGAATGTTTTTCCATTTCTTTGTGCCATCTTCAATTTCTTTCATCAGTTTTTAATACTTTTCAGAGTACAGCTGTTTACCTCTTCAGTTAGGTTTATTCCTAGATATCTTATGGTTTCTGGTGCAACTGTAAATGGAATTGATACCTTGATTTCTCTTTCTGATGTTTCCTTATTGGTGTATAGAAATGTAACAGATTTCTGTATGATTTTTTTATCCTGTGACTTTACTCAACCTGTGTGTCAGTTCTATCAAATTTTGGTGGAGTTTTTGGGTTTTCTATACAGAATATCATGTCATCTGCAAATAGTGAATGTTTTACTTCTGCCATCCCCTTCTTGTTCATGACCATAAGAAAAGCTCTGTTTTTGCCAATTGAAAATGATTTTACCCTTGGATCTTTCATATATAGCCTTTATTATGTTGAGATATGTTCTCTCTACCCTTACTTTGTTGAGGGTTTTTATCATGAATGGATGTTGTATTTTGCCAAAAGTGTTTTTTTTTTTTAATCTATTGAGAAGACCGTATGTGTTTCTTATCCTTTCTTTTATTAATTTGATGTGTCACAATCATTGGTTTGTGAGTATTGAACCACCTTTGAAACCCAGGAAAAAAATCCCACTTGATCATGGTAAATAATTATTTTAATATATATACCACTTATTTATCCATGGATATTTGGGCTCCTTCCATATTTTGATTATTGTAGACATAGCTACTATAAACATTGGGAGGCTTGTTCCCCTTTGAGGTTTTTTGTTTGCTTGTTTGTTTGTTTTTTGTTTTTTAAATTTTTTTCCTTTGGACAAATACCTAGTAGTTCACCTGCTGGTTCATAACATAGTTCTATTAACTCTTTGAAGAACCTCCATACTGTTTTCCAGAGTGGTTGTACCAGTTGTTAGCCTTCCCACCAACAGTGTAAGAGGGCTTCACTTTCCCCACATTCTGGCCAATATCTATTGTTTCATGAGTTGTTAATTTTAGCCATTCTGGCAGGTGTGAGGTGGTAACTCATTGTGGTTTTGATTTGTATTTCCCTGATGATGAGTGATGTTGAACATCTTATCATGTGTCTGTTGGCCATTTGTATGTCTTCTTTGGAGAAATGTCTTTTAATATTTTCTGCCCATGTCTTAACTGGAATTTTTTATACTTCATATGTTGAGTTTGATAAGTTTTTTATATAGGTTTAGGATGCTAGTCCTTTATCTGATAGTCATTCTTAAATATCTTCTCCCATTTGTCGGTTTTTTTTAGTTTCGTTGGTTACTTCTTTTGTTGTGCAGAAGATTTTTATCTTGATGAAGTCTAAATAGTTCATTTTTGCTTTTGTTTCCCTTGTGTCCAGAGACATGTCTAATAAGAAGTTGCTGTGGCCAAGATCAAAGAGGATGCTGTATTCTCCTCTAGGATTTTGATAGATTACCATCTCACATTTAGGTTTTTCATCTCTTTTGAATTTTCATCCCTTTTGAATTTTTGTGTATGTTGTAAGAAAATGGTCCAGTTCTATTCTTTTGCATGCTGGTGTCCAATTTTCCCAACACCATTTGTTGAAGATACTGTCTTTTTTCCATTTGATATTCTCTGAGTTTTGTTGAAGATTAGTTCACCATATAGCTGCAGATCCATTTCTTGGCTCTCTATTCTGTTCCATTTATCTAAGAGTCAATTTTGTGCCAGTATCATATTATCTTGATGATTATATCCCTGTAATACAGTTTGAATCCCAGAATTGTGATACCTCCATCTTTGCTTTTCTTTTTCAACATTACTCTGGCTATTCTGAGTGTTTACTGGTTCCATACAAATTTTAGCACTGTTTGTTCCAGTTCTGTGAAAAATACTGGTATTTTTTTGATAAGGATTGGATTGAATATGTGCATTATTTTGGGTAGTATAGACATTTTCACAATATTTTTTCTTCCACTTCTTGTGCATGGAATGTTTTTCCATTTCTTTCTGTCTTCCTTAATTTCTTTCATAAGTGTTCTATAATTTCCAGAGTACAAATCTTTGTCCTCTATGGTCAGGTTTATTCTTAGATATCTTATTGTTTTTAGCGCAATTGCAAATGGGATCAATTCCTTGATTTATCGTTCTGCTGCTTCATTGTTGCTTTATAGAAATGCAACAGACTGGGATGCCTGGGTGGCTCCGTCACTTAAACGTCTGCCTTTGGCTCAGGTCATGATCTCAGGGTCCTGGGATTGAGTCCCACATCAAGTTCCTTGCTCAGTGGAGAGCCTGCTTCTCCCTCTACCTGACACTCCCCTGGCTTGTTTTCTCTCTCTCTCTCTAACAAACAAACAAACAAATAAATAAAATCTTAAAAAAATAAAGAAATTCAACAGACTTCTGTCCCTTGATTTCATATCCTGCAACTTTGCTGAATTCCCATATCTGTTCTAGCAATTTTATGGTGGAGTCTTTCAGGTTTTTACATGGAGTATCACACCATCTGCAAATGGGGAAAGTTTGATTTCTTCTTTGTCAATTTGGACACCTTTTTTCTCCTTCTTTTTTGCTTAATTGTTGAGGCTAGGACTTCCAGTACTATGTAGAACAACAGTGATGAGAACAGCTTCAGCACAGTGGAGATGGGACGTCTACTCAAGTTTTGAGGGGCCGGGGCACACTAAGGAAGAGGATACAAGGAAAGGGGAAGAAGTTATGTGAAGTTATGCCTAGAGTAGGGTGAGGGGAAGGGGAAGGGGACCAGTGCCAAACAGGCTGTTCCAGGATTAGAGACCAAGGCATATTTTTAGGCTGAGAGCAGAAGTTGTTGGGAAGAAAAACAGAAGATTGGGGAAAGAGATGTTGAGATATACTCTTTGTCCCAATAGTCTTAAGCATTTTTATGAAGAAACGATTCTATATTTTGATCAATGATTTTTCTGCATCTATTGAGAGTAATGTATGGTTCTCATCCTTTCTTTTATTAATGTGGTGTATCACATTGATTGACTTGTGGATATTAAATCCCCCTGCAACCCAGCAATACATCCCACTTGGTCACACTGAGTAGTGCAATTGCAGGGTCATAGGGTAACTGTATATTTAATTTCCTGAGGAATCTCCATACTGTTTTCCAAAGTGGCTGCACCAACTTGCATCCCCACCAACAGTGGAGGATAGTTCCCCTTTCTCCACATCCTCTCCAGCATTTGTTGTTTACAGTCTGGTTGATTTTGGCCATTCTAACTGGCGTAAGGTGGTATCTCAGTGTGGTTTTG
>CM052801.1:54580605-54601508 GCA_028533885.1 Nasua narica | reverse complement strand
GAGTGATCCCACTTTGCTTTTACCTCTCCACTGCTGTCTTCTGCTCTTGGAGAGATCCTGGGATTAGAAATCTTTCTCCTCAGGGTGATTTCATGGGTGTTCAGCGTGTTCTGGTAGATTTCCAGCTCAATAACTCTTTTTTAAATGTTTGGTAAAATTCCTCTAGGAGGCTAATTGGCCTTTTGGTTCTGTTTATTGCGAGATTTTTGATTACTGATTCAATTTATTTTGTGGTTATCAGTCTGTTCAAGTTTTCTATTTATTCATGTTTTAGTTTTGCTATTTTATATGTTTGTAGGAATTTTTCTCTTCCCCCTGATTGTCCATATTTTTGGCATATAGTTTTTCATAATATTTAAGTATAATTGTATTTCTGTGGAGTTGGTTTGTATTTCTCCTCTCCAATTTGTGATTTTATTTATTTGGGTCCTTTTTCTTTTCTTTTTTTTTAACAATTTATTTATTTGAGAGAGAGAGAGAGCACACAAGTAGGCAGTGTGGCAGGCAGAAGGAAAGGGAAAAGCAGACTCCCTGCTTTGCCTGATGTGTGGCTCAATTCCAGAACCCTTGGATCATGACTTGAGCTGAAGGCAGACACTTAACCAACTGAACCACCCAGGTGCCTTCTTTTCTTTTTGATAAGTCCGACTAGGGATTTATCAATTTTATTAATGTTTTCAAAGAGCCAGCTCCTAGTTTCATTGATTTGTTCTGCTGGTTTTATTTACTTTTTTCTATATTATTTATTTCTGCTCTAATCTTTGTAACCATCCCTCAAAACAATGTACTACTTAAAATATAACTATGAGAAATTGTATTTGCCTGGCAAGCATGCTTAACTGTTACTTTAAGAAAAACATGCATTAGCAACAGGTCTCTGGGGAAGAAGATGCTTTTTGTCTTGGAAGCGGAGCAGCCGGGAATGCCTGACCCGCTCAGGGTGGAATGCTGCCTGCTTCATTTTTTGATGTTATCTCCCCTGCCTCAGAGACAGCCTACCATTAATTAAGACTATCCTCTTAATTGTGCTTGCTCAACTATAATTTCTATGCTGCTTGACCATATATAATCTACTCTCCTTACTTACCTATGAGATTTGTAATCAATGTATAACTCATATTCCTTCTTGTTTATCTACAAGGCATATGGTTAATGTATAGCCGTTTTCTGCTCCTTTGTTAGTTGTTACCTTGTATCCAGTAAATATATAGGACTGAGGAGTTGTTTGGGGCAACAGTCTTCTCTACTGTCGACCCCTGCTCCCTTTCTCTTGCAGCTGACTTGTTTGTGCCTCATTCTTCTCCCATGCACCATCGGGAAGTGGCAAATCTTTATTATTTTCTTATTTTGCTGGCTTTAGGTTTCATATGTTGTTCTTCTGGTTTAGGTGTAAGTTTAGGTTGTGCATTTGAGATTTTTATTTTTTGTTTTGTTTTGTTGTTGTTTAGGTAGGTCTGTTTTGCTATATACTTCCTCTTTATAACTGTATTTTTCTGCATCCTAATGGTTTTAGACCATCATGTTTTATTTTCATTTGTTTCTAGGTAGTTTATTTTTTATTTTTTCTTTGATTTCCTGGTTAACACATTCATTATTTAGTAGCATGTTGATTAACCTACATGTATTTGTTGTCTTTCCAAATTTTATCTTTTGGTTGCCTTCAAGTTTCATAGCACTGTGATCACAAAAGATGCATGGAATGATCTCAATCTTACTGTACTTGTTGAGGCCTGGTTTGTGACCTAGTATGTGATCTATTCTAGAGAATGTCCCATGTGTATTTGAAAAGCATATGTATTCTGATGTTTTAGAATGGAATGTTATGAATATATATATATATATATATATATATATCCATCAGGTCCAGTGTCATTTAAAAGCATTGTTTCCTTTTGATTTATCCTGTCATGATCTGTCCTTTGATGTAAGTGGAGTGTTAAATCCCCTACTATTATTGCATTATTATCAATGAGTTTCTTTAGTTTTTTTATTAATTGTTTTATACATTTGGGTGTTCCCATGTTGGGGGCATAAATATTTACAAGTGTCAGATCTTGTTGGATTGTCCTCTGTATTATGATATAGTGCCCTCCTTCATTTGTTATTGTAATCTTTGAAGTCTAGTTTGTCTAGGAATGGTCACTCTGCCTTTCTTTTGACATTTATTTGCATGATAAATAATTCTTCATCTCTTCAGTTTCATTCTGGAGGTCTCTTTAGGTATAAAATGAATCTTTTGGGGGCACCTGGGTGGTTCAGTCTGTTAAACCTCTGACTTCAATTCAGGGCATGATCTCAGGGTCCTGGGATTGAACCCTGTATCAGACTCCATGCTTGTTGAGGAGTCTGCTTGTTCCTCTCTTCTCCCTCTGCCATTCCCCCTACTCATGCTCTCTTTATCAAATAAATAAATAAAATCCCTCAAAAATGAGGAAATAAAATGAATCTCTTATAGGCAGCAGATAAGTGGGTCTTTTTTTTAAAATCCAATCTTATATCTTGTATCTTTTGATTGGAGCATTTAGTTTATTTACATTCAGAGTAATTATTGATAGATATGTTTTGTGCTATTTTATTACTTGTTTTGTTGTTGTTGTTGCTGCCTTACAAGGGACTCATTTTAGACCTAAAGACACTTGCAGATTGAAAATGAAGGGATGGAAAAACATTTATCATGCAAATGGATGTGAAAAGAAAGCCAAGATAATAATACTTATATGGAACAAAATAGAACTTAAAATATAGGCTGTAACGGGAAATAAAGAAGCCTACTACATAATCATTAAGGGATAAATCTAGCAAGAAGATATATAATAATAAATATTTATGCATCCAACAGGGGAACACCTAAATACTTAAATCAATTAATAACAAACATACAGGAATTAATCAACAGTAATAAAGTAGGACAGCCTGGGTGCCTCAGTTGGTTAAGCATCCAATCCTTGATTTTGGCTGAGGTCATGATCAGGTTGTGAGATCAACCCTTTATTGGGCTCTGTGCTGAGTAAGGAGTCTGATTGGGATTTTCTCTCTTCCTCTCCATCTTCCCCACTTAACTCCCCCACTCTCTCATTCTCTTTCTCTCAAAAAATAAATAAATACTTTAAAAATAGTAATAAAATAATAGTAAGGGACTTTAAGACCTCACTTACCTTGATGGACAATCATCCAAACAAAAAATCAACAAGGTAAGAGTGACTTTGAATAACACACTGGAACATATAGATTTAACAGATATAGTCAGAACATTCCATCCTAAAACAGCATAATACCATTCTTTTCAAGTGCACATGTAACATTGTTCAGAATAGATAACATATTAGACCACAAAACAAGGTTAACAAAATCGAAAAGACTGAAGATGCTCCATGCATCTTTTCTTTCCACAATGCTATGAAACTAAAAATCAACCACAAGAAAAAGTCCTGAAAGGGCACACACGGAAGTTAAATAACATGTTACTAAACACTGTATGGGTCAACAAGTAAATCAAAGAGGAAATTAAAAAACTACATGGAGACAATGGAAAATGTATACACATGACCCAAAATTTAAGGCATGCATCAAATATATTCTAAGAGGAAAGATTAGAGCAATACAAGCCTACTTCAAGAAGCAAGAAAAATCTCAAATAAACAACCTAAAACTTAGAGCAGAAATAAATAAATAGAAGCTAAAACACAAAAATAAAAAGAATAGAACAGATCAATGAAACCAGGAGCTGGTTCATTGAAAAGATCAACAAAATTAATAAACCTTTAGTGAGCATCAAAGGGAGAAAGAGAGTCAGAACTCAAATAATCAAAATCAGAATTGAAAGAGGAGAAATAACAACAGTCAACACAGAAATACAAAGGTTTATAAGAGACTATGATGAAAAGTTATATGCCAACAAATTGGATAACCTAGAAGAAATAGGCAAATTCCTAGAAACATATAACCTCCCAAAATGGAATCAGGAAGAAATAAAGAAATGAATAAACTGATTACCAGCAATTAAATTAAATCAGTAATCAAAAACTAACAACAGACAACTGTCCAGCTCCAAATGGCTTCACAGGTGAATTCTAGCAAATATTTAAAAAAGAGTTAATATCTATTCTTATCAAACTATTGCAAAAATGGAAAAGAAAGATTCCAAATTCATTCTATGAGGTTAGCATTACCCTGATGCCAAAACTATATAAAGAGACCATAAAAAAAAGAATTAAATGTCAACATCTCTGATGAACATAGATGTAGCAATCCTCAACAAAATTTTAGCAAACTGAATCCAACAAGACATTTAAAAATTATTCACCACAATCACGTGGGATTTATTCCCTGGATGAAGGTTGGCTCATTACTCCCAAATCAATCAATGTGATATGTCACACTAACAAGAGAAAGGATAAAATCCATAAGATCATTTAAAATAGAGCAGAAAAAGCATTTGATGAAGTATGGCATCTATCCATGATTAAAAAAAAAAAACCCTCAACAAAGTAGGTTTAGAGGGAAAATACCTCAACTTAATAAAGTTCATATATGAAAACCCACAGCTAACATCATATTCAGTGGTGAAAAACTGAAAATTTCACCCTAAGGTCAGGAACAAGGCAAGGATATCCACTCTACCCAATTTTATTCAACATAATACTATAAGTCCTAGCTACAGAAAGCAGACAACAACAACAACAAAAAGCATCCACATTGGTAAGGAAGAAGTAAAGCTTCAACCATTTGCAGATGATTTAGTGTTATATATATAGAAAATCCTAGAAACTCCACCAAAAAATTACTAAAACTGATTAATGAATTCAGTATGGTTATAGGATACAAAATTAATGTGCAGGAATTCACTGAATTTCTATACACTAATAATGAAACAACAGAGAGAGAAATTTAAAAAGAAATTCCATTTACAATTGCACAAAAAATATTAAAAATAGGTAGGAATAAACTTAACCAAGGATGTAAAAGACATATAACTCTATAAAACATTGATTTAAAAAATTGAAGACAACAGAAAAAAAGGAACAAATATTCCCTATTCATGGATTGAAAAAGCATTTTGTTATAATATCTATATTACCCAATGTAATCTACAAATTTAATGCAATCTATGTCAAAATACCAAGAACATTTTTCACAGAACTAGAACAAATGATCCTAAAATTTGTATGGAATCACAAAAAATCCCAATAGCCAAAGCACCTTTGAAAAAGGCTAGAAAAACTGTAAGTATTACAATTTCAGATTTCAAGTTATATTATGAAGCTGTAGTAATCAAAATAGTATCGTAGTGACACAAAAACAGACACATAGATCAATGAACAGGAAAGAAAGCCCAGAAATAGATCTACAATTATAAACTCAATTTACATTTAACAGAAGAGGCAAGAGGATGCAACAGGAAAAAGAAAATCTATTTGATAAATGTGTTGGGGAAAGTGAACAGTTAAATGCAAATAAATGAAACTGGACCAGTTACTTACACATACACAAAATAAATTCAAAATGGATTAAAGACCTAAATGTGAGAACTGAAACCATAAGAACCAAGAAGAGAGCATCAGCAGTAATTTCTCTGGCATGTGCCATAGCAACATTTTTCTAGAGACGTCTAGAAAGAATGTCTAGGACAATAAAAGCAAAAATTAAACTATTGGGACAACATCAAAATGCTAAGCTTCTGCACAATGAGGGAAACAACCAACAAAACTAAAAGACAACCTATGGAATGGAAGAAAATATGTGCAAATGACATATCCAATAAAGAGTCAGTATCCAAGATATATTTTTTTAAAAAAAATTTACAAAATTCAGCATGCTAAAAAACAAATTAGCCAATTAAAAATGGGCAGAAAATATGAACAGACATTTCCCCAAAGAAGATATTCAGATGGCTAACAGATACATGAATGGATGCTCAATATCGCTCATCATCAGATAAATGCAAATCAAAACCACAATGAGATATCACTTCACATCTATTAGAATGGCTAAAATAAAAAACACAGGAAACAGATGTTGGCTAGAACATGGAGAATAAGAACCTTCTTGTACTGTTACTGGGAATACAAACTGGTGCAGCCACTCTGAAAGACAGTATGGAGGTTTCTCAAAAAATTAGAAAATAGAATTACCCTACAATCCAGTAATCACACTACTGAGTATTTACCCCAAGAAATATAAAAACACTAATTAAAAGGCATACATATAAGATAAATAACATATGATTACACTCATATATGGAATTTAAGAAATAAAACAAATGAGCAAAGAAAAAAAAAGAGAGAGAGAGAGGGACAAAATAGAAAACAGACTGACTCTTCATATTGGTGAACAAATTGATAGTTACCAGAAGGGAGGTGGTGGGAAGCTGGTAATATAGTTGATGGGGATTAAAGAATGTACTTATTGTGATGATACTGGGAGATGTATGAAATAGTTGAATCACTATATTTTATACCAGACACTAATATAACACCATATTTTAACTGTATTGCAGTTGAAATAAAATGAATAACTTAAAAAAGAATTATATAAACAGTATGAGTTATTCTATGCCTATAAATAAGATAAGCTACACTAAATGGAAAACAATCCTAGAAACAAACTACCAGGACTGAATCAGGAAGAAATAGAGAAGTTAAATAGACATAAACAATAAGTTTATTAAAACAGCAATAAAAAAACACTCAACAAAGATTTGTCCTGGACCTGACAGCTTCACTGGTGAATTATACCAAATATTTAAGAAGGATTAACACCATTCTCAATTTCTTCCAAAAAAATTAAAGGGAGAGAATATCTCCTAATTCAGTCTATAAATTCAGCATTACCTTGATAGCAAAGCCAGACAAAGAGCGAGGAAATCAAACCAGTATCCCTTAACAATATTAATGGAAAATTCCTCAACAAAATACTAGCAAACTGAATTCACCCACAGATTAAAGGGATTATACACTGTGGTCGAGTGGAGTTTATTCACAAATTGCAAAGATTGTTTGATATATAAAAATAAATAAAAGTAATATGCCACATTAAAGGATGAAGTGAAAAATCACATGATCTCCTAAATAGTTGCAGAAAGAATATTTGAAAAAATTTAACACCATTTATGGTTAAAGACAATAAATTAGAATTGGAGGTATATCAGTTCACATGAATCCATTCTTTGCCTTCATCTTTTCTTAGCCTTCTCCCTGTGTTTGCTTATCTGTCTCCAAATTTTTCATTTTTGTATCATTGCTGCTGAACATATTGGGTATGAACCCAACAATAATAAACTCATTTTAATTTAATTAATTTTATAGGGATCTTATCTCCAAATAGAGTAACTTTCTGAGACAGTGGGAGTACAAATTTTTGGAAGACACATTTCAGTCCATAAGTGAAAGCAACTTCCTTAACATTATAAACCCCTGACTACTATCATAATCAGTAATGAAAGATTAAAAGTTTTGCCTCTAAAAACAGTAATAAACCAAGAATGCCTAGTTCTATCACATCTACTCAACATAATATTGAAAGTTCTACCCAGATAAATTAGTCAATAAAAAGAAAAATTATCCAAATTTGAAAAAAGGAGGTAAAATTAGATATGTTCACAAGTGACATGAGATTAATAAAACCCTAAAGATCCCACTATAAAACTGCTAAAGTTAAAGACAAATTTAGCAAAAAGACAACATACAAAATCAACACTTAAAAATCAACTACATTTCTAAATTTGAATACAAAAAGGAAATTAAGAAACAGTTCCATTTACAATAAACTCAAAAGAATAAATTAGCTTAGGAATAAACTTAACCAAGGAGGCAAGAACTTGTACACTGGAAAGTACAAAACATTGCTGAAAAAATTTAAAGACAAATTAATAGAAAGGCATTCCTTGATCATGGATTGGAAGACTTGATACTGTTGAGATGACAAGACTACCCAAAGTTGTCTAGAAGTTTACCACAATCCCTATCAAAATCCCAATGGAATTTTACGCAGAAATTTAAGAAATTCCCCCCAAAATTCGTATGGACTTCAAGGGACCCCAAATAACCAATTTTGAAAAAGAAAATCAAAGCATAGCGGTGCCTGGGTGGCTCAGTTGGTTAAGACTTTGCCTTTGGATCAGGTCATGATCCCAGGGTCCTGGAATCAAGCCCCATGTTGGGCTCCCTGCTCAGTGGGGAGCCTGCTTCTCCCTCTCCCTCTGCTGTTCTCCCTACTTGTGCTCTCTTTCTCGGTCAAACAAAAATCTTAAAAAAAAGAAAGAAAATCAAAGGATAAAGATTCAATTCCTGAATTCAAAACTTACTATAGGCTACAGTAACCAAAATTATGGAACAGGAATAAGAACAGACATATAGATAGAGGAAATAAAATAGGAGATACCAGGGGGGCCTGGGTGGCTCAGTGGGTTAAAGTCTCTGCCTTTGGCTCAGGCCCTGATCTCAGCGTCCTGGGATCAAGCCCTGCATAGGGCTATCTGCTCAGCGGGGAGCCTGCTTCCCCCTCTCTCTCTGCTTGCCTCTCTGCCTGATTGGGATCTCTATCTGTCAAATAAATAAATAAAATATTTAAAAAAAATAGGAGATACAAAAAAAAAAAGACTCTAACATATATGTTCTTAACCAAGACAAGCAAAAGGCAACCTATTCATAATATCAAGAAGACACTGTATTAATCAGGATCCTCCAGAAAAATAGACTATATATAAATATACAGGTGCATTCTATCTCTGAGAAACAAACTGAGGGTTTTGGAGGGAAGGGGGCTCCTCATATTTGGAAAGTATCCAACCATTATTTTTTTCAGTAAAATTTCTGCATCTGTCTCTCTCTCTCTTCTACTTCTGGGATTTCCATAATGTTTATATTAATTCTTTTTTTCTTATATTCTATAAATCCCATAGTCTTTCTTTGCCTTTTAATTTGTTTTTCTTTTTTCTCTTCTGATTGTTTATTTGCAAATAACTTGTCATTTACTTCATAGATTCTTTTTACTGCTTGATCAAGTCTGGTGCTGACATTCTCTTCTCTCTCTCTCTCTCTCTCTCTCTCTCTCTCTCTCTGTGTGTGTGTGTGTGTGTGTGTGTTTACTTGTGACTTTAGTTTTTTAGAGCATTTAAAGTTCAAGGCAGAATAGAGCACCGTGAGGGACAGATTTCCCAAACGTTCCCTGCCCACCACATGCATAGCCTCTAATTATCGACTTCTACTATTAGAACAGTACATTTGTTACAATTGATGAGCATATGTTGACACACTATAAACACCCCAAATCCATAATTTACATTGCAGTTCACTCTTAGTGTTGTACATTCTAAGTGTTTGGACAAACGTATAATGCTATATATCCATTGTTATGATATTATACAGTATATTTATACTTCCCTAAAAATCCTCTGTGTCCCACCTATTCATTTTTCTGCCCCTACCAAACCCTTGAAAGTACTGCCCTTCTTACTGTCTTTATGGTTTTGCTTTCCCCAGAATGTCATATTGTTGGAATTATATACATTATGTAGACTTTTCAGATTGGCTTCTTTCATTTAATAATATGAATTTAAAGTTCTTCATGTCTTTTCATGTGTGATAGCTCATTTCATTTTAGTGTTGTATATTCCAATATCTGAATGTACCACAGTTTATTTATCCATTTACCATCTGAAAAGACATAGTAGTTGTATCCATGCTTTGACATTATGTATAAAATTATTATGAATGTCCTTGTGCCAATTTTTAGGTTGACGTAAGTTGTCAACTCCTTTGGATAAATACCAAGGAATATGGTTTCATTTACTGTATTTTTCATCTTTCTCTTTCTTTGTTAAACTCATTTTGTTCATGTATTGTTTTCCTGCCCATTGAGTTGTCTATCTATGTTCTTCTATAGCTCATGGGCTTCTTTAAGACAGTTAATTTGATTTCTTTGTCAGGCAATTATAGATCTCAATTTTGGCCTTGGTTACTCAAAAATTATTGTTTTCCTTTTATGGTGTCATGCGTCCTTGATTGTGTTTTTTGTATTTTTGCATTATTATCTTCACATTTGTAGATGTATTCACCTACTCCAGTCTTTCCTAACTGGCTTTGAGAGAGAAATACCTTTATCATATGATATTTTCCTTTCCCTGATCAGTCTGCCCAGTAGGCATTCTGAGGATCTTTCAGACCTCTTCTATGGATGCAACCACTCCACACGTCTTGTTTCCTTCTTGGGAGAATCCTTAAAATAATATTTTTTCTCTCAATCTTGCAAAGTCCCTCTGGGTGCTGAGAGCCTCTCATTTGTTTTCTCTGGAGGGAAGTACCCTAAAATGCTCAAGTCTTCTCCCAATTCTGCTGAGTTGAGCTGGCTTCCTGTGTGTGTTTGTGATTCCTCTGTAAAAACTTGAACTTACTGTCAGGGACCTTACAAGGGGATGTGATATGGTATGTGGAGCATTAGGAGTGCCCATGAACCAGCTTGAAGGAGTCAGGAGCCTGGGAACCCATAGGCAGCTCATGGACAGGCTTCCTGATGAGGTCCAGAAAAAACAAACAAACAACAACAAAAACAAATAAAAAACTATAGTAATATCTGTGTCACTTTCATGAGTTCTGAACCCTGGTTACTGTGCTGCAAGACTCTCCTAAACCTTCAGCTTTGCTAATCACCTCAGCATTATAAGTGAGGCATGAAAGAAGTGGGCTCTTGGGCTGTGTCTCACTTGGCTAGGGAAATCAGGCATTCACTAACTACACTCTCATTTTCCCTTGTGGGAGAAATCAGAGGTCAAGTTGGTCTCTTGAAACTGAACTTTGTCTTGTGGGAAAAGTAATGTGGATAACTCGAAACTCTTTTTATATTCTTCAATGCATCTACACTTGGGATTTTTGCTTCAAAGGTGTTCTTGTATTTCTCTACTAGACTCCTGGATTTCCACAAAACTACTGTTGTCCATGAATGATTGTCAAAATAAATATTCTGTGGAGGGATCAATATAGAAAATCCTCATTCTTTCCCAGACCTCGTTGTCACCAATTTTCCAATCATGTTCCTTCTGAGTCCCTGACCACCTAGCTAAACTGTTGGAAATAGCCCATAAATTGTTATGTAATCATACCTCTGGCTATTTCTCCTTCCAAGCAAAGTGAACAACTGGGTGCACTGCCAAAAGTTCTACCCCCTGGGAGATAGAAGGGAACTTCATCACTGTCCTTCAAGGTTGTTCTAGAGAAAGGCTAGACTGCTGTATCTGTTCACTTTCGGGTGGTGACTGCATATAATGCAGCATTATTTGTAAGCCGAGCCCAAGTCTTCTTCCTCTGTCAACTGATAATAGGGCATTCCTCAGGAAGTCGTAGGTGCATACTGGGATACAGAATGCAATGTAGCAAAAAATGGGGATCATGAACATTTGGGCCACTTCTTCATGTAACTTAATTGTGCTATTAGGGTATACACTAACCTAATTATTTATATACTACTTCCATTTGATGATGGAGTATTGCTGTGCACATTCAACATTATGGTTTGGTAGGTCAGATAACACCCAGTTTGTTATGAGCAACTCAATTTGCATGGTAACTTTGTGGTCTTTGTTTAAGTGCTCAATCTCTGCTAAGCCCAATAGCAAGCTCAAAAGTCTTTCTCAAAAGGAGAGTGGATATCTTTATATTATGGAAGTGCTTTGCTCCAAAATTATAGAGGCTTATTCTGTGATTCACCTACATAGTTATGTTGTGACTGACATGTAAATGTCTTACTAATAAATGTACTACAATTTTTACTTCTCTGTCACTAAGTTCAACAAGCACGTATAATCACACGCACTTGCCTTTAGCAGTTGAGTGCTGCCATATGGCTCTGGCCATTCCAAGATCCAATCGTTCTTGCTGTATTTAAGTTTTCCACTTGAATGGCTATAATTCTCACTGTAATATCTGTCCTACAGAATAGAGCTACCATCAAGTTCTTTAAGGATACTGGGGCTCCCCACAGAAATTTATTTCTCAAAGTATTGATGCAGGTATGTGTTCTGGACCCTGTGAATGTGGGTAAATAGATCTTAAATAGCAAATTCACTGTAACATTCTAATCTCCTCAAACCTCTGAATCCTTTTCTCTACATTAAACCAAGGAATATCAGGCATTTCCAATTCACTCACAGTGGGCCATTTTTTGATCAACACTTCAGTCAATCAACCAAAGTGTTGGTGTCCCTTTTAACTACGAAAGCTGCAACATTAAATTCAGAATGTCTGCTTAGTAGAACTGTATTAATAAATAAACCTTGATCCAACTTTATATTCCTTCTACCATTATCTTACATCCTTAGTATCCATTCTTATACATGTTCCTCAGAGTTCTGCTTGTATAAATTGGAAAGATCAAGTAGTTCTAGAGATTCTAAAGATCCTCACCTTTAAGGACCTGCTAGGACTTAAGTCTAGTTATAGTTCTTGAAGAAAAGAGGAATGGTAGGGATGGGTCCAGAAGAGAGTTACCATTACCTTCCATGACAATGGCATCAGGGAAAGCAATTACCATTTCTTCAGTCAATGTTAGGTTAATCCCCTTAGATGGAGGTGGAAAGGCCAATACTACTGTGGGTGAGGATGCCACTGGGAGTGGGGAGGTTACCTCTGCTGGGATTGGGGAAATAATTTTTGCTGGGCATTGGGAGGTTATTTCTACTGGGGATGGGAAAATCTCTTCCACTGCCAAAGATGAATAATCAGAATTTAAGATGTCAATGTCTCCAGCTGCATCAGCATCTTCTGAAAAGTCTTCATCCAATTATACATGATTTCTTCATTTTATTATCAATGCTCTCACTTTGACAGTAGATACTCTGTGATTCTAAGTTTAACTTGCTGTGCAATTTAACTAATTATAGGATGAGTATCTATGTTTGACTTTCAACAATTTCAGTGTTATGGCTACAGGAAATAAGACTCTCCTTCATGACACACATAGTAGATCCTAGACATTTACGTACCTCTTGCATAAAGTGGCATTTTCTTGTGTATTCAACTCTGTTATACATTTTTTAATTGGGTTGATTTTTTTGTGTGTTGTTGAATTGTGGGCATTTCTCTAAAGAAAACATGCAAAAGTCCAGATAAGCACATGTAACTGTGTTCAACATTAATAGCAATTGGAAACTGCAAATCGAAATGACAAGAAGATACTACTTCACATTCATTAGGATGACTATTAAAAATAGTGTTACTGAAGATGTTGTGAAATTTGATTCCCTAGTGCATTGTCTGGTGAGAATGTAAAATGGTGCAGTTGGAAAACATTTTCCAGTTTGACATGGAAAACATTTTGACAGTTTCCTAAAAAAAAATAGGCATAACATTACCATGAGATCCAGCATTCCATTTCTAGATACAGAACCAAAGAATTCAAAGAGAGACTCAGATACTTATATATACATGTTCATAGCAGCATTATTCACAATAGCTAAAAGGTGGAAGCAACCCAAGTATTCATCAATGGGAGAATGGATTAAAAATGTGGTATATACCTACAACAGGATGTTATTAAGCCTTAAAAATAATGAGATAATGACACATGCCACAACATAGATGAACCTTGAGAATATTACACTTAGAGGAGTACATTATCATAAAAAGATGAGTAACATGGTTAAGTTTTAAAAAAGTAATTTTCAGGTAGGATAAGCTTAATTTACATGTATTCATTACCACCTTTTACCATTCTCTGCTCTTATTTGTCAAAAATAACTTCATCCCTCCTTGTTTGACATCTACTTATTTCATACAATGAAGAACAGAGGCTGAAGATATAACTAGGTTTAAGAAGTACTTAGGATAACCTGTGGGTCACAGAGGCACAAAAAAGATATTGAGATGGATTTATGGTGATTGATACATATCTCCGAATATTGAGGTTGTTATAATAAGGGAAAACTATGACCTTAGATTCATTCTTTTTTTAAAAGATTTTATTTATTTATTTGACAGAGAGTGTGAGAGAGAGAGCATGCACAAACAGGGGGTATGGCAGGCAGAGGGAGAGGGAAAATCAGGTTCCCCACTTAGCAGGGAGGCTGATATGGGGCTCAATTCCAGGACAGATCCCAGGACCCTGGGATCATTACTTGAGTTGAAGGCAAATGCTTAACCAAATAAGCTACACAGGTGCCCAGACCTTAGATTCATTCTTAGTGAAAGAGTCCTGGATGATTAACTGTGGGTCTGTGTTTATTCTTATAAAAATGTAGAATACCCATAGTGACTAGTTGTTCAACTTCCTGAGCTTCAGTTCCTAGAAGCTATATTAAGTCCTAATTTAAAAGAAGTAAGTAGATACCTAATGTTGAGATGAATTTAAACTACAACCAATTAGGAAAAGTCAGAAATCCATAGTGAAACGAGGGCCGATCCTTTGTAATTTAATCATATGTCACTTTTGTTTTCTTCTTCCTGTTAGATGAAGCTGATTAAGATGGAAAAGTACAAATTAATTAAAGTAACTCTTATTCAGTAAGAAAGCCTCATAAATCAATTCTCAACTGTACCATTTTGCTGCAATAAAATCACAATAAGCATTAACTCTGGAACATACAAGTAACCCATTTAAGGTGATTTTCACAAATGCTATGGTAAAAGGTGAAAAGTAACATCTGATAACCTTCCTGCTTTTTACAAACTAAAAACTTAAAAAGAAACAGTCTCCTCTTGTAGCACAGAAATTCAATTTTTAATAGCTCACCACTTATCAGCAGGCCTCATAATAGTTATTACTGTCTATACATTCAAGAATAAGTTGATCTCTTTAAAGTATTAATCATAAACTTTTACAGAATTATAAAACATTAGAAATTAATGAAACAATAGAGACCACTGATTCTAACCATTTCATATATTAGCTCCAAATAGAATTATTGAAACACAGGGAAGGAAAATGATATATATAAGATAATATTGCAAATTAGTAACAGGTCTGGATTAAAAAAAATAGAGGGTTTGGCTTTTGATTATGCACTCTTTTTACCTTGGGCCTGGAATAATTTTCTTAGTTGGCTAGCAAGACCTACTGTATGCATAGATATGCAACTGCCTAAGTGGTATAATAAAGGGAATCAGTCAAAACTCCATTACTCAAATATTTCTCCCACTGCTAAATATATTAATGTGCTTACACAACTAAAACATCCTTTAGGGAAGGAGCATACTCTATGATTTTCTTGTATTAAAATACAAAACCTCTGGGACACCTGGGTGGCTCAGTCGGTTAAGCCGCTGCCTTCAGCTCAGGTCATGATCCCAGGGTCCTCGGATCAAGTCCTGCATTGGTCTCCTTGCTCAGCGGGAAGCCTGCTTCTCTCTCTGCTTCTGCCTGCCACTCTGTCTGCTTATGCTCTCTCTCTCTCTCTCTCTCTCTCTCTCTCTCTCTGACAAATAAATAAATAAAATCTTTTAAAAAATAAATAAAATAAAATACAAATTCTCTCTCTACCAACTCTCATAATCAAGGTTAAGGCAGAATGTTAAGCAGTTATTTGTTACTGAATTTTTAAGTGCAACTTACTATTTTTACCCTAATTGTCCTCTTAACAAGTGGTTAAAGGTCAGATTAAAATTGTGAGTGATAAAAGAAGTCTAGGTTTTATTTTATTCACCTGCTCTTTAACTCTTCAGTGAGTAAAGTGTTCCTAATAGGGTTATATAGGTGGAAAATGAAATCTACAGCACTGTATTAGTCACATATACTCGCAGTTTAGTGGAGGAGGAGATCACATGCCATGAATGGCTGGCCACATGAGGTTGTCCTCAGGAACAGAGTAAACCAGGAATGTGGGAAGCAGGCATTGTAGAATTAAGAAGCTGAGGAGATACATGGTTCCTACAGGATGGTATAATTGGCTTGCTTGAGTACATCCATGGCCTAAGAGAGAACTGAAGCCTTATACTTGGGGATTGCTGGGCATTTTGTCTTCCCTGAGATTATAAGGGATATTTGGATAGGGTACCTTTCTTCAGGATCACAATAAGGAGAGAAACTTACAACTAGGCTATTCAAAGTCTTCCCAGTTTTTTTCCCCAGATGTCAAGGCACATTTAACACTGGGCCTTAATTTTAAGTCCTATGTCACAGATTTTAAGCATGCTAGCATTTCTAGGTCAGACTTTTCATTGGATTTTTTTGTTTTTAGGACAAAGATCTACATTTTTAACAAAGCACAAAGGAACCAAAATAATATAGTTCCTGCTTACTTCTTCAGCCTATTACATTACCCCCCTCCACTTCCTAGAGTGATGCAGCAATTCTTGTTTTTTTTTTTATTATCTTAAATGAAATCTATTTCATCTTCCGTATTATTTTCATTATCTCTAGGCTTGAATACCTACTTTTCCCTCTTTCTGAAACTTTCTTCTTACACAATCTTATGTTTCTGGCCAACTCCTATTCTTTCTTTAGATATCAGCTTATAAATTACTTTTCTTTTTATAAATTACTTCTTTACGAAGATATTTCCAGAACTTCTGGTTAAATTCTTCTTGTAACATTTCAAATTTTTATTTTTTTTATTTTTAGTTTCTAAAGATTTATTTATTTATTTATTTTAAATAGATAAATCATATAAAATGCAATTTTATATAGGATTATAAAAAATATATAAAAACATATAGATGCCCATTCTTGTAACATTTTCAAAATACATTCTGTGCTTCTTTTATAAATTATTAGACTTTTAAAAGTTCTATTTCCCCCATGAATTTGTTAGAATAATGGCTTCCCCCAAATGCACATTACCTAATTCCCAAATCCAGTGAATGTTTACCACAAATGACAAAGGCACTTTGCAAATGTTATTACGTTATTAAGTTTATGGAACTGAGATGAGACGATGATCCAGGCAGGGCGATCTAAACATATATCTCCTTAAAAGTAGAAACCTTTTCCTTGATGAAGTCAGAGAGATGTGGTAGAAGAAAAGGAAAGAAACAAAGCATGTGAGGGACTTGATTTACCATTGCTGTCTATAAAGATATAGAAATAAATGCCAAGAGCCAAGAAATGCAGGTGGCTTCTGAAAGCTAGAAACAACCATCAGTCAACAGCCAGCAATAAAATGGGAAACTCTGGGGCGCCTGGGTAGCTCAGTGGGTTAAAGCCTCTGCCTTCGGTTGTGTCCGTCATCTCAAGTCCTGGGATGGAGCCCCGCATCCGGCTCTCTGTTCAGCAGGGAGCCTGCTTCTCCCTCTCTCTGCCTGCCTCTCTGCCTACTTGTGATCTCTCTCTCTGTCAAATAAATAAACAAAATCTTTTAAAAAAATAAATAAAAATAAAATAAAATGGGGAACTCTGTGCTACAATGACAAGGAATTAAAGTCTACCAATTACAAGTGTGATGAAGGTTATATACTTTCCCTTAGTCTCCAGAAAGGACTACAGCACTGCTGATACCTTGATTTCAGCATTGTGAAACTCTGAGCAGAGGAACTAATTCAGCAAACTATGTTCAGTCTTCTCTGACTTACAGAACTGTGGAATAATAACCTTGTGCTGTTTCGAACTGTTAGGTTTATGATAATTTGTTATGGCAGTCATAGAATATTAATACTGTAATAGGCTGAAAACTCCATGAAGGCAGGTGTTATATCTGCTTTTATTTCCCCCCAGTATCCTCATGTGCACCTCAGTGACTGGCAGAAAGTACTTCAATTAATGGGTGCCTGGGTGGCTCAGTTGGTTAAGCATATGACTTCAACTCAGGTGATGATTTCAGGATCCAAGAAAGGAGTCCTGCTCCTTTCTCCCTACTCAGCAGGGAGTGTGCTTGTCTTTCTCCCTCTGTCCTTCCCCATGCTTGTGCTTTCTTGCTTGCTTTCTTCCTTTCTTTCTCTCTCTCTCAAATAAAATAAAAATAAAAATATTTTTTAAAAAGAAAATACTTCAGTCATAATATTTTGATCTCGAGAAAATCAAACAGGAAGCAGGTAGGTAGAACCAAATTTCTAGATTCTTACTTTGAGTCAGGCAGACTTTAGAAAAATATGAAAGATAGCTATGAAAGTGCCATAGAATGGTCTTGTCATTAAGTTTATGATTACACCCAAGGCCACCTCTCATAGCCAGCTTTATTTAGAGAAAGTGGTATGCAAAAACTCTGCAATGGGAAAATTTAGCTTATGATGCCATCAGCTGTTGTATTAGCCAGCGTTTAACTCTGTTGCTTGAATCCACAGAGAACTCTAATGAATTTAGACAATGTAACTCAAGTGCTTATTCTACACATATCTCAATTTCCACTGTTTCTTTTCAGTAATTGCTTTAACGTCATTTATTTTTTTTTAGTTTTATATTAGCATATTTCAGGTACAAATCAAAACACCCTGAAAAACACCTTGAATCATTAGCTTCAGTAGTTCTATAGACCATATATGCATATAAATAATATTCCAAACTTATTCAGATTGCTCAGAAAAAAATTAATGTGTTTTAAATGCATTTAATGCTCCTGTATTCAAATAGTTAATTTGCACTATGTTCTGTTCAGAAAAAAGAAAACTGTCACCCTGTCATTTTAGAGTCTGACACTAAGCTTGTCAAAAGAGTCAGCTGTTAAATTGAATTACTGTTGACATGCAGAGAAATGGCCCTTGCCAGATGTAAAAGACATCTGCAGCAATAAAGTGGTACAGAGTGGCTTTTCAAATATGGTCACACTGGTATTTGAATGGCATGTCTATGGCATGAAAACGTGGCCTTGACTCAATCCATTTAAGGAAGAAAACTCAAGCCAGTGAGAAACATAAAGGACCTCTAACTTTCCATAGCTTATGCCTGGGTATAATAACAGTCTAGTAATACAGCCCTCATATTCTTACCTTGTATCCAGAAGCACTCATGCTTAAAGCATAGCAAGAAATAATTTGGGTTTCCAGGTCCTTAAATATGTGGTTGGGTGAGGTAGTACATTTATAAAGTAGATTGTACAGAGAATAAGTAAAAGCATCTTCTAGAAACAAATACTACTATGATAATTTTTTTCCTGTGAAAAAAATTGGTGAAAAAGTTGCTGGTTAAGATATTCTGACACTGTTGTTCAGTAATTCAAAGAACTAAAGAATTACAGACAACACAGATAAATCTGTAGTACATATGAGTTATACTGATAATCAAACAAGAGAGGCAGTACAAAAACATTTACTAATTGCCTAATATGTCCCAGGTTCTGTGTTAGGACACATATATCTGTACATGAAATATTAAAACAGGTCATTCTTTCTCAAAAAGCTCTTTATATAATGAGAAAACAGATGCAAACACACAAAAACGTCTGTTCTAAGGAAGATTATTCTATGAACTGGAACTGAAGCACAAAAAACACTTTTCAAGTATGAATAAGACAGCAAGATCAGAGGAGGGGCAAGATGGTGGAGAAGTAAGAGATACTGCAGCAACCGGTCCCCAAAAGTGAGCTGGAAATCTACCAGAACACGCTGAACACCCATGAAATCACCCTGAGGAGAAAGATTTCTAACCCTGGGATCTCTCCGAGAGCAGAAGACAGCAGTGGAGAGGTAAAAGCAAGTGGGATCACTCGAGCTGATATCGGAGGATAAATAAAAGGGGGAGGGAGCCACCAGAAGCTAACCAAGGACAGTAATACCCCAAAGGAAAGTGCCCGGTGGCGGGAGGACAAGCATAAACGTAGAGCCAGTTAAAAACACTTAAAAAGGGCAAAAAGTTCGGAGGAGTAACTAGTGGAAGGGGGTGGTCGCGGGCACCGGCGCTTGGACCCACTCTCCCAGTAAGGAGCTGTGGAACTGGTGGGGGATCCAGTCCGCGATTCCTGAACCTGCAGATTTCCACTCTCTGCAACAACCGGTGGGCCGGGCTCGCACCTGCAAACACTTTTTTTTGAGAATCTGCGTTGGTTCACAAGCCGCAGTTTTTTCCCAGTGTGCATACCACTGCGACATTCGCAGCACACTGCAGAGCCTAAGCGATCCCCGCTCGACACGGAGAGAACGCGGGCAAGTGGCCTAACCACCCGGGGCACCCCTCGTGGAGCTGCAGAAAGGTGGTTGGGATCACGACTTTCCCGGCCCGCCGCAGGCCTACCAGTCCACACTTGAGAGCCGCAGAAAAGCGACTGGGATCGCGACTTTCCCGGCCCGCCGCAGGCCTCCCGGGTCAGCGCTTGGGAGCCACAGAAAGGCGGCTGGGGACGCGCGCCACCTCGAACAGGCTGCGCTGTGAGCTGAAATTTTGCGGAGGGGAGTGTGTGTTCTGAACCACACAGAGGGGAGCAGAGACTCGGGCTTCCTGCAACTCAGAGGTCTGAGTGCTTCTGGGCAGATTCATTGCTTGGACTCCCTGAAAAGGTGAAAAGGCTACAAAAGGCCAAAAACCTTCAGAGAGCTAGAGACTGAGAAACCGGTTTCCACAGAGCTCAGCCCCTTGACTGGGGGGCAGGGTGACTCAATCCAAGCAAGACTGATTGGAAAACAACGCGGCAGGCCCCTCCCTCCGAAGACAATTCAATAAAAAAGGGACTATAACCACAGGGTCCCCATAAAATTTTAAATCCCCAACACCAGAGGAAATCAATACATTAAGCTCCTGGTAATACCCTCAAAACTGTATATTTCATAGATACAAGTTTGTTTTTGCTTTAGTTTCTGTTTTTGTTTTCTCTTTCTTATTCTCTCTCTTTTTTTATTTTATTTTAGTCTTCACTTGCTTTCACATTTCTTTTTTCTTTTATCCTTTTTTTAACTACGTAACATTACAACGAGAGGTTTAATACAACTATAAACCCAGGAGGACCTGAAATAACCTTCATCGCCTGCGAGGAGTTATAATCACCCTCCCATCTTATCCCTCTGTCAGTGTTTCAACGTATCTGCTTTTGTTCTGGTATTACATAAACCTTATTCTTG
>CM052801.1:54558137-54580105 GCA_028533885.1 Nasua narica | reverse complement strand
GGGGGGGGGGGGGGGGGGGGGGTGAGCCTGGTGGTGGGTGTCGAGAGGGGCATGTACTGCATGGAGCACTGGGTGTGGTGCATGAACAATCAATCTTGTAACACTGAAAAATTAAAATAAACAAATTTGGGGAAAAAAAAGACAGCAAGATCAGCAAAGTTATCATGGACAAAGTAAGTGGAATCTTAAATAACATATATATATATTTATACAAAGGTGTTAAAAATTAGATTACAAACACAATTTTTAAGGGTGGCTTCACAACTCATAATTTAAGGTATTGAGCTAGACTGTGTATTCTATTATTAACTACTGTGTTCTTGGGCATTTCTAATTGTACCTTGAACAGAATTACCATCACTCTCAGACAAGACCAAAAAGTTTGAGATTATTTATCCCTAGAGGACAGGTTCATCTCATTGGTTAAGCTAGAGTCAGTTCTGATCTTTCTTTCCATGATTGGTAAGAGCAAAAATCTCCTAGTTTTGTGTTGCTATATAGAGAAAGGTAAGAAATTATTTTATAAAAAGGAAGGTGATTCTGCTACTATATTAGATATTATTAGTCATTTATTGGGCTAGTTGCTCTACGTCATATCTCAGTTAGTAGGTATCTTACTGCTTGGAGATATTTATTAATATCATATTTCAGATAAGAAAACAGGCTAAGAAAAACAGAATCCCTTGCACACACTATATAGCTAGAAAGTGATGGATTCCTTGGAATGTCTGATTCAAAACCTTTTATACTTTGTTACTTACAAATGTTTTTTGATATTCTGGAGTAGATACTGGATTGCTTTACTCAATAAGAAAATAAGGTCAAATTAAGAGAAGTATCTGTAACTCCACTTTAATGTTCGCCTTTCTAGTTTACTACTCCCTGAGAGGCCATTTTTTCTCATGTGGACCCAAAATTCCTTGGCAAATCATTTGGCTTAGAGTTTTGGACACTTGTGAACCATGCCTGAAATAGATAGAAATATTCGAGGATTCTGGTTAAACAGAATAAAACTGTCAGAACCAATCCCATATAATTCAGAATCTTGTCCATTTCTCTGCAAAAGGAAATTCAAATGCAAGAAAATTGGAATTGTAAGTTTAAAAAAACCAACAAGATTAAATCTATAGTAGCTACTTGGTTTTAATAGACTGTATTTTTAGAGTAATTTTAGGTTCACAGAAATATTGAGCAGACGGTATAGGGATTTCTCATATATCCCTGCTCCTACATATGCATGGCCCTCCCATTCTCAATATCCCCCACCAGGGTAGTACATTTGATAATACTGATAAACCTACATTAAAACATTATTATCACTCAGAGTTCATAGTTTACATTAGGAGTCAGTCTTGATGTTATACATTCTATGAATTTGGATAGATGAATAACGGCATGCATTCACAATTATAGTATCTTAGAGAGTATTTTCACTGCCCTAAAAATTCTATATCTATTTATTTATTACTCCCTGACACCCAACCTCTGGAAACCACTGATATTTTTACTGTCTACAAAGTTTTGCTTTTTTTTCAAAATTTCATGTAGTTAGAAGCAGAGAGTATGTAGCTCTTCAGACTGCTTTCTTTCAATTAGTAATATGTATTTTAATTTTCCTCCATGCCTTTTCATGGATTGATATTTACATCCTAGTAGGTATTAAGCAATATCTCATTGTGTTTTTGATTTTCATTTCCCTAACGACTAAAGATGTTGAGAATTCTTTCATGGGCTTACTGGCCATTTTTATGTCTTCTTTGGAGAAATATCCATTCAGGTCCTCTGTCCATTTCTTAATTGGGTAATTTTTCTTCTTGTTATTAAGTCATAAATATTGTTGAATAGTTTTTTATATGTTCTGAATATTAATCTCTCATAAGATATATTATTTTCAAATATTTTATTTTGTGCAGTCTTTTCATTCTCTTGATAGCATTATTTTATGCACAAAAGGTTTTTTTTTATTTTAATGCTTTTCATTTTGCTGTTTTTCTTCTTCATTTCATACTAAAGAAACATTGCCAAATTCAACATAATTAAAATTTGTTTCTCTCTATTTTTTTATAGTTGTAGTTTTTAAATTTAGGTTTTGATACATTTTTTTCTAAATTTTTGTATGTGATATAAGAAAAAAGTCAAAGTCCATTCTTTCACTTATATTTTGGTATACTCAGTTTTCCCATCATTTCTTGTTCTTTCCCCATTAATAATCTTGGGGTTCGTGTTGAAAATCAGTGGAAATTAGATGTGTGGATTTACTTCTAGAATCCCCATCCAATTCCATTGATCTTTATGTCTGCCCTTATGCTAGCTCTAAATTCTTCTGAGTACTATTGCTTTATGGTAATTTTTGAAATATGGAGGTTTGAGTTCCCCCAACTTTGTTATTTTCCAAAATTTTTTGGCTATTTGAGGTCTCTTGAAATTCCATGAAATCTAGGATGCTTTTGTTTTCCTTTTTTTTTTTTTTAATAAACACCATTGGAATTTTGATGGGGACAACACTGAATTGTAGATAACTTTGAATAATATACAAATCTTAACAATATTAAATATTCTAATTCATAAACACAGGAAGTCTTTGTATTTACTTGGGTCTTCATCTTTAGGTAATATTTTGTACTTTTCAGTACACAAATCTTCTGACTTCCTAGTTAAATTTATTTCTAATAAATTTTTATATACTGTAAATAATTATTTTCTTAATTTCCTTTAGAGGTTATTGATGCTAGTGTGTAGCAAATGGCTGATTTTTGCATGTTGATTTTGTATATTGCAATGTTGCTGCATTTATGTGTGTGTTTGAGTCTGTATGAATGTGTGTGTATTCTTTAGGGTTTACTAGAAATAAAATATATTATCTGAGAATATAGTTTTTACAACTTCCTTTCCAAACTTAAAGCTTTATTTCTTTTTCTTGTCTAATTACTCTAACAAGAATTTGTAGTAATATGTTGAATATAAGTGGCAAAAGCAGGCATCTTGTCTTATGCTTGATCTTAGGGGACAATATTCAGTCTTTCACCATTGAGTATGGTGTGAGCTGTGGCTTTCTCTTATATGGCTTTTAGCATATTGAGGAAATTCCCTCATATTCCTAGTTTACTGAACGTTTTTATCAAGAAAGAGTGCCTGGTTTTGACAAATGTATATTTATCAATTGATAGGGTCATTTTTTCCTTCAATCTATTTCTGTGGTGCATTACATCAATTACTTTACATATGTTAAACCACCCTTACATTTTTGAGATAAATCCTAATTGGTCACAATGTATGGTTATTTTAATATGTTGCTGAATTAGCTTTGCTAGTATTTTGTTGGGGATTTCTGAATCTATATTTATAAGGGGTATTGATCTTCATGTTTCTGTTCTTGCAGTGTCTTTTTCTGACTTTGATATTAGGACAATGCTGGCCTTGGAGAATGAGTTAGAAAATGTTCTTTCTTTGTACATTTTTTGGGAAAAGTTTGAGAACAATTCATGTTCGTTCTTTTTTCTTTTTTTTTTGAAAGAATTTTCAAAAGAAAGAAAGAAAGGATATTTTGAAAGAATTTTTGGAGCTACAAAAGGCCAAAAACCTTCAGAGAGTGAAACACTGAGAAACCGGTTTCCACAGAGTTCAACCCCTCGATTGGGGGGCAGGGGGACTCAACCCAAGCAAGACTGACTGGAAAACAATACGGCAGGCCCCTCCCACAGAAGACAAGTCAAAAAACAAAAGGACTATAAACACAGGGTCTCTATAAAATTTTAAATCCCCAACACCAGGGGAAATCAATATATTAAGCTCCTGGTAATACCCTCAAACCTGTATATTTCATAGATACAAGTTTTTTTTCTTTCTTATTTTCTTTCTATTCTTTTTTTTTTATTTACTCGTTTTCACATTTCTTGGTCTTTTTTTAAAATTTTTTTTTAAACTACTTAACATTATAACTAGAGGCTGAATACAACGATAAACCCAGGAAGACCTGAAATAACCTTCCTTACCTGCGTTGAGGAGTTATAACCACCCTCCCATCTTATCCTTCTGTCAGTGTTTCTACATATTTGCTTTTCTTCTGGTATTATATAAATCTTATTCCCGGGGTTCAATCTGACTAGGTTCTTTTATTTCTTGTCATTTACTTTTGTCAGTATATATGGTTTACATACCTTATAAATCTTATTTTGGGGGCCCATTCTGGCTGGGATTTCTTCTTTTTCTCTTTCTCTCTATCTTTTCTTTATCCTTATTCTTTCTCTTTGGTGGTGAATCCCAACTGTTCCTAAACCTTCCAGAGTGCACCCTGCCTGAATCATGGGCAATATATCCAGCTATACATCCTCTCATCCACTTCTCATCAAAATGACTAGGAGGAGGAAAACCCAACATAGTAAAAACCCAGAGACTGCACCCTCTCCCTCAGAACTATTAGACATGGGCATAAACAGTATGTCAGAAAGTGAATTCAGGGTAACAATTATCCAGGCAATGGCTAGGATGGAGAAAAACATTAATGACAATATAGAATCTCTAAGGACAGAAATGAGATCCAGTATAGCTGATGTAAGAAACACTATCAATGAGAACCAATCCAATGTAAATAGTCTAACAGCTAGAGTTATGGAGACAGAGGAAAAATTAGTGATCTGGAGGATAAAATGTTTGAGAAGAAAGGTCAGGAAGAGAGCTGGAACAAACTGCTCAGGAATCATGAGAACAGACTTAGGGAAATAAACAATGCCATGAAATGTTCCAAGGTCAGAATTATTGGAATCCCATAGGGGGTACAGAAAGACAGAAGATTAGAAGATATAGCTAACCAAATTCTGAATGAGAATTTCCCCAATCTGGGGAATTGAACAAGAATTCGTATCCTAAAGGCAGAAAGGACACCTGCCAAGATTAATGAGTCTAGTAAAACATGAGGACACATAATCTTAAAATTTGCAAATTATAATTTTCGACAGGAGGTCCTGAGGGTATCTAAGGGGAAGAGATTCCTTATATACACTCATCAGAATAATGACCTGTCCACAGAACCTGGAAAGCCAGAAAGGGCTGGCATGATATATTCAGGGCACTAAATGAGAAGAACATGCAGCCAAGAATACTTTATCCAGAAAGGCTGACATTCAAAATGGATGGAGAGAGAAAGAGCTTCTAAGACCAGCAAGATTTAAGAGTATGTGACCACCAAGCTGGCACTCCAGGAAATATTAACGGGGGTTCTATAAACATAGAAAGAAATCATGAATGACTTTGAACAGAAATTTAAAATCTATAGAAACAAGGACTACACAGGCAACATGATGTCAATAAATACTTATCTTTCAATAATCACTCAACGTGAACGGCCTAAATGCTCCCATAAAGCAGCACAGGGATGCAGAGTAGATACAATGACAGGACCCGTCCATACGCTCTCTACAAGAGACACATTTGGAACCAAAAGATACATCCAGACTGAAAGTGGAAGGATAGAGAATCATCTTTCATGCCAACAGACCTCAAAAGAAAGCTGGGGTAGCAATTCTCATATCAGATAAATTAGATTTTAAGCTAAAGACTGTAGTCAGAGATACAGAAGGACACTACATCATTCTTAAAGGGTCTATCCTCCAAGAAGATCTAGCAATTGAAAACATTTATGCTCCCAATATAGGAGCAGCCAACTACATAAGCCAACTGTTAATCAAAATAAAGAGTCATATTGATATGAATACATTAATAGTAGGAGATCTTAACATGCCACTCTCAGTAACAGACAGATAAACTAAACAGAAAATCAATAAAGAAACAAGAGCTTTGAATGACATATTGGACCACATGGACCTTATAGATATATACTGAACATTCTACCCTAAAACAAAATACTCATTCTTTTCGAGTGCACAGGGAACCACATACTGGGTCACAAATCAGGTCTCAACCGATACCAAAAGATTGAGACCATTCTGTGCATTTTCTCAGACCACAGCGCTTTGAAACTGGAACTCATCTGCAGGAAACGTTTGGAAGGAATTCAAACACGTGGAGGCTAAAAACCAACATGCTCAAGAATGCTGTGATCACCCAGCAAATCAAAGATGAACTTAAACAATTTATGGAAACCAATGAAAATGAAGACACATCGATGCAAAACCTATGGGACATGGCAAAGGCAGTCCTAAGGGGGAAATACATAGCCATCCAAGCCTCACTCAGAAAAATTGAAAAATCGCGAATACACCAGTGCTCTTTACACCTTAAAGAACTGGAAAATCAACAACAAATTAAGCCAACCCCAAGCACAAGAAGGGAAATAATCATGATTAGAGCAGAGATGAATGAACTAGAAACTAGAGAAACAGTAGAATGCATCAAAGAATCCAGAAGTTGGTTTTTTGGAAGAATCAATAAGCCACTGGCCAAACTAATCCAAAAGAAAAGAGAGAGGACCCTAATTAAAAAAATTATGAATGAAAGGGGAGAGATCAGGACTAATCCAAAGGAAATAGAAACAATCATCAAAAATTATTATCAAGAGCTATATGCCAATAAGTTAAACAACCTAGAAAACGAAATGCATTTCTGGAAACTCACAATCTTCCAAGACTGAAAGAGGAAGAAATTGACAACCTGAACAGACCAATATCGAGTAACAAGATTGAAGCAGTGATCAAAAACCTCCCAAAAAACAAGAGTCCAGGACCTGGCGGATTCCCTGGGGAATTCTACCAAACATTCAAGGAAGAAATAATATCTATTCTCCTGAAACAGTTTCAAAAAAACAGAAACAGAAGGAAAATTTCCAGACTCTTGCTATGAAGTCAGCATTACCCTGATCCCCAAACCAGGCAAAGACCCCATCAAAAAGAAAAATTTCAGACCAATATCCCTGATGAATATGGATGCCAAGATTCTCAACAAGATCCTAGCTAATAGGATCCAACAGACACTAAAATGATTATTCATCATGACCAGGTGGGATTTATCCCTGGGATGCAAGGTGTTTCAACATTCACAGGTCAATCAATGTGATAGAACAAATTAAAAAGAGAAGAGAGAAAAACCACATGGTCCTCTCAACTGATGCAGAAAAAGCATTTGACAAAATTCAGCATCCGTTCCTGTGTAAAACTCTCCCAAGTATAGTGATAGAAGGAACATTCCTCAACTTCATAAAGTCTATCTATGAAACACCCACAGCAGGTGTCATTATCAATGAGTAAAAACTGACAGCCTTCCCTTTGAGATCAGGAACACGACAAGGATGCTCAGTTTCACCAGTCTTGTTCAACATAGTATGAGAAGTCCTAGCGACAGCAATCAGACAACAAAAAGAAATAAAAGGTATTCAAATTGGCAATGAAGAAGTCAAACTCTCTCTTCGCAGATGACATGATACTTTATATAGAAAACCCAAAAGACTCCACCCCCAAACTACTCGAACTCATATAGCAATTCAGCAATGTGTCAGGATACAAAATCAATACACAGAAATCAGTTCCTTTCCTATACACTAGCAATGAAAATATGGAAAGGGAAATTAGAGAATTGATTCCATTTACTGTAGCACCTAGAATTGTAAGATACCTGGGGAAAAACCTAACCGAAGAGGTAAAGGATCTGTACTTGAGGAACTACAGAACGCTCATGAAAGAAATTGAAGAAGACACAAAAAGTTGGAAAAGCATTCCATACTCAGTGACCAGAAGAATAAACATTGTTAAAATGTCTATACTGCCCAGATAAATCTACACTTTCAATGCCATCCCAATCAAAATTCCATCGTTTTTTCTCAAAGGGATGGAACAAACAATTGCAAAATTTGTATGGTACCAGAAAAGACCCCAAATTGCTAAGGAAATGTTGAAAAGAAAAACAAACCTGGGGGCATCACATTACCTGATTTCAAGCTTTACTACAAAGCTGTGATCACCAAGACAGCATGTTACTGGCAAAAAAATAGGCACATAGACCAGTGAAACAGAATAGAGATCCCAGAGATGAACCTGCAACTCCATGGTCAAATAATATTTGACAAAACAGGCAAAAATATCCAGTGGAAAAAAGAGAATCTCTTCAATAAATGGTGCTGGAAAATTGGACAGCTATATGCAGAAGAATGAAACTTGATCATTCTCTTACACCAGACATGAAGATAAACTCGAAATGGATAAAAGACCTCAATGTGAGGCAGGAATCTATCAAAACCCTGGAGAAGAACATAGGCAGTAACCTCTATGACATTAGCCACAGCAACTTCTTTCAGGACAAGTCTCCAAAGGCAAAGGAAACAAGCGAAAATGAACTTTTGGGACTTCATCAAGATAAAAAGCTTCTGCACAGCAAAGGAAATGGTCAAAAAACAAACAGGCAACCAACAGAATGGGGGAAGATATTCGCAAATGACACTACAGACAAAGGCCTGATATCTAAGATCTACAAAGAACTCCTCAAACTCAACTCTCACAAAACAGATAATCACATCAAAAAATGGGCAGAAGACATGAACAGACACTTCTCCAAAGAAGACATACAAATGGCTAACAGACACATGAAAAAATGTTCATCATCTTTAGCCATCAGAGAGATTCAAATCAAAACCACACCGAGATACCACCTTACACCAGTTAGAATGTCCAAAATCAATAAGACAGTAAACAACAAATGCTGGAGAGGATGTGGAGAAAGAGGAATCCTCCTCCACTGTTGGTGGGAATGGAAGTTGGTACAGCCACTTTGGAAAACATTGTGGAGATTCCTCAAGAAATTAAAAATAGAGCTACCCTATGACCCTGCAATTGCACTACTTGGTATTTACCCCAAAGAAGCAGATGCAGTACAAAGAAGGGCCACATGTACCCCAATGTTCATAGCAGCAATGGCTACAATCGCCAAATTGTGGAAAGAACCAAAATGCCCTTCAACAGATGAGTGGATATGGAAGAAGTGGTACATCTATACAATGGAATATTATGCCTCCATCAGAAAGGATAAATAACCAACTTTTGTATCAACATGGTCAGGACTAGAAGAGATTATGCAGAGTGAAATAAGTCAAGCGGAGAGAGTCAATTATCTTATGGTCCGACTTATGTGTGGAGCATAATGAATAACATGGAGGACATTGTGAGAAGGAAGGGAAGGTTGAATGGGGGGAAATCTGTGGTGGTGATGAACCGGGAGAGACTGTGGACTCTATGCAACAAACTGAAGGTTTTGGAGGGATGGGGTGGGGGGTTGGGCGAGCCCGGTGGTGGGTATTGAGGAGGGCACGTACTGCATGGAGCACTGGGTATGGTGCATGAACAATTAATCTTGTAACACTAAAAAAATAAAATAAACATATTTGGGGGAAAAAAAGAATTTTTAGAAAGAATTTTCATTTGAAAGAATGAAACCACTTGGTACTGGGCTTTTATTTTTGGGAGGTTTTTATTAAGGATTCAATCTTCTTACTTGTTATAGATCTATTGAGATTTCTATTTTTTCCTGGGTTCATTTTGTTAGTGTGTGTGTTTTTCAGAATGTGTTCACTTAATCTAGATATCCAAATTAGTTTCATCTGGATGTTCATAGTATTTTCAAGATCCTTTTTATTTATGAAAACATTAGTAGTAATGTCCCTCTGCATTTAATAACTTGAGTCTTTTCTATTTCTTATTTAGTCAATCAAACTAAATGGTTGCCAATTTGGTTAACTGAAAAAATACACAAATTTGGGGCACCTAGGTGGCTCAGTTGTTAAGCGTCTGCCTTCAGCTCAGGTCATGATCCCAGGGTCCTAGGATCTAGCTCTGCATCAGGTTCCCTGCTCAGCCGAACCCTGCTTCTCTCTCTCCCACTCCTGCTTGTGTTCTCTCTCCTGCTGTGTCTTTCTCTGTCAAATCAATAAATAAAATCTTTAAAGTACACAAATTTGTTTGTGGTGATTTTCTCTATCTTTCTCTATTTTATTTAGCTCCACTTTAATAACAGTATTTCCTTCCCTCTTCTAGTTTTGAGTTTAGTTTGTTTTTTAATTGTCTAATTCTTTTAGATGTGATGTTGGGTTATTTATTTAAGATCTTTTTAATAAATTAATTTGTGGCTTTAAATTTCCCTATTTTTGCTGCATCCCAAGAGTTTTTCTACCTTGTGTTTTTATTTTCATTTGCATTGAGGTATTTTCTAATTTAATCTTGTGACTTGTCTTTTGAGACCTTGGTTATTTAAGTGGACGTTATTTATTTTCACATATTTTTAAATTTTTAAATTTTATTTCTGTCACTAATTTATACTTTTTAATTTTTTATTTAAATTCCAGTTAATTAACATACAGTGTAATATTAGTTTCAGGTGTACAACTTAGTGATTCAACACTTAAATATAACACCCAGTGCTCATCAAAAGTACACTCCTTAACCCCATAACCTGTTTAACCAATACCTCTACCCACCTCCCGTCTGGTAGTCATCATTTCATTCTCTGTAGTTACAAGTCTGTTTTTTGGTTTGCTTCTTTTTTCTACTATGATCATTTGTCTCATTTCTATAATTCCACATAAAAATCAAATCATATGGTATTTGTCTTTCTCTGACTGACTTATTTCACTTACCATAATAGTCTCTAACTCTAACGATATCCTTGCAAATGGCAAGATTTCGTTCATATATCACATCTTCATCCATTCATCAGTTGATGGGCATTTGGGCTTTTCCATAATTTGACTTTTGTTGAAAATGTTACCATAAACATCAGGTGTTCATGTATTCCTTCAAATTAGCTTTGTTTGTTTGTTTTTTGGTAAATACCTAGTAGTGCAATTGCTGGATAGTAGTTTTACTTTTAACTTTTTGAGGAACCTCTGTACTATTTTCCAAAGTGAATGTACCAGTTTGCCTTCCCATGAACAGTATAAAAGGGTTCCTCTTTCTCCACATCCTCAACAACACTTGTTCTTTCCTGTGTTAATTTTAGTCATTTTGACAGGTGAGAAGTGGTATCTCATTGTAGTTTTGATTTGTATTTCCCTGATGAGTGATATTGAGCATTTTTCATGTGTCTATTTGCCATATGGATGATTTTTAAAATTTTTTTAAAGATTTTTAAAATTTTTTTAAATTTTATTTATTTATTTGACAGAGAGAGAGAGAGATCACAAGTAGGCAGAGAGGCAGGCAGAGAGAGAAGGAGAAGCAGGCTCCCTGCCGAGCAGAAAGCCCAATGCTGGGCTTAATCCCAGTACCCTGAGATCATGCCCTGAGCCAAAGGCAGAGGCTTTAACCCACTGAGCCACCTAGGTGCCCTATTTTTTAAATTTTTTAAAGATATTATTTATCTTGTTTCTATGCCTAAGGGGTCTGGGTGGTTCAGTAGGTTGATTGTCTGACTCTTGATTTCTGCTCAGGTCACGATCTCAGGGTCATGACACTGAGCACCATGTAGGGCTCTGTGCTCAGTGGGAAGCCTGCTTTTCTCTCTCTTTCCTTCTCCTTTTGCCCTTCTTTCCTCCCTAAAATAAATATATCTTAAAATAAAAAGAAGTTGCTACAGCCAATGTCAAAATATTTACTGCCTATGTTCTCCTCTAGAATTTTAATGGTTTCTTGTCTCATAATTAGGTCTTCAATCATTTTGAATTAATTTTTGTGCATTAATTTTGTATAAGAAAGTGGTCCAGTTTCCTTCTTTTGCACGTTTCTGTCCACTCTTCCCAACACTCTTTGTTGAAAAGACTGTCTTTTTCCCATTGGACATTCTTTCCTGCTTTGTCAAAGATTAATTTACCATGGAGTTGTGGGTTCATTTCTGGGTTTTCTATTCTGTCATATTGATCTATGTGCCTATTACTGTGTGTGCCAGTACCATACTGTCTAGATCATTACAGCTTTGAAATACAACTTGAATTCAGGAATTGTGATGCCTCCAGCTTTGCTCTGCTTTTTCAAGATTGCTTTGGTTATTTGGAGACTTTTGTGGTTCCATACAAATTTTAGGATTGTTTGTTCTACCTCTGTGAGAAACGCTGTTGGTGTTTAGATAAGGATTGTATTATGTGTGTAGATTGCTTTGGATAGTACAGACATTTTTTAAAAGATTTTTATTTATTTATTTGACAGACAGAGAGATCACAAGTAGGCAGAGAGGTGGGCAGAGAGAGGGGGGAAGCAGGCTCCCTGCTGAGCAGAGAGCCCGATGTGGGGCCCGATCCCAGGACCCTGAGATCATGACCCGAGCTGAAGGCAGAGGCTTTAACCCACTGAGCCACCCAGGCGCCCTGGGATAGTATAGACATTTTAAGAATATTTGTTCTAATCCATGAGCATGGATTGTGGTTCCATTTCTTTGTGTCATCTCTAATATCTTTCACTAAATTTGTATAGTTTTCAGAGTACAGACCTTTTACTTCTTTGGTTAGGTTTATTCTTAGGTATCTTGCAGTTTACAGTGCATTTGTTTCTAGTTTTATTCCATTGTGGTCAGAAGGATACTTTATATGACTTCAGAATTTTTAAATTTATTAAGACTTGTTTTGTGGCTCAACATTTGGTCTATTCTGGAGAGCAGTCTATATGTACTTGAAAATAGTGTGTATTCTGCTGTTATTGGGTAAAGTGTTCCTCATATATCTGGTAGGTCTAATTGTTTCATAGCCTTAAGTCCCTTATCTCATTATTTTACCGTGTCTTGTTTATTCTATTTATGAGAATGAGATTTTGAAGTCTCCATTTATTATTCTAGATTTCTATATTTTTCCTTCTTAATCTTGTTAATTTTTGCTTCTTTTATTTTGGATCTTTGCTTTTACATAAGTGTATGTTTATGCTTGTTATATCTTCTTGATGAATGTTAATCAATATATAATATACTTCTTGATTTCTTGTAAACTTTGTTATTAATATCTATTTAAATAATAATTATATAGCCACTCCAGCTCTTGTTTGGTTAATCTTTTCTTGGAATAATTTTTTCTTTTTACTGCCCACCACAGTATTTCTTTGTATCTAAAATTAGTCTCTTATAGATGGTATATAAATGGATCATGTCATTTTACCCATTCTTCCATTATGTGCTTTTTAATTGGAAAATTTCACCCATTTGCATTTAAATTAGTGGTAAGGAAAGTCTTACTCCCGCCATTTACCTACTTTAAGTGTCTTATATGTGTTTTGTTTCTCATTTTCAAGTTGACTTTCTCTTGATTGAGCATGCCCTTGGCTGTTGTATACCTAAGAATATTTTTCATAGGCTTGGCATAGTTGAGTTTGACAGTTTCTGGTTGTTTTTTGATGTTTCTGTGAAGGAATGGGAGTTTGGAATTTCCTACTTTATTATTTTATCATGTTTCTCTATTCAATGATAATTTATCAGCTTCTATTTCTTTTTACTTTCTCTCTAGGATATTTATGATCATCTATCACACACATTGTTTATGTCTGCTAATACTCAGTTGGCTTTATATTTAACAATGACTGAATTTGTACCTATAGGTAGTTGTTATGAATTTCATTTGCTTCTTTGTGTATAAATCTGTTTGTGGTTGTTCTCTTAAGTTAAAGTGAAATTTGAAAGTGGGATCTGTGTATATGGCTAAGATGAGTCATTTTACAAGATTAAATTTAAGGTACAAGTATGTTCAGTCTACCGACAAAACATGGGGTAGATTGTGGGAACTCCCCATAAGTGACAAAATGAGGGGATCTTTAGTCAGGTATATTTTACCACCTTTGGACCCCAGCTATGTGCAGGTTGTTTATTTATTTTGTTAGAAAATAATCTTATGTATTTTGCCTGCAGGTAAATATCAAGCTTCAAATCACTCAAGAAGGGGTATGTATGTTTCTGTGTGCACCTATGGAAGGGCACTAAGTAATGGTGCTGCCCTGTTTTTAGCTGCATATTCCCAAGTTCTGTTCTTTGTAGAGCCTCTCTGATGTTCCTCTAGAAAGACTGGATCTTATAGCAACACTTGTACACACATTTTGTTCTACTTTGTCAATATGCCCTCATTATCTCATGATTTTGTTCCCTCTTTCTCTTATACAATTAAAAAAAAATACTCCCTATCATTCTATAACGATTTGAGATAGAATGACAATGGAAAATGTGCTTAGTTCACTGTGTTGAAATCACAACATACAGTATGTTTGAGTTTTATGTTATAATGTTTCTGGCCCAAAAATTCTGTTGAAAGGATTTTTTGGGTACTAGAGTACTTAGAAAATGAAGGGATAAGTGGTATTCTAGAGGTAAAGTGTATGTGTCTGTTATAGGCTGCTTAGGCCGATGTAAGAAAGGAAAGAAAAAATGTGAAAGAAAAAATCAAGGGCCTTAAACTGTGAGGTACAGAAGGCTAAAATTCTTCTATAGGCAAGATTTAAAGTGGGAAAAAAGATAATTGGAAAAGAATATCCACTGAACAATTTTACTTATTATGTGACAAATGGAAAATTATGAGCCAAACTTCTACTTATTCTGTTATGAAAAATTATTACTGTTTTAAGTTAATATAATTAAGACCAAGTGTCATTTTAATATGCTTCTATACTTTCTTTATAAATACTTACTATAGGGTGCCTGGGTGGCTCAGTTGGTTAAGCGACTGCCTTCAGCTCAGGTCATGATCCCGGAGTCCCGGGATCGAGTCCCATGTCGGACTCCTGGCTCTGCGGGAAGTCTGCTTCTCCCTCTGACCTTCTCCCCTCTCAGTCTCTCTCTCTCTAATAAATAAATAAATAATCTTTAAAAAAATAAATATTTACTATAAAATAACTGAAGATTAAGCATTTGTGAACAGCTAGAAAATCATTTCCTTTGAAAGTTTGAAAATTATATATCACTTCGGCTGAGGACTGTCTTAATGGAATTAGCTATAACAAGACCAAAAAGTGTTATTATAAGAGAACAAATTACACAACCTAGAGATTACTTCATCATGTCATGACAGGAATGACAATTTTTTTTTCCTTTGGGTTTCAAAGAATGTAGAGGTTTAGAGTAGAATAATGTCTTCCTAGGCTTATTGTCTTAGAATATCTTTTCTTTGACTGATTCAATATACACTAAGCACCTACTTTGTCCCAAAGACATAGATAAGTATTACAAAATCAGTAGTGAAGAAAATAGAAGCTCCCAACATTCGTGGAGCCTGTGGGGGTGTCAGAAAATATTTTAAAAAGTAAATAAACACATTGAATAATATAACAAATAATGTAAGAATGATGAAGAAAAATAATATGCTGAATTAGAGGATAAAAAGCTGGCAGTATTTTACGATTTTATTTATTATTTTATATAGAGGGAAAGATAGCAAGAGAGAGCAGAAGTAGGGGTAGAGGGAGAAGCAGACTCCCAACTGAGCAGAACACTCCATGAGGGACTCAATCCCAGGATCCTGGGATCATGAACTGAGCCAAAGGCAGATGCTTAACTGACTGATCCACCCACGTTTCCCAAGAAAGTGGAAGTATTTTAGATAGGATGAACAGAGAAGACCTTTCTGATAAAATGGCATTTAAAGCTAAAATCTGAAGGATTAGAAGTGTCATGCATAGGAAATATAGTGGAAACATAGAAGAATAATCTTGGCAGAAGTAACAGCAAGAGTTAAGCCTTGAGGCTAAAGCTCCTGAAGTATTTACAAATTAATCACATTATATTAAAATTGTATGTTTAGTGGGGCAATATAGCAGTGCTGCTTAAGAGTAAACAAACAGTTGTTATTCAAATCACGAATTTACCACTACCTCTAAATTGTCACACTAGTTTTAAGACCCCACATGGACAAGTAACTTAATCTCTGAGCTAAGCCTATAATAAGAACTTAATAAATTCTAGTTATGTTTATTATTTTCTCCAACTTCATTGAGATAAAATTGACATATAACATTGAATAAGTTTAAAGTATATAATGTGCTGTTTAATACTTATATACACTTAAATACAGAAATATGATCACCAACATAATGTTTTTTATATTACTTGTTAAACTATGAACTGTATGAATTCATAAACTATATATTAATAATTATTTTGTTTCAAGATCCTAAGAAAATGACACATAGTAGGATTTATCTAATGCTTAATAAATATATATTTTTAAAGTCTGGATATAAATGTTGATGTTTTATTTGGAGTTACTGAGGTGTGTTTATCTAGGGATATGTGGAGTGCATAAGAGTCTGTGTGGGGGAGTACTTTTGGAATGCTGATTGTACAACCACAGAGGAAGAGATAAAACTGCCTGATTAGAGTTAAGGCCAGTAAATAGTAACACATGTGGAATTATTTTCATCATGCTGTCAACATGTTTGCCAGTCACCTTTGATACTTAACTAGACCATAAAAATCATTAGAAGTATTATCTAATGTTTTATTTTTTGTGATATATTTAATTTTCACAATGATGTATGAGGTAGATGATGTCATATCTCTGTTATGTAGGTGAAGAAACAGAAGCACAGAAAAAATATACAATTAATATCTAAGGTCACACAGGTAATAAATAATAGACCTGGATCGTGAATTAGACTTGCAGGTTGACTTAGCTCCCTTGACCACTATTATATATAAGACACGAGAATGACAGCTGACTCAGGTCCCTCATGAGAAGGTAATTTGAAAGAGAATAGACAATGACCTTCTTTCCTTTTTAAGCATGTTAGATTATTGCCAAAATGATAGAAGTATGGAGAGCTTAACAAATAGAAAAAAAGTCAAATTAATCCAAAATTGGAGTAAAGTCAAAAGCATGCCTTGCTCTGACAATATTTATCTTGTTTCTAATTTACTCAATATCATTTAGGCTGAATATAATTTCCTTGTTTAATTAACTGAATATTATATTTCAGTGGCATTGAATTATTGTGATGATATTATTTAACATTTGTTAAATATCAGCAATGAATTTTGCATTATAAAGACAGTGGGAGACACACCCTTGTTCTATTGCCTTGATAAAAAGTAGTTCTTGGCCGGTCTTTGAGGGAAAGAAATATAGGACAAGGAGAAGTAAAAGGCAAAAGATTTGTAAGTCTGAAGAGAAAGCAGAGTATAATGCTAAGCAAAGCAGTCAGAGAAAGTAAATATCATGATTTCACTCATATATGGAATTTAAGAAATAAAATAAATGAGTGAAGGAAAAAAAAGAGACATACCAAGAAACAGACTCTTAACTATAGAGAAAAAAATGGATGGCTTACAGAGGAGAGGTGGGTAGAATGAATGAAATGGATAATGGGGATTAAAAAGTATGCTTATTATGATGAGAACTGAATAATGTATAGAATTGTTGAATCACTATATTGCCCACCTAAAAATATATGTTAACTATATTGGGATTAAAACTAAGAATTTAATTTAAAAAAAAAAGACAAGGATGCTAAAGAGAAAATATAACGATAACCATGCACCCAAACAAAACAAAAATACCCTTCTTGTTATATGGGGCTAGATCTATGGGAAACAGTTCTTTTTTTTTTTTAATATATTTTATTTATTTATTTGACACAGAGAGAGAGAGAGAGATCACAAGTAGGCAGAGAGGCAGGCAGAGAGAGAGGGGGAAGCAGGCTCCCTGCTGAGCAGAGAGCTATGGGAAACAGTTCTTGTTGAAATTAGTCTTTAGTTCCTGTTGCAATTTGTCTTTAGTAAAAATGGCGTACCTGATAAAGGGCTAGTATCCAAAATAAATAAAGAACTTATACAACTGAACAACCAGAAAACAAATAATTCAGTTAAAAATGGGCAGAAGAGGGGCACCTGGGTGGCTCAGTTGGTTGGGCGACTGCCTCCGGCTCAGGTCATGATCCCAGAGTTCCAGGATCGAGTCCCATATTGGGCTCCCGGCTCTGCGGGAAGTCTGCTTCTCCCTCTGACCTTCTCCCCTCTCATTCTCTCTCTCTCTCTCTCTCAAATAAATAAATAAAATCTTAAAAAAAAATGGGCAGAAGACATGAAGAGACATTTTTCCAAAGAAATCATCCATATGGCAAACAGACATATGAAAGATGTTCAGTATCACTCATCTTCATGGAAATACAAATCAAAACTCAATGAGATAACACCCACAGCAGTCAGAATGTCTAAAACCAATAACAAGCAATAACAATTGTTGGTGAGTATATGGAGAAAGGGCAACCCTCATATACAATTGATAGGAATGAAAATTGGTGCAGCCACTCTGAAAAACAGTATGGAGATTTTTTAAAAAGTTAAAAATAAAACTACCCTATGATCCAGCAATTGCATTGCTATGTATTTACCCCCAAATACAAAAGTATTAATTGAAAAGAATACATGCACCCAACGTTTATAGCAGTATTAGCTACAATAACAAAATTATGGAAATAGCTTAAGTGTCTATCAACTGATGAATAAAGAGGTTGTGGTACAAGTATACAATGGAATATTACTCAGGCATTAAAAAGAATGAAATCTTGCCATTTGTAAGGACCTGGATGGAGCTAGAAAGTATTATAATAAGTGAAATAAGTCATTCAAAGAAAGACAAATATCATATGATTTTACTCATATGTGGAATTTAGGAAACAAAACAAATGAACAAGGAAGAAAAAGAGAGAGAAAGGCAAACCAAGAAACAGACTCTTCCTTTTTAACTTTTTACAGGCATTTTTAATACTTTGTTTTTAATGAGTCATGTTACATTTTCTGACTCCTAAATTAGGGTATATCAAAAAATACTTAGATTTTTCTGCTTAAAAACAAACAAACAAAAAATTAAGAGGTAAAGAGGACTACTATGGGCCACATAATCAATCATCTAAAAGTAGGGTCTCTTAACTATAGAGAACAAACTAATGGTTATCAGAATTGAGGTGAGTGGGGTGATGAGTCAAATAGGTGATGGGGATTAAAGAGTGCATTTGATGTGATGAGACCTAGTGTGGTATTGAAGTGTTGAATCACTATATTGTACACCCGAAACTAAAATTACAATATATGCTAACTAACTGGAATTTAAATAAAATATTGAAAGACACAAACAAATACAAAATGTAGGGAAAAGATCTGAGGACACTTTATTTTTCTAAAGAATATATACAAATGGCTAACAGGTACACTGAAAAGATGTTCAACCTTACTAGTCATTAGCAAAAGGCAAATCCAAAGCCTAGTGAGGTATCACCTCACATCTGTTAAAATTGCTAGCATTAAAAAAAAAAAAATAAGAGATAACAAATGCTGACAAGAATGTGGAGAAAAGGGAAACCTTGTGCACTGTTGGTAGCATTATAAATTGTTATAACCACTATATAAAACAGTTCCTCAAAAAATTAAAAATAAAATTGCCCTATGTTCCATCAATTCCACTTCTGGGAAAATATCCAAAGGAAATGAAAGCCATAATTTGAAATGGTGTCTGCACCATGTTCATAGCCACATTATGTAAATAACCAAAATGTGTCTTCTAATGGATAAATGGATAAAATAAAAACAAAATGTATCATTTCACTCATCACAGATTTTGATTAGCATGAATTCATGTATTTGATGGATATCAGGCATGACTTTATTTAGTAAATATCTATGGGGAAAGAGAAAGAGAAGCAGGTAAAAGGAAATTTTGGAAAAGATGAAGTGGACACTAAGATTTGTTTTCTGGTTATTCCACTGTATAAGTTCTTTATTTGTTTTGGATACTAACCTTTTATCAGATACATCATTTGCAAATATCTTCTCCTATTCCGTAGTTTGCTATTTAGTTTTGTTGAGTGTTATTTTTAAAGATTTTATTTATTTATTTATTTACTTACGTGTGTGTGTGTGTGTGTGTGTGTGTGTGTGTGTGTATGTGTGAGAGAGAGAGAGAAAGAGAAAATGGGGGGAGGGCAGAGGCAGAGGGAGTGAGAAAATCTCAAGCTGACTGCACTGAGCTCGGAGCCCAACGTGGGGCTCGATCTCACAACACTGAGATCATGATGTGAGCCAAAATCAAGAGTTGGACGCTCAATCAACTGAACCACCCAGGTACCCCCCACATTTTTCTAGCTGTGCAGAAGTTTTTTTATTTTGATGAAGTCTCAATAGTTTATTTATGCTTTTGTTTCCCTTGCTTGAAGAGATTTAGGCACAAAGAAATTGCTACTACTGATATCAAAAAAGTTATTGCCTGTGTTCTCTTCTAGGATTCTTATGGTTTCAGGTCTCACATTTAGGCCTTTGATCGATTTTGAATTTATTTTTGTGAATGGCATAAGAAAGTGGTAAAGTTTCATTTTTTCACATGTTGTTTTCCAGTTTTCCCAACACCATTTGTTGAGGAGACTGTCCCTTTCTGATTGGCTATTCTTTCCTGCTTTGTCGAAGATTATTTGAACATAGTGTTGTAGGTTTATTTCTGGGTCTTCTACTCAGTTCCACTGATCTATGTGTCTACTTTTGTGCCAGTACTACACTGTCTTGATCACTACAGCTTTGTAATGTAACTTGAAATCTGGAATTGTGATGCTTTCAGCGTTGCTTTTCTTTTTCAAGATTGCTTTATCTATTTACAGTCTTTTGTGTTCCCCATTTAGGATAATATTAGCTGTGAATATTTCACATATGGCCTTTATTAAGTTGAGGTATATTCCCTCTAAGCTTACTCTGTTGGTTATTTTTATCATGAATGTATGTTGTTTTTTGTCAAATACTTTTTCTGCCTCTATTGAAATGATCATATGGTTATTTTATTTATGTGGTGTGTCATGTTGATAGATTTGTGAATATAGAGCCACTCTTGCAATGCAGGAATAAATTCCATTTGATTGTGTTGAATGATATTTTTAATGTATTGTTGGATTTGGTTTGCTAGTATTTTATGGATAAATTTTCCATCTGTGTTTATCAGGGATTTGGGGCTGTAGATCTTAGTTTTAGTGGTGCCTTTATCTGATTTTGGTATCAGGATAATGCTTATTTATATTATTATTATTAAATATTTTTTATTTTTATTGGTATTAAGTTGGATCAGTCCTTTATATACTTTGTGTATTGACCCCTTATTATATATATGGTTTGCAAATAGTTTTTCCTATTCTATAGGTTGTTTATTCACTTCATTGATGATTTCTTTTGGTGCACACAGCTTTTTACTTTGATATAGTCCCATTGGTTTATTTTTTATTTTATTGACTGTGCTTTAGGTGTGATTTCCAAAAAAATCATTGCTAACACGTACGTCCAAAAGCTTTCTTCCTATGTTTTCTTTTAGGTATTTCATGGTTTCAGGTCTTACATTTAAGTACTTAATATGTTAATGTTCTTCAGAAATGAATGGATAAAGAAAATGTGGTATGTAATAAAATGAAATACTACTCAGCCATAACATATAAAATATTATATTTGTGAGAGAAAGGATGGACCTAGGAAGTATTACATTAAGTGAAATAAATCAGAAAAAAAACAAATGCCATATGATTTCACTTATGGGTAGAATCTAAAAAAAGTGTAAATATAACAAAACAAACAAACAAAAAATAACAAAACAAAACCAGCCTCATAGGTACAGGAAACAAGCTGTTGGTTACTAAAGGGGGAAGGGTTGTGTGGCAAGCAAAATAGGTAAAGGGAATTAAAGCTGCAACAAGCATAGATGTATCTATTGTTATTTTCACTTTCTTGGATATATAACCATAATGGAATTCCTGGATCCTATGGTAGTTCTAATTTTTTTTTTTTTTTGCTCCTAGGTACATTTTATTGATTATATGTCCAATTATCTGCTGCAATTAATAAGATGGTAAAAACAATTAATATATCTAATTTATTTTTTTTTATTTTTTTCTCCCCATTTTATTTATTTTAATTTTCCAGTGTTACAAGATTGATTGTTCATGCACCACACCCAGTGCTCCATGCAGTACGTGCCCCTCTCGATACCCACCACCAGGCTCACCCCCCCCCACGCCCTCCCCTCCAAAACCCTCAGTTTGTTGCTCAGAGTCCACAGTCTCTCCTGGTTCAACACCCCCTCCAATTTCCCCCCATTCGCCCTTCCCTTCCTTCTCACG
>CM052801.1:54524347-54557637 GCA_028533885.1 Nasua narica | reverse complement strand
CCAGTATGTGGTCTATTCTGGAGGAAGTTCCATGTGCGCTCGAGAAGAATGAGTATTCTGTTGTTTTAGGGTGGAATGTTCTGTACATATCTATGAGGTCCATGTGGTCCAATGTGTCATTCAAAGCTCTTGTTTCTTTATTGATTTTCTGTTTAGAAGATCTGTCAGCTACTGAGAGTGGCATGTTAAGATCTCCTAGTATAAAGGTATTCCTGTCTATATGATTCTTTATTTTGATTAACAGTTGGTTTATGTAGTTGGCTGCTCCTATATTGGGGGCATAAATGTTTACAATTGTTAGATCTTCTTGGAGGATAAACCCTTTAAGGATGATGTAGTGTCCTTCTGTGTCTCTGACTACAGTCTTAAGCTTAAAATATAATTTATCTGATATGAGAATTGCTACCCCAGCTTTCTTTTGAGGTCCGTTGGAATGAAAAATGGTTCTCCATCCTTTCACTTTCAGTCTGGATGTATCTTTTGGTTCCAAATATGTCTCTTGTAGACATCATATGGACGGGTCCTGTTGTTTTATCAATTCTGCAACCCTTTGCCGTTTGATGGGAGCATTTAGGCCGTTCACGTTGAGAGTGATTTTTGAAAGATATGTGTTTATTGACCTCATGTTGCCTGTGAAGTCCTTGTTTCTATAGATGGCAAATTTCTGTTCTAAGTCACTCATGTGTTCTTTCTGCTTTTATAAAACCCCCTTTAATATTTCCTGGAGTGCCGGCTTGGTGGTCACATACTCTTTTAATCCTTGCCGGTCTTGGAAGCTCTTTATCTCTCCATCCATTTTGAATGACAGCCTTGCTGGATAAAGTATTCTTGGCTGCATGTTCTTGTTTAGTGCCCTGAATATATCATGCCAGCCCTTTCTGGCTTGCCAGGTTTCTGAGGACAGGTCTGACATTATTCTGATGGGCTTTCCTCCATATGTAAGGAATCTCTTTCCCCTAGCTGCCCTCAGGACCTCCTGTCTAAAATTATAACTTGCACATTTTAATATTATGTGCCTTGGTGTTTTTCTCGATTTATTGATCCTGGCAGGGATCCTGTATAAGAAATGTAGTTCTTAGCTGCAGGAGTCTCAGATGGTGTAAACACCTATGAGTGCTTTCTCAGAATAACTGATTTGGGGCATTTGGTGTATAGGTGTATAGGTGGATCAGTCTCAGTCCGGAATGCTAGGGTGATAACTGTAAGCCAAATGATATTTTTATAGATGGACATAATATATTTACATATGAAAGTAAATATGTTCTTACTGCTATAGCACCAACAACCAGCACATTGTTAACTCATAGTAGATTCTAAAACATATTTGTCAAATGAATTAAAGGATACAAAATATTGCACTAGATTTCTACTTAGTTTCAGCTGTTTGGACCAAAAGAGAGCTTGACTTAAAAAGAATAATTTCTGAAAAATGGTTTATATTTGTAAATGTTGAGATCCTCCCTATACTTTAAAACTTGATAAATTGAAATAATCACAAAAAGGTATATATTAGAAAAAACTAAGAAAAAATACTTAGAAAATATTAATAACTAAATTGGAAAGTCCAGTTAGTCATGGGATTTTTAAAAAGAGTTTTTTTTTTATTAATTTGAGAGTGGGGAGGGGCAGAGGGAGAGGGAGAGAGAAAAACTCAAGCAGACTGCGTGTTGAATGTGGAGCCCAATGCAGGGCTCAATCCCAGGACTCTGAGATCATGACCTGAGTGGAAATTTCCAACCACTTAACTGACTGACCCCCCTAGACACCCCAGGCATGGGATTTTAGAATCTTTCTTGTCGGAGCCCAAGATTAAAGCGACAAAAGTGACAGAACATAGAAAGTGACTTAATGTTGGTAATTGTTGCAAAAATAAATGAAGTAGTGAAGTAGTAGTGAAATGTTTCTAAATATCTATATTTCTAACCTATGTTAACTAAAATGTAGTAAAATAGTTTCAAGTTTTCCTGGGAAGATGATTAATCTTCCTTCTGCTCCTTATCTACTCCAATCCATCCTCAATATTAATTTCAAAATAATTAATAAAGATAAAAAAAATATGATGTGTCAACAGAAAATGTTGACAAAGCTTCTTGATCGAAGACTGTCAGGCATTAGTCTTTTCTAGGTTCTATAATTTAACATTAAAATTCCAATACTAATTTCTGCTATTTCTAGCCTTTTGAAATGCACTATATTTATTATGATGTGATTGACCTATGGTTTCTCCATCATTTACATTAACCACCTATGATCGTCATAATTCTATTAAATCATGTCTTCAGAAGTCAATGGTACACAGTGAAATGTGTAACAGTGCATACTGCTGTTTATTTACCTAGTGAAATATTCCTTGACAAAATGACCTTACAAACAGAACATTTCATTACCATAAGGATTCAGGATAGGAGCTGGAAAGTGAAGGTGGGGGCAGCAGGCTCATTTTCATCTCAGATATATCTTTCTAATGTTATCAAGTGAAACATTTAAAACTTTTCCAAAGAAGACATACAGATGGCTATTAGTCTCATGAAGGATGCTCAACATCACTCATCATCATGGAAATACAAATCAAAACCATGATGAGACACTGCCTCACACCTATCAGAATGGCTAAAATTAACAACACAAGAAAAATAAGTGTTGGCAAGGACAGGTAGATAGGGGAACCTTTTGCACTGTTGGTGGGAATGCAAACTGGTGCAACCACTCTGGAAAACAGTATGGAAATTCCTCAAAAAGTTTAAAAAAAAGACCTACTCTATGATCCAGCTATTATAATGCTAACTATTTTTCCAAAGGACACAAAAATAATGATTTGAAGATGTATGAACCCCAATGTTCAAAGCAGCATTATTCACAATAGCCAAGCAATGGAAATTGTCTAAATGCACATTGACTGATTAATGGAAAAGGAAGATGTCTCTCTCTCTCTCTCTCTCACACACACACACACACACTGGCATATTACTCAGCCATAAAAAATTGAAATCTTGCCATTTGCAATGGATAGAGCTGAGTGTCTTATGCTAAGCAAATAGGTCAGTCATAGAAAGACAAATACCATTTGATTTCCTCCCTATGTGGAATTTAAGAAACAAAACAGATTAACATAGGGGAAGAGGGAAAAATAAAAGAGAAGGAAGCAAACCATAAGAGACTCTTGATAGAGAACAAACTAAAGGTTGATGGAGAGAGGTTGGTGGGGGTGGGCTAAGCTGGGGCCATGGGTATTAAGGAGGAAACATATTATGATGAGCATTGGATGTTGTTTGTAAGTAATGAATCACTGAATTCTACTCCTGAAACCAATGTTGCACTGTACAATAACTAACTAAAATTTAAATAAAAATGCCAGTCTGGCAGGAATTATTTTTGGGGTGATGGTAGCTTTTTACCCTAAGTCATAAAAAAATCAAGCAACAATATATGCATCTTAAATTGTCATTGAAAAAAACCCACAGGGTTTTAGAAGTGAAAAAAGTACCGTTAAAAATATATACATATAGGGGCGCCTGGGTGGCTTAGTCTTTAAGCATCTGCCTTCCACTCAGGTCATGGTCCCGGAGTCCTGGGATCAAGCCCCACATCGGGCTCCCTGCTCTGCGGAAGCCTGCTTCTCCCTCTCCCACTCCCTGTGCTTGTGTTCCCTCTCTCGCTGTGTCTCTCTCTGTCAAATAAATCAATAAAATCTTAAATATATATATATATATATATATATATATATATATATATATTTGCAGCAGAAAGTAGATATGTCGTATATTTAGTTTTAAGTGTCAAGACAGAAGAGACCTAACAAATAGACGTTGAAAGTGAATTTTATTATCAGGAAATACAGTTGCTGGAAGCTCTTACTACAAGAGATTTGAGATTATACTCTAGGCAGGCTGAGTAGGGGGCTTTGCTGACCTCAACGAACAACTAGAAATGTGTAGTGACAAAAGATTTCAAAAAATATTGGGCCACATACATAAAATGCCATATAAGTGAAATGGATCTTTAAAATAGCATAGGATATAAATATTGTATCCTAACTGCATGCTTGAAAAGACTGACAATGAGGGGCGTTTGGGTGGCATAATTGGTGAAGCTTCCAACTCTTGGTTTTGGCTCAGGTCATGATCTCAAGGTTGTGTGATAGAGCTTCATGTCAGGCTCTGTGCTCAGCATGGAGTCTGCTTGAGTTTCCCCCTCCCTCTGGCCCTCCCAATCTTGCTCTCTTTCTCTAATATAAATAAATAAATCTTTAAAAAAGAAAAGACTAAGAATGAAATCATAAAATTAAAATTAAGTGAACTTTGAGTGAATTCCTTTGAACAATCTTGGAACATTTTGACTAAAATAGTTGTTTGGAAAAAAATCATAATTAAAATTGTACCAAGTGATTGTCAACATTCAGATGTTACAACTAAACTCTGTAGTGATGATTGATTATATAAATGATGTGCAACCTGCCAATAATGGAGGCAAAAATAAGTTGAATGGGTAATGATCTTTTATTCTTGATAAGGGGAAGCTGCTTAAGTAACGATTTTGTTGAAGCTTTTTTTATGTGTTTTTTAGAAATGTCTGATGACTTGAGACTCAGATTGAAAACTACAGAGAACAATTGACTAGGCCAAACTAAGATGTAGAAACTGGCATAATTTAAGGTAACTAAGATAGCAGCATTTAGGATGGAATTTCAGCAAAACTGAATGACACTAGGTTTATCTTTGATGTATGACTATTTCCCCTCTATGATTAAATAGAATATCTGAATACCTTTATCTTACATGCTCCTGGTGAGTAGTTATCAATAAATGTTAGGTATTACAGCTGTCAGTTGTGTTAGTTTTATATTGCTGAATAACAAATCATCACAAATTTGGCTTCTTAACCACCCCCATTTAATAAGTCAGTTTTATAGTTTAAAGTCCTGGCAGGTTCAGCTTGATTCTCTACTCTCACAAAGATAAAATCAAGGCGCTTCTTGGGCTTGACAGTCATCTGGAGAATTGGGGAAGAATCTGTTTCCAAGTTCATTGACATTGTTGGCCAAATTTGATTTCTTGTAGTTGTAGGTCTAAGTCTTTGTTTTGTTTTGTTTTTGATGGCTGTTAGTTAACGGGACGCTCTTAGTTTCTTAAGGCCACCTGCCTTCCTTCTCATATGGCCTGTTCCATATTCAAAGGCAGAAATAGTATAACAAATCCTTCTTCTACTTTAAATCCCCATCTACCACTTCCGCCACCAGCTAGGGAAAACTCTGCTTTTAAAGGACTTATATGATTAGATACAACCAGATAGACTTTCATTCTCATATAATGTGATGTAATCTCAAGAGTAATATCACATCATATTCACAAGTTCTATCCATACTCAAGGGGGGGGGGACATATACAAGAGAATGATTCACAAGCAGTCATTCTTAGGACTTTGTCTATCATATTGGATAAATTTGTCACCTGCTAAGACTTACCATCTCCTGCCTTATTTACATTTGTGCAGTGACCTTCTTAATGGAAAAATAAAATTCAAAGCCCAAAGGTATGAAGGTACAATGCTAAAATACTGACACAAAGGTTGATAATATGGGTAAGAGGACTTCATTAAATGATCCTTCAAATCATGCCACATAGTTTACTCGAAAGTTTGGCTGTAACTTAAGAATATGATTATTTAATCCATTTTCATATTTACTAAATTTTAATTAAAGTAATACAGAGGTAATGCCAATTTATAGTTATATACAAAATGTATCTGTGTACGTTAATTGTATTTAATTTAAGAACATTTAAGAGTAATTATAGTCTCAGGTCAGCCAACAGAAAAATAATGGATGTTTGCAGTGAAAAAAAGAGAAGCCAATGATCCTACTAGAATATGAGTATTTAAACAGAACCAAAATTAATAAAAATGATTACAAGTTCTATGAAATAGTGATTTACTTATTTTGAATATTATAACTGAAGAAAAACATATTATATCACAGTTTGAATGTCTTATGGTAGAAATTAACAGTCCCAGCTAAGATTTGGGAAGACTAGTCCCTAGATGAAGGTAGAATAAGTATTAGATTGTTTCGGAGCAATGTAGGATACAGCTGAGATCATGACCTGAGCTGAAATCAAGAGTCAGAGGCTCAACCAGCTGAGCCACCCAATAGCCCTGGAATATGGTTCTTTCATTAGATTTTTAAAATGTGATGAAATATGTGTTGCAAGTAAGACAGAACTTTTTTTTATGTAGTAAAGGGAGAAAGATTTGGAAAATAAAATAGAACAATAATTGGATTAAAGGAGATATTATGAAGGAAACTGAGATATGAGCAGAGGGACATCAAGTAAAAGAGGGAAGATAGAGTGAGTAATTCCCTTAAGGGGGAAGAGGGAGGGAATGCAAAAGAGATTTGGGCTACTTTATATGCCATTAGCTAGGTGATGCCTTTGGCCCAGGCAATTTGTGGCTTATTTGGCTGGGATAAGTAGTAGGATTTAACAGTCATTCTTATAATGAGAAGCTTTCTGTATATAAAAATATGAAGTTACAAAATGAATGCACCAGGGAGTAATTGTTTGCATTATGAAAGAATTATTTGCTTTGCCTGAAGATTCACTGCAGGACTCCTTTAATTATGGAATTCCCTAAATACATTCACATATCTGCTTATAGATCATTACACAAAGCAGCTAGGATAAGGGATAGAGAAGCAGAAAACTAAAAATTTAGGCCTGTCTGCCTCTGAAAATTCATAAACTGTAGAGATAAAGGCTTCTCAAGAACAGGAAGCAAGTCATATTTGTTATGTCTGACACATACTAGGTATTCAGTAGATATTCATTAAACCAATGGAGATTTGATAAACAATGGCTAAATTAAATGAATACATTTACAATCATACTTCCTTACTTTTAGAAAATAGTTTGACTTGGCTTACAAAAAATGTCCAAAGGATGATTGGTGACATAGTGTGATAGGCAGAATAATGGTCCTTTAAAGATGTCCATGTCTTTCTTGGATATGTAATATTACATGGCAAAAGGGAATTAAGGTTGCAGATGTAATTCAGGTAACTATTTGATCTTAAAATATATTATCCTGGATTATCCAAATGATACTACTATAATCAAAAGGGTCCTTAATAGTGGAAAAGAGAGGGAAAATAGTTTTTTAGAGTGGTGTAATATAAAAAATGACTCAACTGGTCATTTCTGGTTTTTAAGAGAAGCAAGCCGCAAGCCAAGGAATATGAACAGACTCCAGAAACTGAAAATGGGAAGGAAATGGATTCTCTACTAAAGCCTCTGGGAAGAAACAAGTCTTGATGACTTTTTTATTAGCTCAGTGAGACCCACATTGGGTGTCTGACATCCAGAAGTATAAACTAATAAATTTGGGTGTTTTTTAAGCCACTAAATTTCTGGTAATTTGTTAGAGCAAAAGTAGGAAAATTACAGACATGGAATCAGAGGAATCAATCTGCAAAGGTTTATTTTCTGACTTTTTCAGATGTATTTGTTGTATTTAATGAGGAATGCCTATACAAAGGTACCTTTGGTAAGGAACTTCATGACTTGTTTTCTTTTCTTTTGTTTTAATAGATCTAATAGCATCACCAATATTAACATTGTAAAAGGCATATTATGTTGCTGGTGTCAATTCCTTCAAACCTTACTTTGATAGCCATGACCTTCCTAACGAATCCCTGAGGGTCACTCACTCACTCACTCACTCATTCACCAATAAATGCCATCTTCTAAATGATCAGAATACAACAATGAACAAGATAAGTCTTTGCTCTTATGGAGCTTACATACTACTAGAGATACAACAAATAAACAAATAAGTGAAAACAAAATACTATCATAGATACTATGAAAAATATATAAAGAAATGTAAGAAGATAGTGATAGAGTAGATGTATTTTACTTTATTTTAAAGTTTTTTTTTATTTTATTTTTGAACAATCTTGTAACACTGAAAAATTAAAATAAACAAATTTGGAGAGAAAAAATTAAAGTTTTTTTTTAATTTAAATTCCAGTTAGTTAACATACAGAGTAATATTATTTTCAGGTATACAATATTGTCATTCCACACTTCCATAAAACATTCAGTACTCTTCACAACAAGGGCACTCCTTAATCCCCATCACCTATATAACCCATGCCCCTACCCACCTCTTAGATAAGATGTTCATGGAGGTACCTTTGAGGAGGTAACATTGAATTGAATTAAGTGAGAACAGATCAATATAAAAATGACTTTTTTTATTTTGTGATGTACATTGACTTCTTGGGAAGAGATGATATGATGTTCCAAATATGCTTTAAAGGAATAAATATTTATTGAGAAGATCTTTGTTTCTTTGTTACATAATTTTAACACTCTTCACATACCAACTTATTTTCTAGTCTTAAACTGGTTCAACCTTCTTCCACTACCATAAAAACCAACTTCTCCCATGAGAACAATGGAAGTTTTTACGGAAGAAAAAAGGCAACTGACTTGATAATGCTACCTTTGCCCCTTTGGGAAGATGATTGTTGTAAACTGTCTAATTATTGATATCATATGCCATTCATATGCACCAGCCATTAAAGGTCCCCATTTGAAACAAAGTATTCCCAGATTCTGAGATACAGAGATTTAGTGTCTTCTGGAATTTCCCATATCAGGCTAAAGCACATATGTATAAATCCTAAGAATTTCATTTAGAACTATCTAATAATACTACAATCACAAAATGGACATTAAAAATTCCTCTAAAAAGGGGGAACAGTTGAGCAATCACCTCTTGATTTCAGCTCAGATCATCATCTGAGGGTGCTGGGATCTAGCCCACGTTGGGCTCCATGCTCATCCAGGTGTCCGAATAGGGATTCTCTCTCCCTTTCTGTTTGACCCTTTCCCCACTTGTGCATAATCTCTCTAAAGTAAAATTAAATAAATCTTTAAAAATTCCTCTAAAATGAAAAGAATAAAGGAATTCTGAAGAAAAATAAACCACAATAAAGGCATTCTACAAATTAAAAAAAGAAAGAAAGAAAAATGCAAGAGAAGAATGCAAACCAAGGTGTGCTTTAAAATTTGTAAGTCACTTTTCATAACATAATAAGCACCCATGGATTTAATATCCAAAACTAAGCTTAAGACTTAATAATAACTTAAAATTTAATCATACATTTCCCCTCCACCATTTTATTCCTTTGGATCATCTACCCTGAATCCCATTTTCATCACGTTGTTTTGCTTTCTTTTTTTACTCTGCTTTAGCTGCATTTAAATGTATTCTGAAAACATAATTTATGTAGTATATAGAAATACAAAATATGAAAATATGTAATTGTCTTCAATTGAGGTAAAATTCATAATTTTTGGTATTTTTTCACAATTTTTAATATTTTAAAGTGTGCAATTCAGTGATTTTTAGTGTATGCACAATGTTGTGCAAACATTATTTCAGAACACTTTTTTAACAACAATAAGAAAGTCTACACCCATTAATCAGTCACTGCTTATTTCCACCACTCTGTATGACCTGAAAATCACTAATCATATTTCTATATCTATGAATGTGCTTATTCTGGGTATTTCATACAAATGGAATAATACGCAAACTTTAGTGTCTTGCTTATTTCATTTAGTCTAATGTTCCCAAGGTTCATGTATGTTGCAACATGGATCAGTACTTCATTACATTTAATGGATGAATAATATTTTATTTTATGAATATATAACATTTATTTATCCATTCATCAATTGATGGACATATGAATTGTTTCCTCCATTCAGCCATTACAAATAATGCTGCTTCTATGAACACTTGTGTGTAAGTTTTTGAGTAGACATTTATTTTTATTGATCTTGGGTATATATCTATAATGGAATTTCATATAGTAATTCTATGTTTGACTTTTTGAGGAACTGCCATACTATTTTCCAAAGTGGTTATGCCATTTTACATTCCTATTAGAAATTTTGAGGGTTTGAATTTCTCTGAAATCTTACCAATATTTGTTATTCTCCATATATATGTGTATATATATATATATATATTTAATAATTGTTATTTATTGGTTGTGAAGTGGTATGGCATGGTTTTGACTTACCTTTCTCTGATGAATAATGATATTAAACATGTTTTCATGGGCTTTTAAGTTATTTTTATATTTTTTATATTTTTCCCATTGTGAGTTTTTCATTTTTATTATTTCCTTCCTTCTGGCTTTGGGCTTTGTTCTTCTTTTTTTAGTTTCTTTTGGTGAAATGGTAGTTTTTGTTGTTGTTGTTGTTGTTTTGAGATTTTTCTTGCTTATTGACATAGGCCTGTTTTGGTATAATCCTCCCTCTTAGAACAACTTTTGCTGCATCCAAATGTTTTTGATTGTTTTTTTTTTCATTTTAATTTGTCCCCACATATATTTTTATTTCCTTATTGATTTCCAGATTTACTCATCCATTGTTTAGTGGTAGGTTAATTAGCCTTTATGTATTTGTGTCCTTTCCTTATTTTTTCCTTTTTAAAAACATTTTATTTATTTATTTGACAAGAGAGAGAGAGAGAGAGAACACAAGCAGGGGGAGCAGTAGTAGAAGGAGAGGGAGAAGCATGCTCCCTGCTGAGCAGGGAGTCCAATGCCGGGCTCAATCCCAGGACCCTGAGACCATAACCTGAGCCAAGGCAGACGCTTAACCTATTAAGCCACCCAGGCGCCCCTCCATATTTTTTCTTGCGATTGATTTCTAGTTTTATACCATTTTGGTTGGAAAAGATACATGGTGGGGTTTAAATATTTTTTAATTCATTTAAACTTGTTTTCTGGCCTAACATATTATCTATTCTGGAGAATGTTCCATGCACACTTGAAAAGAATGTGCATTCTAGTATTTTGATATAGAATGTTCTGAATATATCTCATAGATCCATTTGGATGAAAGAACCAAAATACCCTTCAACAGATGAGTGGATAAGGAAGATGTGGTACATCCATACAATGGAATATTATGCCTCCATCAGAAAGGATGAATATTCAACTTTTGTGTCAGCATGGACGGGACTAGAAGAGATTAAGTGGAGTGAAATAAGTCAAGCAGAGTTAATTATATTATGGTCTCGCTTATGTGCGGAGCATAAAAAAAATCATGGAGGGATTGTGAGAAGGAAGGGAAGGGTGAATGGGGGGAAATTGGAGGGGGCAATGAACCAGGAGAGACTGTGGACTCTGAGCAACAAACCGAGTGGTTTGGAGGGGAGAGCGGTGGGGGGGTTGGGCGACCCTGGTGGTGGGTATTGAGAAGAGCATGTATTGCATGGAGAACTGGGTGTGGTGCATGAACAATCAATCTTGTAACACTGAAAAAATAAAATAAACACATTTGGGGGAAAAAAAAAAGATCCATTTGGGTGAATGCATCATTCAAAGGCACTGTTTTCCTGTTGCTGTTCTGTCCGGATAATCTATCCATTGATTTAAATCAATTGTTAAAATCTCCTGATATTAATCTGTTACTTTAAATTTCTTCCTTCATGACTCTTAGTATGTGTTTAGGTTCTCCTATATTGGGTGCTTAAATATTTATAATTGTTATATTCTTTTGTTGGATTGTTTCCTTTATCATTAGTCTCCTTTGTCTCTTTTTACAGACTGTTTTAAAGACTGTTTTTCTGATATAAGTATTCCTACCTCAGCATTCATTTTTTCCCCATTTGGATGGTAAATGTTTTATCAGCATATATCATTAGATCTGAATTGAGTTTCTTGTAGGCAGCATATAGACAGGTCTTGCTTTCTTATCGATTCGGTCACCCTATATTTTTGATTGGGACATTTAGTTTATTCACATTCAAGTCATTTTTGTATGCTATGTACTTATTTCTATTTTATGCTTGTTTTCTGTTTGTGTTTGTAGTCGTCTGTTCCTTTTTTCTCGCGCTCTTCTCTTGTGGCTTGATCTTTTTTATTGATGTGCTTGGATTGCTTTCTCTTTGCCTTTTGTATATCGATTACAGATTTTTGATTTGCGATTACCATTAAAATATATATATTAATTTGATGGTCATTTAAGTTTGAACATATTCCAAAAGCACTAATTTTTTACCTTTGCACCATATTCTATGTATACGATTTCATACTTTACATTCTTTTATTTTGTGAATCCCTTGACTGATTTTTATAAATATAATTGATTTTACTGCATTTTAGCCCTAACCTCTGGACTAGTTTTATATGTGATTGATTAAGCTACTATACTTACTATATCTGCATTTACCTGTGAATCTTTTCCTTTCATAATTTTCTTACCCCTGAATATGACTTTTTCTTTCCATGCAAAGAATTTCCTTTAATGTTTATTGAAGGATAGGTTTAGTGGTGATAAGCTTCTTTAGCTTTTGTCTATAAAACTATTCTCTCTCTCTCTCTCCTTTCATTCTGAATGATAGCCTTACTGGGTAGAGTCTTCTTTGTTACAGTTTTTTTTTATTTTTTTCCTTTCAGAACTTTGAATATATCATGCCACACTCTTCTGATTTGCCATGTTTCTGTTGAAAAATCAGCGGATAGCCTTATAGGGTTTCCCTTGCATGTATTTTTTTTTGCCTTGTTGCTATTAAAATTCTCTCTTTATCACTACTTTTTCCATTTTCATTACCATGTGTCTTTTTGTGGACATCCTCGTGATTTTGTCTGAGGTCTCTGTGACTCCTAGATCTGCATGTCTGCTCCCCCCCCCCAATTAGGGATGTTTTCAGCTATTATTTCTTCAAATAAATTTTCTTCCCCTGTCTCTCTCTTTTCTTTCTGGGTTCCCTATAATATGAATGTTTTTATTCTTGATGATATTGCTGAGTTCCCTTAATCTAGTCTTATTTTTTGTTCTTTTTTTTCCCTTTTCTTGTTCAATTTCTTTCTCTTTTTTTAAGATTTTATTTATTTGACAGAGAGAGGCACAGTGAGAGAGGGAACACAGGCAGGGGGGTGGGAGAGGGAGAAGCAGGCTACCTGCCAAGCAGGGAGCTAGAGGCTTGATCCCAGGACCACGGGATCGTGACCTGAGCGGAAGGCAGACACTTAACGACTGAGCCACCCAGGCGCCCCTCTTGTTCAATTTAATTGCTTTGCATTACTCTGTCTTCCAGTTACTAACCCATCCTTCTGCCTCCACTAATCTGCTCTTGACTTCCTCTAGTGGATTTTTCATTTCAATTAATGTGTTCTTTATTGCTGATGGGTTCTTCTTTATATGTTCTACCTCTTTGTTGAAGGTCTCACTGAGATCTTCCACTCTTTCCAAGTCCAGTAAGTATCTTTATCACTATTACTTTGAGCTCTTTATGAGGTACATTGCTTATCTTATTTTCATTTAGTTCTTTTGCTGTTCGTTCATTTGGGACATATTCCTCTCTCTTTCTACATTTTGCCTAATTGTCTGTGTTTCTTTCTGAGTATTAGGAAAGTCACCTACAATTCTCAGTCTTAAAAGTAGTGGCCTTATGATGAAGAGGTTCTGTGGTGCCCTTTAGTACAATGTCTCCTCTTCACCAGAACTGGGCACTTCAGGAGGGTTTTCCATGTGGGTTTTGTGTACCTTACTGTTGTGGCTGAGTGCATTTGCTTTTTTTCCAGTGGCTGAAGTGGCCCACATTAACTATTGTGGTCAGGGCTTAGTCCTCATGCTATTAAGGGGAAAGTCTGGGGCCACTGTGGGCTTCTAGTTGGGTGGTCTCCGCAGTCAGACATGATGCCTGGTTTCAGCCTATTTCTTGGGGCTATGGTTACACTGAACTGTGGTGTGTTCTCTCTATGTCATCTGCTGAGAGGTTTTATTTTGTGGGTGGGTTCTGTAGTCCAAACAGATGCCTTCCCCAATTCCCTCTGCTGGAGGTTCAATAACACCAGCCTGCAAGGTGTTTTCCTGCCTTTTCTTCTGAGAGGCTTTCATAGGTTGGTGAACCCAGCAGCCAGACAAGATGTCTGTCTCCTATCTGTCTGGTGGGGCTTCAGTGATCCCAAAATGCAGGAGTTTCTTCCTGTATTTCCTTCTGAAGTTTTTGTTGGTGGGCAGAGCCAGTACTCACAGCACATATCTGCCTCCAATCTTTCTGCTTGGGCTGCAGTTGAACTGGTGAATGTGATTATCTTTCCCCTCTCTACAGAACATGAGTCACTTTTGGGTAGCATTGATCCTTGGTGGAGCTGATTGCAGGATGCAGTGCGACAGAACCTGCTTTGGAGAGACTCTTGCTGAATGGGGTGGATTGGATAGAGTGGATCAGCAAGAGAACGCAGGGTCAGTCAAGGGTGTTAGGAAGGTAAGTGGAAGGTGTTTGAGCTGGTTCCAGTACTTCTGACTCTTGAGGCTGGTCATGGGGAGAAATGGTGACTACCAACATTTTTTTTATGGAGAAGTCTCCAAAAAAGCCCTGCCTCTCCAGTGCAGGATCTGAGATTAATAAATAAATTATATTCATGTATATTGCACCCCAGGTGACTTTCAAGCTACTGCTTCTATGCTATATCATAGTGGGGTTGTTTCTTACACTGGGTCTTTAGGGGCAGGGACTCAGTTCATGTGAGTGTTAGGATCTCCCAGAGTTAAGCCCACTTATTCTTAAAGTGCCTAGGCAGAAGCCAAGCTTGTTTTAAAAGCTCATGAAGTCAAATCCCATTGGTTTTCAAAGTTAAATGTTATGGTTATTCATCTTGCCAATGCAGGTCTTGCCAATGTGGTATATGGGATGACTTATGTGGGGTTTGCTTCTCTCCTTTCTCCTTGTTTGTGGTATTTCTCCTGTTTGTGCTTATTCTCATTAGGAGTTTTATTCCAGACCAGGTTTCTGCACCTCTTACTCTTTTTGATCTATAATTAACTCTGGAAAGTATATTCTTCCAGTCTTCAGGTTATTTTGTGCGTTAGTTGCATTGATGTGAGTGTTATTTAGATATGTCTCTCTGGGAAGAGGTGAGCTTAGGATCCTCCTATTGTGCCATCTTTCTAGAAGTCCAATTTGTTAATACTTATTTAAGATGTGCACATCTATGTTCATGAGAGTTATTGAGCTATAGTTTTCTTTTCGTATAATGCTTTCATGTAGCATTAATATCAGGAATTTTTGCATCATTTAATAAATTGTGAAGTATTTTCTATTTCACGGAGTAAGTGCCCTAGAATTGTTAACACTTCCTTAAATGTTTCATAAATTTTACCAGTGAACCCATTGGTGCCTGGAGATCTTTCTTTCTTTCTTTCTTTCTTTCTTTCTTTCCAATTTTTTTCTTTTCTTTCTGTTCCAATTTCTCCACATTCTTGCCAATTTATTTTCTTTAAAAAAAAAATCATCCTAATGGGTATAAAGTTGTATGTCATTGTGGTTTTGATTTGTATTAAGGAAATAATTACTACACCCAGTATAAAAAGTTTTCTTCTACATTTTTTCCTAATGATTTTATACTTTTAGCTTTTACATTTAGGTCTGAGATTAATTTTGAATTAATATTTGTATATGGTATAAGAGAAGATTCCTAAATCTTTTCTTGCATATGGAGAAAGATTTTTTCAGCAATATTTTTATTTTTTATTTTATTATTATTATTATTTTTGCTGACAGCTCTTGGAGATTATTTATTTATTTATTTATTTATTTATTCTTTATTTAGCATTTTAATTTTATTTCCAGTATAGTAAACATAGAGTCTTTTTTTTCTTCAAGTTTTTATTTAAATATGACTTAGCTAACACACAATGTAGTATTAGTTTCAGGTGTAGAATTTAGTTATTCAGCACTTACATACAACACCCAGTGCTCATCACAAATGCCTCCTTAATACCCCTCACCTACTCAACCATCTCCCCACTCACCCACCCTCTGGTAACCATCACTTTATTTTCCATAGTTAAGAGTCTATTTCTTAGTTTTTCTCTCCATCCCCCATGTTTCCTTGTTTTACTTCTTATTTTCACATATCAATGAAATCACATAATATTTGTCATTCTCCAACTGCTTTATTTTGCTTAGCATAATATTCTTTAGCTCCATCCACATTGTTGCAAATAAAGAGATTACATTCATTTTTATGACTAATATTCCTTATATACATATTTTCCTGATTATATATAATAATATATATTACATATATGATAAATAATATATAATGTAATATATAGTAATAATACATATGAAACATTTACTAGAGATCTTTATAGCTCTATATAAATGGATATAACATTTATTGTTCTTTCACTTCGAAGCCAAAGAATGTTTTTCACATCATGTAGGGTAGGAACAGTGGAAACAAACCATCTGCTTCTGTTTATAAAATGTCCTAACTTCTCACTCTGTTTTGAAAGACAGGTTTGCCTGATATAGAATTCTCAGTTGACAAGGTTTTTTTCCCTTTCTCCTTTTCCTTTTCTTTCTCGTTCTCCTTCTGCTCATTCTCCATCTTCTCCTTTTTCTCCTTTCCCTTTCTCTTCTTCTCCTTCACCTTTCTCCTTCTCCTTCACCTTTCTCCTCCTCTTCCTCCTCCTCCTCCTCCTTCTTCTTCTTCTTCTTCTTCTTCTTCTTCTTCTTCTTCTTCTTCTTCTTCTTCTTCTTCTTCTTCTTCTTCTTCTTCTTCTTCTTTCTTCTTCTTCTTCTTTCTCTTTTATTACTTCTTCCAGCATGTTAAATATATCATCTAGCTCTTTTCTATGTTCTGTGTTTTCTGCTGAGAACTTTGGCTGATAATATTATTGAGGATCCTCTGAATGCAACAAATTCTTTCTGTCTTCCTGCTTTCAAAATTTTCCCTTTATGTGTGTATTTTGGTAGTTTGATTATATGTTTTAGTGTGGGTCTTTTTAGGTTTATTATATTTAGATTATAATGTGCTTCTTGCTTCTGTAGATTCATATCATCATCAAATTTTGAAGGTTTTCAGCCATTATTTTTCCCAAACTACTCTTCAGTCTTGATAATTTCAATTGTCCTATCTTTAAGTTTATAGCTTCTTTATTTTTCCTATAAAATCTGTTACTGAACACCTCTACTAAATTTTCAACTTATTTAATTTTAAATGATAGCATTTGGGTTTGTTTATTTATTTTTATTTATTTTTTTAGAGAGAGAAGGAGAGAGACAGAAAGAGAGAGAGAGAAAGAGATGGGGGAGGGGCAGAAGGAAAAGGAGAGAAAGAATTTTAAGCAGGATCCATACCCAGATCAGAGCCTAACAGGAAGCTCAGTCTCACTGTCTTGAGATCATGACCTGAGCCAAAATGAAGGGTCAGATATAATCAACTGAGCTTCCCAGGTGCCCCCTGTTTGGTTACTTTTTATACTCCCTTTTTGTTTATATTTTCATTTGTTTGTGTTATTTTCCTGTTTTTCTTTAGTTCTTTGTCAATTTTACTTTTTTGAGAATATTGAAGATAGGTGTTTTAGGGTGCCTGAGTGCCTCAATTGGTTAAGCATCTGTCTTTGGCTCAGTTCATGATTCCAGAGTCCCAGGATTGAGACCGACATTGGGCTCCCTGCTCAGCAGAGAACCTGCTTCTCCCTCTGCCTCTCACCCTGCTTGTGTTCTCTCTCTCTCTCTCTCTCAAATAAATAAATAAATAAAATCTTTTTAAAAAACATAGGTATTTTATATTATTTTCTAGTAAGTCCAATGTCTGTGCTTTATCAGGCATGGTTCCTGGATATTTTTTTCATTTAAATTTGTTATATTTTCTTATTCCTTTTCTTCCCTTGTAACTTTTTGCTATGAATCTATTGTTAGGGAAAAGCAAATAAACAAACAAAAACCTTCTCTCCCTGTCTTTATGGATACTCTGTGTTGCAGCAGTTCTCTATTGATAATCTTGGCATTCTCTCATCCTAGGGATCACTCTGGGGTAAAAACTTAAGATCCTCTCCAGTGTTTTCTAAGCTTGTGTCTTGTCTGGATTTGCATGTTACCTTCTCAATAACTCTGTGTGTATAGCTTTTTTAGATTATCTTAATTTCCCAAATATCCTCATCTCATCTTCCTCTTAGGACTTTATGTGGTCTATTCTATATATCAACCCATAGTCTCTTGCTCAAGGCAGTTGAGAGTTTGTAGTTCCCCTCCAGCATTAATGAGAAGTCCTCACAACTTTACTTCATCTAAGTTGCAAGCCAGGCAATACAGAGAATTTTCCTTCAGGTAGCCCTGACAGAGTAGAACATTGCAAATAATGTCTAATAATAATAAATAATAATATCTGCTCCCTTCACATTGAGGTAAGGAATTGGGTATTGGTCTGATTCTTTCTGCAGATGAAGACCAATCAGACCAGAAAGGGAGTGGAGCAAAAGTGAACAAAATTACATAAAGTTTTCTACCATTTTGAACATAGCTTTTCTTTGAATGAACACATATTTTGGTGCTATAAAAACTTGGATCATTTTCCATATCTCGTATACGATTATTAAATCTTATTTCTTGTTTTTTTTTCATGTTTCCACCTGCAGTAGTTTTTAAATTGTGCTGTTACTCCTCTTTATCTCTTCACTTGCAGATGAGTTATTGTCTACTGTCCTCTCATTTCAGTCTGAATTTCTCCTTTCCTATTTTTTTAGGGAAGCCTTGCAAGAGACAAACTCTATTTTATCAGGGAATGTTTTAATTTCTTCTCTGTTTTTGAATAATAGTTTTGCAGGTATAGAATTCTTAGTTGACATTTTCTTTTTCTCTTCCATTGAAAGTTTTCTTTCCCCTTTCAATCAGTATATGTTCCACTGCCTTTTTACCTCCATACTTTATGGGGAGTAATCTGGCTTTGTTTTTTGTTTTTTTAATTAACGTTCAATTTAGTTAGCAGATAGTATAGTTTTGATTTGAGGAATAGAATTTAATAATTCATCACTTACACATAATACCCAGTGCTTATTACATCACATGCCCTCCTTAATACCCATCACCCTGTTACCCCATTCCCTCACCCACTCGCCTCCAGCAACCCTCAGTTTGTTTCCTATAGTTAAGAGTCTCTTATGCTTTGTTTCTTAAATTCCACACATGAGTGAAATCATATTATATTTGTCTTTATCTGATTAATTTTTTCACTTAGAAGAATGCACTCTACACGATTTCCATCCATGTGGTTGCAACTGGCAAGATTTCATTCTTTTTGATCACTGAGTAATATTTTATTCCATATATATATATATTCCATTCCATATGTATGGAATGAATGGAATATTATTCATTCATCAGTGAATGGATATGGGCTCTTTTCAAATTTAGCTACATTTGACAGTGCTGTTATAAACATTGGGGTGCATGTGCCTCTTGGAATCAACATTTTTGTATCCATTAGATAAATATCTAGTATTGAAATTGCTAGATGTTAAGGTAGTTTTATTTTTTACTTTTTGGGGAAACTCCATATTGTTTTCCAGAGTGGCTGCACCAGTTTGCATTCCTACCAACACTGCAAAATCATTCCCCTTTTTCCACATCCTCACCAACTCTAGTTTTATAAGTTGTTAATTTTAGCCATTTTGACAGATGGGAGGTAGTATCTCATTGTAGTTTTGATTTGTATTTCTCTTATAATAAGAGACATTGAGCATCTTTTCATGTGTTTGTTAACCATTTGGATGTCTTCTTTGGAAAAGTGTCTATTAGTGTCTTCTGCTCATTTCTTAACTAAGTTATTGGGTTTTGGGTTGTTGAGTTTATTAGATTTTTTTAATAGATTTTGGATACTAACCCTTTAACTGATACGCCATTTGCAAATATCTTCTCCAATTCTATAAGTTGCCTTTTAGTGTGTTGTTTGTTTTCTTCACTGTGCAGAAACTTTTATATTGATGATGTCCCAGTAGTTCATTTTGTTTTTGTTTCCTTTGCCTCAGTAGACATATGTACTAAGAAGTTGCTGTGGTCCAGGTCAAAGAGGTTACTGTTTGTATTCTCCTCTAGGATTTTATGGATTACTGCCTCACATTAGGTGATGTATCCATTTTGAATATATTTTTGTTTAGAGTGTAATAAAATGGCCCAGTTTCATTCTTCTGCAGGTGGCCATCTAGTTTTCCCAACACCATTTGCAGAAGATACTGTCTTTTTTCCATCAGATATTTTTTCATGCTTTGTCTAAGATTAGTTGACCACAGAGTTTAGGGTCCATTTCTGAGTTCTCTATTCTCGTCAATTGATCTACGTGTGTTTTTGTGCCAGTACCACATTGTCTTAATGATTACAGCTTTCTAATACACCTTGAAGTCTGGGATTGTGATGGCTCCAGCTTTGGTTTTCTTTTTCAACATTACTTTGGCTATTTGGGATCTCTTCTGGTTTGATATAAATTTTAGAATTGCTTGTTACAGCTCTGTGAAAAATACTGGTATTATTTTAACCAGGACTGAATAGAATGTGCAGATTGAATTGGGTAGTATAGATATCTTAACAATATTTGTTCTTCCAATCCATGAACATGAAACAATTTTCCATTTCTTTGTCTTCTATTTCTTTCATAAATGTTCTATAGCTTTCAGAGTACAGGTCTTTTACTTCTTTGCTTAGGTTTATTCCTAGGTATTTTATGGTTTTTGGTGACAGGTAAATGGGACTTATTCCTTCATTTCTCTTTCTGCTGCTTCATTTTTGATGTATAGAAATACAGTAGATTTCTGACATGGATTTTATATCCTGTGGCTTTGACGACTCTATGAATCAGATGTCGCAATTTTTTGGTGGAGTCTTTCAGGTTTTCTAGATAGAATATCATGTCATCTGTGAAGAATGAACATTTGACTTCTTCCTTGCCAATCTGGATGACTTTCGTTTCTTTTTGTTGTCTTATTGCTGAAGCTAGGACTTCCAACATCACTGTCCTGTTCCTGATGTCAGAGCAACAGCTCTCAGTTTTTCCCCATTGAGGATTATATTAGCTGTGGGTCTTTCATATATGGACTTTATGATGTTGAGGAATGTTACTTCAATCCATAATTTCTTAAATGTTTTTAGTTTAGCAAAAAAGGATGCTGTATTTTATCAAATGCTTTTTCTGCATCTCTTGACAGGATCATATAGTTCTTATCCTTTCTTTTATTAATGTGGTGTATCACATTGATTGATTTGCAGATATTGAACCATCCCTGAAGCCTAAGAATAAATCCCACTTGATTGTGGTGAATAATTCTCTTAGTGTACTGTTGGATTTGATTAGGTAGTATCTTGTTGAGAATGTTTGCATTTGTATTCATCAGGGATAGTGGTCTGTAATTTTCCTTTTTACTGGAGTCATTGTCTGGTTTTGAAATCATGGTAATGGTGACCTTATAGAATGATTTTGGAAGTTTTCCTTCCATTTGCAGTTTTTGGAACAGTTTCAGAAGAATAGGTATTAATTCTTCATTAAATGTTTGGTAGAATTCCTCTGTGTAGCCATCGGTCCCAGAGTCTTGCTTTTCGGGATATTTTTTGATTATAGATTAAATTTATTTTCTGATTATGGGTCAGTTCAAATTTCTTATTTCTTCTGGTTTCAATTTTGGTAGCTGATGTTTCTAGGAATGCATCCATTTCTACTAGATTGTCCAATTTGTTGACATATAATACCTCATAATATTCTCTTATGATTGTATTTCTTCAGTGTTGGCTGTGATCTTTCCTCTTCCACTCATAATTTTATATATTTGGGCCCCTTCTCTTTTCTTTTTGATAAGTCTGGCTAGGGATTTATCAATTTTCTTAATTCTTTCAAGAACCAGCTCCTAGATTTGTTTATCTCTTCTACTCCTTTTTTCTATGTCACTTACTTTTTTATGATTTTATGTTAGTCACCATACAGTACATCATTAGTTTTTCATGTAGAGTTCCATGATTCATTGCTTGCATATAACACCCAGTGCTCCATGTAATGAATGCCCTCCTCAATACACATCACTGGGCTAACCTGTCCCTCCACCTCCTTCCCCTCTAAAACCCTAAGTTTGTTTCTCTAAGTCCATAGTCTTTCATGGTTCTTATCCTCCTCTGATTTCCCCCCTTCATTTTTCCTTTCCTTCTCCTAATGTCCTTCATGCTTTTCCTTATGTTCCACAAGTAAATGAAACCATATGATAATAGTCTTAATATGTTTGACTTTTTTAACATGATCTCTTCCAGTCCCAACCATGTTGATGCAAACGGTGGGTATTCATGCTTTCTGATGGCTGAGTAATATTCCATTGTGTATATGGAACACATCTTCTTTATCCATTCATCCCTTGAAGGGCATCATGGCTCTTTCCACAGCTTGCTTATTGTTGACATTGTTGCTGTGAACATTGGGGTGCACATGGCCCTTCTTTTCATTATATTTGTATCTTTGGGGTAAATACCCAGTAGTGCAATGGCTGGGTCATACAGTAGCTCTATTTTTAATTTTTTGAGGATCCTCCATACAGTTTTCCAAACTGACTGTACCAACTTGCATTCCCACCAACAGTATAAGAGGGTTCTCTTTTCTCCAAAGTCTCTCTAAAAATTTGTTACTTTTTGCTCTGTCAATTTTGACCGTTCTAATTGGTGTAAGGTGGTATCTCAATGTGGTTCTGATTTGAACTTCCCTGAGGCTAATGGTGATGAACATTTTATCATGTGTCTGTTATCCATCTGTATGTCTTCCATGGAGAAGTGTCTGTTCATGTCTTCTGCCCATTTTTTAATTTGATTATTTGTTTGTTGGGCGTTGAGTCTGAGAAGTTCTTGATACATCTTGGATATCAGCTCTTTATCTGTAGTGTCATTTGTAAATATCTTCTCCCATTCAATAGGTTTCCTTTTTGTTTTGTTGACTGTTTCCTTTGCCGTGCAGAAGCTTTTTATCTTGATGAAGTCCCAAAAGTTCATTTTTGTTTTTGCTTCCTTGCCCTTGGAAATGTGTCTTGAAAGAAGTTGCTGTGCTGATGTCGAGGAGGTTACTGCCTATGTTGTCCTCTAGGATTTTGATGGATGCCTGTCTCACATTGAGGTGTTTCATCCATTTTGAATTTATCTTTGTGTATGGTGTAAGAGAATGGTCTAGTTTCATTCTTCTGTATATAGTTGTCCAATTTCCCAGCACTATTTATTGAAGAGATTGTCTTTTATCCATTGGATACTTTTTCCTGCTTCATCAAAGATTAGTTGACTGAAAAGTTGAGGGTCCATATCTGGCTCACTATTCTGTTCATTGGTCTATGTCCTGTTTTTGTGCCAGTACCTTGCTGTCTTTCTGATCACAGCTATGTAATACACCCTTAAATCAGGCAACATGATGCCCCAACTTTGTTTATCTTTTTCAAAAGTTCCTTGGCAATTCAGGGTCTTTTCTGGTTCCATACAAATTTTAGGTTTGTTTGTTCTAGCACTTTGAAAAACACCGATAGTATTTTGATCAGGATGGCATTTAAAGTATAGATTGCTAGGGGCAGCATAGACATTTTAACAATGTTTATTCTTCTATCCATGAGCATGGAATGCTTCTTCAATTTCTTTCATGAGTGTTCTGTACTTACTAGATTATAGATCCTTTACCTCTTTTCTTAGTCTTATTCTGAGGTATCTTATGGTTTTTGGTGTTATTGTAAATAGAATCAATTCTCTAATTTCTCTTTCTATAGTTACATTGTTAGTATATAAGAAAACAATTTATTTCTGTGCATTGATTTTGTATCCTGCCATACTACTGAATTGCTGTATGAGTTCTAGTAATTTCAGGGTGGAGACTTTTGAGTTTTCCACACAGAGTATCATGTAATCTGCCAAGAGAGAGTTTGACTTCTTCTTTGCCAATTCGAATACCTTTTATTTCTTTTTGTTGTCTGATTGCTGCTGCTAGGACTTCTAGTACTATGTTGAACAATAGTGGCTAAAGTGGGCATCCTTGTCATGTTCCTGATCTCAATAGGAAGGATCTCAGCTTTTCCCCACTGAGAATGATATTTGTTGTGGGTTTTCCATAGATAGATTTTATAAAGTTGAGGAATAGTTCCCTTTATCCCTATACTCTGAAGAGTTTTAATCAGCAACATATGCTCTATTTTGTCAAATGCTTTTTCTATATCCATTCAGAGGATCATGTGGTTCTTCTCTCTCCTTTTATTAATTTGTTCTGTGACATTGGTTGATTTGCAAATGTTGAACCACCATTATATCCCAGGGATAAATCCAACCTGGTCTGGTGGATAATCTTTTTAATGTACTGTTGGATCCTATTAGCTAGGACCTTGCTGAGAATTTTCACATCCATATTCATCAGGGATATTGGTCTGAAATTCTCCTTTTTGATGGGGTCTTTGCCTTGTTTGGGGATCAAGGTAATGCTGGCCTCATAGAAAGAGTCTGGAAGTTTTCCTTCTGTTTCTATTTTTTTGAAACAGCTTCAGGAGAATAGGTATCATTTCATTTTTGAATGTTTGGTAGAATTTCCCAAGGAATTCATCAGGTCCTGGACTTTTGTTTTTTGGGGATTTTTGATCACTCTTTCAATCTCATTACTTGTCATTGGTCTATTCAGGTTGTCAATTTCTTCCTATTTCAGTCTTGGAAGTTTATAGGTTCCCAGGAATGCATCCATTTCTTCTAGGTTGCTTAACTTTTTGGCATGTAGCTGTTGATAATAATATCTGATGATTGTTTCTGTTTTCTTGGTGTTAGTCATAATCTCTCCCCTTTCATTCATAATTTTATTAATTTGAGTCCTTTCTCTGTTTGTTTGGATAAGTCTGGCCAGTGGTTTGTCAATCTTATTAATTCTTTCAAAGAACCAGTTTTAGTTTCTTTGATGTGTACCACTGTACTTCTGGTTCCTCATTCATTGATCTCTGCTCTAATTTTAACTATTTCCCTTCTTGTGTGTGGGTTAGGTTTAATTTGTTTTTGATTCTCCAGTTCTTTAAGGTTTAAAGAGAGTTTGTATTTGGGATTTTCTATTTTTTTGAGTGAGGCTTGTATGGGTATATATTTCCCTCTTAGGACCATCTTTGGTGTATCCCATAGGTTTTGGACCAATGTGTTTTCCTTTTCATTGGTTTCCATGAATTGTTCATATTTTTCTTTGATTTCCTGGTTTTCCCAAATGTTCTTGAGCAGGATGGTCTTTAGCTTCCAAGTGTTAGAATTTTTTCCAAACTTTTCCTTGTGATTGAGTTCCCGTTTCAAAGCATTATGGTCTAAGACTATGCAGGGAATAATCTCAAATTTTTGGTGTCAGTTGAGACCTGATTTGTGACCCAGTATGTGTTCTATTCTGGAGGAAGTTTCATGTGCATTTGAGAAGAATGAATATTCTGTTGTTTAAGGGTGGAATGTTCTGTATATATCTATGAGGTCCATATGGTCCAGTGTGTCATTCAAAGCTCTTGTTTCTTCGTTGATTTTCTGCTTAGATAATCTATTGCTGCAAGTGGATGTATTATTATCAATATGTCTCTTTATTTTGGTTAACAGTTGGCTGCTCCTATGTTGGAGGCATAGATAGTAACAATTGTTAGATCTTTTCTTGGATAGACCCTTTAAGAATGATATAGTGTTCTTCTGTATCTCTAACTACAGACTTTAGCTTAAAATCTAATTTTTATGATATAAGACTTGCCACTCCACCTTTCTTTTGCAGTCCATTGGCATGAAAGATTGTTCTCCATCCCTTCCCTTTCAGTGTGGATGTATCTTTAGGTTCAATATGAGTCTCTTGTAGACAGCATATGTATGGGTCCCATCTTTTTATCCCATCTGCAATCCTGTACCATTTTATGGGAGGATTTAGGCCATTCATGTTGAGAGGGATTATTGGAATATATGATTTTATTGTCATCATGTTGCCTGTGAGGTCTTTGTTTTTATAGATTGTAAATTTCTGTTCTATATCACTCTTAGGGTTTTTGTCCTTTTATAGAACTACATCACTTATTTTTGCTCACATCTTTATTATTTCCCTTCTGCTTGCTTTAGGGTTTATATCCTGTTCCTTTTCTAGCTTCTTTAGCTGTAAGATTAGGTTGTGTATTTGAGACTTTTTTTTGCTTCTTGAGGAAAGCCTGTATTTTTATATAGATCTCTCTTAGAACCACCTTTTCTGCTTTCAATGTTTTCACTTTTTTTTTTGCTTCCATGTATTTTTTTTTTCTAATTTCTTCTTCAGTTTCCTGGTTGGCCCTTTCACTCCTTAGTGGTATGTTTTAACCTCCATGTATTTGTGCCTATTTATTTATGTACAAATTTTTTCTTCAGTTTGGCTTCAAGTTTCATAGCATTGTGTTCTGAAAATATGCATTGTATAATCTCAATCTTTTTGTACTGTTTCAGGCCTGATTTGTGACCAGTATGCAATCTTTTCTGGAGACTGTTCCATGTGCACTTGAAAAAAATGTGTGTTTTGGTGCTTTAGGATGGAATATTATGAATGTATCTGTTAAATCCATCTTGTCCAGTGTGTCACTAAAGCCATTGTTTCTTGTTGACCTTCTGCTTAGATAATTTGTCCAATGCTGTGAGTGGAGCATTAAAGTCCTCTACTGTTACTCTACAGTTATCAATGAATTTCTTTATTAATTGATTTATATATTTGGGTGTTCCCAAGTTGGGGGCATAAATATTTACAATTGTTAGATTTCTTTGTTGGATAGACCCCTTTCTTATGATATAATGCCTTTCTTTATTTCTTATTACTGTCTTTGGTTTAGAATTTAGTTTGTCTGATATTAGTATGGCTGCTTCAGCTATCTTATGATGCCCATAAGCATGATAGATGGTTCTCCACCCCTTCACCCAATGGACATTTTGTACTTGGAGAGGCAATATATCCTTTTTCAAATGTACTGCAAGAAGGGGAAACTTCTTTCCCAGTGTAACCCAGGGGATTCTCCACTCCACAGTGTCCTGTGCAACCCCTATGTACTACTCTCTCTCCTTCTCTCTCCCTCTATCCCTGATTTCTCTATGCAAAATGGCTCCCTCCTCTCTGAAGCACCATGGCTCTTCTCTCCCCCAATTCAGGTCTCTGAACCTTGCACTTGCCACAGTCTTTCCTGCTAATTGTGCAGATTGATTTCTTAACCATCAGGTAGATTTCCTAGTTGTTCAAAATGATTTGATGTTGATCTATCTGTGTTTGAGGAATGAGGCAAGTCCTGGGCTCCCTTCTACTCCACCATCTTTACCCTTCACATATAATGTTTTTAATTTTATTGATACTTCCTTGTGTGTGATGAGGTTTCTTTTCCCCATATTAATACTTTCAAAATATTCTTTTTCAGCAGTTTGATTATGATGTGTCTCAGTTTAGGTCTTTGGAGCCTGTTGAGTTTCTTAGGTACCTAAATTCACTTTTAATTGAATTTTGGAAAATTTTAGTCAGTATATCTTCAGATATTCTTTCTGCCTCTATCTTTCTCTCTCTTCTGCTTTGGGAAATCCCATTATGTATATACTGGTAAGGTTGATGATGTTATTTATATCCCTGAGAATTTATTTTATTTTTCATTAAAAAATTCTGGTTTTCATATTAAAAAATCTCAATTGCATGGAGCACTGGGTGTGGTGCATAAACAATGAGTCTTGGAACAGTGAAAAAAATAAAATTAAGATGTTAAAAAATAAATAAAAATAAAAAAATCTCAATTGACCTATCTTCATTTTATTTTTCCACCTGCTATAATCATTTTAGTTATGATACTTTTTAACTGTACAATTTCAATTTTTTCATAATTTATATCTATTGACAGTCTTCTTTGGTAAGATTTTCAAAACTTATTTAATTCTCTCTATATAATATCCTTTACCTCTTGAAATATATTTTCAAATCAGGCATTTAAAACAGCTGATTTGATTTTTTTATCTAGAAAATCAAAGTTCTACGCCTCTTCAACTGCTGTTTTTATTGATTGCCTTTTTTTACCCTATATGAACTGTCCATAAGTGTGTATGTATGTATGTGTGCATGTGCTTGAAAATGTTTTGTTGTCAACTGGATATTTTGAATATCATGATATGACATCTCTGGAAATCAGATTCTACACTGCCAAGTTTTTTTTTTTTTTAATTCCCCCACCTTCTGTAATCATCGATTGGTGATTATTCTGAACTTATTCTGTAAAGTCTGCATTCTTTGTCATGTGTCACCACTGAAGTTTCTTTTCTTTTCTTAAAAAGATTTTATTTATTTATTTGACAGAGAGAGAGATCATAAGTAGGCAGAGAGGCAGGCAGAGAGAGAGGGAGAAGCAGGCTTCCTGCTGAGCAGAGAGCCCTATGTGGGGTTCAATCCCAGGACCCTGAGATCATGACCTGGGCCGAAGGCTGAGGCTTTAACCCATTGAGCCACCCAGGCGCCCCACCACTGAAGTTTCTGTTCCGTTAGTGGAACAGAAACAGTAAGTGGTCAGTTAAAGTTTGGACAGAGAATTTTGTAAATTCTGGATTCAAAAATTCCCCAGTCTTTGTCATGGCTTTTTTTATATGTTAGTGCACACCTTCAACATTCACCTAGAAAGTTTATAATTCTGCCTTAGCCTTTATCACAAACCTCTCTCTGCTCTTACTGAAATTCATCCATTTTCTGAAGTGACAACTCTATTTTTCTGAAACTCTTTGGTTAATTTCCAAATTTCCAAAAAGTTGACCCTTAAAATTTTTGTGAATAATTTCTTTTTTTTTTTTTTAGGAATAAAATTTCAAAGTTCCTTACTCCATCATTTATTCTGAAGTTCCCCCATGAGTTTAATTTATTTACTTTTATTTTTTAAAGACGTATTTATTTTGAGAGAAAGAGTGAGGGGGAAGAGGGGCAGAGGTAGTGAGGTAAAAAGAATCTCAAGCAGATTCTCTGCTGTGCAAGAAGCTTGATGTGTTGTTCCATCTCACAATACTGAGATCATGACCTGAGCTGAAATCAAAAGTCAGATGCTTAACTGACTGAGTGACCCAGACACCCCTCAAGTGAGTTTCAATTACTGAATATTGGATTATTTGAATTTCAAATTTTCAATTTAGTTCTGTTTTTTATTTTCTAATCCTGAATTGATATTTTCTATTTTACTTCATTTTTTTTCCAAGAGCATTTGCCATCAATTCTTTTTCCATTTTTAATGAGATATGCTTTAAGGTCTTTTTCAGGCAATTCTGAAAATTGTGTCTTTGCAGTGTTGATGTGTCCAGAACATCTTTCTTATATAAACTGGAATCCCCTTGTTCTATGCCCAGTACCTATGGATTGTGTTCTGAAATTCTTGAATGTTATGCTATTAGATATTCTATTTTAAGTTCTGTTTTAACATGAAGTGGAGTTCTGGGTTCAAACCTCAAGTTTTGTGAATAGTAGTTTCAATATCAATTTTATTTTCAAGTTATTTGCAGTGCTATTTAGAAGGACCACATGTATGGTCACTCTGTTATTGCCAGTCTGGATAACTTAGGAATGATCTATTACAAAGGAATTACTGTTTTCAACATCTTTGTTATGCAGAATAGGATCAAATACTAGCCTATAAAGCTCTAATGTGAGTTTAGGAGTCCATACACAACTTCATATATAGTTGGTTTCCAGAACTGAATTCTCTGTGATATTGCCAGTACTTTATGGTTCCCAGGGCCTCCACATTTTGGTTTTCCAGTTAGAAAGCTGGGGTTTTGTTTACCTTGTTCACTTAATTATGTCTGTATTTACATTCAGATCCAAGCAATATAAGAACAGAGAGCAAAAATGCAATTGTACTTTGTTACACACTTTTGGGTTCACAGCTACTCTAATAAGAAAATATTATTCATTTCTTTGAGTATTAAGTTCCTGTTTTGCTGCTATTGTGCTATTCTGATCACTTTAGGGATTTTTGGAGGTGGAGATCAAGCATACTAAGAAAAGAAAAAAAAAATAATATCAGGTGATTCTTTTCCACTCTTACTGACCATTAGGAAATAACATCCCTATTATTTGAGCCAGAATTTTTTTTCCCAAATATGTTTATTTTATTTTTTCAGTGTTATAAGATTAATTGTTCATGCACCACACCCAGTGCCCCATGCAATACGTGCCCTCCTCAATTTCCAGAATTAGAAGCACTTTTTTCTGAAGCTTTTTTTGTTAATGCCACCTTACACTTCCAGGTTTCGAGCTGCATTGGTCTTGGCCAAGGAATATCAAAAGAAAATTCAAAGGCAAACTAATGACATGTTTCGCAGTACTTCAAGTTATTCTTTTCTCCCTGATCCATTTGCTAGTATTAACTTATCAATGTCTTCAAATAGCTGTCCCATGCATTATATCCAGGTTTCATAGTTTCTTTTAGTAGAGAAACTGGGTGGAATGTGATTACTCCATCTTATCCAGAATAGGAGCTTATAGGTATTATTGCAATCCATGTTTTAAAGGTGGGGAAACTAAGGTTCTTATATAAATGAGAAATCATGTCAAAGATCAAATAGAAACTAAGGGGTAGAACCATACTATATATTTTAGTTTATGTTATTTCAAAGTCCTGACATTTGGCCACGATATTATTTAACCTCCTACCATGAAGATACTCCAAAACAAGTGTATGTGTTTTTATTTGCCCATATTACATTCTTTCCAAAAGGTCTGAGAACTCTTGGATCCAATATCTGGCAGTTCATGCCACTTTCTGGAAAAGCAGTCTTATGTATGATTTAACCACATTTCTCCATTCTCATCCACCTTTCCACAACTTTCTCTGCAAACTCATAGTGTTCTTACAAAACTTCTACCTACACAGTGAATTTATTTCCTTCTATTATCTCTACCTAGTCCCATTTTCTGACATTCCTCACTCTGAATACTTGTATAATCGCTGTAGTTTTACAAAAATGTACTCATTTTTTTATAGTTTTCTGTTTTGTTCCCACTCTCTACTCTACTTTTCATCCTTTTAAATGTTTCTGGAGACTATCCGCATTTTAAAATTTGTATCCTATGCCACTAGTACCAGGAAATTATTCTACACAGTTGGTTCATTTATTATATCTGTCAATAAATATCTTCCACTATGTACCAATACTTTGGGGATGATGGAGTAAAAACAAAACAAAACACAATTGATTTTTTTCAAGAGACTCAGTTTTTCTTCTTAATCTCTCTCTCCCTCTTTCTTTTTCTTCTCCTTCCTTCCTTTCTTCTTTTGTTCTTTCTTGTCACAAAAAGACTTACCCATAAACAAATATCAAAAATAGAATGGTTAAAGTTATGAGAACATAGAAGTGGGCTCCCAATATGCATCTTGTCTGGGCTGTGGTATAGAAGGGTTCTGACTAAATACTTGGTGCATAACTGCTCATCTTGTTTCCCAGAAACCTTCATATATACTTGATTCTGTCATTCTTTTCTGTATTTTTTCTCCAAGAATTTAGTGGCAAAAAAAAAAATAGTGGCCATTGGAAACAGTTGAAACAGTGTCACTTTGTCATTGTGAATGTCCATCATTAGGCATCTAATTGTTTTTTCAATTGTTTTGTATTTTAAAGAATATTAATGTCCCTTGACATCAGTTCAAACCAGCAATTACTGGCTGTGATAACAGCAAGGGTTGATTTTTGTTTTTTGTTGTTGTGTTTTTCATTGTCTAAGTATAAAGATTATGGAGATAACATAAGGCAACAAATTTAGTCTGGGAAGTTTATGAACAATTTTTAAAAATAAAAACTCAAGGCTACAATTATCACAATTATTCCTTCAATAGAACAAAATTACCCTTCAAGTCATTTTCTCAAAAGAATTGGTGCTTAAATAATTTCAAATGTCTTTCTTGTTAAAGAAAATGTGTTTTTTTAAATTCCCAATATTATGTAAATAACAGGTGATTGAGGTGGGTTCTGTTATGGTTGCACTGCGCATTGGTGCAATCATGAACATGTGCACAATTATGTATTTGCATCCAGAACCTTAAATATATAAGCATTCAGAACAAGAGCACATTTTCCTTGATTAAGGCGAGAGATTTTGACATAGGAATTTTTAGAATTTTCCCCTTCTGGACAGAAAAATTTATTTATTTTTCACAGGAAATAACAAGATCATCTGAATTTATTTCACAACCTAAGCTTAGTCTGTCTTCCTACCCTCGTGCTCCACAGTATCTCTCTATACAGCCTATGCTTCAGCCATATCTCTAATCACAGCATACCCTTTACAGCCTCATGGCTTATGCATGCTTTTTCCTCCATATAGATTGTCCTACTTTTCCTTTTTTGCAAAGTCATATTATTTTTATGTTTAAATTCACGAATTACATCAAGAATATAGATGTACATGTCTCTCAAATAAATAAATAAATAAAATCTTAAAAAAAAAGAATATAGATGTACCTACAGAATAATATTACTGACATCTGACTATTTACCACCCAGATCCGTTTAATCAAAATATTATTTTTAAAGATTCTATTTATTTATTGGAGAGAGAGAGAGACAGAGACAGAAATAGCAAGAGAGAGGAGGAGCAGGGAGGAGAGAAAGAAGCAGGCTCCCCACTGAGCAGAGATCCTGACCTGAGCTAAATTGCAGGACCCTGGAATCATGACCTGAGCCAAAGGCAGATGCTTAACTAACTGAGTCACCCAGGTGTCCCTAATCAGAACATTTTTTTTTCATATTTTCTTCATATTTCCTTTTTTACCTCCAAATATGTTCATTTTATTTTTTCAGTGTTACAAGAATGATTGTTCATGCACCACACACAGTGCTCCATGCAATATGTGCCCTTCTCAAGAACCAACACCAGACTTGCCCAGCTCCCCATGCTTTCCCCTCCAAACCCCTCAGTTTATTGCTCAGAGTCCACAGTCTCTCTTGGTTCATCGCTCCCTCCGATTTTCCCCCATTCACCCTTCCCTTCCTTCTCACAATGCCCTCCATGATTTTCTTAATACTCCACATGTAAGTGAGACCATAAGATAATTGACTCTCTCCGCTTGACTTATTTCACTCCACATAATCTCTTCTAGTCCTGTCCATGTTGATACAAAAGATGGTTATTTATCCTTTCTGAAGGAGGCATAATATTCCATTGTATAGATGTACCACTTCTTCCTTATCCATTCATCTGTTGAAGGGCATTTGGGTTCTTTCCACAGTTTGGCGATTGTGGCCATTGCGGCTATGAACATTGGGGTACATGTGGCCCTTCTTTGCACTGCATCTGCTTCTTTGGGGTAAACACCGAGTAGTGCAATTGCAGGGTCGTAGGGTAGCTGTATATTTAATTTCCTGAGGAATCTCCATACTGTTGCCAAAGTGGCTGCACCAACTTGCATCCCCACCAACAGTGGAGGAGTGTTCCCCTTTCTCCACATCCTCTCCAGCATTTGTTGTTTACTGTCTTGTTG
>CM052801.1:54507517-54523847 GCA_028533885.1 Nasua narica | reverse complement strand
GAGCCTGGTGGTGGGTATCGAGAGGGGCACGTACTGCATGGAGCACTGGGTGTGCTGCATGAACAATCAATCTTGTAACACTGAAAAATTAAAATAAACAAATTTGGGGAGAAAAAAAATAAAAGTCCAACACTGAAATCTCACCATAGTAAGCTCATTTCCAGATTCTGTTGGGTCTGTGCCACTAGGAACATCTACATTTCAGTCCCAAAGGATGACATTTCTTTATTAGTTGTCTGTTCACAGAAAGAGTCATCTTTCTACTCATCCCCCACAAACTCCGTCCTAGAATTTGTGATATTATTGAGTTGGCCAGGCCAGAAGTCAGTGTCTTACAGTGCAGTTTAACTATGGTATTTCCCTTCTGGTTCATTTTTTTTTTTAATTCTGAGAGATACCTCTTCTTCAGTGTATATTTGACATCCCAAGAATTACCTCGCTTTTATTTTTTTTCTTACCTAGTGAATTTTATTTTATATTTTCCCCAAATACTTTTGTTATATTTTTTCAGTGTTACAAGATTCATTGTTCTCACTTTTAAAATTCAACACTGCCTTTACATATATCCAATAATATAACAGCATATTATCCTTATCACACACATAATATCCATTAAAATGAATCTCTCACATGTATAAACAGAAGAATTTTCCATTATACTTTCCAGGATACCAGTTAGAATTATTAATTTCTTTTATTTTTTCATAACAAAAATATTGTACTCCTAGTATATTCTTTATTTCTCTATACTTTGTACTCTGGTTAGCTGTTTATAAATTTGTCATGTTCAATAGAATGCAAATTCCTTGAGGGAAGAATATGTGACTTTGTTTCTCCCTACAATAATGCTATCTACAGTAATGCTTTACATTAAGTCAGAGTTCAGGAAGTAATTGTTTAATAAATCAGTTTTTATGCATTATTAATGTGGCAAATAAAAATAATTTACTTCATTATGATACACAAATTATGTTGTTAAAATAAGATGAGAGAAAAGGACGTGGAAATTGAATTTCATTTCTACAAAGTTATGTCTTTTTTTTTTTATGTCTTGTTTTCAAAATATATTTTTCCAAACAAGATTACAATTTCAGTTTCCTTGGATGTTTGTGTAGGATAGAAAAAAAAAAAACCAATTTTAATGATTTCTTAAAGGAATGTATTTCCTTACATGTTTTATGTGTTCAGGTTGTAAGAAATAAATTACTGCATGAAATTTTCCCTTTTGGTAAGATTATATGTATTTTTTGTTTTGTTTTGTTTTAAATATTTTATTTAGTTATTTATTTGACAGAAAGAGAAAGAACAGAAGCAGGGGGAGCAGCAGGCAGAAGAAGAGGGAGAAGCAGGCTTCCTACTGAGCAAGGATCCCAATGTGGGGATCAATCCCAGGCCCAATGTAGGCCTGGAATCATGATCTGAGCTGAAGGCAGATGCTTACGTGACTGAGCCACCCAGGTGTCCCAAGAATGTATGTATTTTAGATAAACACAAGAAAAATTATCTGGCCTATTTTCTTAATTTTAAGGAAAAGAGATATTGAAATAAGCAAAAAGAAGTGACTAGACCAAAGTTACAGATATATGTTGATGAAGTTTCTACTATAACCCATAGTTAAAACATCCATAGTTTTAAGTAGTAGTCTTTAGTATGTATGCAGAATAATAAAAATTAGAGTTTGTTAGTAAACTAACAGTGTGAAATCCAACAGAGTCAGACTGCATATCATATGAAAAAAATTTACTTTTGTTGGTAGTTCCTGAGGATGGCATGCAGCTTAATCCCCTAATTCCATATCTGCCTGCTCAGTCACTTAGGATGTATGGTGAGGAGTGGTAGTCTGTACTGGGGTAAAATGGCCCTAGGTTAATTTCTCCACAAGTTCTCACTTGATGTCTTAATGTTATTACATTTATAGACTTAATATATAAAAAATAATATTCTGGTCTAAGACTCTGAATAAGTGACACTACCAACAAAAAATATATTTAACACAGTCAAGATGTTTTATGAGTTCACCCAGATATGTGTAGATTCACTTTACTTCTTTTTTTTTTTTTTTTTTTTTTAGATTCACTTTACTTCTTTAAGATGATTTCTTGCCAAGATTTCTGCTTAAGGTATGTGAAATGGTTCCATTTTATTAAGAACTTTTTCTATACTTTCAGTTAAGTGTATCTTTCTATTATTACTTAACTCTCAGCAGAAGAGAGCTTGATAAGGTCCCAAAGGGTGAGTGTACTTCTTACTAAACCAGTAACTCATGTAATTTCTACTTGGGAGAAACATTGATGTTCCTGGTGCTCAGACCTTCAAACTTAAGGTAGGACTTGCACAATTAATTACCCTGGTTCTCAGACTTTTGAATTTGGACTGAAACTATACCACTAGTTTTTCTGGACCTCCAATTAGCAATAAGCAGAATGGGACTTGTCAATTTCTAAAATCACATAAACCAATCTTTCATTAAAAAAAATCTCTTCATATATATGATATCAATATTGACATTTCCCTGGAGATCTCTGACTAAAACACTCTTGAAAGCAAAAGTCTAAACTAGACTGTTATAATTTAAGAAGTTAATTCCAAACTACTGTAAAACTATTAAGAAAATAAGTTCAAAAACATACCAAAAGAAATGTCAAAGGCATTCAGGTGGCATGATAAGAAATGTTAATTTTATACAAACAAAGGTAAGACTGAAGGCAGTAAGAAACAAAAAATACCACCAACAACAAAAAACACAAGACCTATCAAAAAATAGCCAAATGGGCAGAAGACATGAACAGACACTTCTCCAAATAAGACATACAAATGGTGAACAGACACATGAAAAAATGCTCATCATCTTTAGCCATCAAGGAGATTCAAATCAAAACCATACTGAGATACCACCTTACACCAGTTAGAATGGCCCAAATCAACAAGAAAGTAAACAACAAATGTTGGAGAGGATGTGGAGAAAAAGGAGCCCTCTTCCACTGTTGGTGGGAATGCAAGTTGGTGCAGCCACTTTGGAAAACAGTGTGGAGATTCCTCAAGAAATTAAAAATAGAGCTACCCTATGACCCTGCAATTGCACTACTCGGTATTTACCCCAAAGAAGCAGATGCAGTACAAAGAAGGGCCACATGTACCCCAATGTTCATAGCCGCAATGGCCACAATCGCCAAACTGTGGAAAGAACCTAAATACCCTTCAATAGATGAGTGGATAAGGAAGAAGTGGTACATCTATACAATGGAATATTATGCCTCCATCAGAAAGGATGAATATCTAACTTTTGTATCAACATGGACAGGACTAGAAGAGATTATGCAGAGTGAAATAAGTCAAGCAGAGAGAGTCAATTATCTTATGGTCTCACATTTGGAGGATAAGGAAAATCATGGAGGGCACTGTGAGAAGGAAAGGAAGGGTGAATTGGGGGAATCGGAGGGGGTGATGGACTGGACTGGACTCTGAGCAACAAACTGAGGGGTTTGGAGGGGAAGGGGTGGGGAGTTGGACAAGTCTGGTGGTGGATATTGGGCACGTATTGCATGGAGCACTGGGTGTGGTGCATGAACAATCAATCTTGTAACACTGAAAAAATAAAATAAACATATTTGGGAAAAAATCGCCAAATGGCACACATATATTCTACTTTACCAGGAATTGCATTAAAAATAAACAGATTAGAGAATGATGTCATGAAGATAACAACATAGGTCATTTTAGTCTTTGTTCTCACTCATAAGAACTAACTACTCATGAACAAAATACTGTTGAGAGAGTCCTAGAACATGTGGATGGGGCTGAAGTAACTCCCTGCACCACAGAGACCAAGACAGAGTACATTAGAAGGGTAAAAGAAATTGCTACATTTTGACAACATTGTTACTCTACCAGGAGAGCATAGCACAGCACCCAGCTGTGTCCCCTGAGTTAAAGGTCCATTTAGTGGGAAAAGAGAACCAAGGTGTGCATCTAGCTCCCCCAGCATTTTGGGATGCTTTTTGAGAGTCTCCACTTTTGTCTCACCTTGTGGGAAATGTGGGGTAATCTACAGAGCTTGTCCATTGGGAATCTAACTGTGATGGGGAAAAGGGAGGGGTTTGCAACAACCAATGCTTAGATATTGGCAGACCAAGGTCCTACCTGAAGTGCCCAAGTAGTAATCACAACCAGCACCTTTACTTACCTGCAGAGTAAAACCAGGGATACAGTATGACCAGAAATCCCAGCAAGGTGTAAGTTTTCCTGATTAATATCTTCAAAAGAGGAACTTGCTGGTTCAGAGCCTGATCTTTCTCCCACTCCTTCCCATGCCCAGGCAGGGAAGCTGACTCATAGTGCAGCCTGCTGCTGAGTGTAGATCCTGCTGGGTGTAGATCCAGCCAACAAGAAGGCCTGATGAGAACATTTGGATGTCATATAGCTGAGCAACACTCAAGCAGAGAGTACAGCAGACAAATCTGATCATCTGCAAAGCCAAAGCCTGTCACACTTTTGGTCTAGGGGACTTGGGGTACAGGTCAACTTGAGTGAAGACCACAAAGAGTCTTTTCAAGCTTGGAACTGGTTCAATCCCTCATTACACCTAAGAAGAGGAGCTAGTTCATAACCTCACCTGCTGCTGAGTGTAGCTCCCAGGATCTCTCAACCAGAAAGCTTGATTGGGAATAACCAGAAGATTGCTTAGAGATAGATTTCCTGCTATGCCTAGGCAAGGGAGATAATTAATAGCCACACTTACTACTGAGTGTAGCTCCTGACCCTTCCTGACCAGAAAGCCTGGATGGAAAACTTGAGAAGCTGATTTGGAGCTGGCTTGCATCTTTGGTCCAGGCAGGGGAGCTAATACATAGCCCCACTGACTACTGAGTAGAGATTCTGGCCCAATTCACCAGAAATCTAGCCCAGAACACCTGGATTAGTTGAAAAGCTTAGCAAGACTTGAGCAAAATCCAGCAGGCAGAGCTCATCATCTGCAGAGCAAAGCCAGTGACCCCATTCTGCTAGGCTACTTCGGTTGTGGTTTGGCATGAGTCATGACCACAAAGAGCCTTTGCATCCTTTGAATTAGTTTTCTTACTTTTACTCACCAAACAAACTGATTCACAGCCCTGTACAATGCTGAATACAGACCTCAGTGAGCCTGACCAGGTAAAATAACCAGAGCACTTGAGAAGCTGTGCAACCCTTCCAGCAGCCCTGCTTACAGAGAGCATGGTCCATGGCTTTCCTCATCTACAAAGCAAAGTTGGTGGCTCTGTCTGGCCAGGGAATTTAGCAAACAGTGTTGCCCGATCCAGGTCCCCAAACTAAGCCATGAAGGCCTCTGGGGCCCATGCTGATGTCCCACCAGGCAGGGGAAGCTAATTTGTATCCCCATCTACCTCTGAGTATAGTATCAGTTCCAACAATCTAGAAAGCCTGACCTAAGAACATGTGCAAACACAGTCCATCTATAGTCTCATATAGGCAGGAAACAAAACCAGTAGTCTTATCCAAGTATTCTCAGCCAGTGGCTCCCTCTCCTACATCAGAACTTGGACAGTGGCCTTGTCCAAAAATGGAACCTGATAATAAGTCCACCAGCACAAGAACATTAGAAAAGAGACAATTTAAATACAAGGGAAACCACTTAAGAGTATAGATGGAAATTTTAACAGAAGTTTTTTAAGCCAGGAGAGAATGGGATGATATATTCAAAATATTGAAAAAAAATAGCTATCAACTATAAATTCTATACCTGACAAAGCTGTCCTTTAGAAAGGAAGGAGATAGGGTCACCTGGTTGGCAAAGTTGGTTAAACGTCTGACACAATTTTAGCTCAGGTCATGTTCTTAGGATCCTGAAATCAGACCCTGCATTCAATGTGGAGTCTGCTTGAGATTCTCTTTCCCTCTCTCTTGATCCCTCCCACTCCTGCTCTCCTCTCTCTCTCTCTCTTCCAAATAAATAAATAAATCTTAAAACAATAAAAGGAGATAAAGACACTTTTGAACAACAACAACAACAACAAAAAGGTAAGGGATGACATCAATACTAGACCTGCCACACAAAAAATGCTAAAGTGAGTTCTATGATTGGAAGTAAAGGGATGCTAATTAACATCACAAAAAATTAAAAAGGCAGTGGAAACCTCAAAGGTGACGGTAAACATATAGTCAGAGTTCACCTCTAAAATATTTATGGTGGTGTATAATTCTCTTACAACTTTTAGAGTTAAAATAAAAACAGTAAAAATAAGTATGATAACATTATTGAATACATAATATTAAACAAAAATATGAACCTTAATGTCAGCGACAAACTGTGTAAAATGTAAGAGGGAAAAGAAGTAAAACTTTCAATTTTAAGAATGTTAAACTCAAAGGTAACTCATCAGTTTAAAATAGAGTGATATAAATTTGACATAGTTTATATAATCCTTATGTTAATCACATGGGGAAAACCTGTAGCAATTACACAAAGACATGATAAAAAAAATCAAAGCATATGGATACCAAAAAACAAAAAATGCAGGATACAAAGTAAAGAACAATGGATCTATAAAATAGTCAGAAAAAAATTAGCAAAATTGCAATATTAAGTCCTTACTTATCATAAATTACTTTAAATTTTAATGGATTAAATTTTCTAATTAAAATAATTAGAATGATTGAATGGATAAAGACATAAGATCTAAAGATACATTGCACATGGAAGGATAATTTTAGCTTTAATGACACAAAAAGACAGAGCAAAGAGATGGAAAAATATATTTTAAGCAAATGGTAACTTAAAAATAAAATAGAGGTAGCTATACCGGGAAAAAAAATAGATGTTAAACACGATAAAAAAAGAAAAGAAGATCAGTATAAAATGATAAAAGGGACAACGTATCAAAAAGTTCTAACAATCATAAATATTTAAACACTCAATATTGGGCACCTAAATACTAAAGAAAAAAAATTAACAGGGCTAAAGTAAGACATAAATATCAATGCAACAATAGTTGGTGATATTTAATCCCATTCTTAACACTGGATAGATCATTCAGATAATCAATGAGGAAATGGAAGATTTAGACATGGTAGACCAAGTGGACCTATCAAGCATATACAGGCATATACATAACATTTTGATAACAGCAGAACACACATTTTTCTTGAGTGTCATAAAACATTTTCTAGGATAGATCACATGTTAACCCACAAAACCAGTCATGGAAGTTTCAAGATTATAATCAAATACAATATAATCTCTAACCACAATTGTATAAAACTAGAAATGAGAAAAAATCTTGAATACATGAAAATTAAACAGCACTATTCTGAAAAACTAATGGATCGATGATGAAATTAAAAGAGAAATTAAAAAGTACCATGAGACAAATGAAAATGGAAATACTACATATCAAAATTTTGAAGAACGAAATAAAAACATTTCTAAGAGGAAGTTCATAACAAATAATGCCTACATTAAGAAACAACAACAGAGGTAACCTGGGTAGGTCAGTGGGTTAAGGCTCTGCCTTCGGCTCAGGTCATGATCTCAGGGTCCTGGGATTGAACCCTGCATAGGGCTCTCTGCTCAGCAGGGAGCCTGCTTTCCCCTCTTTCTCTGCCTGCCTCTCTGCCTACTTGTGATCTGCTTCCTCTCTGTCAAATAAGTAAATACAATATTTAAAAAAAATGAAACAACAACAGAAACACACACACACACACACACACACAAAACAGAGCAAATAAAAAATAAACAGCCTAACACCATGCCTCAAAAACTAGGTAAAAAAAAAGAGCTCAAAGTTAGCAAAAGGAAAGATATCATAAAGATTAGAGCAGAACAATCAATCTTGTAACACTGAAAAATTAAAATAAACAAATTTGGGGAGAAAAAAAGATTAAAGCAGAAATAAATAAAATAGAGAACAGAAAAAATAGAAAAGATTAAGAAAACTAATCTTAGGTTCTTTGAAAAGATAAACAAAATAAAAAAAAAACTTTTAGCTAGATTAAGCAATAAAAAAAGAGAGAGGATCCAAATTAATACAACAATAAATAAAAGAGATATTACAACTAATTGCACAGAAACCCAAAGTATCATAAAAAGTAACTATTTAAAAATATATACCTTAGCATAATCACCTACAGTTCCATCCATGTTGATGTAAATAGTGGATATGCATCCATTCTGAAGGCTGAGTAATATTCCATGGTATATATGAACCACATCTTCCTTATTCATTCATCTGTTGAAGGCCATAGCTCCTTTCACAGATTGGCTATTGTGGACATCACTGCTATGAACACTGGGTAATATATACCCCTTCTTTTCACTAGATCTGTACCTTTGGGGTAAATATTTAATAGTGTAATTGTTGGGTCATAGGGTAGTGCTAATTTTAACCTCTTGAGGAAACTCCATCTTGTTTTCCAGAGTGGCTGTACCAGCTTGTATTCACACCAACACTGTAAGAGGGCTCCCCTTTTTCCACATCTTCACCAAATTTTGTTGTTTCCTGTCTTGTTAATTTTTGTCATTCTGATGTAAGGTGGCATCTCAATGTGGTTTTGATTTGTAGTTACCTGATAGCTAGTGATGTTGAACTTTTTTTCAGGTGTCTGTTAGACACTTGTATATCTTCTTTGGAGAAGTGTCTGTTCATGTCTTCTACTCATTTCTTGACTTGATTATTTGTTTTTTGGGTGCTGAGTTTGGTAAGTTCTTTATAGATCTTGGATATCAGCCCTTTATCCGTAGTATCTTTGCAAACACCTTCTCCCATTCTGTAGGTTGCCTTTTAGTTTTGTTAACTGTTGCCCTTGCTGTGCAGAAGCTTTTTATCTTGATGAAGTACCAAAAGTTCATTTTCACTTTGGTTTTCCTTTCCTTTAGAGACATGTCTTGAAAGAAGTTGCTGTGGCTTATGTCAGAGGTTACTACCTATGTTGTCCTCTAGGATTTTGATGGATTCTTGTCTCACCTTGAGACCTTTCGTCCATTTTGAGTTTATATTTATGTATAGTGTAAGAGAATGGTCCAGTTTCATTCTTCTGCATGTGGCTGTCCAATTTTCTCAGAACCGTTTATTGAAGAGACTGTCTTTTCTTCCATTGGATATTCTTTCCTGCTTTGTTGAAGATTCGTTGACTGTAGAGTTCAGGGTCTATTTCTGGGCTCTCTATTCTGTTCTATTTATCTATATGTCTGTTTTTGTGCCATGCTGTCTTGGTGATCACAGCTTGGTAATAGAGCTTGAAGTCAGGCATTGGTGATGCTCCCAGTTTTGGTTTTCTTTTTCAATGTTTCTTTGGTTATTCGGGATCTTTTCTAGTTCCATACAAATTTTAAGATTCTTTGTTCCACCTCTCTGAAAAATGTCAATGATATTTTAATAGAGATTGCATTAAGTGTGTAGATTGCTCTGGGCAGAATAGATATTTTAACAATATTTATTCTTCCAATCCATGAGCATGGATTGTTTTTCCACCTCTTTGTGTCTTCCAAAACCAAAGAGACCATCAAAAAGGAGAATTACAGAACATGATGAACGTGGATGCCAGAACACTCAACAAATTCTTAGTCAATAGGATCCAACAGTACATTAAAAGGATTATTCACCGGAACAGGTGGGATTTATTCCTGGGCTGAAAGGGTGGTTGAACTCTCAGAAATCAATCAACAAGGTAAAGAATATTAATAATAATAATAATAAAGACAAGAACAATATGATCCTCTCAACTGACGCAGAAAATGCATTTGACAAAATAAAGCATTCTTTCCTGAAGAAAACCTTTCAATGTATAAGGATAGAGGGACCATACCTTAATATCTTAAAAGATAGCTATGGAAAACCCACAGCGAATATCATTATCAATGGGGAAAAACTGAAAGCTTTTCCCCTAAAGTCAGGAACATGACAGGGATGCCCACTCTCACCTTTCATGTCTCCTTTTTGATGGTGTCTTTGGTTTTGGAATCAGAGTTAATGCTGGCTTCATAGAATGAGTTTGGAAGCTTTCCTTCCATTTCTATTGTTTGAAACAACTTCAGTAGAATAGGTATTATTTCTTTAAATGTTTAATAGAAATATCCTAGGAAGTCATCTGGCCCTGGAATCATTTTTTGAGAGTTTTTTGATTAATGCTTCAATTTTCTTGCTGGTTATTGGCCTGTTCAGATTGTCTATTTCTTCCGTTTCAGTCTCGGTAGTTTAAAAGTTTCCAGGAATATGTCCACTTCTTCTAGATTGCTTAATTTGTTGGCCTATAGTTGCTGATAATAATTTCTAAAAATTGTTTCTATTTCCTTGATGTTTGTTGTGATCTCTCCCTTTTCATTCATGATTTTATTAGTTTGGGTCCTTTCCCTTTTCTTTTGGATAAATCTGGCCAGAGATTTATCAATCTTATTAATTCTCTCAAAGAATCAGCTTCTAGTTTGTTTTTTTTTAATCTGTTCTACTGTTTTTCTGGTTGATGTGTCATTGTTTTCTACTCTAATCTTTATTATTTCTCTTCCGTTTAGTTTATGCCTTGTTTGCTGTTATTTCTCCAGGTCCTTTAGGTGTAAGTTTAGCTTGTACATCTGGGATTTTTTAAAAAATTTTTGAGAGAGGCTTGGATGGCTATGTATTTCCCTCTTACTGTCTTTTTGGTATCCCATGGGATTTGGACCAATGTGTTTCATTCTCATTAATTTCAATGAATTGTGTAAGTTCTTTAATTTCATCATTGACCCAATCATTGTCTAGTGGATGCTTTTTAACCTCCAAGTGTTTGACTTCCTTCCAAACTTCTTCTTCTTGTTGAGTTCCATTTTAATAGTATTGTAGTATTGTGGTCTGAAAATATGCAGGAGATAATCTCAATCTTTTGGTATCAGTTGAGACCTGATTTGTGACCCAGTAATAGACCCAGTCTATTTTGGAGAAAGTTCCATGTGCATTCAAAAAGAATGAGTATTCTTTTGTTTTAGGGTGGAAAGTTCTGTATATATCTAGGAAGTCCTTCTGATCCAATGTGTCATTCAAAGTTCTTGTCTCTTTGTTGATCTTCTGCTTAGATGATCTGTCCATTGCTGTGAGTGGAGTGTTGAGGTCTCCTACTACCAATTTATTATTATCAATATGTTTATTTTGGTTATTAATTGGATTATATAACTGGCTATCATAGATATTTACAATTTTTAGATCTTCTTGTTGGATAGTCTCTTTAAGTATGATATAGCTTCCCTCTACATCTCTTACTACAGTTTTTGGTTTAAGATCTAATTTGTCTGATATGAGGATTGCTAACCTAGCTCTCTCTTGAAGTCTATTAGCATGGTAAATTGTTCTCCATCCCCTCACTTTCAATCTGGAGGTGTCTTTAGGTTCAAAACCAGTCTCTTCTAGACAATGTATAGATGATCCTGCTTTTTTATTCAATCTGGAAGCCTTGTGTCTTTTCATGGGATCATTCAGCCTATTTGCATTCAAAGTAACTGTTGAAATATATGAATTTAGTGCCACTGTATTGCCTGTAAAGTCCCTGTTTCTGTAGATTTTCCATTTCTGTCTGTATTATGTGACTCTTGGGGTTTCTTTAACTTACAGAATTCCCCTTAATATTTCCTGCAGGGTTTGCTTGGTGGTTGCATATTCTTTCTGTTTCTGCCTGTTCTGAAAGCTATTTATCTCTCCATCCATTCTGACTGACAGGCTTTCTGGGTAAGGTATTCTCGGCTGCATGTTCTTCCCATTTAGTACGCAGAATATTTCTTGCCAAACTTTTCTGGCTTGCCAGGTTTCTGGGAACAGTTCTGATGTTATTCTAGTGTTCCTCCCTCTATATGTAAGAAATCTTTTCCCTCTACCTACTCTCAGAAAAGCTTCCTTGGCTCTAACATTTGCAGGCTTCACTATATGTCAGGAAGTTGATCTATTTTTATTGATTTTTGAGGGGTCCTCACTGCATCTTGGACATGGATGCTTGTTTCCTTCCCCAGATTAAGGAACTTCTCAGGTATGATTTTCTCAAATATATCTTTTATCCCTCTCTCTCTCCACCCCTTGGGGATCCTGATAATTCTGACATTGGGTGATTCCATGGAATCACTGATCTCTCTAAGTCAGTTTTCATGGGCTATTAGCTACCTATCCTTATTTTTCTCAGCTTCCTTCCTTTCTATCCGCTTATCTTCCAGATCACTGATTCACTCTTCTGCCTCATTTACCCCAGATATTAGACTATCCAGTTTAGACTGCATCTCATTCATAGCATTTTTAAGTTAGACCTGATTAGATCTCATTTCTGCCCTTAGAGATTCTATATTATCACTAATGCTTTCTGCAAGCCTAGCTATTGACTTTATGACTACTATCCTAAAGTCTATCTCTAACATCTTGTTTATATCCATATCCATTAGCTCTGTGGCAGAGGACATTGTTCAAGTTCTTTTCTTTGTTGAGAGTTCCTCCTCCTAGTCATTCTGTTGAGTGATGGTTCTGTGAGTGAACAGAGTCCAAAATAGGAATGACCACCCAAGTTAGATGCACCCTAGCAAAATCTGGAGTGGTCAGATGCCACTACAGAAAAAACAAAGCCAAAATGAAACACAAGAATAAAATTAAAAAATTGAAAAAAAATTTTTAAAAGGGGGTTAAGAGGAAGGGAGGCTATAATCTCTCAGTGTGCACAAAGCAGCATGTTTCAGTTGTTCCTGAGTGTATTTTGGTCTGTGTATTAGAGGATACTATGTGCCAAAATTACAAGGAAAGTAAAACTTGTATATATAAAAAGGTAAAACTGAATAGAGTAAAAAAGAAGAGCTAAAATAAAGCATATACCTATAAAAAATTGGTGTGTAAAAATACAAGCTAAAAATTGACTACAAAAAACAAGTGGATATAATAGACACCTAGTTGAAATGCAGAGAAAGTAAAAAGCAAAATACAACAGAGAAAAAGCATGAGAAAAGAGAAAAAAGAAAAGGAAAATTATATCTGAAAAGAAACAAGTAGTGAGGCCATACCTGGAGCTCAATATACAATATTCCCTTAGCATTGGGATCTTACAGTCTTAAAGGATTCATGGGATTTTCATCCATGTGTTCTTTCAGCCTGTTTTCGGGCAGAGGGTCCTGCCACACTGTTTCTCCCGTAACCCTACCTGTGTGGAATTGCCTCACCCCATGTCAGGGGGATAGGCTCAGTGGAAACCAGTCTTCTGTGTGTCTTTTGTTCCATAGGGGCTTTTTTCACTTCTTCGGAGGATCAGAGCAAAAACGACCACAACCAAACCTCTGGCCCAGAGCAGAAAAATCTCAGTCTTTCCTCTTTGATAGACCTTCCAGGAGAAGTAATCTCCACTTCTGTTTGCGCTGCTGAAAACTGCTGCCTCCCTGGTGCGCACCCACAGTAACTCTCTCAGAAGCAGTCTCAGCTGCCAGGGAGTTCCTCTTGACCTTTGTGATTCTAAAACTGCAAGCTGCTGCTGCTCAAGTATGCATCTGAAACTCTGGAATCAGGTGTGGTTTCTGCTGTAAAGCCCTTTCCCAGCCATTACTGCTCTGTGCATTTTTGCCTGGCTGCAGGCACATGTTCTAGATTCTTTCAGGCTGTTCAAATAAAGAGTGGCTATCTACCTGCCCAGCTCTTGGTTTATGGTGAACAGAGCTGAGAGTCCCTTCCTGGGCTTGCTGACTATAACTTGCTTCCTGGCCCTACTGCTCTGGCTCTCTACCATTTCAGGAATCCCCTTTTGCTCTGTGGTTTCTTGTAACATGAGACCACAATGCCTTATCTAGAATTTCAATTCCAGAGTCTCCTTCAGAGAGGAATGTCTCTTAGTAGAGCAAATTTTTAAGGGTTCAAATTTTGTGCTCCGGTGTTACATCACTTTCCACAGCCAGCTTATGGAGGCTCCCCTCCCCCTTCTGTTTATCTTCCAATATCTCCCCACAGATTCATGACTCTGCATGTCCTACCCTACAAAAAACTGTTGTTTTTCTGTTTGTAGAGATCCAGATATATATTCTTATATCTCGGGTTGATTTCATGGGTGTTAAAAATGGTTTGATAGCTACCCACCTAAATTCAGGGGACCAATTGAAATGGGGTCCCCTATTCCTCCACCATCTTGCCTCCTCCTCACGATCAAAGTATTTTCTGTTAAAGTTCCTGAGCTAGACAAGGAGTTTAGAAGTGCTTTATGAACTCGGAGATAAGATTATTCTCTTAGAAAAAGAGTATTAAAATATGCAATGTTTAAAATTAACCATTGGCAGAAGGTTGTCATCATTCACCTTATAGGAAAGTGTGTAAATGTGGTTATTAGGAGATAGTGTGTCTCCTACAATCAAGGTGACTGGCTTGTTTCCTGAGGACTAAAATATAACTAAAGCTGTAATTTAATCAGTGCTCTTTTACTCTGAAGAAAGACTGTGTTATCATAGCTGGAGGTGGTTTGCCAAAATTTTACACAAAAGAGGGAAACAAAAGTAAGCATTTTGCCTTGTTTCTGAATTTTTTTCAGTTTTTTTGAGATATAATTGACGTACAGCACTATTATGTTTAAGATGTACAACATAATGACTTGATTTACATATATTGTAAAATGATTACCACAATAAGTTTAGTTAACATCTGTCACCTCAGTGTTTCAAAAATATATAAATAAATACTTTTTTCTTGTGACGATAACTTTTAGGATATACTGTATTAATAAACTTTTTATTTAATATGAAACAATGAGAGACACTGCATCTGGTGGACATGAAATTTCTGTCATAAGACATGTCTCCTTTACTGTAGATCAATAATAAATCATTAGTCTCCCCTGTGATCTAGATTTCATACCTTTTTGTGCTTGCCATACTTGGATTTCTCGTTAAGTAGTCCCATGCTTACCTAATTCTGTTTACCAAGCACTTTTGTGTCATATACGTTTTCTTTTTACCATTAGAATGAAGTATCTTCTATTATAAATTTTAAAATTGGCATTTTTGTATATACCTACATGTCTTCTGAAAATAGTAAATATGACAATCTCTAGTAAGACATTGTCACCTCTGTACATAGGGACAAAAGGGAGTGTCTGGCCCATATATTTTTTATGGTAAGCTAAACTACTATATCAAACTGTAATAGCTCAAGCTCAATACAGATTTATTTTTTGCTAATGTAACAGTTTAAACTGGGTGTTTCTTATGGGCAAGATACTCTCTTCTAGGTAGTGATTTTTTTAAGAAAATATTTTATTTATTTATTTAAGAGAAGAGAGAGTACACAAGCAGGGGGAGGGGCAGAGGGAGCGGGAGAGAGAGAATCTTAAGCAGGCTTCACATGAAACACAGAGCCCAACACGCAGCTCAATCTCACAGCCCTGAGATCATGACCTGATGAAAACAAGAGTCAGATGTTTAACTGAGCCACCCAGGTGCCCCCAGGTAGTAATTTGAATACACCATCCTCTAGAGCCTTATTTGAATATCATTTGAATATACCATCCTCTAGAGCCTTATTGTCATACACATTTAGTTGAAAGAAGAGAAAATTTTGGTGAAGGTATACTCACTACTTATAAACCTTGCACAAATCAGAAAATGGCACAACTGCTACTCTTATTCCATTAATTATAACACAACCACAGAGACACATATAATTACAAAGGAAACTGAGACACTTAGCCTAACTATGTATCCAGAAGACAAGTAAGTGGTTTTGGTAATCGGCTAGTAGTTTCTGCCAAATACTGTAAAGTTGAGGACAAATTTAAACCTTGCAGATAGCATCAAAGAACTCCAGTTCAGGTGGCCAGAAAGACACACTATTAGATATATATCTTTAATCTCTAGCTACATTACCAAAAAAAGGAATTTATTACCTAGTGGTAATAACTTGAAGTTAAGGTCAAAGTGCTAGAAGAATTTTAATCTGATATTGAGCATTGCCATAATTCCCAGCCCTTCAATAGTAATTAGTGCATCATAATAAGTTGCTAAACACAACTGGGGGGAGGATGTCACTTATTTCTCAAGTATTAAGATTCATTGTGAATGTGAGAAAATAATGGAAACTCATAGAAATAAGAGAAAAGATTAAAATCCTTGGTCTATTTTGAACCAATTATCCTACATAGATTCTTTATATTACCGATGTCTTAAATTCTTTGTCAGCCTATTTTTCTAATAGTTTTCCATTTCAGAGAATGAAAAACTGATGAAATATGGAATCGGGGGCGGTATATCCAGCTACACACCCTCTCATCCATTTCTCATCAAAATGACTAGGAGGAGGAACACCCAACAGAAGAAAAACCCGGAGACTACACCCTCTCCTTCAGAACTATTGGACATGGACATCAACAGCATGTC
>CM052801.1:54491785-54507017 GCA_028533885.1 Nasua narica | reverse complement strand
TGTGGTGCATGAACAATCAATCTTGTAACACTGAAAAATTTAAATAAACATATTTGGGGTGTAAAAAAACCTCAAGTCTTCAAGTCCCACTGGTTGCAAAACCTCAAGAAAATCAGCTTCTCTCATTTTCCCACCTAATGGTTTTGGGGCAGTGTTCTCCTTGCTTCTTCTGTGTGCTCTTCTCTCTCTTGCCTTTCTCCTTGACCATGGCTCCCTTCCTTTTGCAGTACCTGCAATCCATTTCTCCCCAAACCACATCTCCAAATTTCCTATCTTCCTGGATGAGTCTTCTCTCCCTCTAGTTGTAATGTTTGTTACAGTTAGTAACTCAGTCAGTCCTCAGGTTGATTTCTTCGGTATTCAGAATGCTTTGATAGTTACCTAAGTGTGTTGGAGGGATGGGAGTCGCCTAGGATCCACCTACTATGCCGCTGTCTTAGCTCCTCTCTTTCTTTCTTTCTTTTTTTTTGGCATAGTTTGAGAATTTTAAGTGTTAACACGTCTTTAAATGTGTGGTAGATTCACCTTAATCCTTCTAATCCCATACTTTTGTTATTTACAGGTTTTTTTTTGTTTGTTTTCCTGCTAATTCATTTTTATTAATAGTGATTGGTCTTTTCAAATTTTATATTTCTTCCTGATTCCATTTTTAATATTATATGGTTCTAGAGTTGTATCCATTTCTTTTAGGTTGCCCAATTTGTTAGCATATACTTTTACATAATACTATCTAATTCTTTGTATTTCTGTAGTGTCAATTGTTATTTCTCCTCCTTCATTTCTGATTTTAATTGAGTTTCCTCTCTGTCTCTCTCTCTCTCTCTCTTTTTGTTTTTTTGATGGGTCTAGAAAAAGATGAAGTGATATTGTTTATCTTTTCAAATAACCAATTCCTGTTTTCAGTGATCTTTTCAATTGTTTTCTTTGTTTAGTTTCTATTTCATTAATTTCTTCTCTTAATTATTTCCTTCTATGTACTAGCTGTGGGTTTTGTTTTACTTTTTCTAGTTCTGTTTGGTGTAAGGTTACATTTTTTGGGATTTTTCTTATTTCCATGGTAAGCATCTATCCTATAAACTTACTTCTTAGCACTGGGTGTTATATGCAAGTGATGAATCACTAAACTCTACTACTGAAACCGATATTACACTATATGTTAACTAACTTGAATTTAAATAAAAACTTGAAATATAAAAACAAAATAAAATAAACTTCCGTCTTAGAGCTACTTTTGCAGTGTCCCAAAGAATTTAAACCGCTGTGATTTCAATTTTTTTAGTCTCCTTGTGTATTTTTATTTCTTCTTTGATTTCTTGTTTGACCCATTCTTATTTAGTAACATGTTTTTAGCCTCCTTGTACTTTGTACTTCCTTGTACTTTGTCTTTGTTCTATATAATTGTTTTCCAGTTTCATAATTTTCCATGTGCACTTGAAAAGAAAAGAAAATGTATTCTGTTCTTTCTGGGTGTAATGTTCTATACATATCTGTTAGGTCTATCTGGTCTAATGTGTCATTCAAAGCCACTCTTTCCTCATTGATTTTCTGTCTACATGTTCTATCCATTGATGTATGTGGGGTGTTAAAGTCCCTGCTATTATTATATTCCTCTCAATTTCTCCTTTTATGTATGTAAATATTCATTTTATGTATTTCATTGTTCCCACATTAGGTGCATAGATATTTTTCAATAGTTATATCTGCTTGTTGAATTGAACCCTTTAGCACTATACAGTGCCCTTCTTTGTCTCTTAGTATAGTCTTTGTTTTAAACACTAATTTGTTTAATACAAGTATTGCTACCCTGGCTTATTATTTTTGCTTCCATTTGCATGCTATATGTTTTTCTATCTTTACATTTTCACTCTGCATGTGTCTTTAGGTCTGAAGCAAGTCTCTTCATGACAATATATAGATCAGTTTTGTTTATTTAATCCACTAAGTCACTTTAAATCTTTTTTAAAGATTTTTTTTATTAGAGAGAGAAGGCAAATGAGTGGGAGGAGGAGGCAGTGGGAGAGAGAGAAACAGACTCCTTGCTGAGCAAGGAGTCTGATGTCGGACTTAATCCCAGGACTTTGGGGTCTTGGACTGAGCCAAAGGCAACCGCTTAACTGACTGAGTCCCCCAGGCACCCCATCATAAGTCTTTTGATTGAAGCACTAGTCCATTTACATTTAAAGTTAGTATTGATTGGTGTGTACTTATGCAATTTTATGAATAGTTTTTGGTTGTTTTTGTAGTTTTTCTTCCTTCCTTTTTCTCTTACTCTCTTTCCTTGTGGTCTGATGGCTTTATTTAGTATTATACTTGGGTTACTTTCTCTTTGTTTTTGTGTATCTATTATACGTTTTTGATTTATTGTCATCATTATGTTTATGTATAACATTTTATATGTATAACGGTTTATATTAAGTGAACAGTCGCTTAAGTTCAAACACATTCTAAAATCACTAAATGTTTACTCCATCTCTACGTTTTATGTTTATGATGTGATATTTCACATCTTTTTATTTTGTGTATCTCTTGACTAATTATTGTAGATAAATTAATTTTAATACTTTAATTATACTATACACATACTAATGTCTTTACTATGTGTTTGCCTTTTCCTGGGATTCTTTTTCAAATTTTCTTCCTTTTATTTAAGGTGTTTTCTTTCCACATGAACAATTTCCATGTAAGGCTGGTTTAGTTGTAATTAATGAGGTTTTTTTGTGTGTGTGTGAAACTATCTCTCTTTTATTCTGAGTGATAATCTTGCAGGGTAGAATTTTTTTGGCTGTATATTTTCCCCGTTGAGCACTTTTAAAGACATGCCACTCTCTTCTGACCTGAAATGTTTCTGTTAAAAAAAAAAAATCAGTTGATAACCTTATAGGGATTTTCCTTGTATGAAACTGTTTTGTCTTGTTGCCTTAAAAATGATCATTACTTTTTATTTTCTCAATTTTCATGTCTTTTTGTGGACCTCCTTACATTGACTTATGGGGAGGTCTGTACACTTTCTGAATTTGGATATTGTTTCATTACCTAGATTAAGGAAAATTTCAGCTATTACTTCTTCAAATAAGTTTCCTTCCCCCTCCACTCTCTCTTCTTTTCTGGGATTCCCATAATACAAATTTCATTATGCCTGATATTGTCATTGAGTTCCCTTAAATTATTCTCCTGTTCTCATTTATCATTATCATCATCAACAACATTTTTCTGTGTGGCTTGGTTGCTTTTCTCACATGTCTTCCAGGTCACTAATCCATTTTCTGTATCCTTTAATCTTCATCAGTTTTGTCAAGTATACTTTTTTATTTCAGTTATTGAATTCTACAGACTTGCTTATTTTTAAAATACATACATTTTTCTATTGACAATCTCACTGAGTTCATTCATTCTTTTCTCAAGTCCCATGAGTGTTTTTCTGACCATTACTTTGAACTATTTTTCAGGTATATTGCTTATCTTAGTTTCATTTAACTCTTTTGTGGTCATTTTGTCTTGTTCTTTCATTTGGGATATATTCCTTTTTCTCCTCATTTTGTCTAAATCTCTGTGCTTGTTTCTATGTATTAGGAAGGTCAACTACAGCACCTAGTCATAAAAGTAGTGGTGTCATGTAGACAAAGTCTAATGGTGCCCTGTAGTGCAATACCCCTTTGTCACCAGAAGCAGGAGCTTTGTGGGCATATCCTATGTAGGTTGTGTATGCCCTACTCTTGTGGCTGAGCCACATGGACCTTTACCCCAGCTGGCTACAATGACTTGCTTTTCCTGCTGTGGGAACGTTGGGAGGTGTTTGGTCACTGTGCCACTGAGAGTCCTGTCAGGCTGCTGGGGACTAGTAGTAGGCAGGGTTGGCAATCAGGCTAGATGTCTACAATTAGCCTCTCTGCCATAGCTGTGAGAACACCAAACATCAGAGTTTGCTTTCTGTGTAGCCAACAGAAGCATTCATTGGTGGGTGTGGCTGGCAATCAGACTACGTGTTTGCGATTAGCTTCTCTGTCACAGTTGTAAGCACACCAAATATCAGGGCTTGCTCTTTGTGCATCTCATTAAGAAGCTTGGCTGCTGAAACTATGGACATGCTAATGTGTGGGGTTATGTCTCCTCAGGACAGGACTCAGTTTGGATTTGTGCAGGTCCCTGCTGGGATAGCGCTCAGGGTGTGATGTGGTAAGAGCAGCTTCAGAGGAATAGCTGTTGAGGTAGGCAGGTTGGGTGGCATGCATCTGCAGGAGAATTAAGTGGTAGGTCATGTGGTGCTAGCAAAATGGGTGGAGAGTGTTAATGCTGGCTCTTGTAGGTTTCTGGCTACCTAGGATGGGAAAGGGGAAAATAAATGATGCCCACTTGCGTGTTTATTCCTGGAGAAATCTCCTATAGGTCTCTGACCTTACAGCACATGTTCCGAGATTAGTAAATAATCTTCATGTATACCCCCATTGCTTTTCAAGCTGCTTCTTCTATATTATGTTCCAGGCCAAGTCATTTATTCTGATGATTTTTAAGAATGGGGACTCAGTTTCCTATCATCCTCTTATTCACCCAGAGTTAAGCCTACTGATTTTAAAAGCTCCCAAAGTTTGGACACCGGTGTGCCTCAACTGGTTAAGCATCTGCCTTCAGTTCAGGTCATGATCCCAGGGTCCTTCAATGGAGTCCCACATTGGGCTTCTTGCTCAGTGGGGAGCCTGCTTCTCCCTCTGCTTACCTCTCCCCTGCTTGTGCTCTCTCTGTCTCTTTCTCTCTGACAAATAAATAAATAAAATCTTTTTTTTTAAATAAAAGCCCCCAAAGTTAAGCCCCACTGTTTTTTAAGTTCAGATGTTGTGGGAACTCATTTTCCCAATGCAGGTATACAGTTCCTGGAGTGCCTTGTGTGGGGTCTGATTCTACTAATTCTCGGTGTTTGTTGTGTCCCTTCTGTTCACAATTAGTCTCACCAAGGGTTTGGTTCCCAAACATGCCTGTGTTTCTCCTACCTTTTTTGATGTGGTCTCCTCTCTACAATAAATTATTGAAAGTTTGTCTTCCCAATCATCAGGCTGTTTTCAGAGTTAGTTGCCTAGATGTAACTGTTATGTCACTGTGTTCATAGGACAAGGTGAGCTCAGAATTCTATTCTGTCATCATCGCTGAACCTCTGGCTGACTTGTAAGACTGTTTCTTTTTTTTAATACATTCTAGGTATTAAGCCCTTATCAGATATATAATTTGTGATTTGTTCCCATTTTACAGGTTACCTTTTTACTCTGCTGATTATGTTTTCAGATGCACAAAAATATAATTTCAATAAAGTATATTTTATCTATTTTTTTGTTTTTTGTACTTTGGGTTTTATATAAAAAAATCATTGTTAAGTCCAATGTTATAAAATTTTCCCTATATTTTCTTCTTAGAGTTTTATTATTCTGTCTCTAAAGCTTAGTCTCTCATTTGTTTCGAGTTAATTGTTGAATATGGCTTTAAGGTGAAGGTCCAGCTTCATTTTTTTTCCCCATTGAATATCCAGTTTTCCCATCACCATTTGTTGCAGACTGTCCTTGCCCTGTAGAGCCACCCAGGCGCCCTACCTTCAAGGAACTTTTAATTTCATTGGAGAATTAAGGCATATTTGTGGGACACCTGGGTGGCTCAGTTGGTAAAGTGACTGCCTTTTCCTCAGGTCATGATCCTGGAGTCCCGGGATTGAGTCCCACATTGGACTCCCTACTCTGCGGGGAGTTTGCTTCTCCCTCTGGCCTCTCCCCTCTCATGCTCTCTCTCATTCTTTCTCTCTCTCTCAAATAAATAAATAAAATCTTTTTTTAAAAAAAGACATATTTGCATGTAAAAAGTTAAATATAACATCAATAAAAAAGTATTGAACATGTTAGCCATAATGAACTAAATGAGGTGAGTTTGATAAGAATGATAAGGAGTTACAAGAAAATGCCAAGATCAACTGGAATTTCACAAATATGTAGAGACAGATAAGGCTGAAAAGAGGATAGAAGGATGTTCAGTAAGGTGGACAATGAGAACAAAAGCAAGAAGATATATAGTATGTTTTCATTATGGGAAAGAAAGACCTTGTCTCTGTAGTCAATTAAGAGTTAGTAGCATGCCCTGTTTCAAGCAAGGTATATAGTGGATTAAATAAAACTCATGTTTTTAGACTTTGCAGATGGGGATTCTACATCCTTCCAATCTACAAGCTGCCTCATTTTCTTCTGTATAAATATATCTTCCAGGCCTCCATTAGCAATTACAAACCCTTTGCATAATAATCTCATAAGATGCCCACTTCCTACAGGCAAATATATTACCAAGTTTTTTACAGTTTCCCTTGTTGCCATTAAAAGACAGGCACTTCTTGGAACTTGGCACTTAGGTCTATTTTTTTTTTTTTTTGCATAGTTGACACACAATATTACATTAGTTTCAGGTGTATAGCATAGTGATTTGACAAGTTTAAACATTATACTATGATTACCACAAGTGTAGCTACCATACTATGTATGGTTACTACAGTGTAACCATACAATGCTATTACAATATTATTGACTCTATTCCTTATGCTGTACCTTTTATTCCTGCCACTTATTCTGAATGTTCCATTTTTGGTAGAGTTGGTTTGTTAGTCATAAGGGAAAAAGTGTGAATAGTTTCAAGTGTTCAGAATACATAAATCATATACAAGGACAAACAAAATCTCTTAATATCAAGTTTAGAAAATATAATTTCAATAAAAAATACTTTGATTCTTTAACTTACAAATTTGAACAGAGGCATTTAAAAATTTTTATTGTTGATAAGTCTTGCCACAAACACCATTTCATTACATCTATTCTGACAGTCTAATGATGGGACTTTAATGGAAAGTAAAAACAGTAGTACTTACTTAAAGATAAACATCGGGTGATTTCTAGGACCTCAAGCTTATTTCAAGAGACATCAATTATGAAACACCTTTTGTTAATTCTCTGATACTGCAATTTACACAATTTGTATACTGAATTATAGCATAAAGAGAAATGTCACATCTTAAACAGTAAAACCATTTGGAAATAAGTAGCAATGTCTCCTATTTTCAGTCTTAATTACTTCAATGAAGCATGTATGATTTATGTTACATTTGTGAGAAAAAATAACTATATATTCTTCACCTTAGAAAATCAGTTAAGGGTTGATGTGATGGGTTAAAATACTTTTACTAAAATGAACTGGAGCAATATTAGGCATATCTAATGAAACTATCTAACGACAACCATATTAGGCATATTTAACAACAACAACAAAACATACTCATATTTCTATATTGTTTTCCTGCCAAGTGGGGACAAAAGACTACAGTGTTTTTAAATAGTTTGTTTATGATAAATTAAAACTGGATATCAGATATGGCACTCAATCAGTTGATTAAAAGCATATATTTTACTTTTTTAGAGATAATTATGAGGCCACAGTCACTTTAAAAAGACACAAGCATTTGAAAAAGTAAGTGAGTTTTATTCTGATATTATCTGTTTAAAGTTCAGTGACACTACCACAGTAGTTCACCATCTAGTGAGTTTATATATTTGAAGGAAATAGCAAATGTGAAATGTTCTTGCTTCTATAATGTGGGCAATAGAGAGTCACAGATACTGGGGTGTCCAGTCTTTACCATAGAAGATTTTTTCTCTGCTTCTTCCCATACACTCATTGTGTGAGTGATAATGAGCCAGAAATAGAGGTTAAGCATTGCTAAAATGAAGTGTTTTATTCACAAATATACATGATATGAAGTTATGAGTATCTCCAACTCAAGAATTGGCAGAGACAAATAGAATCTTTTATTACCAAGAATATGGCAAGAGTTAGAAGTAGAATATTAGAAATAGCATCTAAATTGGACATGGGTATTATAGAAAAAATATATATATATAACCACAGGAGAGGGCAGTAAGTCCTCATTAATCAGACAAAGAGGCACCTATTTTCTGCAAAGCCTCAATTTCACTTTCAGGAAAAGAGCATTTAAAGGGCTGTGGTCTGAGCCATCTTTCTCACATTTCAGACCCACAATAACAGCCTCCAAGCTCTGCGTTACTGGAACCAGCAACCACAGAGAGCATGGGGTGTGTTAGAAATGCCATATATAGCCTATGGCATTTATGTGTATTTTGTTTGTGTCAATTTCTTTCAAATAGAGTGTGGTCAGTCACCTTTTGCCAAAATAACCAAGAATAATGCTTTCTTTGCCTATCACATAATAGGATCACATAAAAACATCTTTCCTTCTTTTTTTGGTGTTATTTTCTACTAAAGTCAATACAGAAAAATAAAGAAATGAAATGGATAGTGGCTGTCCCCCATAAGAGAAGAAGCTGACTAACTTAAGCCCCTGATATTTTCCCAGATACCACAGACATTGTTGCCATGTAAGATTGCCCCTAGTTCTCTGGGTAGCAGGCATAGAGACTCAAGATGTCGGATCAGAGGCATGCATTCATACTTAGTCTTATTAGCTGGTTCACCTGAGTCTGGTTTTTTGGGAATAGAGCTATGAAGATACAAGAAAAGTCAAGTGTTAGGGACAATATTTGTGTCCCTTAAAATTCATGTGTTGAAATCCAACTCCTAGTGTAACGGTACTAGGAAGTGAGGCCTTTGGGAGGTGAGAAGGTCAAGAAAGTGAAGCCCTCCCTTACAAAAGAGATCCCAGAGAGCTCTCCCTTCTGCCATATGAAAACACAGAAAGGCTGTCTAGGAAGAGGAGAAAGGGGGCTGACCAAACACCAAATCTGCCAGCACTTTGATTTGGACATCTTAGCCTCAGAACTTCAAGAAATAAATATTTGTTGTTTAACACTCCAGTTTATGGTATTTTCATTATAGCAGGCCAAATGGAACAAGAATCCAAGTGAAATACATTAAAGAGGCATTTAGCAGGCTATGCGAGAACAGCAGCAGAGACCACAACTCCAGAGGCAGATTCCACCTATTTATATTGAAGCAAGGGATGGGTAAGACAGATTTTACCCTTCTAATTCAGAAGCTGCAAGAAAATAGGGGCTATTGTATTGCAGCACTAATTGTTGTTTGAACTTGGGGTTTTTTTCTCATTTTATTCTTTTCCATTATCTCTCCTGGGCTTTTGACCCTAATGAGACAGATGCTTCTTTCTTTTGGGAGATGGAGTGAGGGAGTATAGAGAACTAATCTTCCTTTTTGAGCTTTACTACTGTTGTAGGCTGTCCTTGAAAAATAGCTTTTACCCTCGAAGGCTTCCATCAAAGACCAGTCTCATATCAACAGTTATAAAGTCTGGATGGATAAGGATCACAAAGGCTATCTAGCCTCAAAATATAGGCTTATACTGTGTCAGAAATGAATGGTCACACTAGAGATTATCTAATTCACTGATCTCCTACATAAGGTTGTCTTTTTTTTTTTTTTTCAAAATAGAAATTTTGGAAAAACACAACTATATGCTTTCATAATTTTTAGGCTAAATAAAATTAACACACAGAAAAACAGGAAAGGGAAACAATATAAATCTTTAACTGTAACTTTATAAAAAAGAAAAAATACCATTGTATAGACTTTATTTTTGTCCTCTACTTTTTATTTTCTTATGAGACTATTAAAACCTAGCCATGGATCAACAATGGTCCATGGAAAAATATATCCCCTATTTCTCTTTCTCTCATATCATATGTGTGTGTTTGTGTAGACATACATATACACATATATATTCATATTTGTACTTAAATATGTCTGTATATGAATGCATAAAAGGAAATATTTCCCTAATTCACAAATACATGTGTGTTTATTTGTCTGTGTAACTGATCTAGACTTCTTACTGATGAGTTAATTATGGAATCATTTGGCCAGGATTGAAGTAATGTCTTTTAATCTAAATAAGAGTGAAAAACTAGATAGATGGTTGGAGTATAATGATATGCTTTAGAAATGGAGCAGGATGCATTATATAAATTTTTTTTTTCTGTTTGTTCTTATTGTGCTGGGCTTGACTGGGTTGAAATTCTTTTATCATTTGGGATATTTATATTCTGATTTCAAAATATATTATATTTATTGCCAATATTTTGCAAAGTATTTCAAAAGACTTAAAATGGGAAATATGACTCATAACCCTACCATACCAGATAACCACAATTTTGGTATACTCTTATATTTTTTCAAATAAATCTGTTTGACATAATATTGTACATACTGTGTATGCTGTATTAGATATTTTATAAGATATAAAAGGTACATATTTGATTAATAAAACCTTTAGTATTATATCAATAACTATATAATATTTTATAATACAACTATACTGAAATCTAATTCAGTAAATTCCTATTGCTAGAAAGATAGCTTGGTTATGACCTTTAACTCTTATAAATATTGCCACATTGAGTAGCTTTGTGTTTAAAGCTTGTTTATAGGGGAGCCTGGGTGGCTCAGTTGTTAAGCATCTGCCTTAGGCTCACATCATAATCCTGGGATCCAGCCCTGCAGCCCTGCATAGGGCTCCCTGCTCAGCAGGGAGCCTGTTTCTCCCTCTCCCACTCCCCCTGCTTGTGTTCCTTCTCTCACTGTCTCTTTCTCTCTCTGTCAAATAAATAAAATCTTTTAAAAAAAATAAAGCTTGTTTATATATGGTATTATTTTCTTAAGCTCTAGCTTCTCAAAGTGAAATGACTCAATTGAAAGATATAAACATTGTATAGTCCCTTAGTAAATGTTGCCACATTGCCTTAACTTGGTTTTAGCTCACTTAATTTCATTCAGAGCCAGAGAAGGCTATATTTGAGAAAATGAACATTTTAATCTTTCCAGGGCAACTTTCCCATTTCTACAGAAAGGTATACTATTAGCATCTCTATATTTGTTAGAATATTCACATCTCTCTGTTATGTATGCATGTATATTTCTTCATAAGAAACAAACTTAAGCTGCACCTTTATATAAAGGATATAATGGTGATGAATGCTTCTTATTAAGTACTTCCAAGTATGCATGAAGAATAGCTTTTTAATCCATGTGGTAAGCAGTTGTATGTATTGGTAAGGTTCACCCACATTTCAATAACAGTTTCTCCCTTTATTCAATTGTATAATCACTTTTGATGCTGAGCAACAGACATGTAGATGTTGTTCTAATTATTTGCATGCTCTGTGACTAAAAGGAATAAGTGTGGGTTTTAAAATACCAGAACTGTACATCTGGATGAATACTACTAACTTAAATTAAAGGTTATAAATGTAATCCTATTATGTTAACAATACTCTGAACATTGGTGAAGATTCTGTGTTTGAAAGGATTTCAGGTCTATGTCCAAACTCCATGTTCTAATATTGAAGCACCTTTGCAAGCTATTTTTAACTTATCTATCTAACCTTAGTATCAGTTTCTGTAAACTAGGTTATTACAATGCAACAAGCACTACCTAAATTTCAGTGGCTTAAATTAACAAAAGTATATTATAAAGTCTTATGTGGTCTTAGCCTTCTCCTTAAGATAGCTGTTCTCCCTGTGATGGCTCAGTCATATAGGATGCTTCAATTTTGTAGCACCATTACTGCCTTTCAGGGTTTAAATCAGCAGGGGAAGAATGATTAGAATTATATGACTGATGGTAAATGCTTCTATCTGCAAATAACTCATGGCATTTATTTCATCGTTCATTAGCTTCATCTAACTTTAAGAATGCAAAAAGATTCAAATTCCCTATGCATCCAGAAAAAAGGAGGACTGGGAGTGCTGTAAGCACTAGTATTCTTTTTTTTTTTTTTCTTTTTTTTTAGCACTAGTATTCTTTACCATGACTTATTTCCTGTTACTTTCCTGCACATACGCATACATTTCAATAAAGACACTACTTGCAGTAAAACTGTTTATTTTGCAAAATTGTGTGCAGGGGTGCCTGGGTGGCTCAGTGGGTTAAAGCCTCTGCCTTCGGCTCAGGTCATGATCTCAGGGTCCTGAGATCGAGCCCCGCATTAGGCTTTCTGCTCAGCGGGGAGCCTGCTTCTCCCCTTTCTTTCTGCCTGCCTCTCTGCCTACTTGTGATCTCTCTCTCTGCCAAAGAAATAAAATAAAATTTAAAAAAAAATTGTTGTGTGCATTGTAAAGTGTCCCATTTATGAAGGAAACAAAATTGCCTATATATATATTATATATATAATATATATATATATATAATCAAAGAGAGAGAGACAGAACACAAGCAGGGAGAGTGGCAGGCAGAGGGAGAAGCAGGCAATGAGCAGAGGGAAAATCAGGCAGCAGGCAGGAGAATCAGGCTCCTTCTCATTGAGCAAGGAGCCCAATGTGGGACTCGATCCCAGGACCACAGGATCATGATCAGAGCTGAAGGAAGTCACTTAACTGGTTGAGCCACCTAGGCATTCCTGCCCTCACTTATTTCGAAACATCATAGTAGTATTGCTACATTTGAGAACCATTAAAATGGACCATTCTTAATCACTCAAGTACATTTTATGGTTTTCTTTCTGTATGATTTTGCTCATATTTAAAATCCCTGCCTCTTTATGTCCACTTATACAAATCCTATTACTCTTTCATATTCCATCTTAAATCTTATATTTTAAAAAATTGCATTTAGTATCATCAGACAGAAATTCTCTCTCCTTCTGAGTTCAAGTCTTACAGCACTTAATACATCATGCTTAATATTAGTCTTATTTTAAGCAATTTTGTAAAGTGGAAGGAATAAGAATTTGTATGCCAGACAGGCCTAGATATGAATCCTGGCTCTGCTATTTACTATCTTTTTATTTTTTAAGATTTTATTTATTTATTTGACAGAGAGAGAGATCACAAGCAGGCAGAGAGGCAGGCAGAGAGAGAGAGGGAGAGGCAGGCTCCCTGCTGAGCCGAGATCCTGATGCGGGGGCTCGATCCCAGGACCCTGGGATCATGACCTGAGCCAAAGGCAGAGGCTTTAACCCACTGAGCCACCCAGGTGCCCCTGCTATTTACTATCTATAGGACTACATGTGTTATATAACTTCTCTGAACTTTTTTTTTCTTCTTTATAAAAAAAGGACAAGATTATTAGTCTGTTTAGATTGCTATGACAGACTGGGTATCTTATAAACAAGAGAAGTTTATTTCTTACAGTTCTGAAAGCTGGGAGTCCAAGATCAATCCACTGGCAAAGTCAGTGTCTAGTGAGGGCCACTTTCTGGTTTATAGATGATACCTTCCTGCTGTGCCCTCACATGGAAGAGGATAGGGAACTTTCTGGAGTCTCTTTTATAAAGTACTAATCCCATTTGTGAGGCTTATACCCTCAAGACCTAAGCATCTTTTAAAGCCACCACATACTAATACCATCACTTTTGAAATTAGGATATCAAAATATGAATTTTGAGGAAACATGAACATTCAGCAATTATATACTTCAAATATTTGTTGTGAGGATTAAATACTGTATGACATATGGAGACCCAAGAAAAATGCTTGGTGCAGAGTAAGCACTCAGTAAATCCACTTTATTTTCACTCTTTAGTCTTACTCCAGAGATTGTGACCCCATAAGAGAAGTTTATGGAATAGACAGGCAAAGCCAATTTTTTTTCCCTCCATTATATCCAGCCATTTATTTCTTACTCATTTCTAAAGCTTTTACTTCATCCATTTGAAACTATGGTTACACATTACAATCCTCTGAGGTTATTTTCAAAAATTTACATAAATATTTTGGCCCAAGTTTAGACTAATAAATCATCATTTATGGGAGTGGGGCTCAGTATTTTTTAAAAACTTCCCAAGTACTTCTATTGCATAACCAGCGCTAAGTACAACTCTATAGCATCTAAAACAGTGTTTCACACATTTCAAACATTCAGTAAGTACCTGTTGAATGAAACTATTTTTAACCACACAAAAAAGCTAGTGATAGCACTGTATTTTAAAACTGTTTAAAATCATAGTAGTCAACTTACTCAAGACTCTGGTCACCTTCTTTATGTTTTGATGACTTTTTAACTCAAAATCAAGTCCATATTCTAAAGATTATGATTTGTTACCATGAAGAATATTGAAAATAATATAGCTTACTCATAGAAGGCATTTTTCAAAAGGAAGGGAAGTCCAAAACATTTTCCAAAAATGGCAACATTATTAGGCTCCTGTGGTTTCCCAAATAAACTAATTTGAGTGCATAGACAAGTTTTAATTTATAAGTTTATAAGTGACATTTTGAGTAATGAAGGCTCTCCCATGCTAATCATGTATTTTATTCTTTTAAAACCTGAAAAGTTTATGGTATCTTCTTCATGGAAAATACCAATATTAGTGCAGATTTTTTTCTGAAGTTATTTTCTTCTTCCAAGGCTTTTCCAATGTATAGACTTACCATAAATCTGGGGAAAATGAGTTTAAAGAAATCTGGAGTATAAAACAGAAATTGAGGTAATGAATATGAAATCATTTAATTTTTACACTTGCATTATAATTCTGTCTGACAGACACACTATTCATTGATGTCCCGTTACATACAGTTAGGTTATTACATTAGAATTTTCATGAATTATCTTCAATCATTAAAAAAATTATGTGTTATAGAGAACCAATATTCTAGTTATCTGTTGCCTTTTAGAGCTTCAAAAATGCATGGCAATAAATTCACAAGACACAATTAACATTTTAATATCTGAGAATGTTAGAGATATAAGTGCTTCAATGCAATGAGTATGGTACTTAAGCAAAACATTTGTCTTCATGCTGTAGTGAATTCAAAGTAAGGTACATGTTTTATTAAATGAAACTTGACCTGATACCAAACCCATTGAGCATGTTTCTATATTTATTTATATGTATTTTATTTACTTTAGAAGCTTCCTTTTTCTTTTTTTTTCTTTTCGATTAGAAGCTTCCTTTGTGATCTTGAATTTGTAAGTTAAACTAATATCAAGAATAGATTTTATATTTCATCAGAACCACATGAAAATAATACAAAACTGAAATGCTAACTGGAAAGACAAGTAAGCATAAGAATGAAATAGATGACAAATTGATATTCACTATTCAGGCTATAGCAAACGTATTTTTTCCATGCAGTAGTTATTCCATATTTTTTTTTCTTTTTCTTTTTTTTTTCCCAAATTTATTTTAATTTTTCAGTGTTACAAGATTGATTGTTCATGCACCACACCCAGTGCACCATGCAGTACGTGCCCCTCTCGATACCCACCACCAGGCTAACCCCCCCCACCCCCTCC
>CM052801.1:54470752-54491285 GCA_028533885.1 Nasua narica | reverse complement strand
CAGTCAAGGGGTTGAGCTCTGTGGAAACCAGTTTCTCAGTCTTTCGCTCTCTGAAGGTTTTTGGCCTTTTATAGCTTTTTCACCTTTTCAGAGAATCCAAGCAATGCATCTGCCCAGAAGCACTCAGACATCTGAGTTGCAGGAAGCCTGAGTCTCCGCTCCCCTCTGTGTGGTTCAGAACACACACTCCCCTCCGTGAAATTTCTGCTCATAGCGCAGCCTGTCCAAGGTGGCGCGCAACTGTAGCCGCCTTTCTGAGGCTCCCCAAGTGCGAACCCGGGAGGCCAGGGCAGGCCGCGAAAGTCGCAACCCCAGCCGCCTTTCTGCAGCTCCACGAGCGGGACCCCGGAGGTTAGGCTGCTTGCCCACGTTCTCTTTTAGGCCGGTGGGGATCGCTCAGACTCTGTGGCAGCCTGCAAATATCGTGGTCGCAGGTGCACACAGAGAAAAGCTGAGGCTTGTGGACCAGAACAGACTCTCTAAAGGCACTTGCAGGTGCCCGCCAGGCCCACAGAATATCGTAGAGAGTGAAAAGCTGCAGGTTCAGGAACCGCGGACTGGATCCCCCCACTAGTCTCACTTTGGGGCACTCCTTCCTGGGAGGGTGGTTCCAAGCGCTGGTGCCCATGACCACCCCCTTCCACTAGTTACTCCTCATAACTTTTTGCTCTTTTTAAGTGTTTTTAAGGGACTCTACATTAATGCTGGTCTCCCACCACCGGACACTTTCCTTTGGGGTATTACTGTTCTTGGATCGCTTCTGGTGGCTCCCTCCCCCTTTTGTTTATCCTCAGATATTGGTTTGTGTGTTCCCACTTTGCTTTTACCTCTCCACTGTTGTCTTCTGCTCTCGGAGTGATCCCGGAGTGAGAAATCTTGCTCCTCAGGGTGATTTCATGGGTGTTCAGTGTGTTCTGGTAGATTTCCAGCTCACCTTTGGGGACTAGTTGCAGCAGGATCTCCTACTTCTCTGCCATCTTGCCCCCCTCCAAAGACTGGAGTCTTAAAGGTCAGCAGGCATGGCTGGGATAGAACCCTGAGGGCACTGCCTTAGTCCAGGAGAAAAGACAGGCAAACAACCTAGAGGCAGATGGCTTAGAAACAGTAATCCTAAGACTGTCTGGGACATGCATTGGGGAAATTATTAGCTTTTTCTGAGTGCTTCCCTGAGGCACTGAGACTGCTTTGCAAGGACCAAGGAAGGAGCTGGCTGGTGGAATCTCCCTACCCCACCCCAGCATAAACACAGAGCCAGCTTCAGTAAGCAGCACAGCACTGACACTGGCTGCCTATCTTAATTACACAAGGTTCCACACCCCTGGGTTCTGGCAGTAACATCTTCCTTGTTCAAGTTTGCCTCAGTCCCAACAGAGCAGGCCCCTTCCCCAGAACACCAACAGAAAATCCAAAGCACACCACATCTCTGGACCAGAAAGTTCAGCAGGGCTTCAGTTCCAGTGAAAGTAGTAATAGGTCTCATTTAATAAGCAGACTCGAGCACACTTAGTTAAAACTCACCACATTCTGACCAAGTAAGAAACTGCCCACTGCAGGCAAAGAGAGTCTCTGCAGATGACAGACCTGAAGGATAGGGTAGGCAAAACATAGCAACAGAGTGAAAGCAGCACATACAAGATACACTCTGTGAGATACCAGACCCTGGACAATATATGACCTCAACTTCATAAAGCCATTACTCTCAGAGCTGAAAAAAACATAACCAACTTTTTTAATACAGAGAAGGAGACAGAAATTTACAAAAATGCCAAGACAGAGGAATTCATCGCAAATGAAACAACAAGATGAGATGATGACCGTCTAGATAAGTAAAGAAAGCAGATATAAGAATTATTCCTGATGGAGGATTTAAAGCAATATTCACACTCTGTGAGCTTGAGAAAAGAATGGAAGACCAGAGGGATGCCCTTCCTGCAGAGATAAAAGAGGTAAAATAAAAATCAGTAAGATATGACAAATGCCATAATTGAGATGCAAAAGAGACTGCATGCAATAAACAAAAGAACAGAATAAGCAAATGAGCAAATAAGTGATACAGAGGATAAAATAAAGGAAAATATTGAAGCTGAGAAAAAGAAAAAAATTATGGAACACAAGAATAAGCATAGGGTACTCCATGTTTGACTACATCAAATGTAATAACATTCATATTATAGGAGTCCCAGAAGAAGATAGAGAAAAGGGGGTAGAAAATACATTTGAGGAAATAATGCCTGAAAACATATCTAATCTGGGGAAGGAAAAGACATCCTAATCTAGGGGGCACAGATAAATGTCATCAAAAGCAACAAAAGCAGGACAATCACAAGACATATTGTAATAAAATTTGCAAAATATGGTGACAAAAATAATCTCAAAGAAGTAAGACAATATAAATCCTTAACTTACAAGGAAATACTCATAAAGCTAGTAGCAGATCTTTCCACAGGAAAATGGCAAGCTAGAAGAAAGAGGCATGATATATTCAAAGTGTTGAATGGTAAAAAAATCTGCAGCCAAGAATACTCTATCCAGGATAAATATCATTCAGAATAGGAGAGAGTTTCCCATGCAAACAAAAATTAAAGGAGTACATGACCATAAACCAGCCATGCAACAAATAGAAAGGGAAATCTTTGAGTTGAAAGGAAATACCAGAAGTAACAAAGACAAGAAAGGGCCTGAGAAATTTCCAGAGAAAATGAAAAAACAAGTAATAAAATGGCACTAAATACCAATATATCAATAATTGTTATGAATGTAAATTGACTAAATGTTCCTTGTAATTGACTAAATTAATAGATAAAGGGTGTCAGAATGGATTAAAAAAACACAAGACTCATCCAGATGCTGCCTATAAGAAACTCATTTTATACTGAAGGACAGTTGCAGATTAAAGAAAGGGAAGATGGAGAAACATATATCATGCAAATGAACATCAAAAGAAAACTGGAGTAGCTTTAAACCAAAGACAAACAAGAGATGAAAAGCACTATGTCATAATATATGGGACTATAGAACAAGAAAATATAACAATTATAAGTATTTTTGACCCCAGTTTAGGACCATCTAAATAGACAGAAACACACAAATATATAAAAACAATAAAAAACATAAAAGAACACATTGATAATAATAAGTTAATAGTAGGGGACTTTAACACACCACTTACATAAATGGACAGATTATCTAAGCAGAAAATCAACAATGAAACAATGGCTTTAAATGACAAACTAGACAAGATGGACTTAACTGATATACTCAGAATATTTCATCCTAACGCAGCAGAATACACATTCTTTTCAAGGGCACATGGGACATTCTCCAGAATAAATAACATACTAGGACACAAATCAGACCTCAACGAGTACCAAAAGATTAATATCATGCAATGCATGCATTCTAACCCTAGTGTAATGAATTTTTAAGCCAACAACAACAACAAAAAAATTGGAAAGACCACAAATACATGTAAGATAAGCAACATGCAACTTAAAAATGAATGGGCCAACCAGGGAATTAAAATAAGAAACTGTCTTTTTAAAAACTGAGATCTTACACTATGTATCATGTATGCTTTAGTTTCATCACTTAATGTTAATTTATAATTTTTCATGTCATAAAATATTCTTTATAAACATTATTCCTGTTGTTGCAATATATCCATCTTAGGGATGCATCATAATAATTAAACCATACATCTCGGATAAAAAAATACATGGAAAGAAATGAAATTGAAAATAAATTGGTTCAAAACTTCTGGGATGCTGCAAAATAGCAATACATGCTATCTCAAAAAGCATAAAATATCTCCAGCATCCTTCACATATCCTAATGGAGCTAGAAAAGAACAATAAATGAAACCAATAGCAAGTAGAAGAAAAATAATAAATAATAGAAATAAATTATATAGAAAGTAAAAAATAATATAACAAATCAATGAAACTAGGAGATGGGTCTTTGGAAAAATTAATAAAACTAACAAACCCCTAGCCAGAGTTATCAAAAAGAAAGAGAAGTAACCCAAATAAAGGAAATCATAATGAGAGAAGAAGAATAGCCATTTTGACAGAAACACAATTATAATAGAATACTATGAAAAATCATATGCTAACAACTTGGACAGCCTGGAAGAAATGGATAAATTACTAGTAAAAATTTTAAATTCTTTCTGTGAAGCCAGCATTACCCCGATTTCAAAATGAGACAAAGAATCCACTAAAAAATAGAACTGCAAGACAATATCCCTTATGAACATCAAAATAAAAATTCTCAGTAAAATACTTCTGACTCAAATCCAATAGTACATTACAAGAATCATTCATCACGGGATGCCTGGGTGGCTCAGTTGGTTAAGCAACTGCCTTTGGCTCAGGTCATGATCCCAGCGTCTTGGGATCGAGTCCCGCATCGGGCTCCTTGCTCCGCGGGGAGCCTGCTCCTCTCTCTGCCTCTGCCTGCCTCTCTGCCTGCTTGTGTTCTCTCTCTGTTAAATGAATAAATAAAAAATCTTTAAAAAAAAAAAAAAAGAATCATTCATCACGATCAGTTAAGATTTGTTCCTGGTTTGTAAGCTTAGTTCAATATTTGCAAATCAATCAATGTGAAATTGATGTAATGGATATAATCCATTGATGTATGGATTGTGTATGTAATGTAATATGTAATCCATCCATTGATGTAATGGATATAATCAAATATCCATTCTTGGATGGATGCTATATTTTATCAAATTATTTTTCTGCATCTATTTAGTTGATTATATGGTTCTTATCCTTTCTTTTATTATTGTCATTTTCATATTGATTGATTTGCAAATACTGAATTGAGCCTGGTGGCAAGTATTGAGGAGGGCCCATATTGCATGGAACACTGGGTGTGGTTCATGAACAATTAATCTTGTAACACTGAAAAAATAAAATAAAAGTATTTGGGGGGAAAAGTATAGCATCCATTCTTGATAAAAACCCTCAACAAAGTAGGGATAGAGGGAACATATCTCAACAGAATAAATAACATACATGTAAAGCCCACAGCTAATATCCTCAATGGAGAAAAAAATGACAGTTTCCTCTACTGTCAGGAACAACACAGGGATATCCACTCTTACCACTATCAGTTAATATAGTATTGAAAGTCCTAGACTCAACAATCAGACAAACAAGAAAAAAAAAAAGCAAACAAATTAGCAAAAGGGAAGTCAAATCTTCACTATTTGCAGATGACATAATAATCCATATAGAAAACCCAAAAATCTCTACCAAAAAATGCTAGAACAAACTCATTAAAATCAAAGGATACAAAACGAACATACAGGAATCTGTTGCATTTCTATACACCAATAATGAAAAAGCAGAAAGAAAAATTAAGGAATCAATCCCATTTATAATTTCACCAACAATTATAAGATACCTAAGAGAAAAATAACCAAGGAAGTGAATGATCTGTACTCTGAAAACTATAAAATACAGTAGAAGGAAATCGAAGATGACACAAAGAAATTGAAAAGTATTCCATGATCATGGATTGGAAGAAAAAATATTGTTATATTTCTATCTTACCCAAAACAATCTACATATTAATGCTGTACATGTCAGACTAACACCATTGCTTTTCACAGAACTAGAACAAACAACCCTAAAATTTGAATGGAACCACAAAAGACACTGAAAATAAAAAGCAATCTTGAAAAAGAAAAGCAAATCTGGAAGCATCGCAACAGACATATACAGAACATTCCATCCTAAAACAACAGAACACACATTGTCCTATAATGCACATGGACTTTCTCCAGAATAGATTGCATACTGGGTCACAAATCAGGTCTTAACCAATACTAAAAGATTGAGATTATTCCTTGTATATTTTCAGACCACAATGCTTTGAAACTGGAACTCAGTCACTAGAAGAAATTTTGAAGAAACTTAACACCTGGAGGTTAAAGAACATCCTGCTAAAGAATGAATGAGTCAACCAAGAATTTAAAGAACTTAATTCATTGACCCTAATGAGAATGAAAACACATCTGTCCAAAACCTATGGGATACTGAAAAGGCTGTCCTAAGAGGGAAATACATAGCCACCCAAGCCTCTCTCAAAGAAAACAGAAAAATCCCAAATGCACAAGCTAACCTTCACCTAAAAGGACCTGGAGAAAGAACATCGAATAAAGCCTAAACCAAGTGGGAGAAGAGAAATAATAAAGATGAGAGTAAAAATCAATGAAATAGAAATCAGAAAAAGAGTAGAACAGATCAACGAACTTAGAAGCTGGTTCTTTGAAAGAATTAATAAGACCAATAAACCTTTGACCAGACTCATCCGAAAGAAAAGAGAAAGGACCCAAATCAATAAAATCATGAATGAAAGGGAAGAGATCACAACTTATACCCAGGAAATCTAAACAGGTTAATAAATTCCAGGTGGAATTTATTCCTGGCCTTCAAGGGTAGTTCAACTTTTGGAAATCAATCAATGTAATAGATAACTTTAATAAAAGAAAAGACAAGAACCATATGATTCTCTCAATTGATGCAAAAAAAAAAAAGCATTCAACAAAACACAGCATCCTTTCTTGATTAAAATTCTTCAAAGCATAGGAATAGAGAGAACATACCTCAACATCATAAAAGCCATCTATGGAAAGCCCACAGCAAATATTCTCGGTGGGGAAAAACTGAGATATCTCCCCTTAAGGTCAAGAACATGACAAGGATGCCCACTCTCACCACTGTTGTTCAAGTACTAGAAATCCTAGCCTCAGCAATCAGACAACAACAACAACAAAATAAAAGCATTCCAATTGAAAAGAAGTCAAACTCTCTTCGCAGATGACATGGTATTTTATGTGGAAAATTCAAAAGACTCCACCCCAAAATTGCTGGAACTCATACCACAATTCAGCAATGTGAGAAGATACAAAATCAATGCACAGAAATCAGTTGCATTTCTATAAACAATGTGACTGAAGAAAGAGAAATTAAGGAATCAATTTCATTCACAATTACACCAAAACCATTAGACACCTAGGAATAAACCCAACCAAAAAGGTAGAAGATCTGTACTCTAGAAAAAACAGATCACTTATGAAAGGAATTGAGGAAGACACAAAGAGATGGAAAAGCAGTCCATGCTCATGGATTGGAAGATAAACATTGTTAAAATGCTTATGCTGCCCAAGCAATCTACACATTCAATGCAATCCTTATCAAAATACCATCAGTATTTTTCACAGAGCTGGAACAAAGAATCCTAAAATTTGTATGGAACTAGAAAAGAGCCCGAATGACCAGGGGAAAGTTGAAAAAGAAAATCAGGGACACCTGAGTGGCTCAGTGGGTTAAAGCCTCTGCCTTTGGCTCAGGTCATGATCTTGGGGTCCTGGGATCGAGCCCCGCATTGGGCTTTCTGCTCAGCAGGGAGCCTGCTTCCCCCGCCCCCGCCTGCCTCTCTGCCTACTTGTGATCTCTCTCCCTCTATCAAATAAATAAATAAAATCTTAAAAAAAAAAGAAAATCGGGCACCTGGGTGGCTCAGTTGGTTAAGCGACTGCCTTCGGCTCAGGTCATGATCCCGGAGTCCCGGGATCGAGTCCCATATCGGACTCCCGGCTCTGCGGGAAGTCTGCTTCTCCCTCTGACCTTCTCACCTCTCATTCTCAGTCTCTCTCTCTCTAATAATAAATAAATTTGAAAAAAAAATACCTTAAAAAAAAAAAAAAGAAAATCAAAGTTGGGGACATCACAATGCCTGACTTCAAGCTCTATTACAAGATGGTGATAATCAAGACAGCATGGTACTGGCACAAAAATAGACACATAGATCAATGGGACAGAATAGAGAGCCCAGAAATGGATCCTCAACTCTATCATCAACTAATCTTTGACAAAGCAAGAAAAAAAATATCTAATAGAAAAAATACAGTCTCTTCAATAAATAGTGTTGGGAAAATTAGACAGCCACATGCAGAAGAAGGAAACTGGACATTTTTTCTTACACTGTACACAAAGATAAACTCAAAATGGATGAAAGACCTCAATGTGAGACAGGAATTCATCAAAATCCTAGAGGACAGCACAGGCAGTAAGCTCTTCAACCTTGGCCACAGCCACTTCTTCCAAGACACGTCTCTAAAGGCAAGGGAAACAAAAGCAGAAATGAACTATTGAGAGTTCATCAAGATACAAAGGTTCTGCACAGGAAAGAAACCAGTCAACAAAACAAAGAGGCAACCGATGGAATGGTCTAAAATATTTGCAAATGACATTATAGATAAAGGGCTGGTATCCAAGATCTATAAAGAACTGCTCAAATCCAACACCAAAAAAAACACAAATAATCCCATCAAGAAATGAGCAGAAGGCATGAACAGACACTTCTCCAAAGAAGACACACAAATGGCTAACAGACAGATGAAAAAATATTCTGGATCAATTGTCATCAAGAAAATACAAATCAACAGCACAATGAGGTACCACCTTACACCAGTTAGAATGGCTAAAATTACAAGACAGGGAAAATAAATGTTGGTGAGGATGTGGAGAAAGGAGAACCCTCCTGTACTGTTGGTGGGCATGCAAACTGGTACAGCCACTCTGGAAAACAGGACAGAGGTTCCTGAGGACAATAAAAATAGAGCTACCCTATGACCAGGCAATTGCACTACTGGGTATTTACCCCAAAGATACAGATGTAGTGAAAAGAAGTGGCACCTGCACCCCAATGTTCATAACAGCAATGTACACAATAACCAGACTGTGGAAGGAGCTGAGATGCCCTTCAACAGATGAATGGATAAAGAAGATGTGGTTCATATATACAAAGGAATATTACTCAGCCACCAGAAAGGATGACTATCTACAATTTACATTGACATAGATGGAACTAGAGGGATTATGCTAAATTAATTAAATGAAGCAGAGAAAGACAATTATCATATGGCTTCACTCATATGTGGAATATAAGGAATAGGGCAGAGAACCATAGGGGAAGGGAGGGAAACCTGAATGGGAAGGAATCAGAGAGGGAAACAAACCGTGAGAGACACTGGACTCTGGGTAACAAACTGAGGGTTGTAGAAGGGAGGTGGGTGGGAGGATGGGGTAGCTGGGTGCTGGACATTAAGGAGGGCATGTGAACTGATAAGACCTGGGTGTTATAAGCAACTAATGAATCACTGAATACATCTAATACAACTAATGATGTACTATATGTTGGCTAATTGAACTTAATTTAAAAAAATAAATTAAATGAAAACTTCCAAATTTGTCCCAAGAGGGCAGCATTACACTGATAACAAAGCCAACTGAAACAAACAAACAAACAAACACTACAGGCCAATATCTCTGATGAACATAGATGCAATAAATCCTCAACAAAATATTAATAAGTTAAATCCAACAATACATTAAAGAAGTTGAGGACCCAACTCTTAATATCAGTTCAGATCATGATTTCAGGATGTGGGATCAAGCCCTGCATCAGGCTGTGTGCACAGCAGAAAGTCTGCTTGAGATTCTCTATCTCCATCTCCCTTTGTCCCCCTTCCCTGCTCTCTCTTTCTCTCTATTAAATAAATCTTAAAAAAAAATATTTCCGGAGCCAATTAGAGTAAGGGGTAAGGCTGGAAAGCAATTCATTAGGTTGGATTGGTGGTAAGATAAACAAGATTTTTGGCAGAATTGAGATGAAGTGGCTTGGATGTAGCTAAAGTTTATGCTGAGATTTTTACAGTACATGCATAATCTTGAAGTTAGACCATTCAATAACAAAATAAACGTTTCCTGTATCTATATTTATTAAGAATAGTAAAATGAAAAAAATAAGTATATATATTTTGAAAGGGAAATTTACAAGACTTCAAAGAGCTAACAGTTTCTCCTCTTTCAAGTAAACAAAATATTACCCCTTTAGAGAACACTTCCTGGGCCACTGTACTAAACTATCCCCTATTGTTCTATGTCATAGCATCCTCTTTATTTTATTCATAGTATACATTGTGGTCATAAAATTAATTCACTTACTTGCTTCTTGTTCTTCTTTCCCTTTTGGAACATATAACACTCCAAGTTTACCTTTCTCACCATATGTGTCTGGTGCCTAATTAGGTATCTGGTACAGAAAAGGCATTCATTAGATTTGTGAATGTGTAGATGAAGCCAAATCCAAATGGTTACAGAAAGAGAAGGAGAAAAAATGACTACAAAAACCTCTGGTACGTTTATGTATGAGAGTGTTATAGGAAGAGCATTAATTAGGATGTTCTGACAATGAAGCAAAAACCTGCTGGAATATGAGCAGTTGAGAAAAGTTTTGCCAAAAATGGCTGCACTGGGTGAGAATTAAACATACACAAAGTGAATAGAGAGTAGTATAGAGCCTAATTTAACACGTGTGTGAACTTAACCCTTCCTGAGTGAACTGCGTGGGAGTTGCCTGTGGAAACATTATGAATCCAGATTTTTGGGCTGAAAAACATAAATATTTATAAAAAAATCAGAAAAGATCCCACACCTTTGTTATGTATAGTCAGAAAGTGACGACGAAATGTTCACTTATCTTTGAACTATAATTGACCACAGACTTAAGAAGCCTGGCAACTACTAAAAATAATCATTGGATTTATGTAAATACTGTTCCCAAGGGTGAGGTAATAGCTTTTTTCACACTGAGAAGAAAATACAAACAGATAATGGGTACTGTGTCTTTGTGAGCTACTGTCCTCAAATATTAAGGATTGCACCAAAAATCATAAGATAACTGGGAATAAACATAAGCAAAGAGGTGAAAGACCTCTACTCTGAAAACTATAAAACATGGATGAAAGTGAAGATAACACATGCAAAAATGAAAAAAACATTCTATGCTCATATATTGAAAGAACAAATATTGTTAAATTGTCTATATTACTTGGAGTGCCAGGGTGGCATAGTTACTTAAGCACCTAATTCTTGATTTTGACTCAGGTCATGATCTCAGGGCCCTGAGATTGAGTCTAGCATCATGCTCCTTGCTCAGCTTGGAGTCTGCTTGGGATTCTCTCTCCCTCTCCCTCTAACCCTCCCATTCATTCCCTCTCTCAAAAATAAACAAACAAATATTTTTTAAATAATAAAAAAATAAAATGCTTATACTACTTAAGCAAACTACACATCAAGTGTGATACCTATGAAAATACCACCAGCAGTTTTTCATGGAGCTAGAACAAACAGTCCTAAAATTTGTATGGAACCACAAAAGACCTGGACTAGCCAAATCCACAATGAAAAACAATAAAAGGTGGAATAATCACAATTCTGGACTTCAAGTTATATTACAAAGCTGTAGTGACCACGATAGTACGGTACTGACACAAAGATAGACCCATAGATCAATAGAAGAGAGTGGAAAATCCAGAAATATATTCACAACTATATGATCAATTAATCTTTGACAAAGCACAAAAGAATATCCAATGGAAAAAGACAGTCTTTTTTTTTTTTTAATTTGTTCATCAGATTCTTTATTCTGGATAATAGAAACTTCACTGACAAATTTTTATGTAACAACATGGTGCTGAATAATATCTAAGAACAAAAAATCACAAATTGTAAATTGACACGGAACAAAATGGTGATTGGAATAAAAAATTTTCTTACTAGCTTGATTGGTGCAAATAAAAATTCCAATTAACCAATTGTTTAGAGGATCACGAGTTTTACAAGTATCACTGTTGAATCTAAATGACTTCCACTTGTATATGCTCATCAACTGGGCACATTAGTGTACTGTATCTTTGTTTTTTGGGTTTTTTTGTTGTTGTTTTTTTTCCCAAATATGTTTATTTTATTTTTTCAGTGTTACAAGAATGATTGCTCATGCACCACACCAGTGCTCCATGCAATACGTGCTCTTCTCAAGAACCAACACCAGGCTCGCCCGACTCCCCACTCCCTCCACTCCAAAACCCTCAGTTTGTTGCTCAGAGTCCACAGTCTCTCATGGTTCATTGCCCCCTCCGATTTCCCCCCATTTACCCTTCCCTTCCTTCTCACAAGGCCCTCCATGATTTTCTTTATACTCCACATGTAAATGAGACCATAAGATAATTGACTCTCTCCGCTTGACTTATTTCACTCCACATAATCTCTTCTAGTCCTGTCCATGTTGATACAAAAGTTGGATATCAATCCTTTCTGATGGAGGCATAATATTCCATTGTATAGATGTACCACATCTTCCTTATCCACTCATCTGTTGAAGGGCATTTTGGTTCAGAAGAAGACAGTCTTTTCAAAAACTGGTGTTGAGAAAATTGGGCAACAATATGCAAAATAAACTACACAATACAAGAAAAGAAATTCAAAATGGATGAAAGATATAAATGTGAGAGAAAACCATCAAAATCCTAGGTGAGATTATAGACAGTAGCCTCTTTGACATCTGCCTTAGCAATTTCTTACTAGATATGGCTCCTGAGACAAGGGAAACAAAAGCAAAAATAAACTATTAGGACTTCATCAAAATAAAAAGCTTCTGCACAGAGAAGGAAATGATCAACAAAACTAAAAGGCAACCTATGAAATGGGAGTAGATATTTGCAAATCACATAGCTAACAAAGTGTTAGTATCCAAAGAACATAAAGATCTTATAAAACTCAACACACAAAAAATGAATTATCCAATTACAAAATGGGCTGAAGAAATGCAGACGCATTTTTCCAAAGAAGATATACAGATGACTAATGGATGCATGAAGAATGCTCAATATCCCTCATCACCACGGAAATACAAATTTAAAACTAGAATGAGATATCACCTTATACTTCTCAGAATGGTTGAAATCAACAACACAAGAAATAACAGATGTTGTTGAGGATGTGGAGAAAGGGGAATATCCTTGCACTGTTTGTGGGAATGAATGCAAACTGGTGCAGCCATCTTCAAAAATAGTACATAGTTTCTTCAAAAAGTTGAAAATAGAGCTACAAACTACCTTAAGATGCAGCAATTGCAATATAGGTATTTACATAAATAATTCAAGAATACTAATTTGAAGGGATACCTGCACCCCAATATTAATAGCAGCATTATCTATAAAAGCCAAATTATGGAAACAGCACAAATGTTCCATTGACTGATGAATAGATAAGGAAGATGTGGTTTATAGATATACAATGGAATATTACTCAGCCATAAAAAATAAACTCTTGCCCATGCAATGGCATGGGTGGAGCTAGAGAGTATTATGTTAAACAAAATAAGTCAGACAGATTAAGACAAACACGATATGATTTCACTCATATGTGAAATTTAAGAAACAAACAAAAACAATCATAAGGGGAAAAAAGAGAAGTAAAATAGGAAACAGATTCTTAACTATAGAGAGCAAACTGATGGTTAGCAGAGGGGAGGTGGGTGAGGGAATGGGTTAAATAGGTGATGGGGATTAAGAAGTGCACTTGTAATGTGCACCGTGTGTTGTATGTAAGTGTTGAATCAGTAAATAGTACAACTGAACTAGTATTTCACTGTATGTTAACAAGCTGTGATTTAAATACAAACATAGGGATGCCTCAGTGGCTCATTTGGTTAATTGTCAGACTCTTGGTTTCAGCTCAGGTCCTGATTTCCTGTTAGTGGGATCAAGCTCAGTGTAAGTCTGCTTCAGATTCTCTCTCACTCTCATTTGCTTTCTCTTCCTTTCTCAAATAAATAATTCAAAGCTTTAAAAAAATAGATACAAATGTTAGAAAATAACAAATAGCAAGGATCTAGGCATCAGAATACTGAAGTTACCAGTAATTACACTGGGGCAATTTACATACAAACTACCAAATAAGATAAGTTATGGTGGTGCCCTGGGGACAAATAATGTGGTTCTACTTGTTCAATTTCTGTTAAAGTAGTATGAAAAGTTTGTGAAATCTTGAAGACTTAATTTTCTTTACATGTGGGAGTCTAGCATTTTGCTGCTATTCTGTGTACAGGAAATGAATGTTTGTTGTCAGGGAATAGACAGCATATGTCAGAAATGTGTACTTATTCTGTAAGCACAGTTAAGAAACACCTATCATTTTCCAGGAGTCCCAACATTGGTATATTACTTATTATGCTCATTTATTTTGTTGGCGTAGTCGTCCCCAAAATATTATCTTTCTATTTGACTTAAGAAAGATCAAGGATTTTTCCTTCCTCCTTTTCCTCCTCATTTTCTTCTTCTTATGATATTGAAAAATGAACTAATTCCAGTTTTTCCCTTGTCCCCTGAGTCAATATTCTTCCTGTATATCTTGAAGTGGATATCCAGGTCTTAAAATTTTCTATTATTTATTTTCATTCTTTTGTGAAATATCTTTCCATTTCTTTCCTTTGTGTTTAAAATTACTCTTTGTGGATCCTTAAACTTTATTAAGTTTTCATTGGTGCTTGCCCCTCAATTTGATGTATTATAATATCTGGATGCTCTTTCTGTATGCTTGATTACTTTTTCCTTGTGTCCATTGCTTCCATTGCACTAGCCTGCTCAAATTCATCATGTACTTCCAGCAGATGTCTATGCCCGGCTTTGCGGAATATCACACAGTACTTTTTTTGTTCTTTAATTAAAACTCAGGTAAGAGGAATGACTGACTATTCCACATCTCCCAACACAAGACTACAAGTGTGGTTTACTCTAAAAAAATCATGAATTACTTTTATCTTAAAATATTTTTGTAATTACTCTGAGAAATTTTAACCTCTGGGGCGCCTGGGTGGCTCAGTGGGTTAAAGTCTCTGCCTTCAGCTCAGGTCATGATCTCAGGGTCCTGGGATTGAGCCCTGCATCGGGCTCTCTGCTCAGCAGGGAGCCTGCTTCCCTCTCTCTTTCTGCCTGCCTCTCTGCCTACTTGTGATCTCTCTCTCTCTCTGTCAAATAAATAAAATCTTTTTTTTTTTAAAGAAATTTTAACCTATGATAGTATTTCTCTTTTGGAAGATTGATATAATTTTTAAAACATTATATTGAATATCTTCATCTTCTCATTTTGTAGATTACACTAAAACTTATCATCTAACTTTCTGATAAGGGAGAGATGGCAGTCAAGTAGGAGGACACTAGGCTTGTCTTATTCCATGAACATAACTAGATAATCATCAAATAGTTCTAACTACCCCAAAAAGAAACCTGAACACTGACAGAACAAACTCCACAACTGAAGAGAGAGAAGAAGCCACATCAAAGAAAGTAAGAAGTGCAAAGTTGTGGTTTGGGGGAGAAAAGAATCCAGGGTGCTGCCAAGAGAGGGGAGTTGTGGTCATGGAGAAAGATGAGAGAGAGAGAGAGAGAGAGAGAGAGAGAGAGAGAGAGAGAGAGAGAGAGAAAGGAGCACACAGGAGAATACACAAGAAGAAAATTTCCTCAAAACCATAGGCTGGAAAAACAAGAGAGGCTAGTTTTCATGACTTCTTGTAGCCAGCAGGGCTTAAAAACTGGAGATTCAAAGGTTGGTAGCTTTGCTGGGATAGAGCCCTGAGGGTGCTGCCCTACTCATGGAGAGAAGGTAGGCAAACAACCCAGGAGAAAAATAGCTTGGAAACAGCAGTCTGAAGAATGTCTGCAGCACAAAGGGGAAAGATTATTTGCTCTTGTTAGAATATAACACTGAAAGGGAGCATTCACAGGGAAGCCTCTCCTGGGACAAAGAAGCTGGCTGGAACTATTTCCCTCCCTCGCCCCTCAGCATAAATACAGAACCACCTGAATAAGGAAAGCAGATCAGCTCCTACACTGACTGCCTAAGTTGCTTATAACAAGTCCCACGCCCCTGCACTCTGACTCTACTGTCCTTCCAGGTCAAGCTTGCCTCAGACCCAGCACAGCAGAACCTTCCCTCAAAAGACCAGTGCAGGATCAGCTCACCACAGGTACCTAAAGCCTGTTTTAAAAGTTAGCAGGCTTTGGGTGAGATAGAGCCCAGAGGGCACTGTGCTACTCCTGAAGGAAAGGCAGGCAAACAGCCCAGAGGCAGAATGTAGAAACTGGTGTCTGAAAAGCCCCTGGAACACACCAGGGGTGGGTGGGATTATTTGCATTTCTAAGAGTGATTCCCTAAGAAGTGTGCATAGAGACTGCTCTCCAAGGACAAAGGAGCAGCCTGGCCCATTTCCCTCCCCTTGGTCCTCCGTGTAAACACAGAGCCACCTGCTCTAAGCAGTAGAGCCAAGAAACTGGCTGCCTAGCCTGCTTACAGCAAGTCCCACACAACTGTGATCTGGTGGTACTGCTGTATTCTGTCAGGTATTCCTCAGTCTTAGCATGGCAGGCCCCTCACTCAGAAGACTAGCACAAATTCTTGCCCATACCACATGTCCCAACTAGAGTTCTTCAGGGCTTCAATTCTAGTGGAAGTATTGTAAAGTCTCATTTAACAAGCAGACCAGAACACATCTAGTTAAAACTCACCACATTCTGGCGAAGAAAGAAATACTGCCCACTGAAGGCAAGGAGAGCCACTGCAGACAACTGGCCTGAAGGATCAGGTAAGCAAAACACAGCAGGAGAGTGCAACTAGCACACACCAGAGACAGAGACACTCCCCAGAAGTGCCAGGCCCTGGACACTACATGTTCTTTTCTTCATAAAGCCATTACTCTCAGGAGTAGGAAACATAACGGTCTGTTGTAATATAAACAAGGCAGAAACTTGGAAAAAATGTAAAGATGGAGGAATTAATCCCAAATTAAACAACAAGATAAGATCATGGCTAGAGATGTAAGAAAAACAGACATAAATAAAATGCCTGATGGAAAATTAAAACAACAATAATAAAGATAATCACTGGGCTTGATACAAGAATGGAAGACTTCAGGAAGAACTTTACGACAGAGATAAAAGGATTAAAAAATAATCAGTCAGAAATGAAAAACCCAATACTGTGATTGGAAACAGATTTCATAAAATGAACAGAAAGCTGCAAGAAGCAAAGAAATACATAAGTGATATAGAAGACAAAATATTGGAAAACAGTGGAACTCAACAAAAGAGAGAAAGTATATAGAACATGAGAATAGGCTTAGGGCTATCAGTGACTCCATCAGACATAATAACATTTACATTATAGGAGTCCCAGAAGAAGAAGAGGGAGAAAATGGGCTAGAAAAATCCACTTGAGAAAATAATGGCTGAAAACTTTCCTAATTTGGAGAAGGAAACAGACATCCAGATCCAGGAGGCACAGAGAACTCCCATTAAAATCAACAAAAGTAGTCCAACACCAAGAAATATTGCGATTAAATTTGCAAAATATAGTGAGAAAGAAAATAATCTTAAAAGAAGAAAGACAAAATAAGTCTCTTAAGTACAATGGAAGAACCATAAGGATAGCTGGAGATTTCTCAACAGAAACTCTTTAGAATGGCCCAAATCAACAAGACAGTAAACAACAAATGATGGAGAGGATGTGGAGAAAGGGGAACCCTCCTCCACTGTTGTTGGGAATGCAAGTTGGTGCAGCCACTTTGGAAAACAGTATGGAGATTCCTCAAAAATTAAATATACAGCTACCCTATGACCCTGCAATTGCACTACTCGGTATTTACCCCAAAGAAGCAGATGCAGTACAAAGAAGGGCCACATGTACCCCAATGTTCATAGCTGCAATGGCCACAATAGCCAAACTGTGGAAAGAACCAAAATGCCCTTCAACAGATGAGTGGATAAGGAAGAAGTGGTACATCTATACAATGGAATATTATGCCTCCATCAGAAAGGATGAATATCCAACTTTGGTATCAACATGGACAGGACTAGAAGAGATTATGCGGAGTGAAATAAATCAAGTGGAGAGAGTCAGTTATCTTATGGTCTCACTTAGGTGTGGAGTATACAGAAAATCATGGAGGGCATCGTGAGAAGGAAGGGAAGGATGAATGGGGGGAAATCGGAGGGGGTGATGAACCAGGAGAGACTGTGGACTCTGATCAACAAACTGAAGGTTTTGGAGGGGAGGGGATGGGGGGGTGGGTGAGCCTGGTGGTGGGTATCAAGAAGGGCACGTATTGCATGGAGCACTGGGTGTGCTGCATGAACAATCAATCTTGTAACACTGAAAAATTAAAATAAACATATTTGGGGAGAAAAAAAAAGAAACTCTTGGGTGTGGAATGATATATTTAGTGTGCTGAATGGGAAAAAACTGAGATCAAGAACATTATCCAGCAACACTATCATTCAGTCTAGAAGAAAAAATAAACTGTTTCCTAGACAAACAAACTAAAGAAGTTTGTGACCACTAACCCAGCCCTGCAGAAATATTAAAGGGGAATCTCTGAGTGGAAAGGAAATACCAAAAGTGACAAAAACAAGAAAAGAACTGAGAAAATTCCCAGAAACAATGAGAAAACAAGTAATGACATGAAACTAAATACATATCTATCAATAATTACTCTGAATGTATCACATTGATTTGCTGATGTTGAACCAACCTTGCAGCCCAGGAATAAATCCCCATCTTGTTGGAGGGAAATAAAACAAGATGGAATGGGGAAGGAGACAAACCATAAGAGACTCCTAAACTCACAAAACAAACTAAGGGTGGCTGGGAGGTGGGGGGGTAGGAATAGGGTGGCTGGATTACGGACATTGGAGAGGGTATGTGCTATGGTAAGTGCTGTGAAATGTGTAAGCCTGATGATTCACAGACATGTACCCTTGGGCAAATAATACATTATATGTTAATAAAAAAATAAAATAAAATTTAAAAAAACAAACAAAAAATAAATAAAATGTTTATTTGGTAAAAAAATAATTACTCTGAATGTAATGAACTAAATGCTTCAATTAAAAGACACATAGTTTCAGTTTGTTTACTATAGTTAAGAGTCTCATAGTTTGTCTCCCTCAACTGAGGGTTGCTGCAGGGGAGCTATGTGGGGAGATAGGTAACGGGTGATGGGCATTAAAGAAGGCATGTGATGGAATGAGCACTGGTTGTTATATGCAACTGATGAATCACTAAATTCTTCCTCTGAAACTAATAATACACTATAAGTTAACTAAATTGAATTTAAATTAAAAAAAGAAAAGAAGACTTTCCATTAAGACCTGGAAAAAAAACAGACATATGGTCTCAGAATGAAGAGAAAAACAATACTCATCTATTATGCTGCCTACAAGAGACTCATTTTAGACTTAAAGACACCTGCAGATTGAAAGTGAGGGAATTGAGAAATACTTCTCACACAAATAGACATCAAAAGAGAGCCAAGGTAGGAATACTTATATCAGACAAAGCAGATTTTTTTTTATTTTTTAATGATTTTATTTACTTATGTGAGAGAAAGAGAGAGAGAGAGAGCATGAGTTGGCTGAGGGGACAGAGGGAGAAGGAGAAGCAGAATCCCCACTGAGCAAGGAGCCTGACTCTGAGATTATGACTTAAGCCAAAGGCAGATGCTAAACTGACTGATCCATCCAGGTGCCCTGACAAAATAGATTTTCACCCAAAGACTGTAAGAAGAGATAGAGATGGGCACTACATCACAATAAAGAGGACAATCTAACAAGAAGTTCTAAGAATTGAAATATTTATGCACCAAAAATGGGAGCAACTAAGTACATAAAATAATTAATAACAAACATAAAGGAACTGCTCAGCATGGAGTCTGCTTCTCCCTTTACCCCTCCTCCCTGCTCATGATCTCTCTCTCTCTCTCTCTCTCAAATAAATAATGAAATCTTTTTTAAAAAATACATAAAATAAATAAAATGACTTGAAATCAGTAGTGTTCTACTTTAGTTTTGTTTTCTCAAGATTGCTTTGGCTATTAAGAGTATTTTATGGTATCATACAAATTTTAGCATCTTTTATTCTGTTTACGTAAAAAGTGTTATTGGAGCATTGATAGAGATTGCCTTGAATCTGTAGATTTATTTGTGTAGTAGGGATCTTTAACAATACAAATTCTTAACTAATTGATTCTAAGTTTCATAAAATTGAGGTCAGACAAAGTTGTTGAAAATTTCAATCATTTTAAATTTATTAAGACTTTTTTTGGCATCACATATAATCTATTTGTAGTGTCCCATGTGTACTTGAGAGGAATGTGTATTCTGCTGTTTTGAAATCAAATGTTCTGTAATGTTGGTTAATTCCATCTGGTCTAATGTATAATTTATGCCCAATATTTGCTTATAGGTTTTGTGTCTGGATGATCTACCCATTGATGAGAGTGGAATATTAAAATCCCTTATGATTTGAAATATTCCACCAAAAAACTTTAGAACTGATATATAAATTTAATAAAGTCACAGGATACAAAATCAATGTAGAGAAATTTGTTGCATATATATACACCAATAATGAACCGTCAGGAAGAGAACTTAATAATCCCATTTACAATTACACCAAAAACCTTAAGATACCTAGGAATAAACCTGTGCAAAGAAGTAAAAGACCTATACTCAGAAAATTATAAAACACAGATGAAACAAAATGAAGATGACACAAAGAATGAAAGATATTCCGTGTCCATGGATTGGAAGAACAAATATTGTTAAAATATATATATATATATA
>CM052801.1:54415931-54470252 GCA_028533885.1 Nasua narica | reverse complement strand
GACTTCATCAAGATAAAAAGCTTCTGCACAGCAAAGGAAACAGTCCACAAAACAAACAGGCAACCCACAGAGTGGGAGAAGATATTCGCAAATGACACTACAGACAATGGTCTGATATCTAAGATCTATAAAGAACTCCTCAAACTCAACACTCACAAAACAGATCATCACATCAAAAAATGGGCAGAAGACATGAACAGACAGTTCTCCAAAGAAGACATACAAATGGCTAACAGACACATGAAAACATGTTCATCATCTTTAGCCATCAGAAAGTTTCAAATCAAAACCACACTGAGATACCACCTTTCGCCAGTTAGAATGGCCAAAATCAATAAGACAGTAAACAACAAATGTTGGAGGGGATGTGGAGAAAGTGGAACCCTCCCTCACTGTTGGTGGGAATGCAAGCTGATGCAGTCACTTTGGAAAACAGTATGGAGATTCCTCAAGAAATTAAATATACAGCTACTCTATGACCCTGCAACTGCACTACTCAGTGTTTACCCCAAAGAAGCTGATGTAGTACAAAGAAGGGCCACATGTACCCCAAAGTTCATAGCCGCAATGGCCACAATAGCCAAACTGTGGAAAGAACCAAAATGTCCTTCAACAGATGAATGGATAAGGAAGAAGTGGTACATCTATACCATGGAATATTATGCCTCCATCAGAAAGGATGAATATCCAACTTTGGTATCAACATGGACAGGACTAGAAGTAATTATGCGGAGTGAAATAAGTCAAGAGGAGAGAGTAAATTATCTTATGGTCTCACTTACGTGTGGAGTATAAAGAAAATCATGGAGGGCATTGTGAGAAGGAAGGGAAGGGCGAATCGGGGGAAATCGGAGGGGGTGATGAACCAGGAGAGACTGTGGACTCTGAGCAACAAATTGAGGGTTTTGGACGTGAAGGGGTTGGGAGGTGGGTGAGCCTGGTGGTGGGTATCGAGAAGGGCACGTAGTGCATGGAGCACTTGGTGTGGTGCATGAACAATCAATCTTGTAACACTGAAAAATTAAAATAAACATATTTGGGGAGAAAAAAAACAAAAAAAGAAAAAGAAAAAAAAAAGAAAGTTGCCCAGTTTCATTCTTTTGCTTGTTGTGGTTCAGCTTTCCCCACACCATTTGTTGAAGAGCCTGTATTTTTCCATTGGATATTCTCTCCTGCTTTATCACAGATTAGTTGACCATATAGTTGTGGATACATTTCTTGGTTTTCTATCTTGTTCCATTGTTCTATGTGTCTGTTTTTGTGCCAGTACCATATTGTTTTGATTACTGCAGTTCTATAATATAACTTGAATTCCAGAATTGTGATGCCTCTAGCTCTGCTTTTCTTTTTCAAGATTGCTTTGGCTATTTGGGATCTTTTGTGGATCCATACAAATTTTGGGATTCTTGGTTCTAGCTCTGTGGAAAATGCTGGTGGTTGTTTGATAGGGATTGCATTAAATGCGTGATTACTTTGGGTAATATAGTAACTTTAACAAGGTTTGTTCTTCGAATCCATGAGCACAGAATATTTTTCCATTTCTATGTGTCACCTTTAGTTTATCTAATAAAGGTTCTATAGTTTTCAGAGTACAGATCTTTTACTTCTTTGATTTGGTTTATTCCTACCAATTTTATGATTTTTGGTGCAATTGTATATGGGATTGATTCCTCAATTTCTCTTTCTGCTGCTTCATTATTGATACATAGAAATACAACAGATGCCTGTACATTGATTGTGCATTCTGTGACTTTATTGAACTTGTGCATCAATTCTAGCAATTTTTTGGTGGAATCTTTAGGGCTTTCTACATAGAATAACATGTTGTCTTCAAATAGTGAAAGTTTTATTTCTTCCTCGCCAATTTGGATGTTGTTTACTTTTTTTGTTTTCTGACCACTGTAGCTAGGACTTCCAGTACCATATTAAATAACAGTATTGAAAGTGGTCATCCCTGTCTTGTTCCTGACCACTGAGGATGATATTAGCTATGGGTTTTTCATATATGGCCTTTATGATGTTGAGGTATGTTACCTCTAAACCCATTTTGTTGAGGGTTTTTTTTGTTTTTGTTTCTGTTTTTGTTTTTTACCATGAATGGTGTTCTATTCTGTTAAATGTTTTTTTCTGCATCTATTGAGAGGGTCATATGGTTCTTATCCTTTTTTTTATTGATGTGCTGTATCACATTGATTGATTTGCAAATATTAAGCACACTTGCAGCCAAGGAATAAATCTTACCTGATCATGGTGAATGAGTCTTTTAATGTACCTTTGGATACAATTTGCTAATGTTTTATTGAGAATTTTTTCATTTGTGTTCATTAGGGTTATTGGCATTTAGGTCTCTTTTTCAAAGTGGACTCTTTGTCTGGTTTTGGAATCAACATAATGCGGGCCTCATAGAATGAGCTTGGAATTTTTCTTTTCATTTCTATTTTTTTGGAATAGTTTGAGAAGAATAAATATTAACTGTTCTTTAAATGTTTGGTAGTTTCGCCTGTGAAGCCATCTGGTTCTGGACTTTTGTTTGTTGGGAGATTTTTTATTACAGATTCAATTTCCCAGCTGGTTATTGGTCAGTTTTCTATTTCTTCCTGTTTCAGTTTTGGTACTTCATATTTTTCTAGGGATTTATCCATTTCTTCCAAATTGTCCAATTTTTGGCATATAGCTTTTTTTTTAAGATTTTATTTATTTATTAGAGAGATAGAGACTGAGAATGAGAGGGGAGAAGGTCAGAGGGAGAAGCAGACTTCCCGTAGAGCTGGGAGTCCAATATGGGACTTGATCCCGGGACTCCAGGATCATGACCCGAGCCGAAGGCAGTCGCCCAACCAACTGAGCCACCCAGGCGCCCTGGCATATAACTTTTAATAATATTGTCTTATACTTGTATTTCTGTGCTGTTGATTGTTTATCTGCTCTCTCATTTGTGATTTCATTTATTTGGGTCATTTCCTTTTCTTTTTGATAAGTTTGGCTAAATGTTTATCAATTTTATTGTTTCTTTCAAAGAACCAACTCTTGCTTTCTTTGATATGTTCTATTTTTGTTTTTGTTGTTGTTTCTATATTATTTATTTTTGCTCTAATCTTCATTATTTCTCTTCTTCTGTTGGTTTTATGCTTCATTTATTGTTCTTTTTCTAGCTCCTTTAGGTATAAATTTAGGTTTCTTATATGAGACTTTTCTTGCTTCTTGAGGTAGCCATGTATTTCTATAGTTTCTTCTTAGGACTGCTTTTGGTGTATCCAAAAGGTTTCAGACTCTCAGGTTTTCATTTTCACTTGTTTCCATGTTTTTTTTTTTTTTTTAAATTTCTTCCTTGATTTTCTGGTTGAAATATTCATTCTTTAGTAGGATGTTCTTTTAATTTTTTTTAATATCTCATCTATTTATTTGACAGAATGAGAGAGATCACAAGCAAGCAGAGTGGCAGGTAGAAGGAGAAGAAGAAGCAGCACACCCCTTCAGCAGAAAGCCCGACACAGGGCCTGATTTCATGACCTGAGCCGAAGGCAAATGTCCAACTGACTGACTAAGCCATCGTGGTGACACTAGTAAGATGTTCTTTAACCTCCATGTATTTGTGGTCTTTTCAATTTTTTTCGTGGTTGACTTCAAGTTTCATAGTGATTTGATGATAACATGCATCATATTATCTCAGTCTTTTTGTATTTATTTAGGTCTGCTGTGTGACCTAATATGTAATCTATTTTGGAAAATATCCCATTTGCACTTGAATAGAATATGTATTCTGCTGTCTTAGATGAAATATTCTGAATATATCTGTTATGTCCACCTGATCCAGTATGTTATTCAAAATCATTTTTCCAGGGTGCCTGGGTGGCTCAGTGGGTTAAAACTTCTGCTTTCAGCTCAGGTCATGATCTCAGGGCCTTGGGATTGAGCCCCACATCAGGCTCTCTGCTGAGCGCAGAGCCTGCTTCCCCTTCTCTCTCTGCCTGTCTCTCTGCCTACTTGTGATCTCTCTCTCTCTGTCAAATAAATAAAGTCTTTAAAAAAAAAAAGAAACAAACAAACAAAAGAGCATTTTCCCTTGATTTTCTGCTTAGATGATCTGTCCACTGATGTATGTGGAGTTTTAAATTCTCTTTCTATTGTTGTATTATTATCAATAAGTTCCTTTATGTTTGTGATTAATTGTTTTATATATTTTTGTGCTCCCATGTTGGGTGCATAAATATTTACATTTGATAGATTTTCTTTTTGGATATTTCCTTTTATTATGATATAGTGTCCTTCTTCATTTCTTATTCCAGTCTTTGGTTTGAAATCTAGTTTGTCTATATATTATTATTCAAGCTTTCTTTTGATGCCCATTTGCATGATATCTGTTTCTCCATACTCTCATTTCCAATCTGCAGGTGTTTTTAGGTCTAAATTGAATCTACTCTAGGCAGCATATAGATGGGTCATGTTTTTTAATCCATTCTGAAAGCCTGTGTCTTTTGATAGGAGCACTTGATTCAATTATATTCAGAGTGATTATTGATAGATATATATTCAATACTATTTTGTTACTTGTTTTGTCATTGTTTATGGAAATTTTCTCTGTTCCTTTCAAGTCTTTATTGTTTTTGGTCTTTCTTTCTCACTCAGAGTCCCCTTAAAATTTCTTGCATGGCTGGTTTAGTGGTCACAAACTCCTTTTTGTTTACCTGGGAAACTATTCTCCTATTCTGAAAGGTACCCTTTCTGGATAGAGTATACCTGGTTGCAGATTTTTTTTTCCCATTCAGCATGTTGAATACATCATGCTACTCTCTTATGACTTGCTAAGCTTCTGTTGAGAGATCTGCTGCTAAACTTATTGGTCTTCCCTTGTATGTTAGGGACTTCCTTTGCCTTGTTGCATTTAGAATTTTTTCTTTATCACTACATTTTGTAAATTTAACTACAAAATATCTTTTTGTCAGCCTGCTTTTTTTTTTATTTTCATGGGAGTTTTCTGTGCCTCCTGGATTTGGATGTCTGTTTCTTTCCCCATATTAGGGAAGTTGTCAGGTATAATTTCTTCAAATAATCCCTCTGCCCACTTTTCTCTCTCTTCTTCTTCTGGAAATCCTATGATATGAATGTTATTATGCTTGACGATGTCACTGTATTCCCTAAGTCTACTTTTGTGACCCAAGATTTTTCTTTCCCTCTTTTGTTCAGCTTCATTTTTCCCATAATTCTATTTTCTATATAATTGATTTGTTTCTCTGCTTCTTTCATCTTTGTGATCATTACATCTAGTTGGTTTTGCATCTCAGTTTTTACATTTTTCATTTCAGCCTGATTGGTTTCTAACTCTTTTATATCTGCAGTAATGGTTTCCCTGATGTCTTCCATCCTTTTCTCAGCCCAGCTAGTATCCTTATGATTGTTGCTTTAAATTCTGCACCAGGTACGTTACTTATATCTGTTTGAATTAACCCACTGAGCCACCCAGGCACCCTGTTACCTCTTCTTGTTGTTTCATTTGGGATGAATTCCTGTGTCTTGGCATTTTGTCTAAGTTTCTCTCTTCTTCTGTGGGTTTAGAAAGCCCGTTATATTTCCTGCTCCTGAGAGCAATGGCTTTATAAAGAAGAGGTCATATAATTTCCAGAGACTAGCATTACATGAAGTGTCTCTGCTGTGTGTGTGCTGTATGCACTCTGCTGTTGTGTTATGACTGCTCCATCCCTCAGATCATTCATTTGCCGGGGTTCTCCTTGCCTATGGTAGGGAGTATTTGTCTTTTGGCCAGAATGTGGTGAGTTTTAACTAGGTGTGCTCTAGTGTGCTTGCTAAACAAACAAACAAAAAAAAACTTCTTATTATTTCTACTAAAACTGGAGCTTTAAAGAACTCTGTGGTCTATAGATGTGATGTGTGTAGATGTTTGTTCTGGTCTTCTGGGAGAGGGGCCTGCTACACTGGTTGTTGTGCAGACTTGCCCTAGAAAAGCAGTACCAGCACAGGGCATGGGAACAGACTTCATGTAAGCAGGTTAGGTAGTCAGCATAGGCACTGTGCTGTTTACTGAAGTTGGTTTATGCTGAGAGGCAGAGGAGGGAAATGGCAACATCCCACAACTATTCCCCTTGAGAGGGGAGTCCATGATTGTTGCTCTCAGGAAAACACTTTGTGAGTAGTGAATAATTTCCCATTATGTATCACAAGCATTTTCCAGATCACTGATTTCACACTGTCTGTGATTTATTTGCCTGCCTGGAGCAGAGCAACATACCTTGGGCTTTACTTTAGCCAAGTATGTTGACTTTTTAAATTCCAAACTTCATGTACCTAGTGCAGTGGGCCCCTGCCCTCATCCTTTGGGAAAGGGTTTTGCTGTGCTGGGACTGATGAAACTTTGACCCTGAAGGGCAGCCATGCCAGAGTGCAGGGGCATGGGATTTGAAGCAAGTGGGCTAGACAGCAGTGTCCTGGTTAGCTGCAATCAGCAAGTGTCTCTGAACCTATGCTGAGTGTCAAATGAGGGAAATAGTAACTGTCAGTTCTTTTGTCCCTGGAGAAATAATGCCACCTCTTTTTTTAATTCAATTTTAATTATTTATTTGACACAGAGAGAGAGAGATCACAAGTAGGCAGAGAGGCAGGCAGAGAGAAAGGGGGAAGCAGGCTCCCCACTGAGCCAAGAGCTGATGCAGGGCTCAATCCCAGGACCCTGAGATCACGACCTGAGCCAAAGGCAGAGGCTTAACCCACTGAGCCACACAGGTGCCCCGAAGTAATGCCACCTCTTACAGATACATTCCAAAAAGTATGAGCAGGCTCTCTCCATGCCACTTACAAGAACCTCAGACCACACAGTCGGCCCCAGTGTTGTTTGCCTGCCTCTGCTTCAAGAGTAAGGCATTCTCCTTAGGTCTCTATCATAGCCAAGCCTGGTGACCTCTGGATTTCCAGTCTTTGAGCTCCACTGGTTGAAAAACTCATTAAATTCAACCCCTTTCCTTTACCCAGCAATGGTTTTGGGGAGGTGTTCTCCTTGTGCTTATCTCTGTGCACTCCACTCTCTCCCCTCTCTTCTACAGCATCTGTGATTTCTTTCTCCCTCAAATCACACCTCCATCCTTCCTCAAAGTGGCCTCTTCTCTTCCTCTAGTTGTGAAGTTTGTTATATGAGTCCTCAAGTCAATTTCTTGAGTATTCAGAATTATTTGATAATTATCTAGCTGTGCTCAAGGGATGAGGTAAGTTTTGGGCCCTCCTAATATGCTGACATCTCACCTCCACTATCTGAAATCCTAAAACCTTATGAGAATAATTCATAGTACATTAAACTTTTACAAAACAGATTAAAACCCTTAAGGCCAGACAGATTTGGAATGCAAATTTTTTTTATTTTTAAAGTTTAAAGATTTTATATTGTATATTAATGAATTCCTCCATTGTGGCCTAAGGTAGGATCAAATAATCAAAACCATTAATATTTATTTAGGCACATATATGAATATCCATAATAAAATTTGTGTTAGCTCATGCAAGATTTTGCTGCCAAATGAATTTTTATTCCATAGTTGTTAAAAACATATAAACAAAAAGAAAACTTTTGTTTTCAAAAATTTATGCATTTTGGAATTGGAAATAAAATGTTGAGTATTTGTACATAGTTTAATTACAAAGATATCATTGCAATCCTTACCAATTACACACGTAGAATGGAAGTATATAATGCTATTGATGCTGCACTTTGATTCACTTGAAGTACTTTTATTAAAAAGTACTAATTAAAAAGAAGTATACTATCAACAGTAAACCCACAGAGTTTGATCCTACGGGGGGAAACAGTTTTTCAAAATACTTAATCTAACTTCCAATTTTGACACTCAGAAGAGTTTGGAAGTTGTCAGTTTTTTCATTACAACAACAAAAAAAGCTGGACAAACTGAAATGAATCAATATTTCTTTCAGACAATTGAAGATATAGGGAAAACCACCACTTTGAGATTTAAGAGATGGAAGCATTCTAGAGATATACAGCAATTGAAATGGGCTTATTTTAAGCATGCCACTGTTGCCATGAACTGGTAAGAACACTTAAATGATTATCTTGATAAATGACAGGAGGTTACATATAGAGTAGCTTAAGACTGAGAAACTACAAGGTATAGCAGTTTTAGGTAGACACCGTTTTGTTGGCTTTTTGCCTAGAAAACCCACCAGGTTTTCATAGTGAGAAAGAAAGAAATATCATCTCAAAGCCTTGGTGGGGAAAATGGAAGTTTAACAATTTTAAACACACCCAGAAATTTAGCCATAACAAAGACCTATTCTTAGAAAAGAAAGAATTTTGCTAAAGCACAATACTGAAACTTTATCTCAACAGGGGAGAAGGGAATTCCTCACAGCTCCAGCCTCTTCAAGTTTTCCTGTGACATCCAAGAGAGTGGGGAAGCAAGTGAACAGGGTCAGGGCTTTAAAGAAATAGATTAAAAATTCTGTAGACAGGAAATAGAGAAGAAAGTCATGAAAACTGATAACACTGATAAGGGGCATAAGTATTTCTGAAGACCACAGTACAAACACAAAAATTCACTAAAAGACTGACATTTCATCTAAGGTTCTACAATGTTCCTTTTATCACACATTATTACCACCAAAACAGCTTGATTATAATAACAGTAAAATATGCTAAGAGTTGCAAGAAACAGTCACCCTTTGTGAGGAAGTACATATGGAAACCTCAGAGTCAAGAGGGAAGACAAAAACAAGAATACTAAAAGAACTTGTAGTCTCTATGTACTGAGGAAGTACATATGGAAACCTCAGAGTCAAGAGGGAAGACAAAAACAAGAATACTAAAAAAACTTGTAGTTTCTATTACTGATTAAAGAAAATTTAAACACAACTAAAACCCTAGCCAGATTAACACAAAATCTCACACTAAAAGCCTATATACCTCAGTTCCTTTTACCTGGTATAGCATGTCCTGTATTCAACAAAATATTACAAGACATACTACAAGACGAAAACAAAACAGACAAACAAAATTATCAAAATTTATTTAGGGTAAACATCTGAACCAGATTCAGATATGCCACAAGTATAAGAATTATCACAAATTAATAACTATATTAATGTGATATATTAATGTGAAAAACAGCAACAAAAAACCCCAAACTTTATGGTTAACGAAATGGAGGTGAGTGGGAGATGGGCTAAATAGGTGATGGTAACTAAGAGTATACTTGTGATGGGTGCCTGGGTGGCTCAGTGGGTTAAAGCCTCTGCCTTCGCCTCAGGTCATGATCTCAGGGTCCTGGGATGGAGCCCCGCATAAGGCTCTCTGCTCAGCAGGGAGCCTGCTTCCCCCTCTCTCTGCTTGCCTCTCTGCCTACTTGTGCTCTCCCTCCCTCTGTCAAATAAATAAAAATCTTTTAAAAATAAATAAAAAAATAATAAGGATGGAGAAAGTTATACCATGCTACCATGAATTAAAGAAAGTGAGAGTAGCTATGTTAATTCCAGAAAGGAAAGTCTTCACAGTAAATAAAGTTATTAGAGACAAAGAAGGGCATAAAACAGTGATAAAAAAATTGAGTTCTTAAATACATAACAATCCTAAACATGAATGCATTTAACAAATGCAGATCGAAGTGCATGAGGCAAAATGTGATAGAACTGAGAACGAGATAGCCATAATCACTATTGTAGATAACACACATAAAATACACTTTAACAAATTTAATAGCCTATAAATCAGAGCCTAGGAAGATGGCGGAGTAGGGGAGAACCCTTACCTTGCCTCATCCCTTGGAGATAACTAGATAAAACTCAAATCAGCTTAAATATCCCAGAAAAAAAGACCCAAAGACTGGCAAAATGAATTCCATAAAAAAAGGTATAGAAGAGGCCATATTGAAGAAAGTAGGAAAGATAGAGATGTTATCTGAGTCGTAAAGGGACGGTGGGTATCTGTGGACTGGATGAAGCCAGGAACACCATGAAGAGTGAGAAATAGATTATCACACTAGGGACACCGCACAGGGAAAATGTACCCCCATAACATTTGGCTTTGAAAGCCAGAGGGGATGAACTTCATGAATTCTTATAAACATCTGTAGTTAGAGCCTGGTATTCTTAAAATTAGCATACTAGGCTCTGGGAGATCCCTGAGGGCATCAGGAGGCTGAGTCCTTCCCTTTAAAGAGGCAGCAGGACAAGTAGCCTGAGCAAAAATAGCCTAGAACCAGCAGTTTATAAAACTTCTGGGGTGGGTTGCCTGGGTGACTCGGTGGGTTAAAGCCTCTGCCTTTGGCTCGGTTCATGGTCTCGGAGTCATGGGATCGAACCCCTTATCGGGCTCTCTGCTCAGCAGGGAGCCTGCTTCCTCCTCTCTCTCTGTTTGCCTCTCTGCCTACTTGTGATCTCTCGCTCTCTCTCTCTCTGTCAAATAAATAAATAAAATCTTTAAAAAAATAAATAAATAATAAGTAAAATAAAACTTCTGGGGCAAACTGAAGGGAGAGTGATTTACTCATCAGAGTGTGTCCTAGACAGATAGGGATATCAGAAAGACTCCTCCAGGAACAAAGGAGCTGGAAGGTGCCATTTTCCTCCCCAATCCCCCAATATAAACCCAAGAACATCATTGAGAACCAGCCCTGAGTCCACACTCCCTACCTAACTTGCTTGCACCAAACCTCACCCACCCACAATTTGGCAACTCTGCCCTTTCCAGGCAAGGCTTGCCTCCATCCCAGCACTGCAGGTCTCCTTCCCCAGAAAACCAATGCAAACCTGGCCAGCATTGCTTCTCTGACCCGCACCTTTTACAGTGCCTCAGTCTTGCTGGCAGTGGTGGCTGCTACAGTGGCAGCAGTGACTGCTGCAGAAGCTTGAAGCACATCGTGCTAAAAGTGCAGGATCTCCCCATGAGCCCTTTGTAGATCCTCTTAGACTGGGCTTCACAGCAACGGAGGCTCCAGTTTTCAATTTGCAAGTAGACCAGTGTGTATATTGTTAAATTGTAGCCCACACCTCCCAGGGGTCAAACAATGATGATAACAGGCAAAAAGGGCCACTGCAGACAACTGATCTGAATGAAAAAGAGGCAAGAACACAACAGGGCACACACAACATGCAAAGGAGGCACTCCCTGAAGGTCACTTCAGGATCTCTTCTTCATAAGGCCATTAACTACAATAGCAGAACATATAGTTGACATTCCTAAAACACAGAAACAGGCACACTGAGTTAGAAGAAATGAGGAGACAGAGAAATATATCTCAAATGACTAAACACAAGCAAACCACACCAAGAGACCTAAGTGAGACAGTTATAAGTAATATGCTTGATAATTTAAAGTAATGATCATAAGATTGGGAACTAAGATGGTGGCATAGTAGGAGGATCCTAGGCTCATTCCAACCCTTGAGCACAGTGAAGTAATTTTCGAAATATTCTGAACATCCCAAAAAACCTGAGGACTGACAGAACAAAATCCACACCTAGTGGGACAGAAGAGGACACATTGAGGAAGGTAGGAATTACAAACGCATGGTTTGGGGGAGAAATGAATCACAGGTGGTATAGACAGAAGGAAGCCTGGTCACAGAGAAAGGCAAGAGAGAGAGGAACACAAAGGGGCATGCTCTAGGACAACAAATCTCCAAAGCCATTGACTGGGAAAATGAGAGGGGCTGATTTGCATGAGTTTTTGCAACCAGCAGGGTTTGAAGACTGGAATATTAAAGATCTGTGGGATTAAGCTCTAGGGGCACTGCATTGCTCCTGGAGAGAAGGCAAGCAAATTACCAGGGTACAGACAGCATGAAAACAGCAATTTGAAAAATGCCTGGGACACAAAGAAGTGAAAAACTTGCTCTTGTCAGAGTGTTTCCCTGTGTGGAGAACACTTCCCTAAGTGGTCACAGACACACTCTCCAGGGACAAGGGAGCTAGTTGGCACCATTTCCCTCCACCATGCCTTAGCATAAACACAAAACCACCAACTGTAACAGCACAGTGTCAACATTGACTACCTAACCTTCTTACACCAAGACCCATACCCTTACACACTGGAAGTACTGCCCCTCTCTGTCAAATTTGCCTGAGTCCCAGTGCAGTAGACCACTTCCCCAGAAGACAAGCAGAAACCCCTGCCTACACCATTTCTTCTGGACAGAGATTATTACAAGACTTCAGTTTTAGTGGAACTAACATCAGGTCTCTTTTAACAAGCAGAAGAGAGTACACCTAGTTAAAACTCACCACATTCTGGCTAAGGACCAAACACTGTCCACTTCAGGCAAGGAGAGACTCTGAAGATGAATGACCTGAAGGATAGAACATCTAAAACACAGCAGCAGAGTGTAGATAGCACATGCCAAAGACACTCGCTGAAGCACCAGGCCCTGGACAATATATGACCTTTCTTCATAAAGCCATTACTCCCAGGAACTGGAAACATAACAGGCTTTTCTAACACAGAGAAGAAGACATAGACTTAGACAAATTATAATACAGAAGAATTTATCCCAAGTGAAATAACAAGATAAAGTCATGCCCAAAGATCTAAGTGAAACAGATATAAGTAATATACTTGACGGAGAATTTCAAACAAGAATCATAAGGATACTCACTGGGATTGAGAAAAGAATGGAAGAATTGAAGGAGGTCCTTACCACAGAAAAAGAAAAGAGTTTAAAATGAAATTAAAATGAAATAACTGACTTTTGAAACACAGCAAATGCAAAGAACACAAGTATGGAAGAAACAGAGGAATGAATAAGTGATAAAGAAGATAAAATAGTAGAAAATAATGAGATTAACAGAAGAGAGAAATAATCATGGAACATAATACACTTAAGGAACTCCGTGGTGCTATAAAACTTAACAGCATTTGTGTTATAAGAGTTCCAGAAACAGGAGAGAAAAGAGGACAGAAAATTTATTTAAGGAAATAATAGCTGAAAATATCCTTAACCTGGGGAAGGAAGCAGACAACCACACCCAGAAGCCACAGAGAAGTCTCATTGAAATCAACAAAAGTAGGCCAATACAAATGCGTGTTATAATTAAGATTTCAAAGTAGAGAGATTAAAAAACAAGAACAACAACAACTTTAAAAGCAGAATCACAAAAGAATCCCCTAACTTACAAGGGAAGACCATTAAGGCTAACTACAGATCTCTCAACAGAAACATGGGAAACGAGAAGGGAGTGGAATGATATATTCAAAATGCTGAATGGGAAATCTCCAGCCACAAATATTCTATCTGCCATGGCTATCATTCATAATAGAAGGAGTAATAGTTACTCAGTCAAACGAAAACTAAAGAAGTTTGTGACCATTTAACCAACCCTACAAGAAATATTAAAGGGGAACTTTGAAAGGAAGGAAAGTTGAAAGTGACAAAGACAAGAAAGAAATAGACAAATTTTCCAGAAACAATGACAAAACAGGAAATAAAATGGTACTATATACATATCTATCAATAATCACTTGGAATGTAAATGGACTAAAAGATCCAATCAAAAGACATAGGATGTAAATATGGATTAAAAAAAAAGATCCATCTCTATGCTGCCTACAAGAGACTCATTTTAGACCTAAAGACACCTGCAGATTGAAAATGAGGGGAAGGGCGAAGGAGGCAAGATTGCAGAAGAGTAGGGGACCTCGTTTCATCTGGTTCCTTAAATTTAGCTAGATAACTATCAAACCATTTCAAACACCCATGAATTCAGCCCAAAATGTAAGAAAAAAATATCTGCAACTCTTCAAGTAGAAAAGCAACCACTTTTTGCAAGGGAGGAGGTGAATCTGAGGGGAAATATAAGAAGATAAAAAAAGGGGGAAGGAGCCTTGATAAGCTGGGTACCAGAAAGTAATAATAGCCCCAGAGGGAAAAATTGGAACCCTTAGAAATATGCTCCAGTGAGGGACATCCCTGCCTAAAAGGAGCTCAGGGGGTGAAATGGGCAGAATTCTAGGTGTGTCAGTGTGGTTTCAGGATCCCAGGAGTCACAGAACTAATGGAAGTGCCTGAGCCAGTAGAGTTCCCAAGCAGTGGAGCAGGGAAACTGGTTAAGGTCAGCAAGTCCAGGATGGGGCTCTCAGCTTGGTTCCCCAAAAACCCTGAGCTGCACCTGATAGAGTGACTATTCTCTGCCTGGGCACCCTGTAATGGACTGGAACACAAAGAACAACTGCGTCCCCCAGGAGGGTCGGAGCAGATATGCTCATGATCCTGTGAGCCCTCTCAGCACCAGGGCCCTACAAAGAGCAGCAATGCTAGAACCTCAGACTCTTCCTGGGAGGATAACTGTGGGCATGCACTGCAGGAATCTGCAATGTTTTGCACACACAAAAGCAAAAACTGTTTGTCCCAGAGGGTTTACTGAAGAGGGGGGGATGGCAATCTTTCACCTCTGGGGCTGGAGATTGGTGTGCAGTCATTTTTATTTTGATCCTCTAAAGAGGTGCAGAAAGCCTTCAGGGAACAAAAGCCACACAGAGGACCAGCTTAAACTGAGTCCAGCCCCCTGGCAAGTGGTGGAGCAACTCTGCCCTAGCAAAGACATTTGAAAAGCAGCACAGGGGGCATCTGGATGGCTCAGTCAGTTAAGTGGCTGCCTTTGGCAGAGGTCATGATCCCAGGGTCCCGGGATTGAACCCCACATCAAGCTCCCTGCTTCTCCCTCACCCTCTGTCTCCCATGTTGTGCTCTCATTCTCCTTCTCTGTCAAGTAAATATATAAAATCTTAAAAAAAAAAGCAGCACACCAAGCCTCACTCCAGGAAGACTAACTAGAAGAACAGGTGCACAAGTTTATGGACACCACAAGATTATAAAAGTCCAATGCAAGGGGAAAATAATATATAGAACTTGAGGTTTTTTTCTCATGATTCATTTATCTTTCAGTCTAAAATTTTCCATTTCTTTTTTTCTTTTTCCCCTTTTCAATTAATTTCTTATTTTATTAACTCTTTCTTTTAAGTCACTTTTTAACTTTTATTTTTTACATGTATATTTTATAAATATATGTTTCATTTTCGGCCTCCTTTTACTATATTCAATTTTATTTTTGTATATATCTATATACATATATGTATGTCTATATATTTACATATAAATTTTGGGATTTAGTGTCTTCAGAGAGACAAAATTCACTCAGGAACAACGGATCACCCCATTTCGTCTACCCTCCGAGATTACATTCTCTCTCTTATTCCTTTTTGTTTTGTTTTGTTGTTTGCTTCTCTGTTTTGGTTTCTGACCTCTTTGGATTTGTCTAGTGTGTATTTTGCTTGGCTTGTGGTTTATATTTTTGATTCTGCTCACTTGCTCATCCATTCTTCTCTGAGAAAAATGACTAGAAGGAGGAATTCATGACAAAAGAAAGAACCAGAGGTAATGTTCTCTGCTACAGATCAAATTGCTATGGATATAAGTAAGAGATGGAATTCAGGATAACAACTATAATGTTAATAGCTAAGGTTGAAAAAAGCATAAAATATACTAGAGAATTTCTTAGTGCAGAAATGGGACCCAATAGGGCCATAATTAAAAACGCTCTGAAATGCAGTCTAAATTGTATGTTCTAACAGCTAGGGTAAATGAGGCAGTGGAGAATAAGTGATCTAGAAGACAGGTTGATGGAAAGGAGGGAAATTGGGGATGAGAGTGAAAGACAACTAACAGCCATGAAGAGAGGCTTTGAGAAATTAGTGATGCCAGTAAACATACCAACATCAGAAGTATTGGGGTGCCTGAGGGTGAAAAGAGAGAGGCAGGTGGCATAAGGTGTATTTGAGCAAATCACAGCTGAGAACATCCTTAATCTGGGAATGAAAATAAACATTGAGGTCTGAGATATAGAGAGGACCCCTACCAAAATCAATAAAAATAGATTGACACCCCAACATATAGTAGTAAAGCTTGCAAATTTCAGCGACAAAGAGAAAGTCCTGAAGGCAGCTTGAGACGAGAGGCTCCTAACATGCAGAGGGAGGAATTTAAGATAAGACCTATTCACAGAGATTTGGCAGGCCAGAAGGGGCTGGCTTGACACAGTCAGGGTTATAAATGAGAAGAACATGCAGCCAAGAATACTTTATCCAGCAAGGCTGTCATTCAGAATGGAAAGAGAGACAAAGAGCTTCCAGGACAGACAGAAACTGAAAGAATATGTCACCACCAAGAAAGGCCTGCAAGAAATATTAAAGGTGATCCTGTAAGCAAAGAGAGAGCCTAAGAGTAAAATAGACCAGAAAGAAACAGGTAATCCACAGAAACAGGAACTTTGCAGGCAATTCAGTGGCACTAAATTCGTATCTTCCAATAGTTACGCTGAACGTAAATGGGATAATTGCTCCAATCAAAAGACACAGGATATTAGATTGAATAAAAAAAAACAAGACTCATCCATATGCTATCTACAAGAGACTCATCTTAGACCTAAAGACACCCCCAGACTGAAAGTGAGGGGGTGGAGTACCATTTACCATGCTAATAGACCTGAAAAGAAAGTTTAGGTAGCAATCCTCATATCAGATAATTAGATTTTAAACTAAAGTCTGTAGTAAGGGATGAAGAGGGACACTATATCATACTAAAAGTGTCTACCCAACAAGAACATCTAACAATTGTAAATATTTATGCCCCCAACATGGGAGCAGTTAATTATATAAACCAATTAATAACCAAAATAAAGAAACGCTTTGATAATAATACATTAGTAATAGTAGGGAACTTCAACACCCCACTCACGGTAATGGACAGAGCATCTAAGCAGATCAACAAAGAAACAAGGGCTTTCCATGACACACTGGGTCAGATGGACTTCACAGATACATATGGAACATTCCATCCTTAAACAACAGAATACTCATTCTCAAATGCACATGGAACATTCTCCAGAATAGATCACATACTGCATCACAAATAAGGTATCAAATGATACCAAAAGATTGGAATTATACCCTCGATGTTTTCAGACTACAGGATGTTTTGAAAGTTGAACTCAATCACAAGTGGAAATTTGGAAGGAATTCAAACACATGGAGATTAAAATGCATCCTACTAAAGAATGATTGGGTCAACCAGGAAATTAAAGAATTTAAACAATACATGGAAACTAATGAGAATGAAACCACATTGGTTCAAAACCTATGGAATACTGCAAAGATTAGTCCTAAGAGGGAAGCTCATTGCAATACAAGTCTTTCCTAAGAAATTAGAAAATCTCAAGTACACAAGATAACCTTATACCTAAAGAACCTGGGGAAAGAACAGAAAATAAAGCCTAAGCCAAGCAGGAGAACAGAAATAGTAAAGATTAGAACAGAAATCAATGAAATAAAAACCAGAAAAACAGTAGAACAGATCAATGAAACCAGAAGCTGGTTCCTTGAAAGAATTAATAAGATCAATAAACTTCTGGCCAAACTAATCCAAACGAAAGGAGAAAGAACCTAAGTTAATAAAATCATGAATCAAAGGGGCGAGATCATGACCAATACCAAGGAAATACAGACATCTGTAAGAACATATTATTGGCAACTATATGCCAACAAATCTGGCAATCTGGAAGAAATGGATGCATTCCTGGAAACTTATAAACTACCAAGACTGAAACAGGAAGAGGGAGATAATCTGAAAAGACCAATAACCAGCAAGGAAATTGAGGCACTAATCAAAACCTCCCAAAAACTATAGTCCAGGGTCAGATGGTTTCCCAGGAGAATTCTACCAAAAATTTAAAGTATAAATAATACCTATTGTACTGAAGCTATTTCAAAAAACAGAAACAGAAGGCAACTTCCAAACTCATTCAATGTGGCCAGTTTTACCTTGATCATAAAACAAAACAAAGACTCCATCAAAAAGGAGAATGGCAGACTAATATCCCTGATGAACATGGATGCCAAAAAACTTACCAAGATCGTAGGCAATAAGATGCAACAGTACATTAAAAGGATATTTCACCACAACAAAGTGGGATTTATTCCTGCGATGGAGGATGGTTCAACATTCACAAATTAATCAATGTGATATATCACACTAATAAAAGACAAGAAACATAGGATCCTCTCAATTGATGCAGAAAAAGCATTTGACAAAATACAACATCCTTTACTGATTAAAACTTTTCAGAGTGTAGGGACAAAGAGAATATTCCTCAATACCATAAAAACCATCTATGAAAAATCCACAGTGAATATCATTCTCAATGGGGAAAAGCTGAGAGCTTTCCCTGAAAGTAAGAAACACAACAGGGATGCCCACTCTCATCACTATTGTTCAACATAGTGCCAAAAGTCCTATCATCAGCAATCAGACAACAAAAGAAAATAAAAGGCATTCAAAATGTCAAAGAAGAAGGCAAACTCTCTTTGTGGATGACATGATACGTTATGAGGAAAACCCAAAAGACTCCACCTTCAAATGGTTAGAACTCATACAATTCAGCAACATGACGGGTTACAAAATCAATGCACAGAAATTGGTTGCATTTCTATACATTAATAATGTGACTGAAGAAAGATAAATTAAAGAATTGATCCCATTCACAAGTGCACCAAAAGCCATTAGATACATACAGATAAACCTAGCCAAAGTGTAAAAAGATCTGTATTCTAGAAACTACAGAATACTTAGGAAAGAATTTGAGGAAAACAGAAAAAAGATGGAAATATATCCCATGCTCATAGATTGGAAGAATAAACGTTGTTAAAATATCTGTTCTTCCCAGAGCAATCTACACATTCTCAATCCCTATCAAAATACCATCAACATTTTTCACAGAGCTGGAACAAAGAATTCTAAAATTTGTGTGAAATGAGAAAGATCCTGAATCACCAAAGGAATCATGAGAAAAAAACCAAAGCTAGTGGCATCACAATTCCAGACTTCAAGCTCTATTACAAAGCTGTAATCAAGACAGTATAATACTGGAACAAAAACAGACACATAGATAAAGTGAACAGAAGATGGAACACAAATGAACCCTCAACTCTAAGGTCATCTAATCTTCAAAGAAGCAGGGAAGAATATTCAATGGAAAAAAGACAGTCACTCCAACAAATGGTATTGGGAAAATTGGACAGCCACATGCAGAAGAATGAAACTGGACCACATTCCTACACCACACAGAAAAATAATTCAAAATGGATGAAAGAATTAAGTGTGAGACAGGAGTCCATCAAAATCCTTGAGAACACAGGCAGTAACCTCTTTGAATTTTCCATAGCAACTTCTTACTAGATATGTCTCCTGATGCAAGGAAAGGTAAAAGAAAAGAAAAAAATAAACTATTGGGTCTGAATCAGATTAAAAAGCTTCTGCACAGTGAAGGAAAAAAAAACTAAAAAGAAATCTTCAGACTGGTAGACAATATTTGCAAATGTCATATCTGATAAAGTTATTATCTAAAATACACCTAGAACTTATAAATCTCAACACCCAAAAAACAAATAATGCAGTTAAAAATGGATAGGGGGGTGGGTATTGGGCAAGCCTGGTGGTGGGTATTGAGAAGGGCACGTATTGCATGGAGCACTGGGTGTGGTGCATGAACAAGCAATCTTGTAACACTGAAAAATTAAAATAAACATATTTGGGGAGAAAAATAAATAAATAAATAAATTCTGTATGTGTCCAAAATGTGGGTGGTTCTATTTTAGTTACGTTAGCATTTTTCAAAATTCAGTTATTTCTTTAACACTTGTGAAGCTTATCATAGTTTTGAATATCAACTATTTTATTTTTAAATTTATATTTTATTTAAGTTGACTTTGAGTCACTTTTTTTTACCTTGAATTTATACTAAGTAACAATATCCATGGAAACACAGGTTCTATGTGTGGCTAGTATTTTTTCTAACAAATATTTTTTTTACATGCATAGATGTTAACATCAAAATGTCCATGTATTTAATAAAAATCAACTCTCACACCACTAGTGTTAGGCATGTCAAATTTGGGGAATATTGAAATAGTTATTTAAGATTGTAGTGAAATTTTAAAAGTAAAAAATAAAATAACATAATTTATTCTATGACAATCACGGGACTAAATTTGGATGAGAATTCATTCTTCAGAGACAACATTTTTTTTCTGGTGATTAAGAGCCCTTTCCACTCAAAGTGTCTAGGTTTATACTCACATGATAATTTGTAAAATGAATTATTCTTTCTTGTCAGTGGCTGCAGCCATTCAGTACTCCCTTTAGAGGTAAGAATAACACCAAATTTTCTTCAAGCCACAGCATGGAGATTTACCAGATATGGTATTATGGAAAGTGTGGTGATTACTGAAGTAGATTGCAATGGGACAAAGCACATGACATGACATCTCTCAGTGGATCTTAATATATAATATTGCTTCTGCAATAGCCAAGAAATTCCAGGATGAACTATCAATTGCAGAAGAGCTCCCCTTGTGTTATCAATAAATAAATGAATGTATTTCTTGGTAAGAACCTAGTTCCCTTTGTTTCTTGAAGTATTTGAGATATATTTGATAATAATCGATTCTGCCCCTGAAATGCAGTACATTTTATCCACCTAATCTCCAACAACTGATTTTTGTTTGTTTGTTTTCAAATGATAAGTAGTAGCTATTCAAAAATCTTTGTGAAAAAAAGAAAAAAAATCTCTATGAAGAGACACTGTTCTCCTCTGTCATTCCTGTGAGCAGAAATGGATATTCTTTCACCAGACTAATGGAAGATGAATGTGGAAAGTCTTAAAAGTAAAAGCAACCTTAAATGGGTATTTAAGAAGCATAAATGGTTTGACAACTTTTGAGCTTACTCTACCTTTAAAGAGGTGTGGTTATTGAAAACATATTATGGTACGCCTGGATGGCTCAGTTGGTTAAGCAGCTGCCTTCAGCTCAGTTCTTGATCTCAGCATCCTGGGATAGAGTCCTGCATCAGGCTCCTTGCTCAGCAGGGAGCCTGCTCCTCTCTCTGTCTGCTTGTGTTCTCTCTGTCAAATAAATAAATAAAATCTTTAAAAAAAAAGAGAGAAAACATATTACATCCAATATCTTAAGCATCCTTTTATGTTGTGCAATGTATATCAAATTTGTATACACTACAAAACAGAATACTTAGGGGAAGCTTTTTCTCCATTTAGTCACAAACTCACTTATTTTTCCCTTAGTGTCAAAAACAGCAAATTATCATTTGAGTTCTGTTCCCTTTCCAATAGAAAATATTCACCTGCTTCAAAAATAGTATAATATATATGTTATAGGAAGCAATCTAGTATATTTTAGTACCATAATTTCTCTCAACACAAAAACACATCTATCTATATGTAGTCATTACTTGGGAAAAAGAATAGGGGTACTATGTAGTGGGTTAGTTAAGCAAATAATTTGGCTAATACTAAGTGAACATATTTAGCATAGCCAAGTTGCCAGTTTTCTAAGCCTTGGAATGCAATGAAATACAATTAACATGAGAACTATACTGAGCATAATTGAATCTTTCTTTGATGACTCAGAAGGCACTTTAGGATTTTCAGTACTCCAGGGTCATCATTTTGAACATCAGTTCTCATTGAAATATAGAAGGGCCAGTTAATGAATGTTTCTAATTAACAAAAAGCTGGGCAGACATACAGAGCTGACTATACATAGGTGTCTAAAGAGAAAAGAGTTTTGTTTTGTTTTCTTTTTGTAGTTCTTCCCATGCTGGACCTAAATGGAAGAACATTTTGTGAAGAACTCAGGTTGGATAAACTAATATAATTAATTATTCATTTATTTAAATAGATTTACTAAGAATGCTATATGTGTCAGTTTCTATGGCTGGAGGGGGGAAATAAAATCCTTGTAGCATGCATTCATAGCTAGAATTAAGTAAAATAGAATGCTATAAGAGAGACTGGTTATTATTTTATTTCTTTAATTTGTTCTGGTTACAGTAATGTTGACTTCAATTTAATTAGGAAAGGTCTGCCTGGTCTCAGTAACTAAGCATTGGGACTTTATGAAAACAGCAAATAGTCTGTTGAGGTTGAAGAAACTTTCCATCCTTATAGTATCAAATACATTTTGGATACTATATGATTAACAGCAGTAGGAATATTAAATCTATACAGTGATATTTTGAGGTGCAATTCCAGTTATTTCTTTCCATTAAAGATCAGGAAGATTTTTAATTTGTGTGACTATAGAGTATTTGTTCTGATACCTCCTGGATTGGCTTATTCCATGTTCTGATCTGTGGTTCCGACAATGTTTTTGTCTTATACTATCTGTGCTGTAGCTGATCTCTTTCTTACTTGAGGATCTTTGTATAAATTCGTGTCTTTTTAATCTTATGTGGTTGTTTCAAGGTTGTTTTTTATTACTATTTCCTGTGGATTGTGTTTAACTCCAATAGTGCCTGCCAAATTTTACTTTGCTCCTTTTCTTGCTAGCTATGGGAATAGTTTTGTTCTTTTTGATGGGGTGGTTCTGGAGGTTTTCGATTAAATTCCATCCTGTCTGAATTTACTATAATTGTGTTTTCTTTCATAATTCCACAATATAAGTTCCAGGGATTTTTTTCTCTAATATATTCTGCTCCTTTTTTGTAGTAGGAAGCATAAAGAAAATGGGTTCTGAACATAAAATAATCCCTAATTGATTAGTGGCAAGATTTATCTTCAAGAGTTTAGCTAAGCTACTCCATGGTATTGCTGCCTCATCCTCCATTTTGTTAGGCCACGTAGCCTGTAGGGACCTTAAACTGGCAGCCCTTTCATGAAAATATATGCCCTAGATAATAGCCTATAGAGTCACAAGCAAATGTAAGTTCCTGATATGATTTCCCCAAATGCCCTTGTGATCAAGTGTCTCCCTGCTCTCCAGTCTCCCCTTTATGTGCCCCATAATAAAACTCATGGGTCTTACAAGACCCTGCTCTTTTGGTTTAAATTGACCAATCTGACATTAGCTTGGGAACTCTAAGGCACTTCACCCATCAATCTTAATAAAGACATCTTCCCCATGTTCTACCTCTCTATCCACCTGCACTCTGCCTTGATCATTCTGCCTATGCCTACCATGTAGTGCTTCCAGGACCTGTGAGTAGTAAACTTTTATATTTTAATTTCTACTGTGATCTTTTATTGAAGTACACTCACTATCTGGCACTCTGTGCCCCATTTAACAAATATTAATTTAATAAAGATGTAACATTTATTTTCTGTCACACAATTAAATATTAATTTGTAGCTCAGAACATTCCTCTGTCAACTGAATACTACATATAATTTATGAGAATGGTCTCTGTTCCCATGAGGAAATAATATTTATATCACATATTCAAGGTATCTGCTTTAGATACATTGAAAGATCTAGATGTGAAACCTATTTTTACTTTATCAAGCAACCAGCTTTGTTGCATAGGATAATTTGGTTCATCTTGGAAGCAAAGTAAAAAAATGTGAAATTAATGTATTTTATGGGTTGACCTGTAAGTTGTGACACAATAGTTAATTTACCACTGATAAGTGCAAATGATCATGGGAAGTCAAACAGATGAAGATTATTCTGCTGGGCCATAAATCTACCAGGATAGACAAGTTTAGACTATCATAAAACCATTTGTTCATCAACAAGTACTGGGAAATTGCACAAGTCAAATTACATCATAGTGAAAGGTATACTATTAACAGTTAAGAACTCACATTTTGAAGTCAGATTTTATTTGAATTCTAGAACTGCCACTTACTGTGAGTTACTTTACTTAACTTTCTCTAAAAGAGAGAAAATAACACATTCCACATAGGATTGTGTAAAGGATTCAATTAGGTAATATAGGCAAAGTACTTTTCACATTTCCAAACATTTAGTCATTACCCAGTAAGTAGTAGATATATTATTCTTACCAGTCAACAAGGAATAAGAGCTAAAATGATGATAAGAAGAGCTTGCTACTTTGTTTTTGCTACAGGATGAAGTCATAAGCATGAGGACAAGTACAGTGGGAAATGGCAGCCTACAACAAGAAAGGGTAGAAGACTCCCAAATTATTTTATCACCATTATGTACTGAACTTTTATAGCAACAAATAATTATTATGTATGTATGCATGTATATATGTATTTATATATATATATCAATTTTTTAATTTATTAATTCATTCCTTCATTCATTCAGCAAATATTCATTAAGCATATATCATGTGCAAGTGCTATGGTTGGCACAAATACCTAGCCTATAGCAGATACAAGATAGGTATTATCCTTATTGCCATGGAACTTATAGTCTAGTAAAGGAACATATTAGAGTTTGAGAGGACCTTAAAGTATTTGTTTATTCCAATATTTTCCAAACTATACTTTATAAAATGCTAGTGTACCATAAGATATCAATAGCTGCTTGATAAACAAATGTATTTTCGGGGCCCCTGGGTGGCGCAGTTGGTTGAGCGACTGCCTTCAGCTCAGGTCATGATCCCGGAGTCCCGGGATCGAGTCCCACATCGGGCTCCTAGCTCCATGGGGAGTCCACTTCTCACTCTGACCTTCTCCCTTCTCATGCTCTCACTCTCTCTCTTTCCTAATAAATAAATAAATAAAATCTTTAAAAAATAAAAAATAAAAAAAATAAACAAATGTATTTTAAATGTATTTTAGTAATCAAACTGAGAAATGCTATATATTAGATCACCCTACTTGAAGATCCATAAGGTATGTTATAGTACATTAACACTGAGAAGTCTTGCAGTAAACAAATCTTTAATTCAGCATTTCCAAAATGCATTTGACACCAGAAACCCTTTTCTTATGAAAAATTTGCTAATTTCACAGAGGATATAATAGATTCACAGAACACAATTTGAGAAAATCTGGTCTAGTTTAACCTTCTTATTTTGTAGTTGAAATGACTAAAGATTAGGAAAAAAAAAACAAGTAACTTGTTTAATGAGGTTCTCATTAGATGAGTAGGGGATTGGCTCAGTCCAGTATTTTTTCCACCTTACCATAAAGCTTCCAATAAATGAAAATCTCTTTTTTTTACTCTCTTAAAGACACTTGTGAAGAGATTGTGCAATATTTTTATTTTGCAATTTTATTTTCTAAACAAATTTAAATGATCCAGAGGATAAATCCCATGATCCACTTAAGACTTCTCTTAAAAGTTCAAAATGTATCAATCATTAACTATACACTTATTATATATTGTAATTTAAACTATAGAATACATTTTTAATAATATAAATTATCATAATAACTTGATCTATAACACCATGTTAATTTACCTATACTAATAATCTAGCTATTTTATAATCTGTGATTGTTAACCCAATAAAATAAATTTCTTGTTTTATATTTTTGAGAAGAAATCTTACGTGTGTACTAGTGTGTTTGATTTCTTGTTGAGGGCTCAGCAAAAAGCCATCATCTCTCACAACACTCCCCCGGGTACAAGAGCTGTCAGCAGAATGATTTTGTTTTGTTTTGTTTTGTTTTGTTTTTATTTTGTTCTTTTATAGACAATGGAGAGGAAAAACAAAAAAATAAACAGTAGTTATTGGGTGCAGAGGTGCACAATTGAGCAATTTCCATTCTTTGTTTTTCTGACCTCTTACTATCAATATTAGGTACAGATGAATATAGTTTGATTATTTTCTTTTCAGTAAATACTGAAAATAAACATAGAAAATAAAAATTTGGAGGAAATATAAAATATTTCAGAAATAAAAAGAACAGAAGCAAACTCTTACTGCTCTTTGGAAATAGTAGTTTTAACAAAGTAAGCAAGAATCATTTTCTCTGGTTGAGTGTTGATTCCCCAGTGTGCTCTCAGTAAGTAATTAGAATGGCCCACTGAATGTCAGCATCAGCTTGTTTATTCTCATTATTTTATCATTTTAAAAACCCTCTAGGTGATGAGACATGCAGTATAGAACATAATTACCATTATTAGCATACTAATTGGACACAAAAATAGGCCAACTACAAGGTAGCCAACTGAATAATTTCACATTAATCAAACACCATAGTGAATAAGCCTATTGTTAAATTGACAGCCTCTATAATTGGCAATATTTCACAGTAAAATATCAGAATTTCCTAGTAATATGTCTCGAGTGTCATATAATTTTATAATTTCCTATGTTTCCAGCTTTAAATATGTGCACCTAACCCAGGTTAAAAAAAAAAAAAAACATCATGATGAGAATACCAGTCTTTTTAACAACTGGACTAAGTGTTTAAAGAGAAGCTTGTTGGTCTTCAGCAAGAGGTGTGAATGATAACCAAACAAACAACAAAAAATGTTACCAATTTAGTCACATGTTTCTGTATATAGTTTTATTTCTAAATATGGATTCTGATACACCCAAAGGACACTTGAACACATTGATAGTCTCTTGGGGAAAGTCTACTTTATAAAAGTACAATACATAGCAATAATCTATCTCCTACTTAATGTAGCCTTTTTTAATATATTGGCAATTACAAATTTTAACTGCTCTATATTAGCAGTATTGTTCCTTTTCTGGATGCATATTGAGCTACTTAGACTCAAATCCTTTCTCAGTAGAAGAGAATCATTATGAAATCTTAATATATAAGAAATAAACTTCTTCTGACATCCTGTGATACCATATTTTAGATCGTCTGCCTATTAAAAAATTGCTAATGATCACCAACTGCCCTCAGGATCCAATTCTCAGTTGATCACTGTTAAAAGTTTTATACAATCTGACTTCAGCATATTTTTTTTTTTACTGATTCCTAAAATAAACTGTTCCAGCTAGTCAATGTTCTTTATGCCAACCACTCATGCTATAATTCTCTTATGCATATTTTTGCTCATTTTATCCTCCTGGATTACATGTCCCCTATTTTATACCTATACAAAACCCCTTCTTCTCAAAGATTAATTCGAATCTCTCTTCCATGAAGTTTTTCCAGACTACTGCATCCTGGAGTTAGAGTTCCTCTTGCTCAGCTTTACGTTTACTCCTCAATTTGCATATATCCGTTTCACCAGTAAACACTGAGAACCTATTAAATGTCAGTCACACATTTGGCCTCAAAAAGACAAAGATGGCACTGCCATGATTCCCCCTTGAAGTTTCACAGGTGTGGTCTATCATGTATCTATTATAAGTTTTTGACAATTAAAACCCATTTTTATATTCTTCTTATACAACTAATTAGTAATCACATGGTATGTGATCTAGAAAACAGTAATGAAATAAATTTCTTCATTACCTTCCCTTTCTTATTAGTCTTCTTGAAGCTACAGGTCATTCTCATTTAGAGCCTCCTTGCAATTACTTCAGCTTCATTTTATTTCCCCCTTACCATTCCATTTTCTAGCAATGCTTTCACTGATTCTTGCTAGAATGAGTTGAGTCATGAACTGGGAAAACTGTTCTTATATGAACTTCTACACCTAGGCCTGCCACTGAACTTGATTTCACCTCTTCATTTATATGCACCTTGGTTTTCTTATCCATAAAATTAAGGCAATGTACTACATTAATAGTCCATATAACTAACTGGGCTTCAGAATCATGTGAGTAGTACTTTTTTATAAACAACCAAGAGTTGGGTTTGATCAGTGGTCTCCAATTGTAATTGCACATCGGAATTCTGTGGGAAGCTTAGAAACTACTCTTGAGGGGCACCTGGGTGGCTACAGTTGGTTAAGCATTGGACTCTTGGTTTTGGCTCAAGTCATGATCACAGTGCTGTAAGATTGAGCCTCACATCAGGCTCCATACTCAGCATGGAGTCTGGGGGATTATCTCTCTTCCTCTCCCTCTGCTCCCAGCCCCACTATCTTTCTCACTCTAAAATAAACAAACAAACAAATAAATAAATAAATCTTTAAAAAAACTACTGTTGACTTAACACCCACTTTGAACCCAATTTACTCAATTTCTGGGGTGTGGGTTGGATGTCAGTATCCCCTAAAAGGCTAGCCCAGGTGAATTCAATGTACAGCCATAGTTGAAAACAGCTAGAATTTCCAACTCTGATTTTCTGATTTTGTAGGTTGAAAACCATTAAGGTCATTGAGAAAGACTACCAAGTCCACAAAAGTGAGTTTTAAAAAAAAAAAAACCTTCATTTATATGTAGAACAAGACATTCTTAAGAAACTATTTTAGGACTTGGTGAAAATCTGATAACTTTGAAAGGGGGAAATTCAACATTAGTTCTATGTATCATCACCTTGAATCAGAATAGCTGTTTTCCAAGTTAATATATGAAGTCCTTAAGTTAAAGGTATAGATAGAGATTGAATATGAAATTATTACTTATGAAGGTGAAAATAAATAAGAATAAGCAAAAATCTCTTTCCTGGCAAAGAGCATCAGACCTTTGCAAGCTTTCACTCTTTGGTTTTCTTTTTGACATCTATTTGTGCTGTGTTGACTTAGAGTCCTCAGAAGAGAATTTGCCATGATCATAGCTCTGCAGCTAGAGCAATTTAACTTGTGAGCCTCAGGAGAGAGAACTGTGAAATGCAACCCATAGTTAGCCATAGAAAGGGTATTAATTAGGATGCAGGCTCATCTGCTGTAACAGAGATATATGATTTTTTTTTTAAAGTTGCTTAAAAGAGATATAATTTTTTTATCTAATGCAAAATCTGGGTCAGTTATCCAGGGTTAATATGGCAATTCCACAAGTATTAGGGATCCTTCTATGTTGCATCACAATCCTCAAAATCAGCTTCAATCTTTTAAACTAAAATTACTGCTTCAGAGGGGTGCCTGGCTGGTTCATTCAGTGCAGTATGTTATTCTTGGTCTTGGGGTTGTAAGTTTGAGCCCCATGTTGGCTGTAGAGATTATTCAAAAATAAAATCTTAAATAAAATAAAATAAAATGGCTGCTTCAGCTCCTACCATCATGTTCTTATTCCATCTAGTGGAAAAGAGGAAAGGTAAAAGGAGAGGGAATGCTTTTTTATTTAAGGGAAAAAATGTAATTATTGTAAACATCACTTTTATCATACTCCATTAACAATTACTTAGCCGTACATTTATAATTTGCTGCGAGTGAGATTTATAAATGTCTTCAGCTGAGTAGCAATGTGCTCAAGTAAAAATTTTATTAGTATATACGAAGAAGCTACATGTTTGGGGAAAACTGAATTTCTGCTACAGGCAAGTTGTTGTAATAGCCTGCCAAATTCCCTTTCTTTACCAAGGTCCATCAGTGTCCATAACTGAGGATAAGTTACCTATTTCTTCTCTTTCTCAACTTTGCTTCCAACTCTTCACACTCACATCACTATCATGGCAAAATCAATTCCACCCCAGTCTCTAACACCGATCTTCAATCAAAATTTAAAGAGCAGTAGACAGGGGCACCTGGGTGGTTCAGTCATTAAGCGTCTACCTTCTGCTCAGGTCATGATCCCAGAGTCCTGGGATAGAGCCCCACATTGGACTCCCTGTTCATCAGGAAGCCTGTTTCTCCTTCTCCCACTCCCACTATTTGTGTTTCCTCTCTCCCTGTGTCTCCTTCTGTCAAATAAATAAAATCTTTAAAAAAATAAAGAGCAGTAGACATATTAATCTTTTTTTGGCTACTTATTGAATTATTTTCTTTTCAAGGGCAATCTAGTATTGATGTGTAGCTCTACCTAGTACTATTGAAACTATCAGGTCTGAATAATTTGCCTTCTCATGCCCTTGATTGTTCAGAGCATGAGCCTGTAACTTAGGATAAATCAGATCCTCCCACTTGAGACTCTGGACCTAAAGCAAGTGACAAAAGAAAGGATTCATTTAAAATTTATTCCATGAATGTCAGGGTAACTTGCATGCCAGAGTGGAACCCAGGATTCAGTGGTGGCTATAGTAATAATGTTACCCTAAACTAATGGCTATAGTTTTTGATTGTTTGTTTTTCTTGGCTTCTGCCCTTTTTTCTACTCCTGCATTTGTAATGAGGAATTACTGCTTAATGGATACAGAGTTTCAGTTTTGCAAGATAAAAAAATAAATTTTCAGAATTGATGGGGGTGATAGTGACAAAACAATGTGAAAGTACTTAATGTGCCACATTGTGCATTTTATAAAAATGTTAAAATGGTAAATGTTATGTGTATTTTACCATATTTAAAAAAATGATAGACAAATTAAGAGATTCTCAGACAAAATTGAGTTTGTTACCAACAGATCATCCCCGAAAAAAAAAAAAAAAGATGAAGACAGTACTTCAAATTGAAATAAAAAGATATTGGGCATTAACTGGAAGCTATACAAATAAAAATCTCCACTAAAAGTAACTATATAGGTAAATATAAAATCCATTAATACTATACTTTTGGTTCACAACTCCACTTTTTATTTCTTATTCATAGTATAAATGATAAATACATAAAAATAATAATGTTATTGGACACACAATGTATTAAAACAATGTGTGGTGAAAAGAAAAATATAATGAGGGTCAGAGATGATTAGGAGCAGAATATTTATGGCATGGAAAGCCCAGAGATTGCAGCAATCTGTGCCCACTTCAGTTTTAGCTAAACTTCCAAGGTGTCCACTGTGTGGCGACCCCAAGGACCCTCAGCCCACAGCAGACACAGCTAGTCAGGCAGCAAAGCTCACCAAGCACACAGAGTCAACATAGAAGTCTACATAGAAGACAACCATACACAAGATCATTTCTTCAAGTTTAGAAGTATCTATTCCACCAAATTCATAGAAAGAAATACATAAAGTCAAGAAAAATGAGGATATAGAGGAATATGCTCCAAAAGAAAGAACAAGACAAAAACCCCAGAAAAAGAACTAAATAAAAGGGAGATGAGCAAGATGCCCAATAAAAAATTAATGATAATAAGGATGTTCACTTAACTTGACAGATGAGTGGAAGAACTCAGTGAGACATTCAATAAGAAATAAACATATAAAAGAGAACCATATGGAGTTGAAGAATAAAATAACTGAAATAGCAAATACATAGAGGAAATCAATAGATTAGTGATGCAGAAAAATATACCATTGATCTGGAGGACTGGAAGACAAGCACCCAAGGTGAATAGCAAAAGGAGAAAAGATTTTTTTAATTATATATATATATAATTTTATCATATATAATTATAATATATATAATAACTATAATATATTTTATGTATTATATGTATTTTATTCATATTTACATATTATATAATTATATATTGTATATATAAATATTATATTTTTAATTATATATATAAAATAAAAACGAGGATAGGTTACAGGATCTTTTAGACACCAAATGAACAAACATTTGCATTGTAGGAGTCCTAGAGAAGAATGAGAGAAAACTTACTTAAAGAAATAGTAGCTGAAACATTCTCTAACCTAAGGAAGGAAATAGGCACCTAGGATTAATAATCACCCAGAGTTCCAAACAAGATTAAACCCAAAAAGTTCCACACCATGGTGTATAATAATTAAAATGTCAAAGTTTAGAGATATAGAGAAAATTTTAAAAACTGCAAGAGAGAAGCAAAAATTTATGTACATTGGAAAACTTATAAGGTTGTTAGCTGATTTTTCAGCAGAAACTTTGCAGACCAGAAGAGAATAGCATGATATATTTAAAGTGCTGAAAAAAAGGAAAAAAATATAACCAAGAACACTCTACCCAAGAATATTACCATTCAGATTTAGGGGGAGACATAAAGAATTATCCAGACAAAAGCTAATGGAGTTTATCACCACTAAAGCAACCTTACAAGAAATGTTAAAGGGACTTCACTAAGTGGAAAAATAATGACCATAAATAGATATGAGAAAATTATGAGTAAAAATGTAAAATATACAAGCATATACAAAAAACATAGAGGAATGTACTTGAATTTAAGTGACAATCAACTTATGACTGCCATATACTTAGGACGTTATGTATGAACCTCCTGGTAAGCACAAACTACAAAACTATTGGATATATAAACAGAAATAAAAAGAAAGAAAACTAAGAGTACCAATAAAGAAACTCATCAATCACAAAGAAAGACAGCAAGAAAAGAAGAAAAAAGAATTACAAAAGCAACCAGAAAACAAATGACAAATTGCATTAAGTACATATCTATCAATAATCATTTTAAGTATAAATGGAATAAATGTTCCAATCAAAAGACAGAGTAGCAAATGGATAGAAAAACAAACCCTACCTATATACTACTTATAAGAGATGCATTTCAGAAATAAAGAAGTACAGACTGAAAATGAAGGGATGAAAAAATTTATCATGCAAATTAAAATAAAAACAAAAAACCAAGATAGCTACACTTATATCAGACAAAATAAACATTTAAATAAAGACTATGACAAGAGATAAAAGAGGGTATTACATGACCATAAAAAGACCAGTCCAAAAAGAGGATATAACAATTGTAAATATGCACCCAATAAGCACCCAACACTTCAGCACCTAAATAAAGGAAATGTTAATAGACATAAAGAGAGAAATTGATGGTAATACACTAATACTAAGGGACTTTAACACTCCACTTACATCAATGGATAGAGCCTCCAGGCAGACAATCAATAAGAAAACATGTTTTTATATGACACATTAGACCAGATAAAAATAACAGATATATACAAAACATTCCATCTTAACAACAACAACAACAGAAACAAAGTACACATTCTTTTCAATTGCACATGAAACATTCTTGAGGATAGATCACATGCTAGGCTGCAAAACAAATCTCACTAAGTTTAAAGAGATTAAAATCATACCATACATCTTTTCTGACCAAAACAAAATGAAACTAGAAATCAATCACAAGAAAAAAACCTGGCAATGAACAAACGTGTGGACGCTAAACATAATGATATTAAACAACCAATGGGTCAAAGAAACAATCAAAGAAAAAATCAAAATACATGTGCAAACAAATAACAATGAAAAACACAACAGTCCAAAGTCTTTGAGATGTAGTGAAAGCAAGACTAAGAGGGAAATTTATAGCAATAGAGACCTACCTCAAAAGAACAAGAAAAAGCTAAAATAAGCAATGTAAATTTATATCTTAAGGAACTAAAAAAAGAGAAAAAGACACAAAGGTGAATAGAAGAAAATTATAAAGATCAAAGCAGAGAGGCGCCTGGGTGGCTGAGTTCGTTGAGCATCCAACTCTTGATTTTAGCTGAGGTTATGATCTCAGGGTAATGAGATCAAGCCCCATGTTGGGCTCCATGCTTAGTGTGGTGTCTGCTTGTTCCTCTCCCTCTGCTCCTCCCCAGCTCACTCTCTCTCTTTCTCTCAAAACAAATAAAATCTTTAAAAATGATCAAAGCAAAAGTAAGTGACATAGAAACTAAAAAAATGGAAAAAAAATCAATGAAACCAAGAGCTAGTTCTTTGAAAAGATGAAAAAAAATTGATAAATATGGAGCCAGATTCAAGAAAAAAAGAGAAAGTACCCAAAGAAATAAAGAAATGAAAGAGGAAAAGTAACAACTAACACCACAGAAATACAAAAGAATATTAGAGAATGCTATGAAAAATTATATGTCAAGAAATTGGGGAACCTAGAAGAAATGGATAAATTTCTAGAAATATACAATCTCCCAAATTGTACAAGGAAGAAACAGAAAATCTGAACAGATTGATCACTAGTAAGAAAATTGAATCAGTAATAAAAAAATTACTTAGAAAAGTCCAAAACCAGATGAATTCACAGGTGAATATTACCAAAAAATTAAGTAAGAGTTAATACATATTATCCTCAAAATATTATAAAAAAGAAGTGCAAGGAAAGCTTCCAAATGCATTCTACAAAGACAGCTTTACCATGACAATTACTAAAACCAGATACTCCCCCAAAAGAAAACCATAGCCCAATATCCCTTATGAAATGAATGCAAAAATCCTCAAAAAAATTATCAAAAAAAAATTATCAAACACCATTTAACAGTATAGTTAAAGGATCACTCACCATGATCAAGTGAGATTTCTTCTAAGAAAGAAGGTTCAATATTTCCAATCAATCAATATGATAGGAGGATCTAGTTTTGTCTCATCCTACAAAAACAAGTAGATAACTATCAAATAATCCTAAATACATCAGAATTCAACCTGAAGAATGACAAAACAAACTCCACAACTAAAGGGAGATAAGAGGCCACAACAAGGAGGGTAGGAAAGGTAGAGATGTAGTTTAGGGGAGAAACAATATCAGTACTTTGGAGAGGAGGCGTCCATGATTACAAAGAGGGCGAGAGAGGGGGAACACATAAGGTGAACATTTCTCCAAAGCCAAAGACTTGGAATATGAGACAGGCTGAATTTCATGAGTTCTTGTAACCAGCAAGGCTAAAAACCTAGAGCTTTAAAGTTCAACAGGCTTGTCTGGGACAGAGCCTAGAAGACACTGTACAGCTTCTAGAGAGAAGGCAGGCAAAAGACCTGGAGGTAGACATAATGGAAGCAGCAATCTGAAAAAACTCCTGGGGCACACAACTGGAAGATTACTAACTCTTCCCTGAGCACCGCCTTGAGAGGCATTGGTCATGGAAAACCCTCTCTGGGAACAACAGAACTGGATGGTGTCATTTCTCTCCACTGCTTCTCAGCATAAACACAGAGCCAACTGTGGGAAGAAGTACAGGGCAGACACTGGCTGTCTTGATTACACCAAATCTCACCCCCTGATCTCTAGGGTGAATTCCCTTCTCAGTCAAGCTTGCCTAATTCCCAGTATGGCAGGTTCCTCCCCCAGAAGACCAGCAATATCCCCCACCTAAACCATATTTCCACAAAAAGTGACCACAGACAAGGAGAGCTTTTGCGGACAACTGGCCTAAAGGATAGAGCAACCAGAACACAACAAGAGAGTGAATGCAGCAGACACCAGAGATATTCCCTTAAACACCAGGTCCTGGATATTATAAAACCTCTCTTCATAAAGCCATACTTTTAGGAGCAAGAAACGTAATTTACTTTTCCAATACAGAGAGGAAGGCAGAGACTTAGCAAAATGTGAACAGAGGAATTTATCTGAAATGATAAAAAAAGATAAGTCCAAGTATAGAAATCAATTGCATTCCTATACACTAATAAGGAAGCAGCAGAAAGTGAAATTAAGAAGACAACCCCATTTTCAATTGCAAAAACAATAAACTATATAGGAATAAACTTAACCAAATAGGTGAAGAACTGTTCTGAAAACTATAAAACACTGATGAAAGAAATTGAAGGTGACACAAAGAAATGGAAAGACATCCCATGTTCAAGGGTTGGAAGAACATATATTATTAAAATATCTATAGTATCCAAAGCAATCTACACATTTAATACAATCCTCATCAAAATACCAACAACATTTTTCACAAAGAATCCTAAATTTGTATAGAAAAAAAAAAGACTTTGAAGAGCCAAAGAAATCTTGAAAAAGAAAAGTAAAGCTGGGGGTATCAAAATTCCAGATCCCAAGTTATATTACAATGAAGTAGAAATTAAAGCAGTACAGTAGTAGGATAAAAATAGACACATAGATCAATAGGATAGAACAGGAAATCTAGAAATAAACCCATAATTATATGGTCAATTAATCTTTAACAAAGGAGGAATGAATATATAAGGGGAAAAATATAGTCTCTTCAACAAATGGTGCTAGGAAAACTGAACGGCAGCATTTAAAAGAATGAAACTGGACCACTTTGTCTCACTATACACAAAAATAAACTCAAAATGGATTAAAGACCTAAAATGAGACATGTTATGAGACATAACAATCCTTGAAGAGAGTGAAGGCAGTAATATATCTGACATTGGCCATAGCAACATTTTTCTAGATGTCACCTAAGGCAATGGAAATAAAAACAAAAATAAACTATTGAGACTACATCAAGATAAAATGCTTCTGTACAGCAAGGAAACAATGAACAAAATTAAAAGGCAACTTTTGGGATGGGATAGGATATTTGTAAATGAAATATCTGATAGGAATTAGTATCCAAATTGTAAGAACTGATACAACTTAATATTCCAAAAACCAAATAATACAATAAAAAATGGACAGAAGGCATGAACAGACATTTTTCCAAATATGACATACAGATGAACAAAAGACATATGAAAAGATGCTCAACATCACTCATCATCTGGACAATGCAAATCAAAACTACAAAGAGCTACTACCTCACACCTGTCAGAATGGTTAAAATCAAAACCAGAAGAAACAGCAAGTTTTGGCAAGTATGTGGGGGAAAAGGAAACCTTGTGCACTGTTGGTAGGAATGCAAATGCAGTCACTCTGGAAAACAGTATGGAGGTTCCTCAAAAAGTTGAAAATAGAGCTACCCTAAGACGCAGCAGTTGCACTACTGGGTATTTACCCTAAAGATACAAATGTAGTGATCTGAAGGTGCAAAAAGTTAAAAATAGAACTATCCTATGATCCAGAAATTGCATTCTTGGGTATCTAATAAATACAAAAAGCACTAATTCAAAAGGATTCATGCACCACTATGTTTATTGCAGCATTATTTACAATAGCCAAATTATAGAAGCAGTCCAAGAATCCATCACTTGATGAATGGGTAAACAAGTTGTACATATATACAATGAAATATTTCTCAGCCATAAAAAAGAATGAAATTTTGATGTTTATAACCACATGAATGAAGCTAGAGTATATAATGTTAAGCAAAATAATTCAGTCAGAGAAAGACATGTGAACACACTCATATGTGGAATTTAAGAAATAAAACAAGTAAACAAGGGTTAAAAAAGGAGAGAAAAAAGATACATGAACCCCTATATTTACTGAAGCATTATTTAAAATAGCCAAAATATGAAAATGGCCCAAATGTTCATCCACAGATGAATGGAAATGTGTTATATAGAGAGTGGAATATTAGTCATAAAAAATGAAATCTTGCCATTTCCAGCAACATGGATGGAGCTAAGGAGTATAATGCTAAGTGAAATAAGTCAATCATAGACAAATACCATACGATTTCCCTCATATGTAGACTATAAGAAACAAAACAAAAGAATAAAGAAAATAAATAAAATAACATGCTCTTAAATATGGAGAACATACTGGTGGTTGCCAGAGGGGAGGTGGTGGGAAGATGAGTGAAATAGGTAAAAATAATAATAATAATAATAATAATAATAATAATAATAAAATAACAATACTCTTATGATGAGCGTTGAGTAATGTATAAAATCCTGTATACCTGAAACTAATATAACATTGTATGTTAATTATAGAGGAAACATGCATTTATCCTGAAAAGAATATGCTAAATAAAAGAAACCAGTCACAAAAGACAACGCATTATATATTCCCCTTTGTATGAAATGCCTAGAGTAGGCAACTCTGTAGAGACAGAAAGTAGACTAACAGTTGTCCAGGGCTTAGGAGATGTATGAAAAGTAACTTCTAATTGCCACAGATTTCTATTTTTCTGCTGATGAAAATGTTCTGAGTTTAGATTGTGGTGATGGTTGTAGAATTCTGTAAATATTATACAAATAAAAAAAGAAATGTATGTTAGGCTCTGTTCACATTGCAATTAAAGGTTGTTCTCAACACCCGCCTGAGGTAAACATACAAAAAAGGTATGGGTATTTTTCCAGCATTATTCTCAGTATCCCCTTTTGAATATTTATCCTCATCCTGACAGTATTGCCATTCATAGCCTGATAAATTTCTTGGAACTCATTTTACTAATACTTCATGTTCAATGAACTGTTAACAAAACCATGTGAGGATTCAGGACAGAATGCTTTATGCTAGTGTTTCTCAAGATATATTCCTCAGAACATTAGTTCAGCAGGTTGTTGTTAGTGAGCATTCCAAGAAAAAAATTATTTCAAGATCAAATACAGAGTTTAAAAAAGGTAACAAAAAATGGTGAGTGTTTCTTTTTTTAAAAATTTAATTTAATTTAATTTTTTCAGTGTTCCAAGATTCATTGTTCATGTACCACACCCAGTGCTACATGCAATACGTGCACTCCTCAATATCCAGTGTGTTTCTTTATTGAAAGATCTCTCAAAGGATTTACTGTGCTAAGATACGTTGTGAATCTTGGTGGGAAATGGGAAGAGGAATATAGTGTAAAATATCTCCAAACTTATTTGGCTGTGGGATCCTTTTTTGACAGAGAATAGCTTGAGGCACTAGGGTTCTAAATAAGGAAATTAGGGAAACACTATCTCATTCTGGTCTCTCTTCCTATAAACTAATTTCATTGAGGACTCTGAAAGGCTCAAAGCCTTCATATCCTAACAGAATAAACATGTTATGGTGGGACTTTGGTCCCTGTGAAAGGCTAACAATGAAGATGTTGGCATGGGGAAGGAGAATTTCCAAGTACTATTAGTATCATACCTTGAGCCTTTCCTGATGATTTACAAGGTTAGCTCTGGTATATAGCCTTCACCTGCAATCTAAAAACAAACAAACAAACAAAATGAAAAAGATGGATTAGAGAAGACACTAGGAGACAAAGGTCCACAGAAAAAAAAGAGAAAGATGCTGAAATTTAATGTCCATAAAAACAATGTTCTATTACATGCTCTTACCAAAGATTCTTGACATATTCTGTAGGTATTTTCTCATCTTACATGACAACACAATGAAGTCCAGACTGGCATTCAAGAAATAGTATCTGGAATTAATATTCCCTTGAACCCATATATTCAGGCACATGAAATACATGGATATTTATTGTTTCTTGTCTGGCGCTGTAAGAATGGCATTCGATTGTGTTCATTGATATATTATGTTATAAGCAATGTATTACATTTAACAGTCAGTGAATTTATCTATTTTATTATTTGCTGAAAAAGTATCAAAAGGCTCTTGAGCCTACAACCTTTATTTCCTAATGTTAATAAATTAATTTTTAAAATATTAAGAAGAGTAATGTCACCAAAATGGTGATATAGGTCATTCCTGACATTACCCCCCTTCAAGAACAAGACACCACTGACAGAATCCTAGAATATGGGGTGAGCTAAAGCACTCTGCTGCACCTGAAAGATCAAGATAGACTGCATCAGAAAGGTAAATTAAGTTGCTACACAATAATCACATTGCCCTTTTCCAAGACAGTGATGCACCATGCAGAGGTCTCCCTTGAGCCCCTGGTTTCTCTAATCAGAAAAAAGAACCCAGGGGGAACAACCAGCTTACTCCAGTAATTTGGATCACTTTGTGGAAGCCCTCACTCTGATCTCACACCATGGGTATTGTAATTTTTAGGGCCTAGCCCCTAGAAAGATGACTCTGATGGAGAAGGGAAGAGAGGTTTTCTGCAAGCATCAAATGGATCTTGAAAGACCAAGTTCATGTCTGGGGTGTTCAAGTAGTAATCACAACCAGTGGCTTTGCTCATCTGCAAAACCAAGTTGGGGGCACACTCTGACTGGAGAACTAGGTGAGATGCATACCTGTTTGATTCAGATTCTCAAATGAGGGTTTTTGTCAGGCATAGTGCTCAGTTTGTCCACACCCAGGCAAGGGGCTGAGTCACAGCTTTACATGTTGTAGATAGCACCTTCCAGGCCATCTGATCAGAAGGGCTGGCAACAAACACTGGAATTTGTGTGATCCAGAGGCACTCATGCTGAGAAAAAAACAGGCAGAACTGAATACCCCTAATACAAAGCCATGGAGGCTTCCTGTGCTACAAATAGGCAAGATGATTAATTCATAGTCAATGATGAAGGTAGCTCCTGGTCCCTCCCAACTAGATAATCTGTTTGGGAAACTGAGAGTAGTCTACTGTGGCCCCTCCCCCTCCTGCCCAATCAAGGGAAGTAAGACATAGCAGCATACATTGTGGAGAATGTCTTCTGGCGCCATCTTAGCAGAAAGGCTAGTAAAACACCTGAAAGCTGTGCAGCCCAGCAGCACTCAAGCCAAGAGAAAGGCAAATAGAACTGACAGTTTGCAGAGCAAAGCCAGTAGCTGTGTTTGGCCAGGGAACTTGAGGTGTGGGTTGACTTGAGACAACAAAAATCTTTACCAGTTTTGGAGGGGCTTCTACCCTATGCCCAGGCAAGGAAACTAACTCATAGTCTTGTTCATCACAGAGTATAATCTTCAGCCCAGCCAATGAGATAACATAACCAGAGTATATGGGAAGCAGCATAGACCATTTAAGACCCCTATTTTCAGTGACATTTGAACTGAACAAGAGAAATAGCCTGTGACTCCTCCATCTACAGAGTAAAACTTGTGGCCTCATCTAACCAGGGAATTCAGTGCACACTGAAGCCTACTGTGAGCCCCTAAATAACAAGCTACACAGGGCCTGGCCTACTTCCTTGAGGGCAGGAAAGATAATTCATAATGAAATCTACTACTGAATGCAGTACCCAGTTCTGACCATCTTGTAAGCCTGACCAGAGAATTGAGGTAACCATGAAGGTCATCTTACAACCTAACTTGTGTAGGGAACTAAGCCAGCAGTTCAGTCCAACTGTTCTTAGCTGGTGACACACCCAAAATGCCTGTCCTAAGAGCTTTAACTATTGCTTTGCCACAAAATATATCATAATAGTAGGATTCAGCTGCTCAAAGGCATTACTATCAGACGCATCCAGAAAATCAAACTGAACTGACTGGTAAAGAATTTTCCCTGCCAAAGCAAACTTTTAAAGTCTGAAATAGGAGCCCTGTTACTCAAAATCACAGATACCAACATAAGGAATCAAGGATCATGAAAAGTCAGATAAACACGAAATCACCAAAGTAAACTAATAAAAGTCCAATCACAGACTATAAAAATACAGAAATCTATGAACTATAAGACAAAGAATTTAGAGTAATCCTCGTCAGGAATTTTAGTGAACTACAAAAAAACACAGACAGACAATTAAATGAAATTAAGAAAACAATATATAAACTAAGTTTTATAAGTAAATAGCAACCATCAAAAATAACTAAACAGAAATCCTACAGTAGAGGGGCACCTGGGTGGTTCAGTGTGTTGAGTGCCTGACTCTTGGTTTTAGTACAGGTCATGATCTCATGGGTAGTGGGATCAAACCTTGAGTCATCTGGATACTGGCTCAGCAGGGGGTCTGCTTGAGATTCTCTCTCTCTGCCTCCTCCCCCCAACTCTCTCTCTCTCCATATTTCTCAAAAATAAATAAATATTTTAAAAAAGAAAAAAGAAATCCTATAGTTGAAAAATACAATAAGCGAATTAAGAAATTCAATAGTTTCAAAAGTAGACTTGGTCATGCAGAAGAATCAAAGTCCTAAAAGATAGTACATTGGAAATTACCCAGTCAGAAGAACAAAACAAAACATAAATAAATAAATAAAGTGAAAAAAGTATGATGGGATACATGAAAATAAATAATAATTTGCATTATGGAAATTAGGGAGGGAGAAGAATAAAAGAAAGGAATAAAAAGTATATTTAAAGAAACAATGGCTGAAAACTTTCTGAAGCTGAGGAAAGAAAAAGACATCCAGATCTATGAGACCCCTCAAAGGATCCCAAATAGATTGAGCTCAAATAGGGCTATGACAAGGAACATTATATTTAAATTGTCAAAAGTCAAAGACAAAGAAAGAATTTGAGAAGAGAGAGAGAGAAATTACATACAAGGGGAACTCCATAAGACTATCAAAGAGCTTCTAAAACAAAAACAAAAACAAACAAAACAAACAAAAAAACTTCTCAGACTAAGAGAGAATGGAAAGAGATATTAAAAATATTGAAAGAATATAACTTTCAACAAAGATTTCTGTATCTGACAAAGCTCTCTTTCAGAAACAAAGATGGAATACAGACTTTCCTTAACAAACAAATCCTGAGGCATTTTACTTCCTGAGCTGCCCTATGAAAAAAAAGCTAAAGGAAATTTTTTTCAGTGGAAGTAGAGAAACTAATTAACTTCATAAAAACACTAAAAGGTAGAGTAAATCTCATTGGTAAGGGTAAATATACAGTCATAGTCAGATTTTGCATTTGGTAATAGTGATGCATACCTTAAAATTTATATATATGAATTTATGTATATGAAACTAGCAAAAATAACCATAAATAAAATAATCTGCTACTAGTTACACAATTTAAAAAAAATATGTAAATTCGGACAATATCCTAAAGTGTGAGGGGGAAGGAATAAGTTAATGTGTAAGGTATACAAATATTATTGAATTTATTGCAGTTTAAAATAAGGTGTTATAAGTTTAAGATATTTTATGTAAGCCTCGTGGTAACTGCAAGGGAAGATCTTATAGTAATTACACAAAAGAAAATAATAAAGAATTATAAGCATGCTGATGCCAAAAGACATCAAAGCACACAGATAAAATCACAAGACAGTCAGATAAGAGTCAGAAACAATGCATCTACAAAACAACCAGAAAACAAATAGTAAAATGGCAGTAGTAAATCCTACCTAATAATAACTACTTTGAATGTAAAGAGATTAAATTATCTAATCAAAAGGCACAGAAATGGCTGAATGGATTAAAAAAAAATCCATCAATATGTGTCTGCAAGAGACTCAATTTAGCCTTAAACACACACAAAGACTAACAGTAAAGAGATGAAAAAAGATATTCCAAACTAATAGCAACAAAAAAACAGGGGTAGCTATGCATTTATCAGACAAAATAGACTTTCAAATAAAAATGATAAAAAAAGACAAAGGACATTATATAATGATAAAATGATCAATACATTAAGAAGATACAACAATTGTAAATATTTATGTGCACAATATTAGAGCTCCTAAATATGTCAAACAAAAACATAGCTAAAAGGAGGAGGAAAAAATAGCATAGTAAAAATCAGGGACTTTAGTGCTCCATTCTCAACAATGGATAGATAATCCAGACAGAGAATCAAAAGGGAAACAGGTGATTTGAACAACACTGCAGACCAAATGGACCTAACTGACATATGTGAAATATTTTATACAACTTCAGAATACACATTCTTCTCAAATACACATAGAATACATTCTAGGATGACTTTATGTTTGGCCATTAAACAAGTCTTAGCAAACTCAAGAAGACCAAAATCATACCAGGTATCTTCTCTGATTACAACGACAGGAAACTGGAAATCAGTAACAAGAGGAAAATTGGAAAATTCATGAGTGCTCAGAAATTAACACTTTCCTGAACAACCAATTGATCAAAGAAGAAATCCAAAGGGAAATAAAAAATTTTCTTGAGACAAAAGAAGTTGGAAAAATGACATATCCGAACTTACGTGATGGATCAAAGACAGTTGTAAGAGGAAGTTCATTACAATAAACTCCTACATTAAACAGCAATAAAGATCCCAAAAAGCAAACTCTACTCCATAATGAACTAGAAAAAGTATAACAAACTGAGCCCAAACTTAGCAGAAGAAAGGAAATAGTAAAGTTTAGAGCACAGATAAATGAAATAAAAAAATAAAAAAAAACAATAGAAAAGATTAACTAGTTGGTTCTTTGAAAATATAAACAAAATTGACAAACCCTCAGATATAATAATCAAGGGGGATAAAGATCCAAATCAACAAAATTGAAAATGAACAAGGAGACTTTACAACTGACGCCACAGGATTTCAAAGGATCATAAGAAGCTTCTATGAACAACTGCATGCCAGCAAACTAATCAACTTTAAAAAAAAGAAAAAAATTTTAGAAACACAACTTACAAAGACAGAAACATGAAGAAATATAAAATCTAAAGAGACCAATTACTAGTAAGGACACTAAATAAGTAATCAAAAAACTCCCAGTAAAGAAAATCCCAGGACCAGGTGATTTTATTTGTGCATTTTCCAAAGCATTTAAAGAATTAACAATTATTGTCGAACTCTTCCAAAAAATGAAAGGGGAAGGAATACTTTCAAACTCATTTTACCCAGACAAGCATCATTCTGATCTAAAAGCCAGTAAATGATACTACCAGAAAAGAAAACTAAAACCAATATCCCTGATGAATATAGATGCAAAATTTTTCAATAAAATACTCACAAACTGAATTCAACAAAACATTAAAAGGATCATTCACCATGATCAAATGGGATTTATCCCTGGGATACAAGGATGTTAGACATACATAGACCAACAATATGGTACAGCATATTAAAAGAGTGAAAGAAAAGAATCATATTATCAACTCAATAGACACAGAAAAATCATTTAGCAAAATTCAACATCCAGTCATGATAAAAACATTTAACAAATTAGGTAGGAATAGAAAGAATGTATCTCAACATAAATAAGGCCAGATATGAAAAACACACATACCCAATGGTGAAAGGATAAAAGCTTTTCCTCTAAGATGAAGAACAATACAATAATTCTCACTCTCACCACTTTTAGTCAACTAGCCAAAGCAATCTTTCAAGAAAAATAAGTTATCAGCATATGATTTCACTCATGTGGAATTTAATAAAACATCAAAGGGATAAAAAAAGAAACAGACTCAACTAAATTGATGGTTATCAGAGGGAATGTGGGCAGGGATATAGGTTAAATAGGTGATGGGGACTAAGGAGTGCACTTATGGTGATGAACATTTGGTGTTGTATGTAAATTTTGAATCACTATATTGTAGAACTGAAACTTATATTACACTGTATGCTAGCTAGCTGAAATTTAAATAAAAAAGTTAAAAAGTTATCAGAATTGGAAAGAAGTAAAATATTTATTTGCAGATGGCATTATTTTATATATAAAAATCCTAAAAAATCAACCCAAAAACTTGTTAGCTCTAATCAATAAATTCAGTAAAGTTGCAAGATACAAAATTAGCATACAAAAATTGGTAGTGTTTCTATACACTAACAATGAAATTTCTGAAAAAATAAAGACATCAATCCCAATTATAATACCATCAAAACAATAAATCTTCAGGAATAAACTAAGGAAGTAATAGCTCTCTCTATGCCTAATATCACAAATCGCTGATGAAAGAAATTGAAGACAGAAATAAATGGAAAGTTATTTGTACACATGGATTGGAAGAATTAATATTGTTAAAATGACAATACCACTGGAAGCCATTTATAGATTCAATGCAATTTATTTTTTTTTAAAGATTTTATTTATTTATTAGAGAGAGAGAGACTGAGAATGAGAGGGAAGAAGGTCAGAGGGAGAAGCAGACCTCCCACAGAGCCAGGAGTCCGATATGGGACTCGATCCCGGGACTCTGGGACCATGACCTGAGCCGAAGGCAGTTGCCCAACCAATTGAGCCACCCAGGCACCCTTCAATGCAATTTATTTCAAAAAATCTAATGGTCTTTTTACAGAAGTAAAAAAAAAAAAAACACTTTTAAATTTTACATTGAATTAAAAAAGACCCCAAAATGGTCAAAGAAATTCTGAGACAGAAAAATAAAGCAGGAGGTATTACACTACCTGACTGCAAGCCATACCATAAAGCTATAGTCATCAAAACAGTAGGGTGATGGCATTAAAAACAGAAAAAAATAGACCAATAGAACAGAATCACAAGCACAAAAATAAACCTAAGCATGTATGGTCAACTAATGTTTGAAAATGGGCCAAAAATACTTAAGGAAAAAATATCGTCTTTTCAGTGAATGGTGCTGGGATATTTTGATATTTGCAAGTAAGAAAATAAAACTGGACCTGTCTTACACCATTCACAAAAATTAACTCAACATGGGCCAAAGATCAAGTATAAAATCAGAAACCACAAAACTCCTAAAGAAAACATAGAAAAAATCTTGTTATGGGTTTTAGTAATATTTTTTGATATGACACATAAAGTACAAGCAAAAAAATAAAAAATAAACAAAATGGGAATACATTGAACTAAAATATTTTTGTACAGCAAAATAAATTATCAACAAAGTGAAAAGACAACTTACAAAATAAGCTAAATATTTGCAAACCATATATCTGATAAGGGGTTAATATCCAAGACATATAAGAAACTCATACAACTAAAGAGCAAAAATCCAAATAACTCAATTAAAAATGGGCAAAAGACTTAAATAGGCATTTTTCTAAAGAAGATATTTAAAAAACAGGTACATTAAAATATGTTCAACATAAGTTATAATTAGAGGAATGTAAATTAAAACCACAATGAAATATCACCTCATGCCTGTTAAAATGGTCATCACCAAAAAGTGAAGAGCTACCAAGAGCTGGCATGGATGTGGAAAAAAGGAAGCTCTTGTGCACTGGTGGTGGGAGTATAACTTGGCATGGCCAATAGAAGGGCCTCAAAAAATTAAAAATAGAACCACCATATGATCCTGTAATTCCACTCCTAGGAATACATCTAAAGGAAATGAAAACACTAAATTGAAAAGATATTTACACCCCCATGTTCATAGCAACATTATTTATAAAGCTAAGACATGGAATCTAAGAGTCCATTGAAGGATGAATGGGTAAAATATTTGTGGTATGTATGTATACAATGGGATATTACTCAAACATAAAAAGAGTGAAGAAATCCTATCATTTGTAACAACATGGACGGACCTTGAAATCATTATGCTAAGTCAAATAAGACAGAAAGACAAATACTGTATTATCTCAATTATTTGTGGAATCAAAACAAAACCTCATAGGGAAATAGATTACGCTTGTGGTTATCATTAGGGTTGGGAAAGGGGGAACTGGAGGAGAGTGGCTCAAAAAATACAATCTTCCAGTTTTAAGATGTATAACTACCAGGGATATAATGTGTATCATAATTCCTATAGCTAACAATGCTTTATAGTAAAGAGAAAAATTGTCAAGGGATTAAATTCTCAGAGGTTTTATACCAAGGAAAACATTCTTTTTCCTTTGGTTTTCTTCTCTCCCTTTGTTGTTGTTGTTGTTGTTGTTGTTGTATTGATATGAAAAGATGGATGTAGATCATCCTATTGTACTCATTGCATTATATATGTATATCGAACCATCATGCTATATCCCTTAAACTAATGAATGTCAATGATTTCTTTAAAAAACTGGAAAAAATAAAATTAAAATCTTTAACATCAAGATATCTCATTTGACTTATTTGATGCATACATTTTATATATAGCCTAGAAAAAACTATGCACCATCTATAATATATTTATGTGGTCTGATCATTTTTTCTATAGAACCAATCAATTGGTTCTCTTTGCTATGATTTTACTATCTTTTTCTCTTTTAGAAACAGACATAGGAAAAATTAAATGACTTAGAGAAGTAAGACCAGCCTTTTCAGGGGAAGTGGTGACAACCTGTCTACAACCTAATGAACACACACACACACACACACACGCACAGTCATAGAACTCCCTGGTGTGCTTTATGACTTCAAAGGCTTCAAAGGCTTTCAATGAGTTTGGGAATTAAAGGATTCTGTTTTGCAAATAACCATGTTTCTCTGCCACCTCCAACTTTACTCCCTCCCAAAATTGAGAAATCATTCTTGAGACACTGGTAAATGTTCAAAAATCTGTGCCATTTACCTTGGCACAAGGAGACTGTGTCCTTGTGCCTTACACTTAGGCTGAGACAATGTTACCAATATCTGGCTTATGAAATGTCCCATCCAATAATCAGAATGGATGAAACTATGAGATGGAAACAAATTCTTAGAGGCAAAGGTTGAAAGAACATTTAATAAGAGAGCCTCCATACCTGATGTAAGGGAGAAATTATTTTATAAAGTTATTTGGATTGGGGGGTTGGGTTCTTACTTCATCTAGTATTTATCTAAGATATCACCTTAATTGAAAAAGACCCAACCAAAAACTGAGGCTAAGATGACGTCTCAAGTCAGATTTTGTTGGGTGACTGCCACTGCTTGCACTTTAGTAGTGCACATCCATTGGATCTGTACAGTGGCATAGTTAGTATTGTGGATATGTGTATAGACAAAGTCAGAACTTTTAGAATTTGTTTAAAACTCATGGTATAAGAGGAGCAAGATGGTGGAGGAATAGGAGACCTAGATATCATCAGGTCCCAGGAGTTCAGCTAGATAGTTATCAAAAAATTCTGAACACCTACAAACTCAACAGGAGATCAAAGAGGAAAAGAGCAGAAATTCTAGGAACAGAAAATTGACCAATGGAAGGTAGGACGTGCAGAGAAGTGAATCTGAGGTGATAAATGGGAAGATAGACTGTAATAGGAGGGACCTGCTCCCAACAAACAGTAGAGTAGTGGAGCACAAAACCAAAACATCTAGAAGCCTGGTCCACTGAGGGACGTTGCTCTGGAGGTTAAGCAGGGGATGGAGTGCTCACTGGGACAGTGTGATTTCAGGACCTGTGGGGTCATAAAATGACCAGGTGAGTCTGAGTGTGGAAGAGCTCCCAGGTATCAGAGTGGAGAAGACAACTGCAGACACAGAGCCAAGGAGTGGGCGCTCAGCTTGGGGTTACCTTAAACCATGATCCAAGGCACAGTTGGGCCACTGCTCTTTGAGCAGGGACCCCACAAGTGGCCAATCTGGGGATACACCCTCATTCCTCCTCTGGGGGGAGTGGCTCAGGAGTGTGGTGCAGGTATCTGCTGTATTTGGAGACTCCAAATGAGGCCATACACCAGAGATAGAAATGCTCAGTCACAGGCCTGGTGAGCACAGAGTGCAGCCCGAGACCACGGAGATGGTAGTGATTGATTTTCTCTGAGAGCACACCAAGGATTGGGACCCTGAGCTCTCAGCTCCTACAGGGCCAAGGATTGGGAAGCTGCCATTTTCATTCCTGTACTCCAAAGCTGTACAGAAAGTGTTCAGGGAACAAAAGTTACCAAGAGCAAATCCAAGCAGATTACTTAGCTTGGTCCCTGGCAAGGGTCCTTGGTGCAATTCTGCCTAGGGCAAAGACATTTAAGAATTGTGGAAACAGGCCCCTCCCCCAGAAGATTAGCAAGATCATCCAGCCAAGGCCACGTTCACCAATCACTAAGAACTGCAGAACTCCAGAACTAGGGGAAAGCAAGACATAGAATTCATGGCCTTTCTCCCATGATTCTATAGTCTTTCAAAATTAATTTTTCTTTTAATTTTATATTTTCTTCTATTTTTTAAAATTTTTCTTCTTTCCTATTTTAACTTTTTTCAACTATTTTATCTTATCAATACATTTTTAAAAATACTTTTTTTTAAATTTTCACTGTTATAGTAATATTCTATCCCTTCATTGTATTTATCCTTATTTTTTGTATATGTATAGTATATTCTTTCTTTAAAATTGTGGGATACAGTTTCTTCTAATAAATCAAAATACACCCTTCATCTAATGCATGGCTTTGTTCTAGTCTCCAGCCTGATCACATCCTTACCTCTTTTTATTTTTCTTTTTTCAACCAACTTCTTATCTTATCAATTCCGCTTTTAGAATCTTTTTAAATTCTCATCTTTATAGTTATATTTCTTTAAAATTTTGGGAGGTAGTTTCTTCTAACAGACCAAAATGCAACCAAAATCAAGTATTTAGATCTGTTCTATTCACCAATCTAACACACACACACACACACACACACACATATATATATATATATATATATATATATTCTTTTTTTCCTCCTATCTTCTCCCTCCAGTTTATGATCTCTTCTGATTTGGTTAGTGTATATTTTTCTGGGGTCGTTGCTACCCTTTTAGTATTTCATTCTCTCATTCATCTATTCTTATCTGGATAAAATGACAAGGTGGAAAAACCACATACACAAAAAAAGAACTAGAAGCAGTATCAACAGCTAGGGACCTAATCAATATAGACATTAATAATATGTCAGAACCAGAGTTCAGAATGATGATTATCAAGGTGCTAGCTGGGCTCAAAAAATTATGGAAGATACTAGAGAATCACTTTCTGGAGAAATAAAAGCCCCTTATGGAGAAATAAAAGAATTAAATCCAACCAAGTTGAATTTTAAAAAGCTATTAATGAGGTGCAATAAAAAATGGAGGCTCTTACTGCTAGGATAAATGAGGCAGAAGAGAAAATTAGTGATATAGAAGGCAAAATGATAGAGAATAAAGAAGCTGAGCAAAAGAGAGACAAACAACTACTGGACCATGAGGCGAGAATTCAAGAGATAAGTGATACCATAAGATGCAACAATATTAGAATAATTGGGATCCCAGAATAAGAAGAAAGACAGAGAGGGACAGAAGGTATATTGGAGCAAATTATAACAGAGAATTTCCCTAATTTGTTGAAGGGAACAAATATCAAAATCCAGGAGGCATAGAGAACCCCCCTCAAAATCAATAAAAATACGTCAACACACCATCATATAATAATAAAACTTACAAGTCTCAGCAACAAAGAGAAAATCCTGAAAGCAGCTCTGGACAAGAGGTCTGTTAACATACACTGGTAGAAACATTAGATTGGTGGCAGACCTATCCACAGAGACCTGGCAGGGCAGAAAGGACTGGCATGATATATTCAGCGCACTAAATGAGAAAAATATACAGCCAAGAAAATTATATCCAGCTAGGCAGTCATTGAAATTAGAAAGAGATAAAAAGCTTCCAGGACAAACAAAAACTAAAAGAATTTGCAAACACCAAACCAGCCCTCCAGAAAATATTGAAGAATTCTCTCTAAGCAAAGAGAGATCTTAAAAGTAACAGACCAAAAAGGAACAGAGACAATATACAGTAACAGTTACCTTACAGGCAATACAATGGCACTAAATTCATATCTGTCAATGCTTACCCTGAATGCAAATGGACCAAATACTCCAATCAAGACACAGGATATCAGAATGGATAAAAACAAAACAAAACAAAACAAAATAAACAAATGAACAAAAAACAAAAAACACAAGGCTCACCAATATGCTGTCTGTAAGAAAATCATTTTAGACCCAGAGACACCTCCAGATTTAAAGTAAGTGGGTGGAAAACAATTTACCATGCTAATGGACATCAAAAGAAATCTGGGGTGGCAATCCTTACATCAGATAAATTAGATTTTAAACAAAAGATATATAAGAACAGAGGAAGGACACTATATTATACTTAAAGGGACTGTCCAACAGGAACATCTAAAAATTGTAAAAATCTATGCCCCTAACATGGGAGTAGCCAATTAAATAAATCAATTAATAACAAAATCAAAGAAATGCATCAACAATAATACAGTAATTGTAGGGGACTTTAATGCCCCCCACACTGAAATGGACAAATCATCTAAGCAGAATATCCACAAGGAAATAAAGGTTTTAAATGACACACTGGACCAGATGGACATCACAGATATATTCAGAACATTCTATCCCAAAGCAAAAGAATACACATTCTTCTCTGGTGCACATGGAAAATTCTCCAGAATAGGTCACATCCTGAGACACAAATCAGGTCTCATCTGATACCAAAGGCTGGGGTCATTTTTTCAGACCATGATGCTTTGAAACTAGAACTCAAACACAAGAGGAAAGATGGAAAGAACTCAAATACATGGAGTCTAAAGAGTATCCTACTAAAGAATGAATGGGTCAACTAGGAAATTAAAGAATTAAAAGAAATTCATGAAAACAAATGAAAATGAAATCACAACTGTTCAAAGTCTTTGGGACACAGCAAAAGCAGTCCGGAGAAGAAAGTATATAGCAATACAAGTCTTTCTCAATAAACGAGAAAGGTCTCAATTACACAACCTAACCCTACCCCTAAAAGACCTGGAGAAAAACAGCAAAGAAAGCCTAAACCCAACAGGAGAAGAGAAATAGTAAACATTAGAGCAGATATCAACGAAATAGAAACCAAAAGAACACTAGAACAAATCAACGAAACTAGGAGCTGGTTCTTTGAAAGAATTAATAAGATTGATAAGCCTCTGGCCAGACTTACCAAAAAGAAAAGAGAAAGGACCAAAATTAATAAAATCATGAATGAAAGAGAAGAGATCACAACCAACACAAAAGAAATACAAACAATTATAAGAACATATTATGAGCAACTATATGCCAGCAAATTAGACAATCTGGAAGAAATGGATGCATTCCTAGAGAAACACAAACTACCAAAACTGAACCAGGAAGAAATAGAAAACCTGAACAGCCCCATAACTAGTAAGGAGACTGGAGCAGTCATCAAAAGGCTCCCAATAAACAAGAGCCCAGGGCAAGATGGCTTCCGACAGGAATTCTACCAAACAATGAAGAATTAATACCTATTCTTCTGAAACTATTCTAAAAAAGAGAAATGGAAGGAAAACTTCCAAACTCATTTTATGAGGCCAACATTACCTTGGTCACCAAACCAGACAAAGACTCCATCAAAAAGGAGAACTACAAACCAATATCTTTGATGACCATGAATGCAAAAATTCTCACCAAAATACTAGTCAGTAGGATCCAACAGTACATTAAAAGGATTATTCACCACGACCAAGTGAGATTTATTCCTGGGCTGTAAGACTGGTTCAACATCCACAAATCAATCAATGTGATACAATACACTAATAAAAGAAAGAACAAGAACCATATGATACTCTCAATTGATGCAGAAAAAGCATTTGACAAAGTACAACATGCTTTCTTGATCAAAACTCTTCACAGTGTAGGGATAGAAGGTACATACCTCAATATCATAAAAGCCATCTATGGAAAACCCACAATGAATATCATTCTCAATGGGGAAAAATGGAGAGCTTTTCCCCTAAGTTCAGGAACACAGTAGGGGTGTCCACTATCACTACTGCCAGTAGACCTAGTGCTAGACTTCCTAGCCTCAGCAATCAGACAACAAAAAGAAATAAAAGGCATCCAAATCTGAAAAGAAGATGTCAAACTATAACTCTTTGCAAATGATGTAATACTTATGTGGAAAACCCAAAAGACTCCACTCCAAAACTGGTATAACTCATCCAGAAATTCAGTAGTGTCAGGATATAAAATCAAATCACAGAAATCAGTTGTATTTCTATACACTTACAGCAAGATGGAAGAAAGAGAAATTAAGGAGTCAATTCCATTTACAATTGCACCCAAAACCATTAGGTACCTAGGAATAAACCTAACCAAGGAGGCAAACAATCTGTACTCAGAAAATTATAAAGTGCTCATGAAAGAAATTGAGGAAGACACAAAGAAATGGAAAACCGTTCCCTGCTCATGGATTGGAAGAACAAAGATTGTGAAAATGTCTATACTACTTAAAGCAATCTACACATTTAATGCAATCCCTATCAAAATACCATCAACTTTTTTCAAAGAAATGAAACAAACAATCCTAAATTTCATATGGAACCAGTAAAGACCCTGAATAGCCAGAGGAATGTTGAAAAAGAAAACTAAAGTTGGTGGCATAACAGTTCCAGACTTCAAGCTCTATTATAAAGCTGTCGTCATCAAGACAGTGTGGTACTGGCACAGAAACAGACACATAGATCAATGGAACAGAATAAAGAGCCCAGAAATAGACCCTTGATTCTATAGTAAACTAATCTTCAACAAAGCAGGAAAGAATATTCAATGGAAAAAAGACAGTCTCTTCAACAAATGGTGTTGGGAAAACTGGACAGCCACATGCAAAAGAATGAAACTGAACCATTTCCTTATACCACACACAAAAAGACTAAAAATGGATGAAAGACCCCAATGTGAGACAGGAATCCATCAAAATCCTTGAGGAGACCATAGGCAGCAACTTTTTTCGACCTCAGCAGCAGCAACTTCTTCCTAGAAACATCGCCAAAGGCAAGGGAAGCAGGGCCAAAAATGAACTGCTGGAACCTCATCAAGATAAAATGCCTTTTCATGACAAGAGAAACAATCAACAAAACCAAAAGATAACAGAATGGGAGAAGATATTTGCAAATGACATATTAGATAAAGGACCAGTATCCGATATCTATAAAGAACTTATCAAACTCAACACCCAAAGAACAAATAATCCAATCAAGAAATGAGAGAAGACATGGACAGATATTTCTGCAAAGAAGACATCCAAATGGCCAGCAGACACATGAAAAAGTGCTCAATATCACTCGGTATCAGAGAAATACAAATCAAAACTCCAGTGAGTTACCACTTCACACCAATCAGAATGGCTAAAATTAACAGGTCAGAAAAGGACAGATGTTGGTGAGGATACAGAAAAAGGGGAACCCTCCTACACTGTTGGTGGGAATGCAAACTGGTTCAGCCACTCTGGAAAACAGTATGGAAGTTCCTGAAAAAGTTGAAAATAGAGCTACCCTACAACCCAGCAATTGCACTACTGGGTGTCTACACTAAAGATACAGATATAGTGATCCGAAGGGCATGTGCACCCAAATATTTATGGCAGCAATGTCCACAATAGCCAAACTATGGAAAGAACCTAGAAGTCCATCAACAGATGAATGGATAAAGAAGATCTGTTTTACACACACACATGTGTGTGCACACACAGAAACACACACACACACGCACACACACAAGAATAGTATACAGCCATCA
>CM052801.1:54377975-54415431 GCA_028533885.1 Nasua narica | reverse complement strand
TGGGGTCTTTCCACAGTTTGGTTTATTGTAAACATTGCTGATACGAACATTAGGATTTTGATAGATTCCCGTCTCACACACAAAAATAAATTCAAAATGGGTGAAGATATTCACAAGTGATACTACAGTACCATGCTGTCTTGGTGATCACAGTTTTGTAATATAGTTTGAAATCAGGCAATGTGATGCCTCCAGTTTTGTTTTTCTTTTTCAACATTTCCCTGTTGATTCAGGGTCTTTTCTGGTTCCATACACGTTTTAGCGTTGTTTGTTCTAGCACTTTGAAAATTATCATTGGTATTTTGATCAGGTTGGCATTGAAAGAATAGATTGCTCTGGGCACCATAGACATTTTAACAATGTTTATTCTTCTGATCCATGAGCATGGAATGTTTTCCCATCTTCTTGTGTCTTTGATTTCTTTCATGAGTGTTCTGTAGTTCCTAAAGTATAGTTATTTATCCCTTTGGTTAGGTTTATTCTGAGGTATCTTATGGTTTTTGGTACTATTGTAAATAAAATTTATTCTCCAATTTCTCTTTCTACAGTTTCATTGTTAATGTATAAGGACACAACTTATTGATTTTGTATCCCACCACATTAGTGAATTGCTAGATGAGTTCTAGTAATTTGTATGTGCAGACTTTTGGGCTTTCCGCATAAAGTATCATGGCATCTGCAAAAAGAGAGAGTTTGACTTCTTTCTAATTTGAATACATTTTATTTCTTTTTGTTGTCTGATTGCTGTTGCTAGGACTTCTAGTATTCTGTTGAACAATAGTGGCAGGATTGGGAATCCTTGTTGTGTTCCTGATCTTCAGGGAAAGGCTCTTAATTTTTCCTCATTGAGAATGATATTCGCTGTGGGCTTTTCACTGATGGATTTCATGAAATTGAGGAATGTTCCCTCTATCCTTATACTCTGAAGAGTTTTAATCAGGAAAGGATGCTGTATTTTGTCAATTGCTTTTTTTGCATCCATTGAGAGGACTATGCGGTTCTTCTCTCTTCTCTTAGTGTGTTCTATCACACTGACTGATTTGCAAATGTTGAACCACCCTTGCATCCCAGGGATAAATCCCACCTGGTAGTGGTGGATAATCCTTTTAATGTATTGTTGGATCTTTTTAGCTAGGATCTTGTTGAGAATCTTGGCATCCATATTCATCATGGACATTGGTCTGAAATTAACTTTTTTGATTGGGTCCTTGCCTGGTTTTGGGTTCAAGGTAATGATGGCCTCATAGAAAGAGTCTGGAAGTTTTCCTTCTGTTTCTATTTCTCGAAACAGCTTCAGGAGAATAGGTATTATTTCTTCTTTGAATGTTTGGTGGAATTCCCCAGGGAATTCATCAGGTCTTGCGCTCTTGTTTTTTGGGAGGTTTTTGATCACTTCTTCAATCTCATTACTAGATACTGGTCTATTCAGGTTGCCAATTTCTTCCTGATTCAGTCTTGGAAGATTATGGGTTTCCAGGAATGCATCCATTTCTTCTAGGTTGCTTAACTTATTGGCATGTAGCTGTTGATAATAATTTCTGATGATTGTTTGTATTTTCTTGGTGTTAGTCATGATCTCTTCCCTTTCATTCATAATATTACTAATTTGGGTCCTTTCTCTTTTCTTTTGGATAAGTCTGGACAGTGGCTTATCAATCTTATTAATTCTTTCGAAGAACCAGCTTCTAGTTTCATTGATGTGTTCTACTATATTTCTGCTTTCTAATTCATTTATCTTTTTTCTAATCTTAATGATTTCCCTTCTTGTGCATGGAATAGGCTTAATTTGTTGTTGATTCTCCAATTCTTTAAGGAGTAAAGAGAGCTAATGTATTTAGGATTTTTCAGTTTTTTTGAGTGAGTTGTGGATGGCTATGTATTTCCCCCTTATGACTGATGTTGCCATATCCCATAGGTTTGGACTGATGTTTTTTTTCATTCTCATTGATTTCTATGAATTAAGTTCTTATTTGATTTCCTGGTTGACCTAAACATTCTTGAACAGGATGGTCTTTAGCTTCCATGTGTTTGAATTTCTTCCAATCTTTTTCTTATGATTAATTTCCAGTTCCAAAACATTGTGGTCTGAGAATATGCAGGGAATAATTTCAATCTTTTGGTATCAGTTAAGACCTGATTTCTGACCCAGTATGTGGTCTATGCTGGAGAAAGTTCTATGTGCACTCAAGAATGAGTGTTTTGTTGTTTTATGGTGGAATGCCCTTTATATATCTATGAGACCCATCTGGTCTATTGTATCATTCAACACTCTTGTTTCTTTGTTGGTTTTCTGCTTAGATGATCTGTCTATTGCTGAGAGTAGAGTGTTAAGATCTCCTACAATTAATGTATTATTATCAATATGCCTCTTTATTTTAACAGTTGGCTTATGTAGTTGACTGCTCCCATGTTGGGGGCATAGATATTTATAATTGTTAGATCTTCTTGTTAGATAGACCCTTTAGTAATGACATAGTATCCTTCTCTATCTCCGACTACAGTCTTTAGCTTAAAATCTAATTTATCTGATATAAGAATTGTTACCCCAGCTTTCTTTTGTGGCCCATTGGGATGAAAAATCATTGACTGTCCCTTCACTTTCAGTCTGGATGTATCTTTAGGCTCCAAATGCATCTCTTGTAGGCCCCCTATGGATGGGTTCTGTCTTTTTATCCAATCTGCAACCCTATGCCGTTTTATGGGAGCATTTAGGCTGTTCACATTGAGAGTGATTATTGAAAGATATGTTTTTATTGTCATCATGTTGCCTGTGAGGTCATTGTTTCTATATTTTTTCTGTATATTTCTATTCCATACCAATCTTGGGGTCTTTCACCTTTTATAGAGTCTCCCTTATTATTTCTTGCAGGGCGGGCTTAGTGGTCACACATTCTTTCAGTTTTTGCTGGTCTTAAAAGTTCTCTATCTCTCCATCCAATCTAAGTGAGAGTCTTGCTGGATAAAATATTCTTGGCTGCATGTTCTTCTTATTTAGTACCCTGAATATGTCTTGCCGGCCCTTTCTGGCTTGCCAGATCTCTGTGGACAGATCTGACGTTATTCTGATGTTCCTCCCTCTGTACGTAGGAATTTCTTCCCTCTAACTTCCCTTAAGATGTTTTCCCTTTTTTTTTTTTTTTTTTTTTAAGATTCGAGAGTTTTACTCTAATATGCTGGGGCATTGGTTTATTCTCCTTGATCTTAGAATGTGTTCTCTCTGCCTTTAGGATACAAATGTTTGTTTCATTCCCAAGATTAAGAATGATCTCAGCTAGGATTTGGTCAAATATATCTTCTAGTTCTTTCTCTCTCTCCACCCCCTTTGGTATCCCAATAATTCTGACATTGGAATTTTATGGCATCATTTATTTCTCTAATTCTGTTTTCATGGATTCTATGCCCTTTGTTCCAGGCCTCCTCCTGATCCTTCTTTTCTATCAGTTTATCTTCTAGATCATTAATTCATTCTTCTGCCTCATTTACCCTAGCTGTTAGAGTATCTAGATTAGGTTGGATCTCATTGATAGCATTGTTAAGTTCTGCTAGATCAGCCCTCACTTCTGCCCTTAGAGAATTTATGTTGCTATTAGCAGTTTTCTCCAACCTAGCTATCATCTGCGTAACTGTTACCCTGAAGTCTATTTCCAACGTCTTGCTTATATCCATATCCATTAGTTCCATGGCAGAGGTCAGTCTCTGAATTTTCCTGTGTTGGTGGTTCCTCCTTCCAGTCATTCTGTTGAAGGATGGTTGAGGGAATGCACAGAGTCCAAACTATTGACCACAACCCAAGCAAGATGTACCTGTTTTATAGAGACCTTAGGGTTGTTGACTTCTTGTTCTTTCAGCCTGTCTTCTGGGAGAAGGACCAACCACACTGTTACTCGGGCAGCCCTGTTTGGGCAGATTTGCCCTGCTCCCTCTGGGGGTGGGGTGGGCTCAGTGAAAACCAGTTTTGGAGGGCTTTTGTTCTCTGGTTGCTTTCCCTGGTGGCTTTCTGCATCTCTTCCAAGAGTCAGAGCAGAAGTGACATATCCAAATTTCTGTCTCAGAACAGAGAGATCATAATCTGTTCTCCAGAAAGCCCTCCAGGCCACACTGGCTCCATTTTAGTCAGTGCTGCTAAAAACTGCACTGTCCTGTATTGTGCACCCTACAGCAGCATTCCCAGCCTTCGTTTCCAGGTCTAGGCACATCTCTGCTCTTTGTGCTTCTAAAACCTCCAGACACCCCCAGCTCACATGCGTGCTCCCACAGCTCCTGGTTTCAGTCTTGGGGGCTGCTCTAAAGTCCTTTCCTCACCAAAACTGGTCTGTGAGTCTTTGCCCAGTCCCCAGCACAGGAAACTTTTGAGCTCCATTGGTGTGCTGTATCCCAGAGGCTCCCTCTCCATTCTGTTTATCTTCTGATATATCTGCTCACAGATTCAAAGTTCCCTGCTTCATACCTCGAAACCAACCACTGCAGATATTCTGTTGGTATAGATCTGGATATATCTTCTTACATCTCATGCTGATTTTGTGGGTGTTCAGAGTGGTCTGGTAGATATCCAGCTCATTTCAGGGGACCAGTTGAAGTAGAATCCCTTACTCCTTTGCCATCTTGCCCCCCTCTCCCTTCTGCTGGTTTTAAGTTGTATTTGTTGTTCTTTTTATATTTAATTTGGGTGTGAGGTTAGGTTGTTTATTTGAGGGTTTTTGTTTGTTTGGTTTGGTTCTTAAAATAGGCTTATATGGCTATAAACTTATCTCCCAAGACCACTCTTGCTGCATCCTATAAACCATTGTATTTTCATTTCATTTGTTTCATGTAATTTTTTGTTTCTCCTTTTATTTCCTGTTTGACCTATTCATTGTTTATTAGCATGTCATTTAAACTCCATGTATTTATATTTTAAGATTTTTTTAAATTTTTAAGTAATATCTACACCAAGTAGGGCTTGAACTTACAATCCCCAAATCAAGAGTCCCATACTCCACCATCAGATCCACCCAGCCACCCTTAACCTCCATGTGTTTGTGGTCTTTCCAGATTTTTTTCTTATGGTTGACTGCTGGTTTCTTAGTATTGTGTTGAGGAAATATGCATGGTATGATTTTGATCTTGAATTTGTTGAGTTTTTTTATGGGCTAATATGTGATCTATTCTGGAAAATGTTCTATATGAATTTGAAAAGGATGTGTATTCTGCTGTTTTCAAATGGAATGTTCTGAATATATCTGTGAAATCTATCTGTTCCAGTATGCATTCAAAGCCACTCTTTCCTTGCTGATTTTCTGTTTAGATGTTTTGTCCATTGAATTAAGTGGAGTATTAAAGTCCCATACTGTTATTGTATTATTTTTCATTAGTTCCTTTATGTTTGGACAGACTGTGGAGGATGGGCCCTGCATAGGGCCTGGACAGGTAAGCACTGGCAGCTGGGCACCCGGAGATGGGTGTGGTGTGAGTTGTGCTGGGATCGTTCAGCTTGTCCTGGTTGGTCAGAGATGTTGGTGACACAAAATGGCAGCTGTGCATCCAATAGCTGGGAGAGGTGCATGTGGGGCTTTAACAAAATTTGCCCTGAGCCCAGGTCTCAGGCTAGCAGTCTTGGAGCAGGTGAGTTCTTAGAAGAACTCTTGGATGTGACACATTGCTAGCATATTAGGTAGTAAGTATCGGTGCACTGCACCTTTTATAGTTGTCTCTGTGTTTATGCTGGGGGGGGGGAGAAAAATGGTGACTGCCAGCTCCCTCATTTTCAGAAAATTCCCCAACAGGGTCTGAAATCAGTTTGAACAAGTTAATCTCCTGTTTTCTCCCAGAGATGTGTAGACTGCAGTTTTTATGTTTCCTCTCCAGGCAGGGTGTGTTTCTTTAGTTGGGTTTAGTTTAGTTCCCAGTCTCTAGGATTGGGCCCAACTGTCACTCACCTCCAGTCTTGCCCAGTGCTGAGTCAGCTTATTTTTAAAGCTCCAGGCTCCAAGTCCCAGGGGTTACACAAACTCAGTGAATTTGGACCCTCTGGGTCCTAAAGCCAAGTTTTATGGGGATTAGTCTTCCTCCCTCACACCAGGGAGTGAGGGCCTATGTCTCTGCCCTCTATGTGCACAGTTGTCTCCCTCTTCCTCTGCCTTTCTGACCTTCTTAACTTTTCAAGTGCATTTTGTCTATATTTAGTTGTGGATAGTGTTCTGCCAGTCATTGGATTGATCTCCAGTTTATTGAATTGGATGTGGATGATATCTCATTGAAATCATGGGTCAAGATAAGCAAGGTCATCTTCTCAAACTCCCTCTATTTTCATGTATTATTATAATATATAATAAATATATTTTTTTCTTTATCCTGTTCAGCTTGATTACTTTCCATTACTGTGTCCTCCAGATCACTGATCTGATCTGATCTTCTGCTTCCTGTAGTCTACTATTTATCCCATTTGGTATATTTTTAATTTCAATTGTTGAGTTCTTTATCATACATTCATATCAATCCATTCTATTTTATGCTTTCAATGTTTTTGTTGAGAGGCTCACTGAGGTTCTCCACTCTTTCTCAAGTTCAGAAAGTATCTTTATGACCATTAGTTTAAATTCTGTATCAGGAATATTACTTATCTCCATTTTATTTAGCTCTCCTGCCATGATTTTGTCCTGTTCTTTCTTTTTGGGCATATTCTTATGCCCAAAAGACATTCATTTTGTTTACCTCTCTGTATCTGTTTCTGTGTTTTTAAAAAAAAGGTGTGGGGAGAGAAATAAGAGAAGGAGACAAACCATATGAGACTCTTGATTCCAGGAAGGAAACTGAGGGTTGCAGGATGGGAGGTGGGTGGGGGGATGGGGTAACTGGGTGATGGGCAATAAGGAGGGCATGTGATGTGATGAGCACTTGGTGTTAGATGCAACTAATGAATCATTGAACAGTATATCAAAAACTAATGATGTACTAAATGTTGGCTAATTGAATTTAAATTAAAAAAGAAGACCAAAGTTCTGGGGAAAAAAAAAGTCAATTACGTCTCCTGCTGTTGTAGTAGTGGCTCATGAAGAAGAGGTCTTATAGTGTCCTGCAATGGGGGGTTAATGCAACTTAATGTCCCTTGTTCACCAGAACCTGGTGTTTGAAGGATATCTCCTATGTGTATTGCATATGCCCTACTGTTGTGGCTGAAGCACTATTGCTTTCAGTCTGATCTTCTAATGGCTTTCTTTGCCTATTGTGGGCAGTGTTTCTCACTGTGTTGTTAGTGGTCTAGTCTGGGGCCACCTTGGGCTTGAGTTGAGTCATACTGGTGTTTGCCTGATATGCAGTAGCACAGAAATGCAATTGTGCTTTACCTGTGTTGTCTCTTGAGAAGCTTTCATTGGTGGGACCAAAAGTTTGTCTACAGCCCAGTGCCGTGACTGCTGCAGGACTGATGTGTGTGGTTATCTTCTGCTCTCACTGGGGCAGGAGTCACTTTGGAGTGCTGCTGGCCCCTCTCTGGGCTGCTTGTGCATTGCCACGCTTGTGGAAGAAATTTGTAAAGGCTCCAGTCAAGGGCATATTGGGGGAAGCAAGACCTCAAGAGGATGTGGGGACAGGGCTCACTGTTAGAGAGTGTTGGTGCTGTGCTGGTTCCCACAGGTTTCCATGTGTCTAGACTGGGGAGCAGGGGAAGGAAATGGTGCCTCTCAGCTCCTTTGTTCATGAGGAAGTTTCCCCAAAACCTTGCCCCTTTAGCACATGCCTTGAAATTATTAAATAAACCTCCTTCCTGTATTCCTTAGGCATTTTTCAAACTGCTGCTCCTATACTGTGTCTCAGTGGGGCAGTTTGTTGTGCTTTCCCTTTAAGGGTGGGGACTCAGTTTCTTATACCTCTCCCAGCTATTCCAAAGCAGAGCCTAATAATTTTTAAAGTTTCAAGTGTTAAGTCCAGCTGATTATAAGTGCTCATGAAATTCGGCCCCTCCTGTTTTCAAAGTCAAATATTATGGGGATTTTTCCTTTTAGTGTGGGTTCCCTGTGCCTGGTGTGCTTGATGTGAGGATTTTTTTTCTCTCTCTTCTTCATTCTACAAAACCTTTACTCCCATGGACAGTTTCAAGTGTCCCTTTAGCTCCAACCATGTCTCCATCCTTCTAACTATATTTGATGTGCCCTCTTCTTTACATTTAGCTGTTTTACCAGTCTCTAGGTGGTTTTCTGGGTTATTTACACTGATATGTGTGTTATCTAATTGCATCCATGAGAGGCAGTGAGCTTAGGTTCTTCCAGTTCTGCTATCTGGACCCAGAAGTCCCTTTTCTATTTTTTTTCTTTTACTATTTTATTTATTTCTGCTCTAATCTTTATTATGTACTTTCTTTTACCAACTTTAGGCTTCATTTTTTTCTTTTCCTAATTTCATTAGATGTAAGGTTATATTGTTCATTTGGGATTTTTTTTTGAGGTAGGCCTGATATGCTTTAAATTTTCCTCTTAGAACTACTTTTGATGTATCCCAAAGATTTTGGATCAGTGTGTTTTCATTTTCTTTTGCATCCACACAATTTTTGCTTTCCTTTTTGATTTATTCCTTAATCATTTATTATTTAGTAGCATGTTGTTTAATCTCCATGTGTTTGTGTTTTTTCCAGTTTATCTCTTGTATTTGATTTCTCATTTTGTATTGCTATAGTTAAAAAAAATGCTTGTTATGATTTTAATGTTAAATTTATTGAATTTTGTTTTGTGGCCTAACGTGATCTATCCTGGAGAATGTTACAATGTGCACTTAAAAAAAAGAGGGGTACCTTTGTGGCTCAGTCTGTTAAATGGCTGCCTTCAGCTCTGGTCATGATCTCAGGGTCCTGGAATTGAGCCCCTACATTGGCTTCTTGCTCAGTGGGGAACTTGTTTCTCCCGTGCCTGTGAGTCCCCCTGCTTGTGCTTGCTCTCTCCCTCTCTGTCTGTGTCAAATAAATAAATGAATAAATAAAATCTTTTTAAAATGCGTATCATGCCTTTTTTATAGAATGCATATATTAATATTAATAATATGCTATATTATGTATAATATATATTATCAATTATCATGCATATATATGAGGTACATCTGGTTAAATGTACTGTTCAAAGCTGCTGTTTGTTGAATTTCTGTCTAAATGATCATTTAAGTAGTGTAATGTTAAAATCCCCTACTATTATTGTATTACTATTAATTATTTTATGTTTGTTAATATTTATTCTAGGTATTTAGGTTCTTCTATTTTGGGTGAGTAGATATTTACAATTGTCACAATTGTCACATCTTCTATTTGGATTGATCCTTTTATCATTATGTAGCTCCTTTCTTTGTCATTTGCTTCAGTCTTTGTTTTAAAGCTAATTTTGTCTGATATAAGTATTTCTACCCCAATTTTTTTATTTTTTGCTTCCTTTCCTTTGTATGGTATATGTTTTTTGATTCCTTTCACTTTCTGTCTGTATGTGTCCTTAGGTCTGAAGTGAGTCTCAAGTAAGCAGCATATAGATGGGTCTTGTCCTCCTCTGGAACCCAAATAATGCAATGCTAGGTTGCCTGATGTCGTGGAGATTCCTGAACATTCTCATTTTTTTCTGTTAACTTTGTAAGATTTCCATTACTCTGTTTTTCGGATCACTAACCAATTTTTTGCATCCTCTAATGTGCTCTAGTATATTTTTCATTTTATTAACTTTCTCAACTCTGATTTAGTCTTTATTTATTTGTTAAGTTTTTGTTTAAATTCTAGTTAACACACAGTGTAATATTAGTTTCAGGCAAACAGTTTAGTAATTCAGCATTTTAGTACAACACCTAGTACTCATCAAAATACATACACTACTTAATCTCTCACCTATTTCTGCAGTCCATCCACCAACTCACCTCTGGTAACCACCAGTTGTTCTCTATAATTAAGAGTCTATTTCTTATTTTTTCTCTTTTTCACACTATGATAATTTGTTTTGTGTTAAAATTCCACACACAAGTGAAATCATGTGGTATTTTTCTTTCCCTGACTGACATATTTTACTTAGCATAATATTCTTTTTTCTCATAAAATTCTTTTATTTTAAATTGCTAACAGCGAATGTTTATTCATGATTGAAGCCAATAAGAATTTATAAGTGCATTTTAATATATTGCTGATAAAATAGTAACATTCCATCTTTGCAATCTTATAAGGAATACAGGATGATACTGTAAAGGCTTTAATCTGTATCTATTATAACCGGGTCATCATACACACACACACACGCTCACCCCACCTACTTTAGTGTTACACCATACCAACTTTTCAGAACGGCTATCTTCAAGCTGTACTGGATAGCTGAATATATACTGTCCAAGGTTTAAAGACAAGGGAGAGGGAAAAAAGAGATGGAATTAGGAAGGAGAATGCATTTCAAAGCCCACTTTTAAGCACAGGACATTATGAATATTTAAAAACAAAAAGATGCGAGGGGGGGAAAGCAATTCAGCATTTTCAGAAAGCATTTGGCAATATTCAGTGCATCAGGAGGCTGTGCTTGGGACCATCCACTCTCTCCAGCTTCTCAAAATATTTCCTGGTATTGTGAATGTTGATCAGAGTAGCTGCAGAAGGGATTGATGGAGATAGTGTGTGTGTGTGTGTGTGTGTGTGTGTGTGTGTGTGTGTGTGTGTGTGTATAGTATCCTGCAAGTATACTGAATTCATGTATGAGATCAACTATTTTTTTGGCAGAGTCTTTTGCGTTTTCTATATAGAGTACCATGTCTCTGCAAATAGTGAACATTTGACTTCTTTCTTGCTGATTTGGATGCCTTTTATATCTTTTTGTTGTCTGATTGCTTTAGCTAGGACTCCAAGAATGTTGAATAATGGTGGTAAGAGTGAGCATGCCTGTCTTGTTCCTGACCATAGAAGGAAAGCTTTCAGTTTTTCTCCATTGAAGACGATGTTATTTGTCGGTCTTTCATATATGGCTTTTATTATGTTGAATATATGTTCCCTCTAAACCTACTTTGTTGAGGGTTTTTATCATAAATGGATTTTTTACTTTGTCAAATGCTTTTCTGCCTCTGTTGAAATGATCATGTGATTCTTATCCTTTATTTTCTTAATGTAATGTGTCACAATGATTGATTTGCAAATATTGGGTCATCTTTGCAACATATGAATAAATCCCACATGATCATGCTGAATGATTCCTTTAATGTATTGTTAGATTCAGTATGCTATTATTTTACTAAAAAATTTTGCACCATGTTTAACAGGTTTATTTGCCTCTACGTCTCTTTTTTAGTGGTATCTTTATCTGTTTTTGATATCAAGGTAATGCTGACCTCATAGAATGAATTTGGAAGTTGCCTTTCCTTTTCCACTTTTTGGAATAGTTTGAGAACAGATATTAACTTTTCTTTAAATGTTTGGTAGCATTCACCCCTGAAGCTATCTGTCCCTGGACTTTTGTTTTTTGGAAGATTTTATATTACTGATTTGATTTCTTTGCTGGTTCTTGGTCTGTTGAAGTTTTCTTTTTCTTGTTTCAGTTTTGGTAGTTTATATGTTTGTAGGAATTTATCTATTTTTTCTAGGTTGTCCAATTTGTTGGCATATAGTTTTTCATAATATTCTCTTATATTTGTTTGCATTTCTGTAGCATTAGTAGTTATTTCTCCTCTGTTATTTGTGATTTTATTTATTTGAATCCTTGCTTTTTCCTTTTTGATTCATCTGGCTACAGGTTAATCAATTTTACTAATTTTTTCAGAGAGCCAGCTCCCGATTTCATTCATTTCTTTCATTTGTTTTGGGGTTCTTTTTAGTTTCTATATCAATTATTTCTGTTCAAATCTTTATTATTTCTTTGTTTTGCTGGCTTTAGGTTTTATTTGTTGTTCTTTTTTTTCTGCTTCAGGTGCAAATTTAGGTTTTTCATTCAAGACTTTTTTTTTATTTCTTCTTGAGGTAGGCCTGTAATGTTCTATAGCCTTCCCTCCTAACAGTACTTTTGCTGAATCCCAAAGGTTTTGGACTGTTGTATTTTTATTTTCATTTGTTTCCATGTATGTTTTTAATTTCTACTTTGATTTCCTGGTTGACCCATTTATTGCTTAGTAGCATGTATTTTAACATACATATATTTGTGATCTTTCCAATTTTATTCCTATGGATGACTTCTAGTTTCATAACATTCTTGTCAGAAAAGATAATGGTACCAACTCAGATTTTGTATTTGTTGAGACATGCTTTGTGAACTAATATGTGGTCTGTTATAGCGAATGGCCCATCTGCACTTGAAAAGAATAATATTATGATGTTTTAGGATGTAATGTTCTGAATATATCTGTGAAGTCCATCTGGTCCAGTGTGTCATTCAAAGCCATTGTTTCCATGTTGATTTTCTGTTTAGATGATCTATCCATCGATGCAAATGGAGTGTTAAAGTCTTTTACTATTATTGTATTATTATCAATGAGTTCCTTTATGTTTGTTATTATTTCACATATTCAGATGTTCCCATGTCGAGGGCATAAATATTTATAACTTTTAGATCATATTTTAGTCCTCTTTTATTATTATATAGTGCTCTTCATCTCCTGTTACTGTTTTTGGTTTAAAGTCTAGTTTGGCTTAAAGTTTAGTTTGTATGATATAAGCATTGCTACTCCAGTTTTCTTTTGATATCCATTTGCATTAGATGTTTTTCTATCCTCTCACTTTCAATCCACAGGTGTCTTTAGGTCTAAAATGATTCTCTTGTGGGAAACATAGAGATGGTTCTTGTTTTCTGATCCATTCTGACATCTTATGATTGGAGCATCTTTTGATTGGAGCATTTAGTCAACTTATCTTCAGAGTAATTATTGATAGATGTATATTTAGTGTCATTTATTACTTGTTTTGTTGTTGTTTCTGGAGATTTTCTCTGTTCCTTTCTTGTCTTTGTTACTTTTGGTATTTCCTTTCCACTCAAATAGTCCCCTTTTATATTGTTTGCAGTGATCTTTTAGTGATCATGAACTCCCTTAGTTTTTTTTTTTTTTTTTGTCTGGGAAATTCTTTATTTCTCCTTCAGTTCTGAATTATAGCCTTGCTGGATAGAGTATTCTTGGCTAGATTTTGCCCATTTATCACGTTGAATATTGCATGCTACTCACTTCTGGTTTGCCAAGTTTCTGCTGAGAAATCTCTACCTAACCTTATGGGTCTTTCCTTGTGAGGGACTTCTTTTGTCTTGTTGCTTTTAAGTTTTTTTCTTTATCATTATACCTTCAAATTTAATTACAGTATATTTTGGCAGTGGCCTACCTTTTTTTTTTTAATGGCAGTTCTCTGAGCCTTTTGAATCTAGATGTCTCTTTCTTCAATTCTTTTCTCAAGCCCAGTGAGTATCCTTATGACTGTTGCTTTAAACTATCCATCAGACATGTTACTTATATCTTTTCACTTACATCTCTGGTTGTGGTCTTCTCTTTGTGCTTTATTTGGGAGTAATTCCTCTGTCTTGGCATTTTTTTCTTAGATCTGTTCTTTCTTCCCTGTGTTAGATAAGCCAGTTATGATTCCTGCTCCAGAAAGTAATGATTTTATGAAAAAGGGTTCATGTAGTGCCCAGGTTCTGGTGTTTCATGGAGTGTCTCAGGTGTATAAGGTATGCACTTTGCTGTTGTATTTTGGCTACTCTATCCTTCAGGAAAGTCTTCTGGAGAGCCCTTCCTTGCCCGCAGTGGGCAGTGTTTGGTCCTTGGCCAGAATGTGTTGAGTTTTAACTAGGTGTGCTGTGGTCTGTTTGTTAAATTGTACTTGATAGTACTTCCCCTAGAACTGAGCCCTGCCAAACACTGTGGTTGGGAGTTGTGTGGGCCGTGGTTTGTACCGGTATTCTGGGGGAGGAGCTCACTGGGCTGGAACTGGGGCAAGCTTGACTGAGTAGTCCTGTGAGAACGGAGGGGTATGGGACTTGGTGTAAGTAAGTTAGGCAGCCAATGTCTTTACCAATCTGCTTTCTGAAGGTGGTTTTTTGTTTATAATGAGGGGAAATGGAGGGAAATTTTGCTGGTCAGTGCCTTTGTCCCCAGAGAGGGATCTCAATGAATGCTGTTTTTCAGGGATAGGTTCCAAGAAGAGGGGATAAGCCTCCCCACACCTGGTGTGCCTCAGGCTGTCTTCAAATCACTGTTTTCATGCAGTCTTCCCCCAGGTTGTTTGCCTACCATCTTTCCAGGAGCAGGGCAGTGCTCTCAGGGCTCTATCCCAGCCAAGTCCATTGACCTTTAAAATTCAAGCTTTAAGTTCTGCTGTTTGCACAAACTCATTAAATCATCCCCTTTTGTTTTCCAAATTAATGGCTTGGGGAGATACTGTCCTTGTGCATTCCCCTATGTGCTCTACTCTCTTGCACCCTTCTCTGTGACCAAGACTCTCTCTCCTCAGCAGCACTCGCAGTCAGTTTCTCCCCTGAAACATGTCTCTGAATTTCTTAACTTCTTTGATATAGCCTCTTCTTTCCCTTTAGTTGTGGTGTTTGTTCTGTCAGTTTATTTATTCCTTTTTATATTTTCTATCTTTTTGTTGTGGTTCTCACTGAGCTTATCCATTCTTCTCTCTGTCTGGTGACTATCTATATGACTATTACTCTCAACTATTTAACAAGTACATTACTTATCTCCATTTCATTTAATTATGTTTCTGATTTTTTTTTTTTTCGGTCATTTGTTTGGAGTATATTCCTCTCTTTCCTCATTTTGGTTGAGTTTCTGTGTTTGTTTCTATGAATTAAGTCAAAGAGCCATTTCTCGTAGCTTTGAAGGAATGGAATGTCTCCTCTGTAGCCCCCTGTGTAGCCTGCATATGCCTGGTGGCTTTGGATAGCTGTATCTTTAGTCGGTGTGATCTGGGTACTCCAGAGCAGTCTTCACCAGGGCTGCCCTGGTGGAATAGCTAACATTAAAGCAGGCATAGACCAGGGGATCTTGGATTACTTCACACAAGGTTCACTATTGTGAAATGGCTGAAACCAAAGCAGCTTTCAGTCATATTGGTTTTGGAACCCCCTTTGCAGGTGTCATGCTGGTTGACACCCTGAACTGAAGCATGAATGGTCTAATTGTACCCAGGGCACTTTGTACAAAGTGCACATTGTGGGATGGCTGGAGCAGAAGTGGGCATGAGCCAGGGGCTCGCTATGCACTCTGTATAGGGGCATCATTGTTGGGATGGCAGGAGTTGAACCAGGCACAGGGCAGATGGTCCCAGTGTGCTCTGTACTGGGGTCACCCTAGTGGGATGCCTGCATTTGAAGATGGTATGAGTCAGGAATCTCAGGGATGTACACAGGGGAGGCCTTGGTGTCATACCTGGAGCTGAAGTGGGTGTGAGCTAGGATGCCCTGAGGTCTTCCATACATTGGGTCCCCTTGTGGATCATCTAGAGCAAAAGTGTTTGCAACTCTTTTTCTTCCTGGCTTCTGAAGCTCAGCCACCATCATAGACATCATACTAACTATCTGGACCAAGAAGTTCATGACCAACTGACTACTTCTTTGGAAACAAATGGTCACTGATGTTCTTCACCCCAGAAAAGCAACATTACCTAAGACAGAAATTCGGGAAAGTCTAGCCAAAATGTACAAGAGCAGACTAGATATCATCTTTGTATTTGGATTTAAAACCCATTTTGGTGGTGGCAAGACAACTGTCTTTGGAATGATCTATGATTCCTTAAATTATGCAAAGAAAATAAACCCAATCATAGATGTGCAAGACATGGTCTTTATGAGAAGAAAAAGACCTCAAGAAAATAGTGAAAGGATTGCAAGAACAGAATGAAAAAATTCAGAGAGACTGAAAAAGCCAGTGTTCGTGCTGGCAAAAAGTGAGCTGGAGATTCGTAACAGAAGAAATAAAAATTCTGCAGTGACTTTATATGTTGTGATTTGTGCAGATTTTTCAAGAAAGAATTAATAAACTAAGAACTTTTATGTGAAAAAAAATAAAGTACATTCAAATCTAGGGTGTCCTGAGGTTTTTATGCCGCATCACCTTGGAGCTATAGCAGGTTTGTCTGGCTGTGTCCTGGTATGCACCACAGTGAGACAGCCTTGGTTGGATGGACAAAGCTCAGATAGGTGCAGGTGGGGGTCACCTTGAGGGGATTGTCAGGGATGACATGAGCTGTAGGCCTAAGACTCACTATGGCAGCTACATGTCTCAGACACCTATACCCTTCTCTTCTATGTGCTATCTAGGTGGAAAGGAATATAAAAGTGATTTCCAGTGCCTCTGCTATGGACATTCCAGCAGCTCCTCTGATATTTGGAAGATGCTCTAGGGCTGTTTCCTTTATAATTTAGTTGTTCTTTTAAACCACTGCTCTTTCTTCTGTGCCCCAGGTTTGCTAGGGCTGCTACGGCTTAAGGGTCCTGGGTTCACTGAAGCAGCAGGCTGGCTAGGTTATCTATATCCTGCTCCAGTCTTCATTATCATGGTAGAGGGAGAACATGAACAATAGTTTTTTTGCCCCCTCCAATCCCAGTGAGCATTCCCACAGGACCCCTGCCATTTTGTAGAGAGCTTAGTTCCTTTAAATTCTTGTTGCCCTTTTGAACCATGGCTTTTTGTCTATTCTCCAGGGTCAAGGAATTTTTTCCCAGTTCCTCAATACTATCCTTTCCCATGCTGCAGGCTGCAGTTTGTTACCCTGGGTTGGGGTTCCCATGGTAACCATGTCTCTGTCTCTCCTGACATTCTCTATGTGGCCCCTCTGTCTTTTGTTGTGGACAAGCTGTTCAGTCAGTCATTGGTTCTTCTTCAGAAGGAGTTTCTTCCTATGTAGGAGTAGATTTGGTGTTTCCCTGGGTGGGTGAGTTCAAAGTCTTCCTACATCTTGATATTAGGTCTTCTCTCTTCTCAGGTTCATATATACATTTAATGAACCTGAGATATCTATATCTATTCCTATATATAGATATTTACCAAATAATTCTTAGATGGGTACTTAAGTTGCTTCCACACCCTGGCTATTGTAATAATGCTGCAATTAACATGAGGGTACAGACAGATATCCTTTTGAGTTAGTAACTTCTTTTACTTTGGATACAACTCAGAAATGGAATTGCTGGACAATATGGCAGTTTTATTTTAAATTTTTGAAGAAATTTTATATTTGTTGTCCAGATGGGTACCAATTAACATTCCCATCAACAGTGTACAAATATTCCCTTTTCTCCATATCTTTGCCTACCATTGTCATCTCTTGTCTTCAATTATAGCCATTGCTAACAGGTGTGAGATGATATCTCATTGTGTTTCTGATTTACACTTTCAAGATAAATAACAATATTGAACATCTTTTCATGTACCTGTTGGCTATCGATAGGTCTTCTTTGGAAAAATGCCTATTCAGATCCTCCATCCATTATTTAATTGGATTGTTTTTTGGATTGTTTTGCTGATGAGTTTTAATATAAGATTTGCAAATACTTTCTCCCATTTTGTAAGTTGCTTTTTCCGTTTTCTGATTGTTTCCTTTATTGTATAGAAATTTTCAGTTTGATGTAGTCCCAGTTGTTGATTTTTGCTTTTGTGGCCTTCATTTTTGGTGTCAAATCCAAAATATCATCACGAAGATGGATGTCAAAGGGTTTACCACATATGTTTCCTCCTCAAAAGTTTGTGGTTTCAGGCCTTATATTCAAGCCTTTCATCCATTTTGAGTTAATTTTTGTGTATGTTGTAAGAGAGTGACCCTGTTTTATTCTTTTGCATGCGGCTGTTCAGTTTATTAAGACACTGGTATTTCCCCTTTGTATTTTCTTTACTCCTTTGTTCCTTTATTTTAAATTTATTGGCCATATATGTGTGGGTTTATTTCTAGGCACTCTATTATTTTCCATTAAACCTATGTGTCTGTTTTTATGCCAGTACCATACTGTTCTTATTACTACAGATTCATAATGTTGTTTAAAATTGGGGAGGTTGATGACTCCAGTTTTGTTCTTCTTTCTCTAGATTTCTTTTATTATTTGGGATCTTCTTTGGTTCCACACAAATTTTGGGATTGTTTATTCTATTTCTGTGAATAATACAATTGGATTTTCATAGCAAATTTATTGAATATATAGATGGGTTTTTGTGGTATGGACATTTTAAGAATATTATTTTTTTAATCCATGAGCATGAAATATTTTTTCATTTATTTGCATCTTCTTAATTTTTTTTCATCAATGCTTTATAGTTTTCTGTGTAAAGATGTTTCACCTTCCTGGTTAAATTTATTCCTAGTTATGTTATCATTTCTGATGTAACTATAAATAAGATTGTTTTCTTAATCTCTTTTTGATAGTTTGTTGTTAGTATATAGAAACATAACTGATTTTTTGTAAATTGATTATGAATCCTTCAACTTTACTGAATTTATTAGTTCTAACAGATTTTGGTGGAGTCCTTAGGGCTTTTCCTATATATAATATCATGCCATCTGCAAATATTGACAGTTTTATTTTTTTCTTTACAATTTGGAAGACTTTTATCTCTGTCTTGCATAATTGCTCTGGCTAGGACTTTCAATATTATGTTTAATAAAAATGGGGAGAGTGGGCATCCTTGTCCTCTACCTTATCTTACGGAAGAGTTTTCAGAGTTTCATCATTGACTATGATGTTGGTATTGGCTTGTCGTATATAGTCTTTATTGTGTTGAAATACATTTCATCTATACATATTTTGTTGAAAGTTTTAATCATAAATGGATATTGAATTTTATCAAATATTTTTACTACATTTAGAGATAATTATGTGATTTTTATTTTTTACTTTGTTCATGTTGTACATCACACTGATTGATTTGCTGATGTTGAACTATCCTTGAATCCCTGACTATACCCACTTGATCATGATATATGATCCTTTTAATGTATCATTGAATTTGGTTTGCTAATATTTCATTAATAATTTTTGCCTCTGTGTTCATCAAGCTTATTGGTCTGTACTTTGTTTTTTCTTGTGGTATCCTTGTCTTTTGGTATCAGGGTAATGCTAGCCTTGTAAAATGAGTTTGGATGTGTTCTCTCTTTGATTTTTTTCAAATAGCTTGAGGATTAATATTAATTCTTCTTTAAATGTGTGGTAGAGGGGTGCTTGGGTGGTATAGTCAGTTAAGTGTCCAACTCTTGGTTTAGGCTCAGGTCATGATCTCAGGGTCATGAGATGGAGTCCCACATCAGACTCCAAACTCAGCATGGAGTCTGCTTGAGATTCTCTCTCCCTCTCTCTCTGCCCCTCTTGCTCATGCACTCTCTCTCTCAAATAATCTATAAATGAATAAATCAATAGGTAGATAGATAAATAAATAGTAGAATTCACCAGTAAAGCCATCTTGTCCTTAAATATTTTTTCTTGTTATTGGGAGATTTTTGGTTACTAGTTATATCTCCTTACTAGTAATTGGTCTGTTCAGATTTTTTATTTATTCATGATTTAGTCATTAGGTTGTATGTATCTAAGAATTTATCCTTTTTTTCTGGCATATAATTGTTCGTAGTAGTCTCATATGATCCTTTGTTTTTCTATGGCATCAGTTGTGATGTCCCTTCTTTCATTTTTTAATTTTATTTATTTTTCTTTTTCTCTTAAAATACCTAAATGTTTTTTCTAATTTGATTATGTTTCCTAAAAACCATCTTTTAGTTTTATTGATGTCTTTTATTGTCTTTTAAGCTCCAATTCATTTCTTTCTTTCCTTCTTCCTTTCTTCCTTTGCTTCTTCCTTCCTTTGCTTCTTCCTTCCTTTGTTTGTTTGTTTCTTTCTTTCTTTCTTCTTTCTTTTTTTCAGAGAGAGAATGAGAGTGTGAGCAGGGGGAAGGGCAAAGGGAAAGGAAAGAGAATTTTAAGCAGGCTCCATGCTCAAAATGGAGCCCAATGCAGGGCTTGATCTCATAAGCCTGATTTATGACCTGAGCTGAAATCAACAGTTGGACATCCAACTGAGTGAGCCACCCAGGTGACCCTGATTCATCTATTTCTGATCTTTGTTATTCCCTTCCTTCTACTAATTCTTGGCTTAGTTTGTCCTTTTCCTAGTTCTTTGAGGTATAACATTATTTTTTTTAAGAGATCTTTCTTCTTTCTTAATGTAGGCATTTATTGCTATAAACTTTTGTCTTAGAACTTCCTTTGCTGTATTCCACAAGTTTTGGTATGGTGTGTTTCCATTTTAACTTATCTCAAGGTATGTTTTTTTTATTTCTCCTTTTATTTCTTGCTTGACTTATTGGTAGTTCAATAGCATGTTGCTTAATCTCCACATATTTTTTATTTTTAAAATTTTCTTCTTATAATTGATTTTTAGATTCATACTGCTATGATCACAAAAGATACTTATGATTTTAGTACTCTTAAATTTATGATTTGTTCTGTGGCCTTATATATGACATCTCCTGGGGAATGTTCCACGTTCACTTCAAAAGAGGTGTATTTCGTTGCTTTAGGATGGAATGCGGTATGTATGTCTATTAACTCTATCTGGTCTAATGTTGTTTAAAGCCAATGTTTTTCTTGATTTTCTGTCTGAATGACCTATGTGTTGATAAAAGTGGGATATTAAAGTCCCCTACTATTACTGTATTGCTATATTTCTTTTTCTTTTTTTAGGTCTTATATATATATATTTGCTTTATATATTTAGGTATTCCTGTTGGATGTATAAATATTTACAAATGTTATGTCCTTTTTTGAGATTGGCCCCTTTATCAGTATGTACTTATCTTTTTTGTCTATTATATTATTTGTCTTAAAGTCTGTTTTATCTGGCATAATTATAGCCACCTCAAGCTTACTTTTAAATTCTTTTCTTTCTAAGTTATTTTAGTTTTATCTACCACTAAATTTTCTGTCAATTTTTTTCACTATGTTTTGGCACTTTATGATCAAATCTTTTTTTTTAAGATTTTTATTTATTTATTTGACACACACACACAGAGAAAGAGAGGGAATGCAAGCAGGGGGATTGGGAGAGGGAGAAGCGGCCTTCCTGCTGAGCAGGAGCCCGATGTGGGGCTTGATCCCAGGACCTGAGTCGAAGGCAAGTGTTTAATGTCTGAGCCACCCAGGTGCCCTCTTTATGATCAAATCTTAAACAATAATCTAGGAAATGTATAAAGACCCACAGGGCTTTTTTTTTTTTAAATTGTATTTATTTATTTGAGAGAGAGACAACATGAGAAAGAGAGAGAGGACTAGCAGAAGAGTAGAGGGAGAAGCAGACTCTCCACATAGCAGGGAGCCCAATGTGAGACTTGATCCCAGGACTCTGGGATCATGACCTGAGCCCAAGACAGACACTTAACTGATGGAGCCACTCAAGCACCCAGGGCTTTTTTTTTTTTTTTTAAGATTTTATTTTATTTTATTTTATTATTTTATTATGTATGTATGTATGTATTTGTTAGAGAGAAAGAGATAGTGTACAAATGGGGGGAGGGTCAGGTAGAGAGAGAAGCAGGCTCTCCACTGAGCAAAGAGCCAGATGTAGGACTCAATCCCAGGACCCTGGAATCATGACATGAGCTGAAGATAGATGTTTAACTGACTGAGCCACCCAGGCATCCCACAGAACATTTTAAGATGTTTATTTACTAATTATATTATTTGGAAGATTCTGGTACCTTGCAAGAAGAATGAGATATGAAATCAGACAGACCTGATATGAGAACCAACAATTACTCCTGGTGTAACCTTAGATTAAGCTCACTAAGTGTAAATTTTCTCATATGTATTTGTAACAGTTGTAGTCAACAATTCCACTGAATTTAAATGATATTGACTCAACTCTTCATTCAAGGATTCCATTATTTTTTCTCTTATTTCCAAGTAGTCTCATGTTTCTTAAGTTTCTCTTAGTCAGTCCTGCTTCTGCATTCCTTCTTTAACTGAATTTGTTAAATTTTCAGATCATCTCACTTTTTAAAGTGTGTTGTCACTTCTCTGTGCAATGCGGCTCCATGCTAGTCTGTACTGCAATTCCTATGCTTTCTAAAGTAAAGGAGGAGAATATTTACTGACGTGTAGCAAGCAACTTAAAATTGAATTGAAGACATTTTCATTCTTACTATTTTTTTTTTATTATTCCTGTCACAGCAGTTTCTCACTGGACATTTCGTTTTTCTCTCAGTGTCAGACTCTGATTATTTTAAAAGATTTTATTTATTCATTTGAGAGAGAGAGGTAGAGAGAGCACAAGCAGGGGAGAGGCAGAGGGAAACAGAGAAGCAGACTCCCTGCTCAGCTGGGAACCCAACATAGTGCTGAATCCCAGGACCAGGAGATCATGACCTGAGCCAAAGGCAGATACTTAACCATCTGAATCACCAAGGAGCCCCTGTTGGACTCTCATCTTATTGCCTAGTCTCAACTCTGTCTTCACTGACTCTCCCTCTCTTGTGACTTGCCCTCAAAATACTCTTAATTTTTAAGGACAATAATGCTTATTTGTTTCTACCTTTCTCTTTAGGGCTTAGCTTTCTGCCATTAAACCTGACTATCAAGGAATTTTCCTAAGTAACACAGTTCTATATGTGGGAGAAATATTGGGACCAACTGTATATATGTTATAGATATAACATATATATATTACATGTATATATAATATATATATTATATAATATTAATATAATTAATATTAATTTAGATAAATAAATATTTAAATAATTAATTATTTAAAAATTAATTAATTTAAAAATAATATTTAAATAAATTAAATAATTATAATTAATAAATATAATATATAATATATATTATATATACATGTAATATATATATGTTATATATATTATATATATGCTATCTATGTAATAGTACAATTCATATTTATTAAATTGTATTTTTTAAGATGTAATGAAATAATATATGTCTTGTAAAGCATTTAATACATTATAATTATACAATACAATACCCAATAATTTAAAGCATTTGTGATATTATATATTATGGGGGAAAAGGATTTATGGAATAAAAAGCTTCTATCTTTGATGGCAATGGTGGTTTGTCTATATTTCTAACCCTTTATCCCAAATATTTCTCCAGAACTAACTTACCTTGCCAGGTCAGGTTGTGATCTCGGATACTCCAAGAGTGTAAGATAACAATAAAGAGTTATTTTCTTTTTTTGCAGAAAAGAAACTCCTCATTAGGAAAGAATAGGTCTTGTAAAGCCCCATGAATAGACACGTCTTAGCATATATATTTCAAACCAAAATGTTCTCTCAGCTGTCCACTTGTTATTTTCCTTTCAGCTCCTTTTAGCTCTGATTACATATACAGGAAAGAAGCATTCAGGTGCAAATGATCTAATACACCTCTATCTATTGCTGATTCCCCTTATGACTGGAAGGGTGAATAGAAACGTAAGAAGAAGGAAGCAGATGAGGTCACAAATGGGCAGTACTATGGTTATTGAAAACCAATAATTTGAATTTTTAAACAATATAATTGCCAGGAGTGCTCATGATTTTTTGGAGATAAAAAGTTTCAGTAAGTATATTTCAGTAAAAGGTGATGAGGGCCCAATTATATTAACTTGAATTAATCAACTATGTTTAAATACATGTAGATTAGAATAGTTTAAAGAATTTTATGTTAAGGATGTGCAAAAAATGAAAAAAAATCTTCAAATGTCTCTATTTATGAAAGTCACCCTCGGCAAACACTTTGGGAGCATATGTGGAAATCTCAAAGCTAAGAAAAGTTTACAAGTTCCTTTTATGTATGTATGTATGTATGTATGTATGTATTCAGTATTCCAAGATTCATTGTTTAGGCACCACACCCAGTGCTCCATGCAATATGCAATACGTGTCCTCCTTAATACCCACCACCAGGCTCACCCATCCCCTCAGCCCCCTCCCTTCCAAAACCTTCAGTTTGTTTCTCCGAGTCCACAGTCTCTCATGTTTCGTCTCCTCCTCCAATTTCCCCCAGTTCACCCTTCCTTTCCTTCTCCTAATATCCTCCATGTTATTCATTATGCTCCACGAGTAAGTGAAACCACGTGATAATTGAATTTCTCTGCTTGACTTATTTCACTCAGCATAATCTCCTCCAGTCACCTCCATGTTGATACAAAAGTTGGGTATTCATCCTTTCTGGTGGCTGAGTAATATTCCAATGTATATATGGACCACATCTTCTTTATCCACTCATCTTTTGAAAGGCATCTTGGCTCTTTCCACAGTTTGGCGATTGTGGCCATTGCTGCTATGAACATTGTGGTACATGTGGTCCTTCTTTTTACTATATCTGTATCTTTGGAGTAAATACCCAGCAGTGCAATTTCAGGGTCATAGGGTAGCTCTATTTTTAATTTCTTCAGGAATCTCCACACTGTTTTCCTAAGTGGCTGCACCAACTTGCATTCCACCAACTGTGTAACAAGGTTCCCCTATCTCCACATCCTCTCCAAAACTTGTTGTTTCTTGTCTTGTTAATTTGGACCATTCTATCTGGTGCAAGGTGGTATCTCAATGTGGTTTTGATTTGAATCTCCCTGATGGCTAATGATGATGAACTGTTTCATGTGTCTGTTAGCCATTTGTATGTCTTCTTTGGAAAAGTGTCTGTTCATGTCTTCTGCACATTTTTTGACTTGATTATGTTTTTTGAGTGTTGAGTTTGAGGAATTCTTTATACATCTTGGATATCAGCCCTTTGTAGTGTCATTTGTGAATATCTTCTCCCATTCTGTGGGGTACCTCTTTGTTTTGCTGAGTGTTTCATTTGCTGTGCAGAAGCTGTTTATCTTGATGAAGTCCCAAAAGTTCATTTTTGCTTTTGTTTCCCTTGCCTTTGGAGATCTGTACTTAAAGAAGTTGCTGTGGCTGATGTCAAAGAGGTTACTGCCTATTTTGTCCTCTAGGATTTTGATAGTATCTTGCCTCACATTGGTCTTTTATCCGTTTCAAGTTTATCATTGTGTATAGTGTAAGGAAATGGTCGAGTTGCATTCTTCTACACATACCAGTCCAATTTTCCCAGCACCATTTATTGAACAGACTGTTTTTTCTACTGGATTTTTTTTCCTGCTTTGTCAAAGATTATTTCACCATAGCATTATGGGTCCACATCTGGACTCTCTACTCTATTACAATGGTCTATGTGTCTGTTTTTGTGCCACTACCATGCTGTCTTGGTGATCACAGCTTTGTAATAAAACTTGAAGTCAGGCAACGTGATGCCCCAAAGTTTGTTTTCCTTTTCAACATTTCCTTAACAGTTCATGGTCTTTTCTGGTTCCATACAAATTTCAGGATTGTTTGCTCCAGCACATTGAAAAATGCCAAAAGTATTTAGATTGGGATGGCATTGGAGTATAGATTGCTCTGGTTAGCATAGACATTTTAACAATGTTTATTCTTCCAACCCATGGAATTGGAATGCTTTTCCATCTTTTTGTGTCTTCTTCAATTTCTTTCATGAGTGTTCTGTAGTTTCTAGAGTACAGATCCTTTACGTCTTCAGTTAGGTATATTCCCAGGTATCTTATGGTTCTTGGTGCTATAGTAAATGGAATCAATTCTCTAATTTCCCTTTCCATATTTTCAATACCAATTTATAAGAAAGCAACTGATATATGTACATTGATTTTGTATCCTGCTACATTACTGAATTGCTGTATGAGTTCTAGTAGTTTGGGGGTGGAGTCTTATTGGGTTTTCCATATAGAGTATCATGTCATTTGCGAAGAGAGTTTAAATTCTTCTTTGTCAATTTGAATACATTTTATTTCTTTTTGTTGTCTGATTGCCATTGCTAGGAATTCTAGTACTATGTTGAACAACAGTGGAGAGAGTGGGCATCATTGTTGTGTTCCTGATCACAAAGGGAAGGCTTTCAGCTTTTCCCTATTGAGAATGTTATTCACTGTGGGTTGTTCATAGACAGATTTTATGACATTGGGGAATGTTCACTGTATTCTTATACTTTGAAGAGTTTTAATCAGGAACAGATGCTGTGTTTTGTCAAATGCGTTTTATGCATCAATTGAGAGAACAATGTTGTTCTTCTCTCTTCACTTATTGATTCATTCTATCACATTGATTGACTTGCAAATGTTGAAACACCCTTGCATCCCAGGGATAAATCCCACCTGGTCATGGTGGATAATCTTTTAATGTACTGTTGGATCCTATTAACTAGTACCTTGTTGAGATTCTTGGCATCCATATTCATCATGGATATTGGTCTGAAATTCTCCTTTCCAATGAGATCTTTACCTGGTTTGGGGATAGGGTAATGATGGCTTCATAGAAAGAGTCTGGAAGTTTTCCTTATATTTCTGTTTTTTGAAACAAATTCAAGAGAATAGGTATTATTTCTTCTTTCAATGTTTGGTAGAATTCCCCAGGGAATCTGTAAGGTCCTAGACTTGTTTTTTGGGAGGTTTTTGATCACTGCTTCAATCTCTTTACTAGCTATTGGTCTATTCAGATTGTCAATTTCTTCCTGTTTTAGTCTTGGAAGATTATAGGTTTCCAGGAATGTAGCCATTTCTTCTAGGTTGCTTAACATATTGGTATATAGCTGTTGATAATAATTTCTGATGATGGTTTCTATTTCCTTGGCGTTTGTTGTGACCTCTCCCCTTTCATTCATAATTTTATTAATTTGGGTCCTCTCTCTTTTTTTTGGATTAGTGTGGCCAGGTGTTCATCAATCTTATTGATTCTTTCAAAAACCAACTTCTGGTTTTGTTGATGCATTCTATTGTTTCTCTAGTTTCTAACCCGTTCATCTCTGCTCTAATCTTGATTATTTCCCTTCTTGTGCATGGGATTGGCTTAATTTGTTGTTGATTTTCCAGTTCTTTAAGGTGTAAAGAGAGCTGGTGTATTCAGGATTTTTCAATTTTTTTTGAGTGAGGCTTGGATGGCTATGTACTTCCCCCTTAGGACCCCCTTTGCTGTATCCCATAAGTTTTGGACTGATGTGTCTTCATTCTCATTGGTTACCATGAATTGTTTAAGTTCTTCTTTGATTTCCTTGTTGACCCAAACATTCTTGAGCAGGTTGGTCTTTAGCCTCCAAATGTTTGAATTCCTTCTAAACTTTTTCTTGTGGTTGAGTTCCAGTTTCAAAGCATTGTGATCTGAGAGTATGCAGGGAATCATCTCAATCTTTTGGTATTGGTTGAGTCCTAATTTGTTACACAGTATGTGGTCTATTCTGGAGAAAATTTCATGTGCACTCAAGACAAATGAGTATTCTGTTTTTTTAGGGGGGAATGCTCTGTATATGTCTATGAAGTCCATCTGGTCCAATATGTCTTTGAAAGCTGTTGTTTCTTTACTGATTTTCTGCTTAGATGATCTATAACTGAGAGTGGCATGTTAAGATCCCCTACAATTAATGTATTCATATCAATATGACTTTTTATTTTGATTAACAGTTGGTTTATGTAGTTGGCTTCTCCCATGTTGGGGGCATCAATATTTATAATTGTTAGATCTTCTTGGTGGATAGACCCTTTAAGAATGATGTAGTGTCCTTCTGTATCTCTGACTATAGTCTTTAGCTTAAAATCTAATTCATCCGATAGGAGAATCGCTACACCAGCTTTCTTTTGAGACTCATTTGCATGAAAGATGGTTCTCCATCCTTTCACTTTCAGTCTGGATGTATCTTTAGGTTTCAAATGTGTCTCTTATAGACAGCATATGGATGGGTCCTGTCGTTTTATCCATTCTGCAACCCTGTGCCATTTTATGGGAGCATTTAGGCTCTTCACATTGAGAGTGATTATTGAAAGATAAGTTTTTATTGACATCATGTTGTCTCTGAAGTGCTTGTTTCTATAGATTGTCTCTGTAAGTTTCTGTTCTATGTCCCTCTTGGGTTCTTTCTTCTTTTATAGAACCCCTCTTAATATTTATTGTAGTGCCAGATTGGGGGTCACATACTCTTTTAAACCTTGCCATTCTTGGAAGCTCTTTAGCTCTCCATCCATTTTGAATGTCAGCTTTGCTGGATAAAGTATTCTTGGCTGCATGTTCTTCTCATTTAGTGCCCTGAATATGTTATGCCAGCCTTTTCTGGCTTGCCAGGTTTCTGTGGACAGGTCTGACATTATTCTGATGGACCATCTTCTGTACATAAGGAATCTCTTCCTCCTAGCTGCCCTTAGGACCTCTTGTCTAAAATTATGATTTGTGAATTTCACAATTAAGTATCTGAAGGTCTTTCTATATTTGTTGATTTTGGTGGTGTCCTTTCTGCTTCTAGGACATGAACACTTGTTCCATTCCCCAGACTAGGGAAATTTTCATCCAGAATTTATTCAACTGTAACCTCTACTCTTCTGTCTTTCTCCATCCCTCAGGGATCCCAATAATTCTGATATTGGAACGTTTCATGCCATCATTTATTTCCCTAATTCTGTTCTCATGGCTTCTAAGCTGTTTGTTCCAGGCCTCCTCCTCATCCTTCTTACTATCACTTTGTCTTCTAGATCACTACATCAATCTTCTGTCTCGGTTATCTAGCTGTTATAGTATTTAGATTAGATTGGATCTCACTGATAGCATTTTTTAGTACTGCCAGATCAGCCCTTACTTTCGCCCTTAGAGTTGCTATGTTGCCACTAATGGTCTTCTCCAATCTAGCCATTGCCTGGATAGTTGTTACCCTGAATTCCCTTTCTGACATACTGTTTATGTCCATATCCAACAGTTCTGTGACAGAGGGCACAGTTTCTGAATTTTTCCTTTTTTGGATATTCTCCTCTAGTCATTTTGGTGAGAGATGGTTGAGGGGATGTCTAGCCGCATATATCAACCACGATCTAGGTAAGATGAACCCTAGAAAGTTTTGAAGCAATCAGAAGTCACCACCAAAAGGAAAGAGAAAGGAGAAAGAGAGAAAAAGAGAAAAGCCAGCCAAAATGAGCCCCAAAAATAAGATTTATAAGGTACATAAACAAAAACAAATGAAAAGACCAACAAAAGTAAAAGACAAGAAAAAAAAACCCAGCCAAAATGAACCCCAAGAATAAGATTTATATAGTATAAAAACAATAACAAATACACAGAAACATTAACAGAAGAATAAGATGGGAAGGTGTTTATAAACCCTTGATGTGGGTGAGGAAGGTTATTTCAGTTCTTCCTGGGTGAATCATGTTATCTTTGCTAAAGGACTCAACTTTCCAGAGATATAGGGAAATTAAAACTGGTTTATATATAGGGTTAGTATTGAATAGGGTAAAAGGGTTACCTTGAAGGTTATATGTATATGTATAAAAAAAAGAAAAGAAAAAGAAATACAGGTATGTATATAAAAAAAGTTCAAGTTAAAAGATTGTGGACTCTGAGAAACAAACTGAGGGGTTTGGAGGGCAGGGGGTGGAGGGTTGGGAGAGCCTGGTGGTGGGTATTGAGAAGGGCACGTATTGCATGGAGCACTGGGTGTGGTGCATGAACAATCAATCTTGTAACACTGAAAAAATAAAATAAACATATTTGGAAAAAAAGTTATTGTGGAATATGTTGTATTAAGCCTCTAGTTGTAATAGTAAGTAGGTTAAAAAAAAGTAAAAGACCAAGAAGAATCATGAGAACAAATTAAAAAAAAGAAAAAAGTTGTATCTATGAAATATACAGGTTTGGGGGCAATACTGGGAGCTTAATATATTGGTTTCCCCTGATGTTGGGGTTTTACATTTTAATGGGGACCCTGTGGTGGTTGTCCTGTTGTTCTTTTTGCTTATCTTCTAGCGGAGGGGCCTGCCATCTTGTTTTTCAGTCAGTCCTGCTTGGTCTGAGTCACCCTGCCCCCTATCAAGTGGCTTGGCTCTGTGGAAACTGTTTTTTCAGGTATTTGTTCTCTGCAGATTTTGTTCTTTGGTGGCTTTTTGCAGCATTTTGGAGGTTTAGTGGAAAACAAACTGTCCAGACCCAGACCTCTGCCTCAGAGAGAAGGCTGAGTCTGCTCCCCTCTGGGTGGTCCAGAATGCAGAGACACCGCCTCTCCAAACTCCGCTGAACACCACAACCTCCCACAGGTGGTGCACACTCCCAGCCACTATCTCAGTGGTCTCCTGAGGCCTCTGCTTGTCTCTGCACTCTGCACTCCTGTGCCACTATCCCGTGTGAGTGATATTGGTCCAGGGCACCCACTTCTGGTGGCTGCCTTTGCCCAGACTGCTTTCTGGAGTCTAGGCCCATGCTGGGTGTGTTCACACTCTGAGGTCATGCAGGTCGAAGAAGGCTGCTGAGGGATCCTGACCGAACATATTGGGTTCTCTCAGGCAAGGGGTGGGAGTTCTCAGACCCCGTGCTGGTCATGTAACCTAGAGTCTTAGAGACTGCCGACTGACGCCCACACCAGGCTCTCTCAGGCAGGGGTGGGAGTGCACCCAGCCAGAGCGGTTGTGCAAGCAGCAGAAAGATGCTGACTCATGGACAAGGACTGAAAGCCCTGCTGGCCTCTCTCTGACCCAGGTGGTCGCCAGTGGTGTCCTTCCTGGGAATGTGAGCCTAGGCCTGTGCCCATGACCACCTGATTCCACCAGTTGCCCCTTAAGATCTTTTGCTCTTTTTGAGTGCTTTTAAACAGTCTCCAAGTTAATGCTGGTCTGAAATCACAGGGCATTTTCGTATTGGGATATTATTTTCCAATGTGTCACTTCTGGTGGTTCCCTCTTCCTTCTGTTTATCCTCCAATATCAATCTGAGTGTTCTCACTCTGTGTTACCTCTCCACTGATGTCTACTGCCCCCATAGAGATCCAGAAGTGTATAATCTTATGTCTCAGGTTGATTTCATGGGTGTTCAGAGTGTTCTGGTAGATATTTAGCTCACTTTAGAGGACTGGTTGAAACAGGGTCTCCTACCTCAGGAGATCCTACCTCAGTATCGCTTTGAATTAACGTTTTTGTATTGTTTGGATAAATACTCAGGGGTTCAATTGCTATATCATAGGGTAGCTCCATTTTTAACTTTTTGAGGAATCTTTATACTGTTTTTCAGAGTGGCTGCACCATTTTTCATTCTCATCAAAAGTGCATTAGGGTTCCTTTTTCCCCACATCCTCACCAATAGCTGTTTTTTCCTGTATTGTTGATTTTAGTCATTCTAACATGTTTGAGGTGACACTCCCCATTGTAGTTCTGATTTGCATTTCCCTGATAATAAGTGATGTTGAGCATCATTTCCTATGTTATTTGGCCATCTGTATGTCTTTGGAAAAATGTCTGTCTCTTCTGCCGATTTTTAAATTGGATTATTTGTTTTTGGTGTGTTGATTTTTATAAATATTTATATATTTTTCATACTAACACTTTATCAGATATATCATTTGCAAATATCTTATCCCACTCTGTAAGCTGCCTTTTAGTTCTATTGGTTATTTCCTTTGCTATACAGAAAGTTTTATTTTCATGTACTCCCAATAGTTTATTTTTTGCTATTCTTTCCCTACCTCAAGAGACGTATCTAGAAAAAGTTGCTATGGCCAATGTCAAAGAGGTTATTGCCTGTGTGCTTGAGGATTTTAATGAGTTGATGTCTCATAGGTCTTTAATACATTTTGAATTTATTTTGGTGTATGGTGTAAGAAAATGATCTAGTTTCATTCTTCTGCATGTTGCTGTCCAATTCTCCCAACATCATTTTTTGAAAGGACTGTCCTTTTCCCATTGAACATTGTTCCCTGCTTTGTCAAAGATTAATTGGCTGTATAGTTGTGGGGTTTTTTTCTGGCTGTTTATTCTCTTCTATTGATCCATGTGTCTATTTTTGTGACATATTGTTTTGATTGCTACTGCTTTGTAATATAACTTAAAGTACAGAATCATGATGCCTCCACCTTTGCTTTTCTTTTTCAAGACTGTTGTGGCTATACAGGATCTCCAGTGGTTCCATGAAATTTGAGTATTGTTTGTTCTAGCTCTATGAAAAATGATGGTGGGGATTTGATAGGGATTGAATTAAATTTGTAGATTGCTCTGTGTAGTATAGACATTTTAAAAATATTTGTTCTTCTAATCCACAAGCATGGAGTGTCTTTCCATTTCTTTGTGTCCACTTCAATATCATGCATCACTCTTTTATATTTTTCAGAGTAGAGGTCTTTTACCTCTTTGCTTAGGTTCATTCCTAGGTATCTTATTATTTTTTGGTGCAATTGTAAGTGGAATTGTATTCTTAATTTCTCTTTCTTCTGTTTCATTATTGGTGTATAAAAACACAACAGATTTCTGTACATTGATTTTGTATCCTGTGAATTCATTGAATTCATTTATCATCTCTAGCATTTTATGGTAGAGTCCTTCAGGTTTTCTGTATAGAGAATCATGTCATCTGTAAATACTGAAATTTTGATTTCTTCCTCACTGATTTAAGTGTTTTTAATTTCTTTGTGTTGTCTGATTGCTATGGCTAAGACTTTTAGTACTCTGTTGAACAAAAGTTGTTAGAGTGGACATTCTTATATCATTCCTGACCTTGGGGGAAATCTATATTTTTGCTCACTGAGGATGATGTTAGCTGTGGGTTTTTCATATGTGACCTTTATTATGTTGAGTCATGTTTCCTCAATCCTTACATTATCAAGGTTTTTTTTTTTTCCATGAATGGATGTTGTACTTTGTCAAATGCTTTTCCTCTATCCATTCAAATGATCTTATGGTTCTTATCCTTAACTTTACTGATGTGATATATCACATTAACTGATCTGTGAATACTGAACCACACTTGCAATCCAAGAATAAATATGTGCCAAACATTTGTGGCAAACATTTCTTTTTTTTCTTAGATTCAATTAATTAACATATAATGTATTATTGGTTTCAGAGGTAGAGGTCAGTGATTCATCAGTCTTATATGATACCCAGTGCTCATTACATCGCCTGTCTTCCTTAATTTCTATCACCCAGTTAACCCATCTCTCCAACTCCTTTCATTCTAACAAACCAGTTTGTTTTCTATGATTAAGAGTCTCTTATTGTTTGTCTCCCTCACTAATTTCATCTTGTTTTATTTTTTCCTCTCTTCCCCATGATCCTCTGTTTTGTTTCCTAAATTCTACATGAGTGAAATCATATAATTGTCTTTCTCTGATTGACTTATTTCACTTAGCATAATACCCTATAGTTTCATCCATGTTGTTGCAAACAACAAAATTTCCTTTTTTTGGTGACTGAGTAGTGTTTCATTTTATATATTCATATACATATACATATACATATACATACATATATATACATATGTATGTATATGAATATGTAATATATGTAAATATATATAAATATATATGTAATATGCATATATAATATATATTTTATATAAAATATTTTATATAAAATATATAAATATTATATATAATATAAAAATATATATGTAATATATATGTAAATATATATGTAATAATAATATATGTAAATATATATATATTTATAAATTTTAAAACGATGGGATATACATATATCCCATTTATCCACTTATCTACTGAAGGACATCTGGGCTCTTTCCATAGTTTAGCTATTATGGACATTGCTGCTATAAACATCGGGGTGTAGGTGACCTTTCAGATCACTAAATTTGTGTATTTAGTATAAATGCCCAGTAGTGAAATTTCTGGGTTGTAGGGTTACTTTATTTTCAACTTTTTAAGAACCTGCATACTATTTTACATAGTAGCTGTACCAGCTTGCATTCTCACCAACAGTGTAAGAGGGTTCCCCTTTCTCCATACCCTCAACAACATCTGTCATTTCCTGACTTGTTAATTTTAGCCATTTTAAACTGTATGACATGGTATCTCATTGTGGTTTTGATTTGAACTTCCCTAATGCCAAAGGATGATGAGTATTTTTTTATGTGTCTGTTGGCCATTTGTAGGTCTTCTTTGGAAAAATGTCTGTTCAGAACTTCTGCCCATTTCTTGACCAGATGATTTGTTTCTTGGGTGTTGATTTTGATAAGTTTTTTAAATGTTGGATACTAGCCCTTTATCTGATATGTCATTTGCAAATATCTTCTCACATTCTGTTGGTTCTCGTTTGGTTTTGTTGACTGTTTTGCTGTGCAAAATATTTTTATCTCAATGAAGTCCCAATAGTTCATTTTTGCCTTTGTTACCCTTGCCTTTGGAGATATGTCGAGCAAGAAGTTGTTGTGGCTGAGATCACAGAGATTGATGCCTGTGTTCTACTCTAGGATTTTTTTTTCTCCCCAAATTTGTTTATTAAATTTTAACAATTGCAATTGTTACAAGATTGATTGTTCATGCACCACACCCAGTGCTCTAGGATTTTATTGGATTCCTGTCTCACATTTAGGTGTTTTATCCATTTTTAGTATTTTTTTGTGTGTATGGTGTAAGGAAATGGTCCAGTTTCATTGTTCTGCATGTGGCTAACCAATTTTTCCAATACCATTTGTTGAAGACATTGTCTTTTTTTCCTTTGGATATTCTTTCTTGCTTCATCAAAGATTAGTTGACCACAGCGTTGAGGGTCCATTTCTGAGTTCTCTATTCTCTTCCATTGATCTATGTGTCTATTTTTGTGCCAGTACCACACTATCTTGATGATTATACCTTCATAATAGAGCTTGAAGTTCAGAATTGTGATGCTACCAGTTCTGGATTTCTTTTTCAACATTTCTTTGGCATTAGGGGTCTTTTCTGATTCCATACAAATTTCAGGATTATTTGTTCCAGCTCTGTGAAAAAAAGTGGATGGTATTTGATAAGGATTGTATTGTGTAGGATTGCTCTAGATAGCATAGATATTTTAACAATATTTGTTTTTCCAATCCATGAGCATGGAAAGTTTTTTAACTCTTTTTGTATTCCTCAACTTTTCTCATTACTATTCCATAGTTTTCTGTGTACAGATACTTTGCCTCTTTGGTTACATTTATTCATAGATATCCTATGGTTTTGAGTGCAAGTGTAAATGGGATTGACTCTTTAATTCCTTTCTCTTCTATCTCATTGTCACTGTATAGAAATGCAACTGATTTCTGGGCATTAATTTTATATTCTGTCACTTTGATTAATTCCTGCATGAGTTATCGCAATTTTGGTGTGGCGTCTTGTATTTTCCATATAGAGTATCATGTCATCTGCAAAGAATGAGAGTTTGATTTCTTCTTTGCTGATTGTGGTGCCTTTTATTTCTTTTTGTTTTCTAATTGCTGAGGCTAGGACCTCTAGTACTATGTTGAACAGCAGTGGTAATAGTGGAGATCCCTGCCATGTTCTTGAGCTTCAGAAGAATAGGTATTATTTCTTCTTTAAATGTTTGTAGAATTACCTGAGAAAACCATCCAGCCCTGGACTCTTTTTTGGGGAAATTTTTGATGACTGCTTCAATATCCTTGCTAGTTATGGGTCTGTTCACATTTTCTATTTCTTCTTGTTTCAGTTTTTTTTTTTAGTTTATACATCTCTAGGAAGGCAACCATTTCTTCCAGATTGCCTAATTTGTTGGCATATAGTTGTTTATAATATGTTCTTACACTTGTTTATGTTTCTTCAGTGTTGATTGGAATCTCTCCTCTTTCATTCATGATTTTTTTTAAATTTTTTTAAAAAAAAATTTAATTAACATATAATGTATTATTTGCCCCAGGGTTCATTCATGAATTTTTTTAAAAGATTTTATTTATTTATTTGACAGAGAGAGAGATCACAAGTAGGCAGAGAGGCAGGCAGGGAGAGGGGGGAAGCAGGCTCCCTGCTGAGCGGAGAGCCTGATGCGGGGCTTGATCTCAGGAGCCTGAGATCATGACCTGAGCCGAAGGCAGAGGCTTTAACCCACTGAGCCACCCAGGAGTCCCTCATTCATGAATTTTTTAATGTGGATCCTTTCTATTTTCTTTTGAATCAGTCTTCCAGGCGTTTATTGATCTTATTAATTATTTCAAAGAATTAGCTCTTAGTTTCATTGATTTGTTTTATTTTTTGTTTGTTAGTTTCTATTTCATTGATTTCTGCTCTAATCATTATTATTTATCTTCTCTTGCTTGGTGTGGACTTTATTTGTTGTTCTTTCTCCAGCTCCTTTATGTGTAAGTTTAGGTTGTGTATTTGAGATCTCTCTTGTTTATTGAGAAAAGCTTGTATTGCTATATATACAAGCTTTCCTTTTACGACTACCTTTCTACATCCCAAAGATTTTGAACAGTCATGTTTTCATTTTTATTTGTTTCAATGATTGATGAGGATTTTTGCATACATATTCATCAGGGATATTGGTTTGTAATTCTCCTTTTTGTTGGGGTCTTGTCTACATTTGGGATCAAAGTAATGCTGGCCTCATAGAAAGAGTGGAGATTTACTTCCATTTCTATTTTTTGAAATAGCTTCAGAAGAAATAGGTATTATATCTTCTTTAAATGTTTGGTAGAATTCCCCGGGGAACCCTGGACTCTTGTTTTTTGGGAGTTTTGATTACAGCTTTTTAAATTTTCCATCATTTCATCTTCTATATCACTTATCGTTCTTCCTCCTTTATCCTTGCACTTAAAGCCTCCATTTTTTATTGCATTTAATAGCCTTTTTTTTACTTGATTAGATTTTAATTATTTTATTTCTCCAGAAAGGTATTCTCTAGTGTCTCCTATGCTTTTTTCAAGCCTATTTTGTATCTTTTTTTTAAGAATTTTATTTATTTATTTGACAGAGAGGAGGGAGATCACAAGTAGGCAGAGACGCAGGCAGAGAGGTGGGGGAAGCAGGCTACCTGCCAAGCAGAGAGCCCGATGCGGGGCTCGATCCCAGGACCCTGAGATCATGACCTGAGCCGAAGGCAGCAGCTTAATCAACTGGGCCACCCAGGTGCCCCGATGAATAATCTTTTTAATGTGCTGTTGGATCCTAGTACCTAGGATCTTGATGAGAATCTTGGCATCTATATTCATCAAGGATATTTTTCTGAAATTCTCCTTTTTGATGGGGTCTTTGCCTGGTTTGGGGATCAGGTTAATGCTGGCTACATAGAAAGACTGGAAGTTTTCCTTCTGATTCTATTTTCTGACAGTTTCAGGAGAATAGGAATTATTTCTTCCTCGAATGGTTGGTAGAATTCCCCAGGGAATCCGTCAGGTCCTGGACTCTAGTTTTTTGGGAGGTTTTTGATCACTTCTTCAATCTCTTTACTACCTATTGGTATATTCAGGTTGTCAATTTCTTCTTGTTTCAATCTTGGATGTTTATAGGTTTCCAGGAATGCATACATTTCTTCTAGGTTGTTTAACTTATTGGCATATAGCTGTTGATAATAATTTTTGATGATTGTTTCTATTTCCTTTGGATTAGTAGTGATCTCTCCCCTTTCATTCATAATTTTGTTAATTAGGGTCCTCTCTCTTTTCTTTTGGATTAGTTTGGCCAGTGGCTTATCAATCTTATTGCTTCTTTCAAAAGTTCATTGATGGGTTCTACTGTTTCTCTAGTTTCTAACTCATTGATCTCTGCTCTAATCTTGATTATTTCCCTTCTTGTGC
>CM052801.1:54358468-54377875 GCA_028533885.1 Nasua narica | reverse complement strand
TATGTATTTCCCCCTAAGGACCGCCTTTGCCGTATCCCATAGGTTTTGGATTGATGTGTTTTCATTCTCATTGGTCTCCATGAATTGTTTAAGTTCATCTTTGATTTCCTGGTTGATCCCAGCATTCTTGAGCATGTTGGTCTTTAGTCTCCAAGTGTTAGAATTCCTTCCAAACTTTTTTTTATGGTTGAGTTCCAGTTTTAAAGCATTGTGGTCTGAGAAAATGCAGGGAATCATCTCTATCTTTTGGTATCGGTTGAGACCTGATTGGTGGCCCAGTATGTGGTCTATTCTGGAGAAAGTTCCATGTGTGCTCGAGAAGAATGAGTATTCTGTTGTTTTAGGGTGGAATGTTCTGTATATATCTATGAGGTCCATGTGGTCCAATGTGTCATTCAAAGCTCTTGTTTCCTTATTGATTTTCTTTTAGATGATCTGTCTGTTACTGAGAGTAGTGTGTTAAGATCTTCTACTATTAATGTATTTGTCTCAATATGACTCTTTATTTTGATTAACAATTGGCTTATGTATTTGGCTGTTCCTATATTGGGAGCATAAAATGTTTACAATTGTTAGATTTTCTTGGAGGATAGATCCTTTGAGAATAATGTAGTGTCCTTTTGTATCTCTGACTACAATCTTTAGCTTAAAATTTAATTTATCTGATATGAGAATCTCTACCCCAGCTTCCTTTCGAGACCCGTTGGCATAAAATATTGTTCTCCATCCTTTCACTTTCAGTCGAGATGTATCTTTTGGTTCCAAATGTTTTTCTTGTAGACAGCATATGGACAGTCCTGTCGTTTTATCCATTCTGCAACCCTGTGCCATTTTATGGAAGCATTTAGGTGGTTCACATTGTGAGTGATTATTCTAAGATAATTGTTTATTGGCATCATGCTGCCTATGTAGTCCTTGTTTCTATAGATTGTAAATTTCTGTTCTATGTCACTCATGGGTTCTTTCTACTTTTATAGAATCCCCTTTTATGTTTCTTGTAGTGCCGGCTTAGTGGTCACAAACTCTTTTAATCCTTGCCATTCCTAGAAGCTCTTTCATTCTCCATCCATTTTGAATGTCAGCCTTGCTGGAAAAAGTATTCTTGGCTGCATGTTCTTCTTGTTTAGTGCCCTGACTATATCATGCCGGCCCTTTCTGGCTTGCCAGGTTTCTGAAGACAGATCTGACATTATTCTGATGGGTGTTCCTCCGTATGTAAGGAATCTCTTCCTCCTAAATGCCCTCGGGACCTCTTGTCTAAAATTATAATTTGCCAATTTTACAATTATGTGTCTGGGTGTCTTTCTAGACTCATTGGTCATGGCAGGTGTCCTTTCTGCCTCTAGGACATAAACACTTGCTCCATTTCCCAGATTGGGGAAATTTTCATTCAGAATTTGGTCAGCTATATCTTATAGTCTTCTGTCTTTCTCTACCCTCTCTGGGATTCCAATAATTCTGACGTTGGAACGTTTCATGGCATCATTTATTTCCCTAAGTCTCTATGATTCCTGAGCAGTTTGTTCCAACTCTCCTCCTGACCTTTCTTCTCAACCATTTCATCCTCTTACTCACTAATTATATGCTCTATCTCCGTAACTCTAGCTGTTAGACTAGATTAGATTGGATCTCACTGATAGCATTTTTAGCATCTGTTCTACAGTTCTCATTTCTGCCCTTAGAGATTCTATGTTGTCATTAATGTTTGTCACCCTGAATTCCCTTTCTGACATATTGTTTATGTCCATGTCCAATAGTTCTGAGGGAAAGAGTGCAGTCTCTGGGTTTTTCCTCTGTTGGGTGTTCCTTCTTCTAGTCATTTTGATGAGAAGTGGATGACAGGATATATAGCTGTATATCACCCTCGATCCAGGTAGGGTGCACCCTGGAAGGTTTTGGAGCAATTGAAATTCACCACCAAAAAGAAAGAGTAAGGATAAAAAAAGATAGAGAGAAAGAGGAAAAGAAGAAATCCCAGGCAGAATAGGCCCCAAAAATAAGATTTATAAGGTATGTAAACCAACACAAATAAACATATAGACCGACAAAAGTAAATGACAAGAAATAAAAGAACCTAGTCAGAATGAACCCCAAGAATAAGATTTATACAATACCAGAACAAAAGCAAATACATAGAAACACTGACAGAAGGATAAGATGGGAGGGTGGTTATAACTCCTCACGGGCAAGGAAGGTTATTTCAGGTCTTCCTGGGTTTATCATTGTACTAAGCCTCTAGTTGTAATGTTAAGTAGTTAAAAAAAAAAATTAAAAGTACCAAGAATTGTGAAAACGAGTGGATAAAAAAATAAAAAGAAAATAAGAAAGAAAAAAATCTTGTGTCTATGAAATATACAGGTCTGAGGTTATTATCAGGAGCTTAATATATTGATTTCCCCTGATGATGGGGATTTAAAATTTTATGGGGACCTTATGGTCATTTTCCTTTTTTTTTTTACTTGTCTTCTGGCGGAGGGGCCTGCCACATTGTTTTCCAGTCAATCTTGCTTGGGTTGAGTCACCTTACCCCCCTATCACGGGATTGCGTTCTGTGGAAACCGGTTTCTCAGTCTTTTACTCTCTGAAGGTTTTTGTCCTTTTGTAGCTTTTTTACCTTTTCGGAGAGTCCAAGCAAGGAATCTGCCCGTAAGTACCCAGATCTTCATGTCACGGAGAATCCTCAGTCTCCTCCCCTCTGGGTGGTCCAGAACACACACTCCCCTCTGCAAAATTCTCCTCACAGTGCAGCCTGTCAGAGGTGGTGTGCTCTCCTCCCTGCCACCATTCAATGGCTCTGTGAGTGCTCTCGGGGCTCCAGTCCCACGCAGGGTGTGCTCAGATTCTTGTCTGAGTTTAGGCTGCCTGCCCAGGTTCTTTCTGGGGCTGGCTGGGAGCACCCAGACCCTGCCACAGGCCACAAATGTCTTAGGTCAGGAGTGCACAGTCCAAAGAGTGGTGTACACAGAGAAAAGCTGCAGGCTCCTGGAACACACCAGACTCTCTAAGGTGCTTGCGAAAATGCGCCCCACCCACAAAATGGTGCAAGCAGAGGAAATCTGCAGGTTCCTAATCCATGGACTGGACCCACTACCAGTTTCTCTTTGAGGCGAGTGGTGTCCTTCCTGGGTTCCTGGACCCAGGACCATGCCAGCGACCACTCCCTTCCACTTGTTGTTCCTCAAAACCTTTTGCTCTTTTTAAGTGTTTTTAACTGGATTCTAAGTTAATGCTGGTCCCCAACCACCGGACACTTTCCTTCGGTGTATTACTGTCCTTGGGTCACTTCTGGTGGCTCCGTCCTGCTTTTGTTTATCCTCCAATATAAGTTCGAGTGTTCCCACTTTGCTTTACCTCTCCACTGCTGTCTTCTTCTCCCGTAGAGATCCAGATGTGAAAAATCTTGCTCCTCAGGCTGATTTCATGCGTGTTCAGCATGTCCTGGTAGATATCCAGCTCACTTTAGGGGACAGGTTGCAACAGGATCTCTTACTTCTCCGCCATCTTGTCCCCCTCAAAAATTTAAAAAGATTTTTAAAAAGAGTTGATAAAATAAGAAATTGGTTAAAAAAGAAAAGAGAAAATATAAAATTGAAAGATTAAAGAATCAAGGGGGAAAAAACATGAATTCTGTATGCTATAATACCCTAGCATTGGAGTTTTGCAGTTCTTATTGATTAGTAATCTTGGTCTTGGCTGGATGTTGTTGCTGATCTTCTGGGATAGGGGTCTGCTGTTTTGATTCTTAAGTGTCTTTGCCCCAAGCAGAATTGCACTATCTTCTCCAGAGGGCCAGCCTGTGTAATCTTCTCTGGTTTGCTCTATTTGGCTTTTGTTTCCTGAAGCCTTTCTGTGCAGCTTTAGAGGCTGAGAAAGAAAATGGTGGCCCCCCAATCTCTAGCATGGCTGTGGATCTGAAAGCTTGGGGCCCCACTGACAGGTAAAAGCAGTCAATCACTCCTGTCTCTCTGGTCTCTGTCCGCACTCCATGCTCACCCAGCCTGTGACCAAATATTTTCATCTCAGGCACACAACCCTGCTTTGGGTCTCCAAACCCTGTAGACTCCTGAAGCATGCTCCCACACTGCTCTTCCAGGGGAATAAGGGGGGGGGGGTCTCCCCAGTTCTACTATTTCTTGGGCCACTGCTCAGAAAGCAGTCACACAACTGTACCATGGTTCATAGTTTATGGCATCCCTGAGCTGAAACCCAACTCTTGCTGTCACTGTTTGAAGCTGGCTTCCCTACTCTGACCCTGGGAACTCTGTAGCACTCATGCACCCCTGGCTTTCCTGTGACCCCCTAGGATCCTGAGACCAGAATGTCTTGCCTAGAATCCTGCCTCATTTAGCCACCTGAGTGCCTTTCAGGCTGGGAAGTCCCTCACCATAGCAGACTTCTAAAAGTTCTGGTTTTGTGCTCCACTGCTATATCACTTTCCAGTAGCCAGCTGACAAAGACTCCCTCCCCCCACAGTTTATCTACCCATGTACTACCTCAGATTCGCTTCTCCCCACCTCCCACCTTTCAGAAAGTGGTCACTTTTCTATTGTAGAGTTGCAGCTATTCTTTTCTTAGCTCTCCTGTTGAGTTTGCAGTTGTTTGGAATGATTTGATAGCTATCTAGCTGAATTCCTGGGACCAGATGAAACTAAGGTCTCCTAATCCTCAGCTATCTTGGACTCTCAGTTCAGTCAATGTTTTTTTAATGTATTGTTGAATTAAATGTACTAGTATTTTGCTGAAGATTTTTGCATCCATATTCATCAGGGTTATTAGCTTTTATTTCTCTCTTTTAGTGGTGGGTTTGTTTTGTTTTGCTTTGTATTGTTTTGTTTTGTTTGTTTTGTTTTTGGTATTAGTGTCAAGATAATGCCAGCCTCATAGAATGAATTTGGAAGTTTTCCTTACTTTTTTTTTTTTTTTTTCACTAGTTTGAGAAGATTAGGTTTTGACTCTAAATGTTTGGTAGAATTTGCCTGTGAATCCATCAGGTCCTAGACTTCTGTTTGTTGAGAGTTTTTTGATTGCTGACTCAGTATCTTTGATGGTTATGTGTCTACTCAAATTTTCTATTTCTTCCTGTTTCAGTTTTGGTAGTTTCTGTTTCTAAGACTTTCTACATTCTTTTAGGTTGATCAATTTGTTGGCATATAGTTTTTTATAATATTCTTTCATAGTTATTTGTATTTCTGTGGTGTTGGTTATTTCTATTTTTTCACTGGTGATTTTTTTTTAATTTAAGTCCGTTCTTTTTTCTTGATAAATCTGGTGAAAATTTTGTCAATTTTATTGATTTTTTCAAAGAACAAGCTCCTGGTTGTATTGATTTGTTCTATTGGTTTTTAGTCTCTACATCATTTATTCCTACTCTAAACTTTATTATTTCCTTCCTTTTGCTGGTTTTAAGTTTTATTTGTTGTTCTTTTTCTAACTGCTTTGTCTTTATGCTTTCTTGATAGTATTACTTGATGCATAGAATTTCTTAATTGAAGAAGTTTTTTTAATTTAAATTCAATTAACATATAGTGTATTATTAGTTTCAGAGGTAGAATTTAGTGATTCATAAGTTGCTTATTACACCTAGTGCTCATTATATCAAGTGCCTTCCTTAATGCCAATCACTCCGTTATCTTGTCCTCCCACCCTCTTCTCCTCCAGCAACCCTCAGTTTGTTTCTATGTATGTATTCTTTCATTTTCTGTGCTTTTTTTGGCATATCCATAAAATCATTGCCAAATCTAGTATCATAAAGGCTTCTCCCAATGTTTTCTTCCAGAAATTATATAGTTCTAGTTTTTAAATTTATATCTTTGATGGAAATTTATTTAATCTTCCTATATGGTATAAAATTCCAAATTCATTCTTTTGATGTGTTTATCCAGTTTTTACAGTGCCATTTGTTGAAAAGACACTTCATTCCATATTGGATGGCCTTGGCATTCTTGTCAAAAATCAATCAATCCGGGGTGCTTGGGTGGCTCAGTGGGTTGAGCCTCTGCCTTTGGCTCGGGTCATGATCTCGGGGTCCTGGGATCGAGCCCCGCATTGGGCTCTCTGCTCAGCAGGGAGCCTGCTTCCTCCTCTCTCTCTGCCTGCCTCTCTGACTACTTGTGATCTCTCTCTCTCTCTGTCAAATAAATAAAATCTTTTAAAAAAATCAATCAATCCTATATGTGAGGATTTATATCTGTGCTGTTTTTATATTTCATATATCTGTGTCTGTCCTCATACCACTATCATAAATTTCAAATTACTATAGATCTGTAATAAGCTTTAATATTGGCAAGTTGGTTTCTCTTTATTTCTTCTTTTTCAGTATTGCTTTCACTGTTTGTGGATGCTTCTAATTACATATAAAGTAGTGGAAAATATTTTTCATTTTTGAGAAAAACACTGTTGGAATTTTGGTAGGAGTTGTACTAAATCTCTAGATAATTTTAAGTAATATTGCTAGTCTAATAAAGTTACATCTCTCAATCTATAAATGTGGAATATCTTTCCATTTATTTAGGTCTTCAAACTCTTTCAGCAATGTTTTGTTGTTTTCAGCACACAAGATATTGACCTCCTTGGTTATAATTTTTCCCAATTATTTTGATAATGTGTTAAATGGAATTGCTCTCTTAATTTTATTTTGGAATATTCATTGCTGCTTAATAGAACCACAACTGATTTTTGTGTGTTTATCTTGAATCCTGAAACTTTGTTGTATTTGTTAATTGGCTTTAGTAGCCTTCATGTGGATTCCTTGGGAGTTTCTATATATAGGATAATGTTGCATATAGGTGGAAATAATTTTATCTCTTCCTCTCTAATTTGGAAGCCTTTTAATTATTTATTATTTAGTCCTACACCTCTAGCTAAATTCCAGTACCATGTTGATTGGCAATATAAAAAGAAATTACCTTTATCTTCTTTTTGATCTTAGAGAGAAAGTTGTCAGTTTATTATTGAGTGTAACGTTAATTGTGGAGTTTTTGTAAATGTCTTTTTCGCATTGAGGGATTTCCCCTGTATTCTTAATTTTCTGAGTTTTTAACATGAAATGGTCTTGGATTTTATCAAATTGAGATAATCATGCACATTTTATCTTTGTTCTATGAATGCTACATATTATATTAATTGATTCTTGTATTTTAGGATAAATCCTATTTGGTTACAATGATAAGGCTTTTAATATTATATATTGTGTTTGTTAACATTTTATTGAGATTTTTGAATCTATATTCTTAAAAGATATTGGTATGCAATTTTCTTTATCTGGATTTGGTATCAATATAATGTTAGCTTCATGAAATGAGTTAGGATGTTTTCTACCTTCTTCAATAATCAGGAAGAGTTTGAAAAAGATTAGTATTAATTCTTTCTAAATATCTAGTAGAATTTACTAAAGACATTTTGTCTAAGACTTTACATTATTGGATAAGGAGAAGAAGGCTGTGGAGTAGGAGGACTCTAAGTTTGCCTTGTCCCATAAACGTGACTAGATATTTATCAAATCATCCTAAATATCCAGGAAATTGACCTGAAAATTGATAGACCAAACTCAACAACTGACGGGAGAGAAGAGGCCACATCAAAGAAAATGGGAAATGCAGAGACATGGTTCAGGGGAGAAGCAGATTGAGGGTGCTGTGGAGTAGAAGGAGCCATGGTTATGGAGAAGGGCAAGAAAGAGTGGAGCATACAGGGAAATGCACAAGGAGAACTTTTCCAAAAGACCATTGGCTTGGAAAATAAGAGGGGCTGAATTTCACAAGTTCTTGCAACCTGCAGGGCTTAAAACTTGGAGTTTTAAATGTCAGCAAGCTTGGCTAAGATAGAGCCTGGAGAGTACTGTGTTGCTCCTGGAGAGAAGGCAGGCAAACAACCTTGGGGCAGACAGTGGGGGAACATCTATCTGAAGAATGCCTGTGGCACAGTGGGGAGATTATCTGCTCTTCTCTGAGCACAGCATTGAGAAGCACCATTGATGGAAAAGCCTCTCCTGAAACAAAGGAGCTGGATGGTACCATTTCCATTCCCAGACCATAAGTATAAACACAGAACCACCTTCAGGAAGCAGTGCAGCACAGACACTGGCTGCCTAACTTGCTTATACAAGGCCCTATTCCCCTGCACACTGGCAGGACTGCCCTTTTCAACCAAGACTGCTTCAGTTGCAGTGCAGTGAGCCAGTCCACCAGAAGCCAAGCACAAAATCTTGTCCGTACCGTGTCTCCTGACCAGAGTAGCCACAGTTCTGCTGGGGGTGATGTCAGCTGTCATTTCTCAAGCAGAACAGAGCATACGTAGTTAAAACTCAACACATTCAGGCCAGGGACCAAACAACATCCAGAACAGGCAAAGAAAGCCTCTGCAGACAACTGACCTGAATGCTAGAGCAACAGATTTAGATTAACATACCTCAATATAATAAAGGCCATGTAAGAAAAATCCATAGCTAATACCATCCTCAACGGGTAAAACCTGAGAGTTTTTCCTCTATGGTCAGGAACAAAACAGGGATGTCCTCTCTCACCACTGTAATTTAACATAGTATTAGAAAACCTAATCATAGCAATAAGAAAACAAAGAGAAATAAAAGGCATCCAAGTGGGCAAGGAGGAAATGAAACTTTCAGTATTTGCAGATCACATGATATTTTATATAGAAAACCCAAAATATTTCATCAAAAACTGCTAGAGCTGATAAATTAATTGAATAATGTTGCGAGATACAGAATCAATGTACAGAAATCTGTTGCATTTCTATATGCCAATAATGAAGTATCAGAAAGAGAAATGAGTGAATCAAATCCATTTATAATTGCATCAAAAACCATTAGATACCAGGAATAAGCCTGACTAAAGAGGTAAAAATTCTGTACTCTGAAAACTATAAAACACTGAAAGTAATTGATGAAAGTAATTGAAGACATTACAAAGAAATGGGTTGGAAGAAAAAATATTTTTAAAATGTCTACACAATAACAATAAATAAAATAAAGTAAAATATCTATACTACCCAAAGAAATCTACACATTTAATTAAATCCCTATCAAACTACTAACATAGTTTTCACTGAACAATAACAAACAATCCTAAAATTTGTATGAAACCATGAAAATATCTGAAATAGACAAAGCAACCATGAAAAAAATAAAAAAGCAAAGCTGGAGGCATCACAATTCTGGACTTCAAGTTATATAACAAAGCTGTAGTGATCAAAACAGGACAATACTGGTGCAAAAATAGACACATAGATCAGTGGAACAGAGTAGAAATCCCAGAAATGAATATAAATTTGAAATGTACTAAAGACCTAAATGTGAGACCTAAAACCATACGAATCCTAGAAGAGAATACAGGCAGTAATCCCTTTGAAATAGGACATAGCATCTACTGTCTAGAATATATTTTTTGCATCCTTTCCTTTACAACCTATTTATGTCTTTTGACCTAAGGTGCGTCTATTGTATCACCATAAATTGGATCAAGGTTTTTTTAAATTCATTCTGTCAATCTCCAATTGGAGAGTTAAGCCATTGATATTTGAAGAAATGACTGGTCATCAAGGACTTCTGTCATTTTATTACTTGTTTTCTTTATATTTTATAGCTTTTGTCTCTCATTTCTTCCCTTACTACATTCTTTTATGTTTACTTGTTTTTTTTGGAACTAAATGTTTTGATTCTCTTCCCATTTCCTTTTAATAAATATTTTCTCTGTGGTTATCGAGGAGATTACATTTAACACTCTGAAAATGTAACTATATGATTTGAATTTATACCAACTTACCTTCATAAGCATATAAAAATTATGCCTCTATACAGCAACACTTCTTTTATGTTGTTAATATCACAGATTACATCTTTATACTTTACATATAACTAATTATTTATTATATATTTGTAAGTACTGTAGAAAATGAAAATTGAGCTTGCAAACTAAAATCATAATAAGAGTAATAATTGCCCTTGTAATAACCTTTACTGGGGATATTTATTTCTTCATATGACTTCAAGTTACTATCTAGTGTCCTTTCATTTCAACCTAAAGGACACCTTTAGTATTTCTTACAGGGAAAATCTAGTATTAATAAAGTTTTTCAGATTTTTTAAAATGTGGATGTCTTTCTTTTTCCCTCATTTTTGAAGGTCAGTTATGACGGAGAATTCTCAATTAGAAGTATATTTTTCTCTCAATACTTTGAATATAATCAACACACTGCCTTCTTGCCTCCAAGGTTTCTGATGACAGAGCCGTTCATAATTTTATTGAGAATGACTTGTATATAATGAGTTCTCTTGTTCTGCTTTCAAGTCTCTGTGTTTGTCTTTTGAAAAATTAACTATAACATTTATTCATCTGGATTTATTTACATTATTCTATTTGAAGTTTATTCAGCTTCTTTGATTTGTAGATTTAAGCACACAACAAATTTTAATTTTTACTCATTTTATTTCTGCCCTTTACCTCTCTCTTCTGGTATTTTCACTATGTGTACATTGGTCCACTTGATGGTGAGCCACAGGTTAGCTGGACTCTATTCATTTTTTTTTTATTATTTTTGTATCTCAGACTAAGTGATTTCAATTAAGCCATCTTTAAGTTCACTGATTCTTTTTTCTGCTTCTTTAAATGTCTCTTTGAGCCCCTCTAAGGTAATTTTCATTTTAGTCATTTTACTTTGCAGCTCTAGAATTTTATTTTTTATAATTCTTGTATCTTCATTGATATTTTAATTTTTCATACATTTTTTCACTTTGTCCATGACTTCCTTTAGTTCTTAGAACATCTTTAGTCAGTTGTTTTAAAATTTTATCCTGTAACTCCAATGTCTTGGCTTCCTCAGGTATATTTTTGGTCAATTTACTTATTTTATTAGAATGGACCATCCTTTTTTTTTGTCTTTGTATGTCCAGTGATTTTTTTGTTGAAAACTGGTCATTTACATCTTATAATGTATTGGGAATCAGATTCTCCCCCTTTCCCAGGTTTTTTATTATTATTATTTTGTTGTTCTTATTTTTGCTGCTGTTGTTACTGCTATTGTTGTAGTGTGTCACTGTACTGAGGCTCAGTCTGAGGTGAAAATATAACATCTTCTCCTGTCTTTTGCAAGCTTATGTCTTTCCCAGAGATTTCTAAACCCACCCTTCATATATTCAGCTGTGTTTGAATATCCAAAAAACAGGACATCTTCTTTAAATACCTTGAAAGCTATCTTAACCAGTTGGGTTTTAAATAATGGCAGCCAGCTTCTGTGCCTGCATCTCATGGATTGGAATTAGTAACCCTTAATCAGAACACAGGACCCCAATATTTGGAGGACAGAGTCCTTACTGCCTACCCTGTCTGTGCCAAAGCATACCAGAACTACAAGTCACTAGCCTCACAGCTGCTAGCCACAAGCCTAAGTGGGAAATGGGCAACCATTATCATATTGAGGGCTAGAAATGACCATTATTAATGACAGTTTACCAGCCAAGTTTTCCCTGGAAGCTTCAAACATTTAAATAGACTCTAGAGTTCCAAAATAGTAGTTTTAGACAAATTATACCAGTTCAATTATTGTCTCAATGGAGAGACAGATTTCTGTTGCTGCCTGCTCCGCCATCTTCCATAACATTACTCCTTGTCAATGTCTTATTTTTGTCTTGCTTTCTCACCTCAACTAAAGAAAGGCAATCCAGGCAGTTTATAGAGCTTTCTATAGTTAGTCTCATGTACTCCCATCCAAAATCAGCCCTTCTCTCACCTATATATTGTCACAAATATCACTTACATGATTACGGTCTTGCCTTTTTTTAAGCTTTTTCACTTGGCTCATATTTCTCCAATTACTTTATATATTAAAACTCGTGTTCCACAAGGATAAAACTGAGATTCAGATAATTTAATGATTTGTTCAATATCACATAACCAGTGAGAGGGCAAAACAGGTTAGAGGGAATATCAGTTTTTGCTCACCCACGGGCTAAAAAGTGAAAAAGCATGCAAATTTCATCTATTAGACCACAATGCATAGAGATAAGATGGAGTGAGAAGTTGCAGATTTATTAGGTATCAACAGACATCCCTAGACACACTCTTTTTCCAGACCTTTTCTGGGTCTATCCATAGATGAATAGAATATCCTTATTCACTTACAAAATTCTACCCACCCTTTAAGACTCGTATCATCCACTTCATGAAGTCTCTCTTAAATCTTAAGCAGGTTGCCCTCTTCTCTGTACTCCTCACTGCGATTTTTTATGAAATTCGTGTTTTTAGTGTACCATATTTCATAATCATTATCTGTTCACATGTGTTTTTCCCTGTAGAACCAAGTAAACTCCTTAAAAGGATAGCTTATGTCATTGAAGCTTATGTCATTGTGTCTTATTCATCTTTTCTTCTTGAGTGCTTATTATTGTTTCTTGTACGTAATTTACGGTGAATGAATGATTTCTATGCTTTAATTTCCTAATCTGTAAAATGGGGATAAAAATTATATGTACATCTTATGGCTAGTGGGAGAAATAAATAAAATAGCATATTGTAAAGTGTTTAGAACAGTGTCTAGAATATAGTTAGTGATAAATAAATGTTAGTCATTATTATTATCAACATCACCATGATTATTAAATTCACATTAAATTATATTGGAAAAGTAAGGACAAGAACCTGGTTTTCAAAGTCTGGTGCATATTCTAGTACTCCGGTCTTCTTGTCTGTCTCTTGCTGCCTGTGGCTGCTAAGTCTTCCCCATGACTACTCTTTTGTAGTGCAATTTTTAAATATGACCCACACTAACAAAATATATTTTAAATCACTACTACAAAATGTATATGCACAAATCCATTATACAATATACACATGCATAGATAGGTTTAAAAAATTGAAATTTCACAAACTTGTATAATCTTAAAGCATGGTATAATACTTTCTATTCTATTCCAATTCATTAAGAAATGCCAATCATACCTTCATAAATTGACTTTATGATTCATTATTGTATGACTCTTTGCTTTTCAAAAACACCAGTCTTATCCAACCACTTCAATCTCTGTTGTACAGATGATAAAACTAAGTCCAAGGAGATTTGTTAATTGTTGCACAATTCAAAGTGGAATCATGTCAAAATACTGGGACAGTAAATTCTGACCACTTCCCTAAGATCTGAGAACCCTTGTATAATACTTCGAATAATTCTAGTGATGCTTCAATGTCTAATATAGAGACATTCAATACGTATTTGTTGAATGAGGTTTTTGAATTAATGACTACTATGTAGGTAGGCACATTTCAGCACTACTGACAGAATTAGGTACACAGGGAAGAACTGGAAAAGGAGTCCCTGGAGATTTACTAAAAGTAACAATTATTAGAATTATGATTTAAATCAATGTAGTGGAACACAATTTCAATACAAAATGAATTCAGTGTGCAAAATCTGGAAGTCATCAAAAACAGCTTTGTTAAATCTTGGGAATTAGAAAACAGAAATGTAGAGCATTAGTGGGATATTGAAATATTAAACAGTTTTGAAGGAATTTAGAGTACCCCAGAATCACTGCCTAAAAGACACCCTTACTTTTGGTGGCTACATCACAAATGACTGTTATTTTCAATATTGTATTAACCACTTCTGTCATAGAAGTGCTTTCTCTGTTTTATGCCATTTTCACCTCAATTAATTATCCCAGGGTCCAGCAACTTGGACCAGGTTTAAGTGTTTTGGTATTTAAAATAGAACAATAGTAGTAAGTGAGAGGTAAGGACTTGTTTTTGCCAATTTGTTTTTTAAATTTTGTTTTATGTATTTGGTTTATTCTATTCACGTTGAAAATGTTTGTAACATTTCTAATGAGCAACATAATTGGTCCAAATAAGTAGTTGTCAGTAAGATATGGCCGAGTGTTTGTTGCATTGTTTTCCTTTGAAAATCAAGATGTGGTTGCCTCTAACATAGATTAATACAGATCAATTAATACACTTAGAATATTCATTTTTTTTTCAAAGCAATGTGACATTCAACAAACTCCCAAGGGGATATATTTATTTAAAAAAATAATAAATGATGGGATGCCTGGGTGGCTCAGTCGGTTGTGTTTGACTCTTGATTTTGGTTCAGGTCATGATCTCAGGGTCCTGGGGTCAAGCTCAGGTTGGGCTCCAGGCTCAGTGGGGAATCTGCTTCTCTCCTTCTCCTTCTCCCTCTGCCTCTCCCCCCACTCCTGCACATGATCTCTCTCTCTTAAATAAATAAATAAATCTTAAAATATTTTTTAAAAGATAGTAAATGAAAATAATCCATTAAGAATGTTGCACTTGTGAAAATAACCAGTAAACCCAAATTTCCAGATGTTTCTGAATGTCACCTGCACCTTGGGAGAACTGCTTTAATAAACTCTTGGTATATGTTTATTCTTATAATTTGTTATTTTAAATAATTTCTAGTTATGTATACTCTGCATCATTTTTTCCTAGAAAATAAACTAGCACCTCTCTTTCCAGTAATTTCTCAAAAGCAATTTTTGTGTGTGAAACTGAAACTGGGTTTTATGAATGAAGGGTAATAAAGAAGCAAAACTAATCATAATAATCACAATCAAATGAATTTTCTTCTGTGATTCATCAGGACTCTGCATTTTTCTGTTACTTTTTCTTTGCTTACAAATGTCCAAAGCTGGATTCATTTCTCTGCATATTTCCAAGAGTAGAGACTGCAATGTTAGTTTCACATAAAATAGCAAATATATTTTATAAATGACTATATACTTTATAATTTTGAATAAGCCATGCATATGCCTACACATTATTTGAAGAGAATTTTAGAGGATTTGACATATTTTTCTTGATTTTATTTTTTTAAATATGGATTTCTTTTAGGAAATAAAGAGAAATGAAATCATTTTTGCATTATTTGTTTCTGAATTTTACAATATGTCTGTGCTTGACTAGAAAGAAGTATTTGTTCAAGGTATTGTAAATAAAATTTACTTTGTCCAGGAATCATCAAACTATAGTCAGAAAGCTGTAGTTTTGCAAGTATAAAGTTCAGCACTTTTCCTAGTACAGGAGGCTTTCCTATATGTCAGAGAGAATTATTTTAAGATTGGGAAAGCAGATGCTATTGATATTTCTATCTTCAATATTTCATGGGTTTGTGAATTTTGGAATTTTGGAAAGTCTATATGTTATAATTTTAGTAAAGAAATTATGTAAATAAAAGCAGTTTTGTAAATCAAAAACAGAGAGAAAGAGGTGAAAATGCATAAAATTGAGAAAGGGTAACTATAGAAAAAATAATGTAAAAATATAGAATTAATAGAAATAAAGAGTAGAGAAAGAATGGTGAAGGAAAAAAGGATGCTAAAATAAGAAGGGAGGAAAGAAGGAAGGAAAGAGAGAAGGAAAAGGGAAGATCAAGAGAAAGAAAGAAAGAGAAAGAAGAAAGAAAAAGAAAGAAAGCGAGCAGGAAGAAGGAAAGGCAGGAAGAAAGAAAGGGCAGGAAAGAAGAAAGAGGGAGAAGGAAGGAAGAAAGGAAAGAAAGAAGGAAGAAGAAAAGGGGAAGGAACTAAGGAAAGAAAGGAAAGAAAAAGAAACATGGAAAAAAAAAGCTGTAAGGGAAGGAGAAAACAAGTAATAGATGACTGTATTTTTCATCCCATTAAACTGTGTGTCTAGTTCTACTATTATATTGCCAAATAAAACCATGACTGTCTTTCCTTAGAAGAAAATTTGTTGAATTTATTTTTGTACCAAATGAATGGTATGTTAAGATATTCATCTTCCTATTGTGTAGTATTTACTGTCATTAAAAAAAAAATTCTCACAAACAATAGAATGGTGCAATAAATGTCTCTGCAGTAAAATAATAATAATAATGCAGTATCTGGAACCGGACTCAGGTATCCAAAGACCTGTATGTACTTTTCTTCCAAGAAAGCACAGTGACTGCAAAGAGACATATGTTTTGCGATTGCATCAAATGGCACCGAATGTGAGCTGTAAGGAAATGCTAAGATGCAACGTGGGTTTAAGAGAATGTTGGTGTCAGGAAATATTGTATTCAATATAAATGCATGATGCAAAAAAATTTAAATGTTATCATTTTATAGTAATTTAAAACATCCCAGTTTATAAGAAAGTGGAAAAAACACATTAGATTAAAAAGCCCAATGACTAAATTGTTCTTATCTGTTTAAATAGCTTGAAAATGAATTCACAATTTGCATACTCTTTTCCTTAAAAATAGCAAAAGAAAACAGTTTTCAATTATATGTATGTGTGTGTATGGTTCTCTTGCAAGGACTCTGCAGTGCCATCTCTTGCTCTTGCTTTATCTTATAATTTTGGAATTCTTTTTCTATTTCAAGCATCTGTGACTCAGCAGTAAATGTCATGTCTTCTATGAAATTTTTTTTTAAATTTTTTATAAGTCAATCTATAATTATCTGGTTATCTGGTTGCAGACTGTTAAGGTGAACAACTATGTTTTAATTATAGAACTGGCAAGGTTTTTAAATATATCAGCTTTCATATGAAAGATTAGCATTAATTCTACATTCTAAAACATATGATAGAAATCACTAATTAAATGCTCCAAAATCAAGAATGGCATAGAGCTATCAATTCAGAAAGAGATATCAATGATGCAAGGCAGTAATAGAAATCACTAAAATTATTGACTCTTATTTTGTATGTTTTACATTATATGAGCAAGGAGAACCACAAAAGAAGCTAAAACATAAAAAATAAATATGATAAAAGGATAAAGCTAAGTTTTCAGCCTCCCTTTTCCTTCCAAACATGATATACATAACATCTAGGGTGGAAAATATTTTTTCTCCCTATAGATTAGCAATTTTACCATTTCAGTAGTTATTCTCTTCACTGAAATGAATAGCTTAAACTATGTTCCAATTTCCATCAAAAATAAATGATATTTAAAGAACAGGTATTTTTTATGGAATATATCAAAGGAAACATAAATAGCAACTTCAAAGGAAAGCTATAAGTTTAGTAACATAGCACCAGGAAAAAGAAGAACAAAACTGTTGTTTTCTAACTATTGGCTAACTAGCATGACTAAGCTGAGTAAATATATAAACATTTATATTGGAAGTAAAAACTATTAACAAAGGTATTTTATTGTGAAGCTCAAACACAAATGTGGCTTTCTATGCTGTTCTAGGCAACTCAGTTTCTATCCTGAAGGGTATCTTACTGTTATGTGCTTTGGCAGATCTCCAGGGTTCCCCTGGGAGAAAGCAATATCTCTATTTACATATCAAAGCAAGCAAAGGATCAAACTCCGTTAGAACTCTAAGAGGATGTGAAAATACTCTGATTCAAAGACTCAACAATTTTCCTTCCAAAAACCAGACTACCTCCTTTGTCACACAATGCTTAGCACCCATGTAATATACCACAGAAAGGCAACCAAGATAAGCCTAAGAAAGAGTTAAAGATGCTATGCTAATGGTTTTTGAATTAGTTTAAATAACTGTTTTGAGTAAAGATATAGGGAAAGGAGAAGTAAGTCCAAGGATCTTGGCCCTTTCTAATGGGTTTTACTGTTTGGGACATCTGCAGAATTACACAGAGACGTGGCTAATTGCAGTTCTGCACTTCATGAAAAAGGATGAATGCCCCATAACCAAAAGGTACTTAACTTGAATTTTACTGACAATTGAAGAATAACATTTTTAATGACCATCTCAACTTTTCCATATTTACTAGAATGCACTTTTCATTTTTTAGGATTTCTTAGCTTGCCATTTTCTGTGCAGACTGGGGTGTACAGTATAGTATGCAAAAACAAACGTTAAACTAGTGGGGTTCAAAAGCCAGCCTACTCTAAATGTCTTTGGCAGGATCTCTTTCTCATATGGCACTGAATGCTTCCTGTGAATATATGAAAAATAGAAGTTAAAAATATGAATATAATAATTGTAGTTTTCAACAAACAGTATATAGAGCATTCACTGAAGGTTGATATCTTTTTTTTAAGCTATTTGTTAAAGGGTTTCCACAAGTGCTCAAATATCACCTTTCACAATCAAATTGTGTCATTACTTAAAACATTCTAAAACTGCATTTTTCCTTCATTGCATCTAATTAACCAGAAACAAGATTTTTAAAAATTTCATCTTCAATTCCAAACCTCTTTTTCAATAAAATGACATTCATAATAGTAATTATAATGATTCCTTGTATTTATGAAGCGCTTATACTTTCTCTTAAAATTCCTTCAAAGAAGGCAGAGAAGGACTAATGGTGGTCACCAGAGACCAGATTGAGATTGAACTCTTGTTTTTCCTCCCAACAAATATCCTTTTTTCCTTCTCCTCCTCCTCCTTGCTCTGTCTCTCTCTTTTTCTCCCTTCCTCCCTCCCAATAAACATTTATTGAATCCTGGATATAATTCAGGCGTTGTATTTAAACACTTTCCATACATTATCTCCCTACAGTTTTACAACCTTGTACCTCAGTGATTCACTGATATAGCCAGAATGTTAAGAATGTAAGAGCCCTCTTTGGAAACTCTATTCAGTTTCTTATTTGTCTCTTACATTATTATTACAAACATTTCTTGAGTATAGAGGGATAAGTGCTAGGTACTCAAAGTTCCTTCTAACTTTTTTTTCCCCTTGCAACTTTAGATATATGAATTACACATTAAATATCAATACATTCTGTTGTTTATATGCTCCTAAATTTTGGTGACTTAACACCAAGAAGCCTAGAGTATAATGCTGAGGTCCCAAAGGAGCTTAAACTTATCCTTGAAGTTGTTGAGAATAGTCACTACATATTCTTTTAATGAATGTTTATTGAGGATCTGTGATGTGCCAAGCCCTGTGATATATGATGGCAATATAAATGAAGCAGAACAAAATTCCTGATCTCAAAAGATCGGTTTTAGGGAAGAAAAAATACAAGAAAACTAATTAGTATAAATCAATGTTAAGTCTAGCAGGGTGTTAGCAGGGTGTTATGGGAGAGATAGGAAGGAGCACACAATATTGTGTGGAGGTCGAGTCTAAAAAAGGTTCAGAAGAGATGAGTTTGAAGGACGAAGGACTTTTTCAGGTGGATAATAAGTAATAGTAATAACAACAACTGTCTTTTGTTGAACCTCTATTAGGTCTCAGACACTAAACCAGGTATAATAATTATTTTCTCCTTTATGATAACTTTTTCATGAAGTGAAAAACTGCAATTAGCCATATCTTTGTGTAATTCTGTAGATGTCCCATTCTCCTTTCCCTATATCTTTACTCAAAACAGTTATTTAAACTAATTAAAAAACCATTAGCATACTATCTTTCACTTTTTCTTATGCTTATTTTGGTTGTCTTTCTGTGAGATATTACATTGTGCTAAATATAAGGTAGCTGAGGTTCAGGAGATAAGAAGCTTCTCCAATGTC
>CM052801.1:54310968-54353468 GCA_028533885.1 Nasua narica | reverse complement strand
AGAAAGAAATATGACAAAGAACAATAGGCTAGCGTCTATAGACCCCTACCTTAAGTCAAACGGTACACTGGCTTGACCAGGGATTGGTCCTATTGTTCTAATTCCTGTATTCTCAAATTACTTTGCTGGGACAATTTCATTATTTCTTATTCCAAAATCATAAGTCAATCACTTACCATGTGGCGTATTTTACAAATAAACAAAAGCATTACAGCTGAGCATATATAATATGGCACAGAGGACTTTCATCTTATGTTTGTGAACTAGCTAGCCCTATTTATTTAGAAGGATCACCCACAGATGTTTCACAGAAGGAGAAGGGAAAGAGAGAGAAAAAAATCCACCCGCTGAGAATATATTTAATTATTCTTACCAGGGCATCTGTGTGAATGATGCAAGCTGTTCAAAAATATTAATTTTAAATGTGGCATATTCTCTACAAGAATATAAAATTACAGGCAAGCCGAGGAACTAAGTGAATATATTGGAAATTATTTATCACCTTCATGGATTCAAAGTATGCCTACCTGGGTTATAGGTGTTTGGTGAGGTCAATTTTGTACTGCTTTCAAGATCAGGGATGAAACTTCCTCTCTGATATTATGGAGTGGAAAGGGGCTTTTATTTCCAAAAGTCCTGCAAACTCAAATAATTGATCTGAGAGTAGCTTCTTGTCTCTTGGAGTTTATAAGAAGCATTAAATGGAGGAAAGAAGAAATGCTTCAAATCTTCATTTCCCAAGGTTGGAAAAACAGATTAGTTAGATATTCTTGCTCTGTGCTCACTCTCTAGCTTTCCCTCTAGCAGAGAAAGGTAGGGTTTCTGATTTTTCCCGGGTGGATTTAGTTTTAATGCCAGCTGGTTTAGAATGCTCCTGACAAATCCCAGGCTAGCAAAAAAGGAAGGAGTTTGCCTCCTGAGGAAGATAAGTCTGAGTCAACTCTGCAAAAGGGTTGTTTACTCAAAAAATGCCTTTACTGTTGCTGGAAAGTGAATAGGAAACATGTGGAGGAAAAAACATGCATTTTGGTCCTCCAAAAATTGCCTTGGCTTTTGTTTTGTAACTCTTTAAATTTTAGATCATAACCTTCCAAATTTTCATTCCATCACAGTGGTTAAATAATCATCAATAACAGAGTAAAACAAACCCCTCCTAATTTAAGTGACATTGAAAGGGAGAAAAACATGCATTGAACATTTACTATATAGTAGATTTATTCTAGATTTTTTTTAATTTAATTTTATTTTTTTCAGCGTTCCAAGATTCATTGTTCGTGCACCACACCCAGTGCTCCGTGCAATTTTAACTTATATTATTTCACTGAATCCTTAAGACATCTATGGGACTCATACCTGGTTTTTATTTACGTTTAACCATACAACACCAATAAATAACCATACTATACCAGTTAAATTCCACTAGCACATTATGAGAAATACTATCTATTTTTACAAAGTGGACTCACCCAGAAGCACTTTACTTTGTTCACTTTTCCAGAATTTTGGAAAACGCAAAAGTGAGCTGCCTTCCAGAAAACTAAAACTAAACTTTATTGGAATTTTCCCAGGATACAGAGGAGATGTCATCAGTGTTAGCCTACTTGATTTAGAGATGACTGTTGTTTCAGATCGGGTTTATGGATAGTGTTTTAAGAAGAATATTCATTATTTATTTATTTATTTATTTATTTCCCAACAGTGACGTTAAAGCTTTATGTTCTTATAAACCACTCTCAAGTATAAAGAACATTGAATCCCATTTGCAACTTACTGCTGAGGAGATGTTTTGGCATCTTTTGTTTCTAGAGTCAGATCAGAACTTTTTGGCTACCACAGAAGAAAGATTGTATTCTCTGCGTATAGAAGTTAGTCATATAAATAATTCTTTGATAGTCCAATATATTATGTAATAGTTATTATTAATGTAATATGTATATATTTATATATTTACATATATGCGCTCACATTCTAATCCAAACCCCTTGTCCTCTGCAAGTGTCATGTAAGCAGTTTTCTGAATTTAATTTCATTAATGCAGAAACTGAATGGAATAAATCTTAGGTTGAAGTTTTAAAATTTTTCCTTTTGAACTCGTGTTCTTATTCAAGTCAGTCAACACAGAAAATTTAGAAAAATCTGTGGGTTTTCTGCCTTTTTCCTTCTCTGGAGCTTCTCTAATCTAAGGAGTCAAAGAAAACATATCATGTATTATGTATCCAAGATAGAACTCATGAGATTTTTACCAGCCTCAGCTATGGGAGGAAAGTTTTGCTCAATATTACTTGTATGAACTACCACAGCACACTCATATGTCCTGAACATCACTGAAACTCAGTGACTTTCTTGTTCCTTTGCATGAAACAAATAATTTTTTTTCTGAGCATGTATACATTGATTTTATGTGTGGTTTATCTAAAAAACAAGTGAATGATGGGAAAATATGGATGAATCAATGATGAAATGGTCTTAATGCATACATATACATGTCAGTAGCTCATGAATAGTGACTTGCTTAAGATGCATAATTGTATGAAACAAATTTGTCTCAGGCACTGCTAATTTTGTTTTTGACTTATTGAACGATGTTTTCCATCACAGCATCCAGAGACTGGGAATATTTAAAAGCAAGAGTGAAGCTTAGTCAGATTAATTGAAGTGTATCATCCACATTTACAAACACTCTTTGTACCTGGTATGATGGTATTCCCACAATCATTTTTTTTAAAAGTAGGCTCCATGCCCAGCATGGAACCCAATGCAAGACTTGAAATCACAACCTTGAGATTAAGACCTGAGTTGAGATCAAGGAAGATGTGGTACATCTGTAAAATGGAATATTATGCTTCCATCAGAAAGGATGAATATCCAACTTTTGTATCAACATGGACAGGACTAGAAGAGATTATGCGGAGTGAAATAAATCAAGTGGAGAGAGTCAATTATCTTATGGTCTCACTTACGTGTGGAGTATAAAGAAAATCATGGAGGGCATCGTGAGAAGGAAGGGAAGGGTGAATGGGGGGAAATCGGAGGAGGTGATGAACCAGGAGAGACTGTGGACTCTGAGCAACAAACTGAGGGTTTTGGAGGGGAGGGGGTGGAGGGGTGGGCGAGCCTGGTGGTGGGTATCGAGAAGGGCACATACTGCATGGAGCACTGGGTGTGGTGCATGAACAATCAATCTTGTAACACTGAAAAATTAAAATAAACATATTTGGGGAGAACAAAAAGTACAAAACTCAACTGCCTGAGCCACCTAGGTGCCCCACTATAATCATTTTGGATGATGATGCTAGAGAAATCTTCAGCTACTTTTCTCATGAACATTAATTCCGTTATCATGATCTTAAAGTAATTTGGCTGTCATTATATGCCAAATATGTTAATAAATTTGGCCTTATTTAATACTCCAAAAACGTTCCAAGGTATTATAGTAGACATTCATGACTACATCTCCAACAATAATCCAGCCTTATCATTCCATCTCTCTAACAGAACTCTAATTTTTGTTTAGGTATCTCTTTCCTTATTGAGCTTTTATATTTAAAGGAAGTCAGTGCTTTTTTTAATTAGGGGATGAATGACAATGTCTAGGCAAGATTCCTAATGTAATTTTCCTGGTCAGTAATTAGTATAGTTACAGGCATATGATGAACTTCTGATCAGTGAGACCTGAGTCTGTTTGGGAGCTTTCTGGAAAACATTCCTTGGAGATTAAATAAAAAAGAAAATAGATAAATGCAAGAAATGGGCCATCTTATTCTTGTTCTTACGGATATTTCCATGTCTGTACCTGATTCTTGAAAGTGCTACAACTCTCTTGCTCTCATGAGAAGACCTAAATTTAAATGTTTGAAATGACCGAGTAAAACCTTAGCAAGAACTTTGGTCTTCTATGGTTTCACCAAGCCATTGAATGAACTAATCCTAGAACCATCTTATCTCTGGAACATACTATCAACAGGCTATTAGAGTCAGTGTTCTCTATTCTTTTCAAACAAAAAACATCTAAACTGATACAGTTACATAGTAACTTTATTTTTTTAGATGAAGAATCAGAGGTTCACAGAAGCTAACTAATTTGCCTGATGTGTAGAAGTAAAATTGGGAGAGCATAAATTACTATCTCAAGTTAGATAAATATATTTTCTACTATTTTAACTGTAACACAGAGATTCTTATGTTATATTGTCAGATTCATATATTGTTAAGTGCATTGTTCCTGTTATTCTTCTAATTTAATATTTAAGTAATAATATATGGAAAAATTACCACCCAAATTTGTCAACCTGTTTTGTGCTGTTGATTAATTCACATTATTCACATATTTATATATGTAGCTATGTGAATCAAGCACAATACTAATTATTTATTTTAACAGCCAGATGAATATTAAAAACACAAACAGCTTTTTTTTAAAAGCATTTAATAAAATTTAGAGTTTTGGAAAATTAAATAAAAGAATATTGGACTTATTTTAATAACCAAGCTATTAACTTTGATATTCATTAATTATAATTCAAAATCTTTTAAATTCAATAAATTGTTTTGAATATTTTAGAAGGAAATAAAAAAATATTTTAATTTTTGATTTTTATATTTAGTTAAATTTGTACTTTTGCTAAAAATACATTCAAATTCTGTACCCTTTGGATACAACTACATTTTTTAATCCTTCAGATTATTAAGATAAGGAAATATTCAGATACTGAAAACAAGTAATATAAAAGTGGAACATAAAAAACAAATAAATGTAAAAAATAAAGATATTGTGTGTTTTATTTTTTTAATAGAAATAATGAAAGTTAGCAGACTTCTCTTGGGCATAACCCCCACAAAATTCATCAATAGGGCAGGACATTATGCATTCTTTATTTAATGTAAAGTTAATTCCTCATCAAAACAAGGAATTTGAACCAGGATATTATTCTCATCAAGTTCACAATTTGAACAGGTCAGATGAAATCCTTGATTTTTTTATATGGAAATTTAATTACTGATCAAAACAATGGAACAGAAAAAGAAAATTATTCATATCAAATTAACAACTCAGAGGCAATAAATGCAACTATGTCCAGCGAATTAAAAATAGAAAAAAAATTACATTCATGAAATCCAGAAAATTGAAAGTTGAAACCTCTGAGTCTTTACTATGCTTATTGAATTATGGTCATGAAAAATGACTGTCATATCCTTATGACAGCGTGAGAATATTTCTAGCAAAGCATAATCCAATTTTAATTAATGCTATATTTTTTACCAATTGGATGAGCATAGCAGACATTTAATAATTCATTTTGCACTGAAGTTCTTTAAAATGGAGAAATAACTGGAAAATGGATTTTGTATTCTACATTCAAAAACTATGTATTTTATCACTGTCACTGCTCATTTTACAACCAACCCATAAGATCAGCTTGGATTAATAAAGGTATTTATGACTCTGAGACAGTTAAATGGATACAAAATGTCACTTGCATACATGCAACTTCTGGAACAGAGGAAAAAAAAAACAGCAATAATTATAGCTCAATAAGACAAGTAAAGGCAAATATAGAATGCAGTCATGATGTTCTTAAAATAATATGTGTCCAAAATTAAGCAAGCATAATTGTACACACTACAGAGAAACACAGAAAATTTAGATTTATTAGATATTATTTTAAAATATCTTGTCTAAACCTATAAAATGGATAAAAATGAATAAAATAAATGGTCACTATCTAGGATGAAAAAATACTATTTGAAAAATTTCAAATAGTATTTTTTTAAAAGATTTTATTTATTTATTTGAGAGAGAAAATGAGAGAGCGTGAGAGGAGAGAAGGTTAGAGGAAGAAGCAGACTCCCCGTGGAACTGGGATCCTGATGTGGGACTCGATCCCGGAACTCTAGGATCATGACCTGAGCCAAAGGCAGTTGCTCAACCAACTGAGCCACCAAGGCGCCCACCAAACAGTATTTTTAATTTAATAGATTAAAAAGTAAAAAAAAAAATAAAAAAATTAAAAAAAATAAAAAGTAAAAAAAAAATCATATGTAAAATTTTAAAAATGAACTTTATTGAGCACAACTAGATTTAGGAGGGAAAATTTATGTTAAATAAATAAAATTTAGTATAAAATTACAAGTTTTGATTTTGTAAGAGAGTGGAAAATAAACCATTTTCAATTTTAAGCTAGGATTTAAATCATTCTTGAGGGTAAGCCTATATTAATGATGCTGACAGGTTTGGTTAAAAAAAGCATACAAGACAAAATTTGGGCTGAAAATACAGAAGCTTTTTTGCCCTATGTACAGAATACATCTTGACCATATTGTAATTGTTATTGGAAGACATGCCTCAACTGTGCTGATAATAATGAGGGTTTTTTTTCAACAATCGAGAGATCCTTATACGATAAGATTTCCTTATATGATAATTTCCAGGTCTGCCCAAAGGTAGATCATCTTAATTTAAGATAATATATATTAATATTGACCTTACAACCATCCTTATATACATGATGATATGTCAACTAAATGCTACTAAAATGATTACATTTAATTTAGGCAAAATACAAAATGCACTAGAAGAATTGCATGAAATAACCAAAGATCTCTAAATGAAGAACAACTCATGGTCTGTAGTGGAAAATGAAACTAATTTTGAATTTATTCACTGTTATTTGGTCTGAAACTGTTGCTTGTCACTGATAATATGAACAGTACGAACTTTAAGAAAACAGTAAGTTTGACTATTTCATATTTAACATGTTTAAACATTTTAAATAAGGAAAATGGTTCCTCTGTATTGAAAGTAACTGCATAGAAATATGCAATAAAAGTGACATTCCCAAAAATAATCACATTAAAAAAAGAAAAATATTTGCACAACCATAAGAAAAAATATTCACATACAAATATTCCCAGGCCAATTTCTATAAATACTGCTCTACAGAGTGACTTATTCTTCATTTTAGGTCAAGATATTATTTTGATTGAAAGACTTTTGAACAGTTGGACAAACATACTGCCATAAAGTTATAATTTGTGAGCATCGGACATTTTGAAAGCAGAAATTATACAATACTCTATAGATTTAAATTGCATTGAAAATAGTAAAAATCACAGTATAAGGCATGGAGATTTATGTGGTGAAGTTAAAATACCTTCTAATATGGAGTATCTGGCTGGCTTAGTAGAATATGTGACTCTTGATCTTGGGGATTGTTAGTTCAAGCTCCAGGTTGGGTGTAAGAGATTACTTAAAAATAAAATCTTAAAAAAATTCTTGTAACATGAATTCACAATGCTTTATCATATGTAACATTACAGTGTTTGTCCAAGATATGTGAAGTACATGATTGTGATAGATTGAAAATTGAGTACTGTAATTTGAGTACTGTATCCATTTTATCATGCATTGGGTCTAGACTAAACTGCTCAACTACAAAATTTTGAGGAAATAAAAGTTTGTTGTCCTAAATCACTAAGTTTTTATTATACAAGAAAGGCTGAGGTAATGGTTCATATTTTAATCTAAGTATTACTTAAAATCTTAAGAATCGTATTGATAATTCCACTTATTACTACTCTTTCAGCTGAGGGAAGTTTCTCCAAATTGAAATTAATGAAAAACTAGCTAAAAATTACTATGACTCAAGACACCCTGTCCTATTTAATATTGCTGTCAACAGAACACAACTGATATAAAATTATGATTATAAAAACATGATGATTTTATAAAATAAAGACCAAAATATATTTTATGTAATTAATATATAATAAATTATCAATTATTTATGTATTTAGTTCATTACTCCTAAAAACATTGTTAACTCATCAGCAGAGTAATCAGACATGCATAATAATAATTAAATTCAGTCAGTTTTGGTATTTTGTCCCAAATTCTGTGATTTTTAGGGAATAATCATTTGTCCATCTCCACTGCTATTGTCTTACATCAAACCTTCAATTATGTCTTGACTTCAATATTCTAATATTCTTCTAACATCCTCCACCATCAGCCATCCTCGCATTCTCTTTGTATATGCTGTCCTCAGAAGATTCTTTGGAAAATATTAAAATCTTATGCCATTTCCTTGCCAAAAATTCTTTAGTGTTTCTTTATCAGTCTGTAGGAAAAAGTCAAAACTCTTTGGCAGAACATACAGTAACCTTCACGAATGTGCCCTTGTCTACTATATTTCTACTTTCTTTTTTCAACACTAACCCCATAGTCACCCTTCACTGCAGCCAGGTCAAGCTTTGTAATAAGTGGGCCCAGGGTAAAACTCTTTTCAAAAATGATTAACAATTTCAAAATGGTGATGACAGGTTATTAAATCAAGTATTAGACCCTTCTTAGTGGAGGGCCATATGCAACTACTTAAGTCACATCCTCATGAAACTGGCCCTGAGTTCAGCCACTACCTGAATAGTTTATTGTTCCCTGAGCATCCCATTCATTTCTCACTTATCTACCTTGCATATCCTGTCCTTTTTGTTGTAATGCACCTTTCCTTATTTCTTTTAAGAATTTTTATCCAATTAAGAAATGCTGCCTCTTCTGGGGTTCCATAGTACTTGAGACTTATTCCCATTATAAGACTTTCCACATTGCTACTACATATTTACAAATATTTATAAATCTGTCTCCTTTATCAGTCTCTGAAAACCACTAGGGCAGGGATCATGTTTTTATTCATCTCTGTGTCTCCAGCCTCAGGGATTACTACAGGAGAGGTGCTCTGGAAGGTAGAAGACTTTCATGTAGGTTAGTACGTGAAATGAAGATAACTTATAGTTTGTACTTAATTTGCGGAAATTAAAGAACTGACTGAGTTGCAGAGTTGCTTCTGTGATCTCACAGACCTATCCTAAACAAACTGTATTGAATCACTATGCTGTGCTCATCTACGCATATGAATAAAAATTCTTCCAGTAGTACTTGGAGACAAAATGAAGAATATGATCCAAAATATTTTATAGGATCAATGGAAAAATATGATGGTTGATACCCTGTCTTTGGTTAAATTAACAAAGTGATAATATCTGAATGTAGGTTATTTATTATTTTACCCCCTAAACTCACTATTTAATCCCATTTTATTTGCTGAAAGAAGAGAAGATACTTTCCAGTTTTGACACATCTTATGACTATCAACACTAAAGATTTAGTTTTGAAAAACTCTTTAAATTTGATATCTTTCAGAAGAAAACATTCACACAAAAGTCGGCAAAATACAGATGTTAATGAGAAGGAAATTCAAAAAGTGTTTCTTGTAAAGCACTGGTAGGTACTATATTCTAGAACATTAAGACTTATTGTATAATGTTACTAAATAAGGTCTTTCTAAAAGGCCTTTGGCTTTCAGACCACTTAATTAGAAATGTTTGTGTTTTAAAATATGATTAGCTTCTCACCATGCCAAGGTAGCAAGAACAGAATGATGGAGTTCTTTTGGTACACGCTTTTGTTGGATATTCTATCTTGCTACATTTGTACAAGAATCTCAGATTACTAGGAGTGTCTGAAAGGAGTTGTTGCTTTTAAGGATGTCCTCACCTTTCACCTGGGTGGCTCAGTCAGTTAAGCATCCTATTCTTGATTTTGGCTCAGGTCATGATCTCAGGGTTGTGAAATTGAACCCTGTATTAGGCTCCACGCTGGGCGCAGAACCCATGTAAGATTTTCTCTCTCCCTCTCCCTCTGCCTCACCCCCCCCCCCAAAAAAAGAATGCCCTCACATTTCTAGATCAAATTCTACCTATTGTTATTATCAAGAAATGCATTTACCATGATCTGTGTCTGTATGTATACAGAGATGCAGATATATAATGCTTGATATCTGTGCTTTAATTGAGATGTGTTTTATTTAGTTTATTGAGATTTTGGAGAGTTCTTTCTTTCATTTGGATCTATTTTTTGGGTGGTTGCTTATAGTACAGAATTTCTGTGTCCTGTATTTAAAGGTGATGTTAAAGACAATATTGTATCTCAACTAATAACAATAATAAAAATAACATGTATCGAGTTTGAACAGAAGCTCAGAAATATTAAGTGACTTACTAAAGGTCACATAGCTAGAAGTTGATAGAGGCAGTCCAAATCAATCTGAATCCAAAGGCCACATTCTTAATCACAGTGATTCTACCTTCTGATCATAGGCTCCTGTTGGGATCTGATGGATGAAGGAAAATTCTCTTGATCTTAAGTAATATCTCTCCCCAACTATATTTCTAGAATATGCGCTATTAGTGCCTCATGAGTTTGAGTTAAGGTATTACTATACAATGGAATTTGTCCTAAAAAAGAAGAATTCTTCCTTAATATGAATAAAAAAAATCTGTTTCATCCAAAACAAATAAATTAAACTGCTATGTCATTAACATTTGAGTATAAAACAGGTAACCACATGTCCTTCAGATGTGACTAACATTTATTGTGTACCCACTGTATGAGAGGCACTGGGTTAGATATATACATATCACAACATCGAAGGAAAGATAATCGAATAATAGTAACATTTATTGAATATATATTATACACTAAGTAATTTAGGCAATTTGTACATATTTTCTAACTTAGTTATCAGGATATTCCTTTGAATTAAGTATCCCTAATCAACAAGTAATGATATTGAGCATCAAAAAGATTTAGATGTTTCTCTGATATCACAAAGGTAAGAAGCTGGGGAATGCATTTTATTTTAAATCTCCTGGCCTTATTCCCTAACTGGGGCTATGAATCAGCATTGCTGTTTTTGCTCTGAATTTTTATATATGAATGTGGTTATTTAAGGTGGTGGTAAATCAGCAGCTTTTGTCCTAGTAGAAGTTGGCTTCACTGCTACTAACATGTTAAATTTAGCAACAGTAACGGATTTGTAGCATGATGACACAGGAAAGGCCAAGTGACAGCATGAAAGAGGCTGAGGCTGACAGCAAAGATACACCTTACCTACTGAATAATACTTGGGTTGAACCAATCCTCAACAAAACGAGACTCCTTGTGACATATATTCTTCACTGATGTTCCCATTCCCTGCTGCTCATTTGTGATCTGACCACTTTCTTGCAGCTTGTTTGGAATTAGACAGGCTATTAAAAATGAGAAGGGGGTTGCAAATTCATAAACAATTCTTCTTTCAGTTTTAGCACACTTTAGCCATTCATAGAGCTAAGTACATTCTTCCTATTTTCTGGACTTCATCTTTATTGTGAATGATAAAGCAAAATTATAAAGGTAAATCTCAGTTTTTCAACTTACTCCTACCATGGATATAAAGATTAAAGAAAAAATATGTAATTTAACCATCTTTAAAAAAAAGTCTTTTAGAGACACCACTGAGAATGTGAAAATAAAGCAGTATTATTCACATTCTTGAGGTTGAGCTTCTTGTCTACCAGTTACATTGCATTAAAATTGGTTTTGTATTCATCTAATGAATGAATTATTGAAATTTCCTAAGGAAATAAAGCTGCATCCAGTTTTCTCAAATCCTATTGTTTTGGCAAATATATTGGGCATGGGTTAAGTAATTTCAGCCTCTCATTTATTTAATTTATTGCAGATGGATATCTGTTTAAGTCATAATGGGTCACTTCTGCCAACAGGCAAGTCCTTCAGAGTTTAGCAGAAAGAAATACATGCATGCTTCATGTGTCCTTAATTTAATGTGAGAGTCCCCATATTTTATCTCTGGGAAATAGTTCTATCTGCAGGATAAACTTCTCTCTGTGGAAGAAAATTAGTTTGAGCATAGCAGAAATCTCACTATCCTATACTGATTGTCTCTTCCAACACACTTCATCACAAAAGAGAAATACTGAGCATCTTTCAACAGTATTTCTGACCATCTATTTACCGTTAGTTGTTCATGTAATTTTTCTCTATCCGGTGTAAGAAATATTTTCTTTGTTTCCACATCTTTCCACATTCATGACTATGATCAAAGTTTACTTTGTCTATCTTGTGGTTCTATGTTACACAAGTTTTGGCTAAATCTATAGTAATAAGTGACTGAATTAAAATTAATCCATCATGCATGTATTTCTATAATTATTTTTCTTAAGCATTTCTAAAAATTGGAAATCACTCAAATAATATATCTTTGAAATCAGATTGTTTTGCTCACAGTTCATTCACAAGTGAGGCTTTTTAAAACCACTTGTTATAAAAGATCTAGAAGACATAGGGAATGTGTTTAAATAATCCTAGACCTTCTCAAGCAATACACAAAACCTAAAAACCATTAAAATTAAATAAATAGGACTTTGTAACATTTTAAATTGTATGCATTCAAAAATGTACCATAAAGACAAAAATGCACATGACAAGATGAAATAGAAGGTAAAATATGCTTCTGACAAAGCCTTATTTCTTTACTATACCCTAAATTCTAAAAATCAATAAGAAAGGGGGAAACGAACCATGAGAGACTGTGGACTCCAAGAAACAAACTGGACAGTTTTAGAGGGAGGGGGGTGGGGGTACGGGTGAGCCTGGTGGTGGGTATTAGGGAGGGCACGTATTGCATGGAGCACTCAGTGTTGTACATAAACAATGAATCTTGGAAGACTGTATCAAAACTAATGATGTATTTTATGGTGACTAACATAATACAAAAAAAATTAAAATAAAAAATAAATAAAAAGGGCGCCTGGGTGGCTCAGTTGGTTAAGCAACTGCCTTCGGCTCAGGTCATGATCCCGGAATCCCGAGATTCCATGGGGAGTCCGCTTCTCATTCTGACCTTCTCCCTTCTCATGCTCTCTCTCACTCTCTCTCTTTCCTAATAAATAAATAAATAAAATCTTTAAAAAATAAATAAATAAATAAATAAATAAAAAGATTTTATTTCATTATCAAAAAAAATCAATAAGAAAAGGCAACAACCGTATAGAAAAATAAGCAGAGCTGTTTCTAGACAACTCAGAAAAATGCAAATGCCTTTTAAACCTAAGAAGTGAAACACAATATCAATAATAAGAAAATATATACAAATTAAAATTATGAGATGCTAGGTTTTGCTATAATTTTGACAACATTTAAAGTACTTGATTATATACTCTGTTGTAAAGACTGTGGGAAAACAGGCATTCTGACAAATTGTTGGTAAGATTTAAACTTATGTAACTTTTTCAGAGGAGAATTTAGCAATATCTATCAAAGTAACAAAATGTACATACCATGAGCTCCAGCAATTCCACCTCTAAGAATTTTACTTTTTGTCATAGAGATTTTCATGTGTTCACATATATTATGTACAGTTATATATTCATAAACATTTATACATATTCATAAATATATACATAAAAGTATATGAATAAAACAATAAAGTATCCTTGGATAGATAAACCAGAAACTGATAAGAGTTGCTTTTCAAAGGAGGGCAGTAAGGATGAGGGGTAGGGTTGTTGCGGAACTCAGGGATGGGGATCCACTGATGAAAGAGAAATTTGCTTTTCATTCTATCCTCTTCTGTATTCTTTGACTTTTATTATGTGAATTATGTATTAAACAATATATTCAACTATATATTTTGCATATGTATTATCTGTTTTAAAAACTAAAGCTGTCTGTCTTTGGTGCCTAATATCTGAGTTTCTAAAATAAGAAGTGAATATTGTATGTGAATTTAACAAATGATTAAAAAGGTGAAATTGGAAATCAGAACTTAAAAGTAAACAACTCTTAGTCTAGAACCAGTAAAATGTACAGATGGTGACTTTAAGAAGAAAATAGTATGGACTTAATGGTCAAACAAATCTGGCTTAAAATACTATATATGCCATTTACTAATTACACAATTTGAGATAAGTCACTAATCTCTATGAACCTCAGTTTTCTCATCTGTAATGCTGGCATGATAATACCTACATCATAGAGTTTTCCAAAGAATCCAGTGAGATAATATGAGTGAATTACTTAATAGGGTGCTAATTGTATAGTAAGTGTTGAATAAATCTTTATTTGTAACTTTAAAAATTGTCATCATGGAAAATATCACTGAACAATGACTTCAGGATACGTGAACTTATTTTTTCTTGGTTCTGTCCTTAATTAGGTATAAGTAATGTAAGCCACTTACTTAAATACTCTGAACTTCAAGTTTCTCATTTGTAAAATTAAAATAATTATTCCCACCTCACCTACCTCACAGTTTTAAAAGACCGATATAAGATTATGTGTATGGAAGGGCGTTGAGTAGTATAATACCCAGAGGTATTATTATCATCCCAGAAAGGTTAATTTATGCTTTTTTTTAATAGATCTCTGATGAAGATTCCACAAACTTCCCCTAGATATTTTGGTGCTATCTCTGGATTTCCATTCTGCTTACAATTCACTGGTAGAGGGAATATGTTAGAGAAAATACATTTTAAAAAAGTTCTCACAGCAACCTTCATCCTGTGAAAGTTACCTGCATTCCTCATTCCTCTTTTCAGGACCTGAAATCACCATAGGTTTGATTTCATTTGATTCTTTGCATGAGGGATGTCACTGATGGATTACAAATATTCTATTTGTTTGGATAAAGCCATTAACCCATTATAACCCACTATGCTTGGATTACTGTCTGATTTTTTTTTTTTTTTTACTGTCTGAATTTCTAACACCTAAGAGAATGGAAGACTGGGTGGGGCGGGGGAAGTCTAGTGGGGAAAAAAGCAGGGCCTGAGGCTTGCCAGCAGGGACTTGAGCTTCTGGCTCTGGCGGAGGTGAAAGTGAGGTTTATTGCACAGCCAAACCTAACAGTGAAAGATCCCGATAACAGAAAGGGGTATTTAAAAATAAGATGGATTACCTTCACAATTTTGCCCAAGATCACACTCAAGTTTTAAAGTCTTTGAATGCCTAAGGCTCAGGACTTATATATAAACTCAAAGGTAGAAGAGGACCTTTGAGACCTGTTATAGAATGGGTGCATGTTTCCCCCAAAACTTCATATGTTGAAACTTAATCCCCAATGTGATGGTGTTTGGAGGTGGGTTCTTTGGGAGGTATTTAAGTCATGAGGGTACAGCCCTTATGAATGGGGTTAGTGTCTTTATAAAAGAGACCCAGAAAACTTCCTTGTTTTTTCCACTATGTGAGAATAAAGTGAGTAGGTGCCATCTGTGAATTGAAGAGTGGGCCTCCACTAGATACTGAATATGCTGGAGACTTAATCTTTGATTTATAGGCCGAGAATTGTGAGAAATGATTTGTATTGTCTAAACACACCAGCCTATGGTATTTTTGTTATAACAGACCAAATTGAACAAAGGCAAGGCTCTTCAATTAGTTTTCTTCCAAAGCTTGAATCCCCTCTGAAATATTTTAAACAAGTGAATGTGCATTATTTTTGCTTGATCACCTTCACTGACAAAGAACTCACTAATTTCCCAAGCAGTTAATCCACCTTTTTTCTCCTCAAAAGTATTGGAAATTTTTCTCCTAATATGGTCTATGTGGTAATGCAAATTTTACTGCTATTTCATGTAACAGTTCTTCAGCTATCTGAAGACAGAAATTGAAAGTACTTGGAGTTTTCAATATTCTAAGTTCTATGCTCGATCAATTCTTCCTACTCTGACATGACTTCATACCTCTATACTATCCCAGACAGTTTCTTTTTTTTCTGTTTTTAAAGATTTTATTTATCTATTTGACAGAGCAAGAGAGAGTGCAAGCACAGACAGGAGGAGCAGCAGAGGGAGAAGCAGGCTCCCCACTGAGCAGGAAGTCTGATGCAGGACTCGATTCCAGGACCCCGGGATCATGACCAAAGCTGAAGGCAGAAGCTTAACCAAGTGAGCCACCCAGGCATCCCTATCCCAGATGTTTTCTTATGAATGGACGCTTGTTTGTCAATATTCTATGTGGTGTCCATAACTAAACATAATTTTTCAAGTGTAGTTGGAATAATATAAACTAGAGCAGACTTCTTGGCTTCTTGCTTCTAGAACTTTTCCTCCTATTAAGAATCAATTTAGCATCTTGGGAACAAAAGCGTATCATTTTGTTTTCTCACATTGTGCTTCCTGTTGATAAACACCCTAGGTTTTTTTTCTTTTAACATGTATGGCCACGAAGTTATGCCTCACATCTTTTATGCAGGTGGGATATGGATTATGGGCCTTTCAATTATTTTTATATATATTTTTTAGAGATGGGAAGAGAAAGAGGGAGGGGCAGGGGGAGAGGGAGACAGAGAATCCTAAGCAGGCTCCATGCCCAGCATGGAGCCCAACACAGGGTTCAATCTCACAACACTGAGAGCATGACCTGAGCTGAAATCAAGAGTAGGACACTTAACCAACTGAGCCACTCAGGCACCCCAGTTTTATAATTTTCTATGTCTATATTCTAAATTGTCTGTAAAGAACATATACCTTGCTTACAATGATAAAAATAATGAGGGGCACCTCGGTGGCTCAGTCGTTAAGCACCTGTCTGCCTTTGGCTCATGTCATGATCCCAGGCCCTGGGATTGAGCCCAGCATAGGGCTTCCTGCTCAGCGGGGAGTCTGCTTCTCCCTCTCTCCCTCCCCCTGCTTGTGTTCCCTCTCACACTGCCTCTCCTCTGTCAAATAAATAAATAAATAATCTTTAAAAAAATAATGAAAGTTATTAAAACCAAACAAATATATTAACTTTTGGGGAGTCATGAGTATTTAAACTATAAACTCAATATAGCCCTGATAGCTCCCCCAGATCTTAGCTCACCTTTTCTTGCAATAAAGAAAGGGGCCAGCTGTAAGAATACTTGAGCAGGTAGGCTATTTTATTCTCTTCCTGGAAGATAATGGAAAGAGTATACTATTTAGTGAGTATGTTGTAGTGGGTAAGATCTTAAGTTCTGGAATCAGACAGCTTGTCTCTAAAAGTTGCTAGCTGTGTGATCCAGATCAAGTTATTTAACTTCTCTCTGTGCCTTTAATTTTCAACTCTGAAATGGAAGATATTTATATAACCAGTCTCATGAGGTTATAGTCAAGTTTAAATGAGCTAATATAAGCAAAGTGCTTAGAATAATATATAGTAAGCCCTTAACAAATTATTATTACTGTTATTATTATTAAGCCATGGGAATTTGAACCTATATATGGTGGAAAATGCAACATTTAAATTTGCTGAGGTCTGTCATATTTTGCATGTTTTATAGGAATATGGACCCTGGCCGTAGAGAAGTATTCCAAATATGTGCACTTCTCATCTTTTAATATAGTTTGCTGTGTTTTCCTCTTTCTTCCACTCATCCTTCCTTCCTTTCTTTTTCTTCCTTCCTTTTTTCCTTTCTTTTCTTTTCCATCTTTTACTTTCTTCCTTTCTCCCTTCCTTTCTCTCTCCCTTTCTTTCTCTCTCCCTTCCTTTCTCTTTCTTTCTTTCTTTCTTTCTGTCTTCTTTTTCTTTCCTTCCTCCCTCCCTTCCTTCCCTTCCTTCTTTCCTTCCACTCTTTCATTCTTTCTTTCTCCTTGTCCATCCTTCTCTTTACTATTCTCAATCCTTCTATCTTTCTAAATGTCTTGATTTTTTCTTTCTAATTCATCTTTTTAAAATACACAATTCTTATCTTGGGAACATGGTACATATATTTTTTTAACTTGACTATCTTTGGAAGTTCTAATACTTCTAGCTTTCTCAATCATGTGTACACCCATCATGAACCCAAAAAATCCCATGAGGATTGAATAACTTTTTTATTTTGTCTACACATGTACTAAAGACATTAATAAACAAGCTGACAGTATTTCTTTCCTTGCAGTTTCTAACCACAAGTAGAGCAGCAATTCAAAAACAGAAGTGATTGAAATATTTTTGAGTTTAAGGAAAGAAACACTCCCATTCTACTTTCCCCTAATGATGATGTATATTCTTTAAAAAGCTTCTTTTAAGCTTATTTAAAGACTGGCTGACATAGCATAGTGTATAATCTCCACTTAAGATCAAATCTTCCCATTCATACTCAATCAAAAAGAGGATTGGTGGTGAAGATAATTAGGACTTCCACTCCTTTGGGGTGGTCTGGCCAGAAATGAAGCTATCTGAGGCAGCCCTACTCAAATAGTTTACTGAATATAGCACAAAAGATTTAAAGTTCTTTCACTCTATTCCTTCCATCCCATCTAGTCCAAATATCATCAAAGCATTTAGAATGCCCACAATAGTTTCTAACATTTGATCTATTCCATTTTCATTTTCTGTGTGGTCTAAGCAAAGCTGTGTGAGCAACTTAAAGAGCATTGGACTGACATTTAGGGACTTCGCTTCACATCTTCAAGGTGTTTTTAGAACTGAACTATATCTGAAGGCTTAAAGTATTTTTTCCCTCTAATCTTACTGTGTAGCCTCATGGAGGTAACTTCACTTCTTTGAGCTTTAATTGCCTCTATTGTATTACCACCATGATTACTCAACCAGATGATGAGTTTTAAGGGAGATGAAGTCAGTGTCATACTTGGTTATAGAATTACAACCTCTAGCATAGCACCATATATCAGTAGCCATTAGAAAATATTTTGTGTTTAGAAGTACTTGTCCTCCTTTCCTCAATAAATTGTTGTAAGAATTAACTGAGATACTGCATGTGTAAGTGTTTTGAATATTAACAATTATATAATTGATATTTTAACACACAATTAAGGATAAATAATATTAATTTGGCTTTTTAGAGTATATCACATAAGTTTTCTCCCTTGATCTTGACAATGGTCCTATAAGGTAGATATTTTTATTTTTGTTTATAAATAAATAAATGAGGGCTTAGTGGATCACTCAACTAGTCAGAAATTGAACAGAGATTCTGATGCAGGATTTCTGAAACTGACTTAAGTTTGCTTTTGGGTTGTTAAATATTTTGGTGAATCTTATACTAAAATAAACTTATGAAATATGTTATACTTATCCCAAAAGATGAAGTTCTGTCTGGTTTTAAAGGTAGCATGTAGTTTCATTGTTTCCCATTTGCTTTATCTACACATGTTTTGTGAAAATTACTGTTGAAGCCACAGTATTATTAAAGATGCAACTCCTGATTTTGTGGGGTCAGAATTGCAAACTGGCAGGGTAATAAAAATTAGTCAAGAGTAAATTCCCAGCAAAAAAAAAAAAAAAAAAAAGCACTTCTTGCTTTAACATATAAACAACATGACTCTCATTATAAGTTTCTCAAAACTTATAAGAAAGAGATTTTCATACTGAGTTTTCAAATTAAATATACTGGCGTCATCTGAATTTAAAAGGAAAGAATAAATCAATTTCACATGAATTAAACTTAAATTTTATTACCTTTTTTCAATGGCTGAGGGCTTATACTTATGGTCTCTGAAGTAGTATCTTTTAATTTCATAGTTTGTGCACTACCCTCTTTTACTTACTATCTTGGACAAGCAATATAAAATAGCATTTTTCTCAGGTCAAGGACGAGCATATGTGCTTAATGGTGAATACTTCTAAAAGACTATTGTTTGATTCAGTGCCGTTTTATTTTTCTGTAACCTGGTAGGGATCTCATGCCACTTGGAGGAAAATGTTTCTTCTTTATAGCAAGGTTACTTTTTGTGATAAGTATTAAAAGATAGCTTTAAGCCATCCAATTATGACCTTGACTAGAAAAATGTAAGTTAATAAGGCTTCAACAAATTATGGTCTTTTTGGTCGATTTGCCTAGTGAACTGTTAATTGTAAAACTGAAAGACATTATGTTCAGCTTTTTCTATCACATCTTTTGTGTTTTAACAGTGACACTTCATTGAGTGCAATTAACAAAGCCTAGGAGATTTATTAACACACTTCTTCATGGCCAATGATCCATTCCACTTAAGACATAACACTGTAAAATGCACATTATCTCCTTTTGGCACTTACAATAATGCTTCATGAACTAGGAAGGCATATGTTAAAGCAGATAAAATAGCATTATTAGCTGACATATCTTACAATTTATTAGACAGTTAATTTATCAGCTTAAAAGACACTTAAAACAGCTGTGCATTTAATGTCTTTTTAATGTATCCAGTAAAACTTGCATAATTGCCTGTAGTGCAATTTATTTTTAGCTATGTTGCAAAATGTCTGCATTTACTGTTTACATCTTCTTTAATTTTTCCTGCAAGGCTCATCACATCTCTGCCTGAGCCCTAAAGGCCAGGCCAATAATCAGACAAAAAGCTTTCTCAAACAAATGGTTCCCCATGAATGAACTATTCAAAAGTGCATGCTGCTTGGGACCAAAGGAGTGTTAGCATTTTATCTCTACCCTAAGGGCAAAGGCTGCGGTTCCAAATAAATAAATAAAACGCAGGAATAAAACCAGGATGACTCAAATCAGTAGGGTGTAGTCAAAGGCTGTTTCAAGCCTCCACATCACAATCAGATGGTAGCAGGCTTTCTACATATTTGAATTTGGAGCCCATTCAGAACTACATGTCTGGAGTGTGAACTAACGAGGATTTCAGACTATATTAGCAAGGCTGTTTCACTTTATAATTAAGGAAACAGTTCCCTGATGATAAATTCTTAGTACTGCACTTGTGGAACAGACACACAGGGGAAAAGTGTGAAAAATAAGACATATTTCATGGCTTTATTGCCATTTGGTTTAGTTTCTTTCTTGCTCTTTGATTTAATAAAAACTGGTGAATTTTTTAGTCTTTCACAGTAATGATGTCAGGACTAATTATTATTAAAGCAAAAATTCAAACAGTACAAGTTGCCCCTAATGAAAAGACAACTTAAAATTTGATCTTTGGTCTTTAGAAGGATTTTCAGTAGTCTAAGAGAGAAAGCTGGCTTCTCATTCTGAAGTTTAGATCCCCCACTCCATCTAACATGACCTTACCCACAGCTGGAAGGAAGAGGAATGTACTCATTTTTTAGATAATGAGTGGTGCCCAATTTCAACTTTTCCTTTAACTCACTTAAAGGTTCTTTATAATTTCTTAACTTAATCTAAATCTCTTAAACTGCTTTTATAACTTGAAATTACAAACGAAAAAAAAAAAGGAGAGAGGGAGAGAGAAATGTGTGTCAGCATACATGCACACACAAAACATTAAATTACTTGCAGGATTATAAATTTATATGGATTAAGAAAAGTACTTCTCCCATGGATTGGCCAGGATCTCAGGTTTAATGAGATCTAGATTCATCTTTTCCCTATTTATTCAATATTGAGTCCAACATAAGTAAGCAGGTAGTTAGAAAAGAAAAATTTCATGCATTTTGCTTTTTGTTTTCTAATTCATTTTCCATTGATGTGTATTTTTCTGTAGGAGCTTTCAAATATTTATATTCTCAAAACTTAGTGAAAGAGAAAGAAGGTAATGATGGCTAAGAGAAGTGATTACACTAGATCTGCAAGACAATATTGTGAGCAAGATAGACTCTCTGTGACTTACAAGTCTGAAATAAATTGTTCCAGTAAAATTCTTACATAATTGAGAAATAACTTCAAATGAGACTCAGAAAATTTGTCATATGTAAACTAACTTAATTGTTTAGCCAGAATAATCAAAATAGTGTTTCACATAATTTACACTTTTTTGACTGGACTGATAGTTATAAAAATTGAGGCTTTTCATGTGTATACACTTAAGGCTTTGCATTTCACTTCACATCCTCACAACAGACCTGTGATGTAGATATTATCACCAATGCATAAATGAAAGGAAACTCAGAATCAAAATGACTTGCTAAAGATCACTTCTTATGTAAATCTCAGAGCTGGGGTAAAAACTCACAAGTGCCTCCTAATCTAATTTCTTGTACATCATTGCTGGCTTACACTGGCCTCATAGAATACAAAAAGAATACTACCTAGACTGAAGTTCAGGCTCAAGGTAAAACAACTAAAAAAAAAAGTATACAATCATTACCTCTACAAAAGATTTTTAATCCCATTACTTAAGAAAAAATGGATTATACCTTCTGCTCTATGTCTTCTATAACCCATACAAATTTAGTCACTTTGAGAAAAAGAAAATAATCAGTTGTATTTCTGAAGTAGTTCTCTAAGAACGTATTGAGATATTTCACCAAGTTTCAGCCAAGAAATACAAATCTATGTCATCCATAATGATAGATATCTTTTATTACTCTAGTGAATCCTTTAAAAGGAGTTTGACAAAAAACTGTACTCACTGAAAAATGTTCTTTCATTTATTTTTCTAATAGGAAATTTTACTTATCTATTTGTTTTCATATTCAAGTTTTCAAAAGGCATAAATTACAGAGTTTCATATATTGTCACTCTATTGCATTCTAGGTGTGTGGATGTACTGGTTTTTTAAAGGATGTATCTTAGTGACAGCATAAGTGTGTGTGTGTGTGTGTGTGTGTGTGTGTGTGAGAGAGTGTGACTGTGCCCATTTGCATGAATGCACACTCAAAATCAAGAAATAAAGAATAACACATCTAGGATAACAGCAATATTTATGGCCCTTTTTTACGTGCGTTAAAAGGAGGCATTTATCTGTTCTGTTTCTAATTAATTATAAACATTGAATAGCACATTCTTCACATAGGCAATAGTTTATTGATATAGTTTATTGATATCAATATCAATAGTTTATTGATATAGTATATTGATATAGTTTATTGATATCAATAGTTTATTGATAACTGTTTTATCATCTGATTAGGCTAGTACTGTGGACAATTTTACTGCCACAGTGAAAATGGTAGGACTGTCATCATTTTCTTCATTGTGGCTTAATTCCAATTTGTTTTAGACATTTTCTTTTAAGGAGATCAATTTGCCCATTAGTGACTCTAATAAAGATTTCTAATGAAGGGCCTGAAGTTTTTTTTTATTTTTTTAATTTTTTAAAGATTTTTATTTATTCATTTGACAGAGAGAAAGACAGAGCAAGAGGGAATATAAGTGGGGGAGTAGAAGAGGGAAAAGCAGACTTCCACTGAGCAAGGAGCCCATTGTAGGGCTCAATCCCAGGACCCTGAGGTCAAGACCTGAGCCAAACACAGATGCTTAGCAACTGAGACACTCAGGCGCCCCAGGGCCTGAAGTTTTAAAGGTGCATGAACAATCAATCTTGTAACACTGAAAAAATAAAATAAACATATTTGGGAAAGAAAAAAAAAAAGAATAAGTACATTAAAAAAAAAAAGGAATGCACCAACCCATATAATACTGGTACTACAAACCTTTCATTTACTGAGTTCAGAAGCTAATGCTTTTCATAGTGCATCAATTATATACCAAAAGTTTCTATGTTCTTGACCTGGAAACCAAGTAAATTAGTGAATTAAGATTTCACATCAAAATAGCATATCATTGATTCTTTGTATTTTAAGTAAAATACTTAATCTTTCCTCCAGAAGAAAGACAAGCTCTAGAAATACATTTGAATTATTTTAGGTGCCATGTCTTCACGGAAAATGTTCTCCCTGTTCTTATGTTGAATGAATCTATAATGAAAACATCAGCTAAGAGGTTTAGTTCTTATGAATCAAGTTTTCTCATACTAGTGAAGTCATCAGTAAGTATTGAAGTAAGATAGGGCTAACTTGTCAAGGGACCTGGATTCTAGCCCCAGTTTGTTCTCAAAATAGAACTTTTGATTAAGGAAAAAATGACTTAACTTCTCTATGTTTCTTTAGCTATCAAAAAATGTGAGGACCAAAAGGAAAGAAATCAAAAATTTTAAAGCTAACATGAATAAAGATGTATTCATGAGGGGCCCCTGGGTGGCTCAGTGGGTTAAGCCTCTGCCTTTGGCTCAGGTCATGATCCAGGGGTTCTGGGATCAAGCCCTGCATCGAGCTCTCTGCTCAGCCAGGAGCCTGCTTCTTCTCCCTCTCCCCCTGCTTGTGCTCTCTTTCTCTGTCAAGTAAATAAATTTTAAAAATCTTTAAAAAAAAGATGTATTCATGAGTAATTTAAATTGACAAAACTACTTCAATACAATTTTAAGTTAATCTTTAAAACTATTTTAACACATGTAATTGTATTGACTCATTATACCTAAATTATTATGGGTCCTTTTTAACAACACCATCTGTGGTTACTTATGCTCAAATTATATAGTTATAAAATATTACTGTGTCCAAATTTTAGACAATGATTTTGGACTCCAGACCCATATATATTATGGATGCATTCTGAGCATGGTGTTTGTGATTTCAAATGTTGTCTTTATATTCCAATGTTTCCTTACAAAATAAAATTAAATAAACTATAAATAATATGATTGCTTGGCAGTTTCTTACAAAAATGTTACCATACAATCTAGCAATTACATTCCTTGGTTTTCACCCTACTGAGTTGAAAATTTATGCACACAAAAAACCCTGGACACAGATGCTTATAGCAGCTTTATCTATGACTGCTAAAACTTGGAAACAAACAAGATGTCCTTTAGTAGGTGAATGGGTAAATAAACTGATAATGGAATATTATGCAGTGCTAAAAGGAATGAGCTACTGAGCCATGAAAAGACATGGAGGAAACTTAACTGCATATTACTAAGTGAAAGAAACCAACCTGATAAGGCTACACAACATATGATTCCAACCATCTAACATTCTAGAAAAGGCAAAATTATGGAGACAGTAAAAAGATCAGTGTTTGTCAGTGGTTAAGTGGAGAGAGGCCTGAAAAGGAGGAGCACAGTGGATTTTTGGACTGTGGAACTGTTCTGTATGATACTATAATGAGGAATATATGACATTATGCATTTCATAAGATTTATAGAATGTAAAAGAACATCAAGTGTGAACTCTAATGGAAACTAAATTTTGGGTGATAATGATATGCCCTTGCAAGCTGACCAATGATAACAGATAGGCCATCCTCATGGAGGATGTTAATAGTGGAGAAGGCTTTGTTTGTGAGGGTAAAGAGGATTATTTAGAAACTACTTTCCACTGAATTTTGCTGTGAACTAAAACTGCTCTAAAAAAACCAAGTATATTTAAAACAAAATAGAACAAGAAAAATTATTTTTTAAAAAAGGGAATATGATATGGCCAATGGCATTCTAGGACAAATTAAGCATGGACTATTCAACATTAATTTTTCAGTCCAATGGCTATTTCCATGCAGTAGTAATCAACACTGTGCTTAGAAAAGATAGCATATATATTTTTTTCAAGTAGCTAAAAATCCTCCTCCATTTAAACTATGTTCTTGTCTTCTGAGCAATATACAAGCAATGGTAAGTGTAAGTCAATGACTTTTGGTTGCTATGGGCTAAATTGTGTCCCCATCCCCCAAAATTCATATATTGAAGCCTTAACCCCCAATACCTTAGAATGTGACTGTATTTGACAATAGGGCATTTGAAGAGATAATTAAGTTAAAATGAGGATAAGATGTGTCCTAATCCAATATAACTGCTATCCTTATAAAAAAGGGAAATTTGGATACAAAGGGAAACAATAGGGAGGAAAATGCACACACAGAGGAAAAGACAGAGGGAGAAGGTGGCCACTTGCAACACAGAGAGAGGTCTCAGAAGAAATCAAACCTGGGAACACCTTGATCTTGGGCTTCTAGCCTTCAGAAATACGAGGAAATAAGTTTTCGTTTTTTAAGCCACCCAGTCTGTGATATTTTGTTATGGGAACTCTAGCAAACTAACACAGTGGCATTGTAGTTATCAGTTATAAATGAATACATGTAGTTATCAGGTAAGTATGAGTGCATGAAAGAGAGGGTTGAGAAACACAAGGGTAAATTAATGATTTCTGGAAAATTGCATTGCTGTTTAGAAAAAAAAACTCATATAGACATGGACACTGCTACCAGAGTAATGTAAATTATTTTAGTAATATTCAAATACTAGGCTAATTCAAGTGCTTGAAGGTAGCCCCTCTCAATACTGAACAAACACTGTTTTCCTGACTTTGTTCTCAGAAATTCAGGCAGTTATCAGAGTCTGCCAGAGAGTGGCACTCATTAAATTCTCTCTTAAGGTTCATTATTTTTTTTGTCACCTGTTTACTTCAGGGTTATAATCCTTAGGTTCTAGTTTTCATGAGGTAGGCACACTCAATAAAAAGAAAACAAAAACAATAGTTGTTGAGCATTAGACTAATCAATTTTTATGGATGATCTAATGTATTCTAAGAAAATCCAATGAACTAAATATTATTATCATCTCCACTTACAATTGAAGACACTAAAGCTTAGACAAGTTAAGTGATGTTATTAACTACTATATGTCAAAGCCATGGTTTGAACCAGAGTCTGTCAGACCCTGAAACCTGTTTTCTTAAACACTATACTATACTACCACACATTTTCCCTTACTTTGGTTGCCAGATTTAGCAAATAAAAATAAAGAATGTCCTACATTTTATCTGCCAACCTTAACTTGACTAATAAGTTTAATGTTAAAATATGTTTTATTTGAACCCAAAAGAAAGAGGGCTTTTTGAAAATCCGATCATATTTGAGTTGGGGAAGTTGGAATAAACATCTCATTCATAATCCTTTATGGACAGTGAGGGACTGATGAAGCTCATGAAAAGTAGTTGGAAAATAGATAATTGTTTAAAGTTTGTTCCATCATTCTGATTTTCTACATTCTCAGGAGAGTCAACTTTAGCCAGAAGAGGCACTAACCTTCCTTTTTTCCCAGACTGCTGAGTAAAACCTGGAGAGTATGAAGGAATCATATGATAAATAACATTTCATTTTGTACTTTGTGAATGTGACTACTGTATTACATAGTAGTCATAGTAGCTGGTTGATTATGTTTTTTCTCATCCCAAATACCTAAGGAATTACATCAGATCATTATGAATGTAATCTTCATTTTCATCGTATGTACCAGGCATATATTGAATGTCAATATACTAGGTACTAATAAGAATCAATAAGATATTAAAAGAAATCAAGGGTTCACCAGGGCTTAATGAATATGGCCAAAGGTCACAGTATAGTTTAATATACTTAATCATCTTAACGGAACCAGAGGTCAGGGCAAGATCCAGGTTCTTAAACTTCTGGGAAGGAGAAGAAAGGGACTTTTGGGAGACCCAGAAGTTAGTTTCTCATCTTAGTGAACAGTTCTTTTTAAGAGTAGTATATGTGACCAAATATCAAGAAACTTAAGCAAAATACAAGACAGATTGTCTTCACTGAACTTTGCTACAGACATAGGTGCTCCCACTATAGGGTCTACCAGATAAAGAAGGTTAAATTCAATGAGTGCAAGATCCCTCCCTCCCAGCGTTATAAAGTCCTTGGTGTGAATATCTGTAAAAAGGAAAACTGGCATGGGATACAGAAGTACTTAGTGACCTTGGAGAGCTGTCATACTCAATAGCAGGCTGATCTCCAGAGAGGTCATTTAGAAAGCTTAAAATTAGCTGTGTATACACTCTTATATTGTAGGTAGAAAACTATTATTTTTTTTTTACCATAAAGAGTACTACTCATTATCATCACATATTCAGTAAATATTTGGGGTATAAGTAAGGGAGGACAGAGTGAATAAAAGGAGTGGAATATTCTAAAAATGGATTTTAGATTTAAATTTAAAATTTAAGATTTTATCTAGAGTCTCAAGACCTTTGGCAAAATTACAAGTTAGATTAGAGCTTTCCCATTTCTTCTACCTCCTATACTGTGCCTTCTAGGTTCATAGAACACTCAGACATTAAAGATACTCAGGTCAGAGCTCTACCCTTTTCCTCCATGTTTCACAATTATCCTTTAGTCCTTCAACTTTGTCCTTAGAGCTTAAAAACTTCCCTTCTTTCAATGTCTAGCAGAGATAATTTTTAGGAGAAAAACTTTTTTTTAAGATTTTATTTATTTATTTGACAGAGAGAGAGAGAGAGAGAAAGAGATCACAAGTAGGCAGAGAGGCAGGCAGAGAGAGAGGGGGAAGCAGGCTCTCCACTGACCAGAGAGCCCGATGCGATGCAGGGCTTGATCCCAGGACCCTGAGATCATGACCTGAGCCGAAGGCAGAAGCTTTAACCCACTGAGCCACCCAGGCGCCCCTAAGAGGAAAACTTTTTACATAAATGTACAAGCAACTGATAATACTTTATAATATAAAATTATATTTCCAAAAATATTTGCATTTTTAGAGAATATTTGTTTTTAGCACCAAGTAGCAAATTCTTAATGGAAAAATTTTAATAAGGACACACTGTAATCAGGGACAGGGCATTTTCATGGTACTACTCAAATTATAAAATACACACATCAATAAAGATCCATGAGCAAGACCATATCTGTTAATCACAATTTCATGTGTTAAGTCCTTTTGGATTAAGCAGCTAGTATAGCACCTTTAAGCTAACAATGAATGTAAATATCATGGACATAGATTCCATGACCTATGTTCATCTACCCATTGAGAACCCAGATAATGTCGACACTGGTTTTTCCCAAATGCCAGTCCTCATCTAGATACCAATAGACCTGTCTGACAGTGGAATGAAAAAAATATATATGCAAAAGAAAAATGAAATGAGTAATGTCATAACATTAAATAGTTTTTTGATTAACTAAGATTTTGTCAATCTTAACATTTGGTTTGGTGTTAAAATAGCATTTCTTACATGGAGTCACAGTGTAAGTAGACAACATTAAATATGTTATTTGGCAGAATGAAAAGTTAGTAGCTTTTCAACCTTGTGTTGGTCAAATAATCTTTTCTTGAAGGTGAACTGGTTTTGAAATCTCTAAATTTAAGAACTACTCTTCTCCACACCTTTAAAGCAATGTGCTAACTCTGACAATTCCATAAGTGGTGGTGGGGGTTGAAATGGGATGCTGAGTGGTAGGCAGTAAGCTGAAAGACCTGTGAAGGAGAAATTAATCAAACTGCCAAAACTACCAATTAATGAACTCGTACCTCAGAAATGACTTTGGCTGCCCCAGTCTTGAAAATGCTCCTAAAGTGTGTCTTTGGACTTTAGCCCTGAAAGACAGGTGCAGTTCTCATCCTTACCCTCCACCATAAATTCTAAAAGCTTGCACATACTGGGATATTTTCTCTTTGAAAGAAAGATATCAAAGCATAGGGCAAAAAAGTGAAGCAAAAGAACTGTGGGAAGATGGGGAAGGCAGGGATCCCCCTTTTCTCTGTTCAAGGAGAATTGAGAAAAAAATCCAATCGGCTTTGACTAAATTGAAATATCTTTTTTTGTGTGCTAGGGATTCAGACCCTTAAAAATAACCAGTCATCTCCTGTGGGACTTTACTACCCTAGTAAATAACTTTTGTTATTGATTCAGTTTCTACTGAAATAAGAGTTGGAGGGCGTGCTCGTGATTCAGTTTCTACTGAAATAAGAGTTGGAGGGTGTGCTCGTTTACAAATCTGAGGCTGTTCACTACAAGCTCATTCACCTCTTTTAAAACATTAACAGTTGAGCAGTTTTTCAGCAGACTTTGCATGGGACAGAGGAGTGCTGGGAGGAAACATGTTGAAGTTATAGCCCACAGGGATGGTCCAAGCCAGATGTCGGTTGTGAATGTCTAGCTAGGCCCACCCACACAACTGTTTATTTTTGGCAACCAATCTGGGCATTTAACTTCTTGCAGACTGGTGCCAAATACCTACCTTCAGCCAATATGGACAGCTAGGCATATAGGCAGAATTACCAGTCATCTATATAAGTGTGTGTTCTGGTATGGCAGTCTGGTAAGTATCCAATGACAGAATAATATACACACATGTGTGCACTTATATTTTTATCCCTTTACTATTATTTTAAGTTACTTTGCCAGAGTCCTTTCATTTTACACTTTCGTTTTAGTCTTTAACTATAAATCCTTTATAGGAGAGATAACATATTTATACTAAGATGTAAATGACTAACAGTAGAATCTTTCCCCAGGATAGTTTTTTGATAGACAAAAGATTTTGAGACACAAAATGGGAGAAATTTTCATCTCAAGAGAAGGAAAAAAGTTTAGAAAGGAGTAATAGAATCATAGCAAGGACTCTTTAGCTATTTTGGTGAAAGATAGCTTAATGATCAAATTGTGGCTTAGGAGTATCTGGAGGATAAAGGATCTGGTCAATAAGCATGAATTATCATGGGATATAAAAATAAGATACTCAATATATTATTAGAAATCCAATAATCTAAAATAATAATGTCATTTATTTACCTTCTTACCACGTACTCTAAAAAGAATTGAAGGCAAGAATAACAATTATAAATCAACTTTACACTTGTGTCACACTTTATAGTTTTCAAAGTTCTTTAATATTTATTCTCTTATTTAACATTACTAGTAATGTAAAAATAACAAAAGTGAGTGGAATTTTATTGAAAGATAGCAAAACAAAATTAATCATTTCTCTGAAATATTTCTGAACCAAGCAGCTTATTCAGCATCCTTTCTTTTGAAATACTTGCATACTTTCTGAACTCTTGTCTGTGGTTTTAACCTTCAATCATAGATGATGAACCTGTTATTAAACTAGCTTGAAGCTAATATCAGTTTATCCCCAAGCATCAGACGCCAGATGTTTTTGGTGAGAAGAAAATTAATGGCCTAAATAATGAATCAATTGAAGAGCAGTGGCCATAATCCATCTGCTCTTTAAGCCAATGCCCTGAGTCAGGCTGGCTTCTGGCTACACAGAATATTAATCAGTTGAAGAGTTAAACGGAGGACTCAAAGCCATTGTTGTGAGATGCCTCTGGGTGCCCCCAAGCCACTCCTTCTATAGGCTGGGCTTTGTGCAAGGAATGAATAGGCAAACAAAAAGCAGGAGACAGAGAGAGAGCCCTATAGGACGGGTAATTTAGATTGACTGCCCCTTGTGTACCCAAGGAGAGAGTGACTAAATATGAACAGTGGAAATGCAAGCCAAGCCTCCTCTATTTGGATGAAATAATATTCCCTACACACATAATCCATTTTGATGACAGTTAAATCATTTATTTATTGGGTTTCATCCCATTTGTCATTGTTGTCTTCATTCTTTTAGCATTTCCTCCCAATCTACACACTGATATTTTACTGTGGTTTGATATGAGGAATGAGTTTGTATCAAATAAGTTTCTGATAGATAGATAGATAGATAGATAGATTTTCTGAGGTTTTGAGCCTTCAGCTAATGTCTTCTTGCTTTTTAATTCCACTTCTTCTAGATATTTGAAAAGTGAGTTATAAGGGAGGCAAAGAATGACCTTATCAGACACCTTCTTATATGGTAATGTGTGACCTGATTCTTCCTTTTTTAAAGCCCAGTACTAACTTATTTCACTGGCTTTAAAGAAATCATACTAAGTGGTTTCAATGCTTTTCTTTTACAAAATCTTTAGGATAGCTATATGATGGAAATAGATGATAAATAATAGATGATAGATAGATAGATAGATAGATAGATAGATAGATAGATAGATATAAATATATACAAGGCACAATCCAAATAACTTGTTCTAAACCTCTATTTCCTCAGATCTCTGAGAATTTCTGGAAGATATTTGGAATGGTAGTTTAGAGCATACTGGAGAAAAAATGTTTGCAACTACTGTATCCTTTTACTCATTCCTGCTTTTGCCCTCCAACTATTTAGGTAGCAAAAGTAGAAGAAATTAGAAAAATTCCAACCAATAATTCTAGAGAAAGCCAAAATACCAGAGAATAAAAGCTAATAAAACAATTTTGTTTTTGTGGAGCTATTGGTAAGAAGTAATGAATGCAAAGTTAGTGATTGGGTGAACTGCTTGGATATTATGTCAAAAACATGTCAAACAGGAATCTGGGGCCCCTGACCACTAGGATAGTTTCATAAATTAATTTGTGTATTTTGCATGATGTCCTTAATTGAAAATAATATCCCTAGGTTCGTGCCTAAAACTCCATGGACAAATGAGTAATACTTTGTAAACTATAATTAAGCTAAGGAGGCTCATATACTATTTTTTTTAGGTCTGTGGCCATGTTACTTCAAGCCAGAAAGAATTTACTGAGCTCCTTTTTTGTCCACAGAATGTAGCATTCTGCCTTGGTTCAAAAAGATTATTTTAGGTAGGACTTTGCATAGGGATTACTCAGTAGCCATCTCTGTGAGATGTGATTTGGGGGGGGTCCACAAATAACTACACATTGTAGGCCTTAATTGCCTCTACTTTCCTATTTCCTTCAGAAGAGATCCTACCTAGTAACCAATACTCACTATCAGATAGTCCTTTAATAGGAATTAATTGAGAAGCAGCTAGAAATAAAAGAGGGGCTAGGAAAAAGGAAGGAAAGCTCTATAAGAAATAATAAATGGGAGGCTAGGAACCTCAACAAAACAAAACAAAACAATTTTTACTTTATTATCCAGCACTGCTTTAAGGCTGCACTGTATTTCTTTCCTGTATCTCCTATCCCTTGCGGAACTCAGAGAAATAAGGTCCTAGAGAGGGTAGCTCTCCTTCTAAGTCTGCCCCTTGGCTGGAACACTGTTGATAAATCAGCAGTCTCCTCAGTGTCCCTTATTTCTTCCTTGGGTCTTGCTATTGCTTAAGGAATGCCTGGCTCCCAGCTGAAACTGGTCTATTTTTCTCAACACACCATACTTCATGCCTGTGTGCATGTGAATACACACACACACACACACACACACACACACACACACACACACACATATCCCAACCACAACAGTTGTCAAATCTTTGCTGCTTATTCTCAGGAGTTTCGAATGCCAGTGTGTCCTGGGAAATTATCTGGGAGGAACAGGACCACATTCTGTTGGCCTAAGTAAAGTGCCCCTAAAATAAGTCCACTCTGCCCACTACTTAGAGGTACAGGAATGTGGAGCCACCACTCTCCACACACAGGAATTGTACCACTAGTTAAAATAAGCACACTCTTTAGCATCAGATTCCACTATTTAGTTACCACTAGCACTTAAAAAATCCTTTTCATTTAAAAGACTTCTAAAATACCAGAAGCTTTGGTCATTTTTTAAACTGGTTCAGTATTTTGCAGGTTTGCTAAGTGAGAGGACAGAGAAAAGGAAATAATTTAGAAATATTGCTAAGTGGAAAAGCTAGAACCCTGGGAGTTATTTTGAGATGTAGAAAACAGTGTCAATAAAAGAAGTGAGCCTAACTTCCTGAGTCCCTAAGACTGCTTTTCTGGTTGTCCAAACAGGCAGCTCTGCAACCTGAGCTTACTGTGACCAGTTCCCTATGAAATAAAAAGCTGTTTATTTTGAAATGCATGTGTACAATTTTCTCAGATAAATAGAATCATGTATTTTGAGAGGGGTAGTTAGAAAGATTGTTTTGGTCACAAGCTTCTTCATCTCAGATATTATGATTGAGTTTTTCCTTCAAATATAGAGATATTTCTGTTTAGGTTGTGAAATGAGCCTCAACAATGGAACCAATGGTCTAAGTGACTTTTCCTTTCTAAAATCCGGTACAGGGGCGCCTGGGTGGCTCAGTCATTAAGCGTCTGCCTTCAGCTCAGGTCATGATCCCAGGGTCCTGGGATCGAGCCCCACATCGAGCCCCACATTGAGCCCCACATCGAGCCCCACATCGAGCCCCGCATTGGGCTCCCTGCTCTGCGGGGAGCCTGCTTCTCCCTCTCCCAATCCCTCTGCTTGTGTTCCCTCTCTCACTGTGTCTGTCTCTGTTAAACAAATAAAATCTTTAAAAAAATAAATAAAATCCAGTTCAAAGGACCAAAGTTAATATTAATATTCATATTTTCATATGAAAAATCTTCATATTTTCATAGTTGTGTTGCATTTATTGCATGTATTACTTTAAGGAAGACTATGAATTTGCTTATTTCTAAGCAAAAAACATAAAATGGTAACAAAAAACAAAACAAAAAAAAACTCCTGATATGTGCAAAGACAGCTTTTTGCTGTTGTTGCATGATTTCTATCTCTATTTTTATGTGTATTAACTCTTTCAATTACTGTAGTTTCGTCTTTTTAATCCTTTGTGCAAATTATATTCTTTAACACTAATTTTAATGCTTTCAATTGAAAATTTTCTGATTTAATTTCTTATCTAGACTCTTCAGGTGGTTTCCCATTTCAACTTTAATATATTATCCTCAATCCCTATGGTTATTAAAGTGAATAAGCTTTAGTTTTCCTCAATTTATGTTGTGGAATTATTTTTGAGTCTTAAATTGGGTTTCGAGCTGATAAATGGGTCATGAAAATTTAAGTTGCCATCCTCCATTTTTCCCTCTGCACCATGAGAAGCAAGCGGATGATTGCATCACTTTCTCAAATCACTTTGATTTGACTGTTCTTATTAGGAAATCACATTTTCCTGTAGGATTTCTCTGTATTTTAGTAAACTGTACCAATGCTGAGCAATTTGATAATTAAGATAGAATGTGAGTATAACAGGGATCTATTTTAAATATAAACACTTCTCTTAAAATGGCATTTTTTGGATCAAATCTGTGAGCACATTTATACTCTTGATTTGGTATATAATTTTATCAGCCTGTTTTTGCTTTATAAAAATCAACAACTGAATGTAAATTTATGATAAGGTAATGTGAAAAAATTTCTAATTTTTGTCTTTGTCAAAAAAAAAAGATTATTTCCCATACAATTTTGTTTATTGAAATTTAATGGAGTTTTAAATAATAGTCTAAAAAAGAAATATTAATCTTTTCTTTGTAACAATTAAAAAATAAAATGGAATTATCAATAGAGAATAAGATAGGCTCAACTATATTAAGGAGAAAATTTCAAACAGGTTTTACAAAAGTCCTTTTCCAAGGAACATGCAATTAGATTTTCCCTTTTATTTACACACCCTGCTCCAGGTACCCCTGAATATGAATTTCACATCCTATAGTATTTTATGTGTCTAACCAGCTTAGGGAATAAAAAAAACAAAAGGTGCTTACAGACATGAATTAACTGTTTTAGACCTTGAGATCACCAATAGGGCACTAAGGAGTTCTTTTGATTTTACTCTTCTCTCCTGTTCAAAAGGCCTTGGTGTCTTTTTTTTTTTTTTTTTTCACTCACAAAAGAGTCTTGTTCTGTTTCCTCCAAGCACTGCTTCTCAGATATTTCAACCATTGCCATTGTTACCCTGAGAGTAGTTTATTATTGAGCAGAACATAATGAAGCTAGGATTTCTATGTCTACTTCCTTCTGAGGAAGCCTAATCACTTGCCCCACCTTTCAGTGAATATCTGTGAAAGAAGTATGGTTACACTCTGTCCAGGGACAGAGAAAGGGAGGCACAGAAAAGTGGCTAGTGATAGGGCTAAGAATATGACCTTAGGCTCCTAATGCCATAGCCTGGGTCTTTTGTTAAACTACACTGCCAAGGGACAGAATTCCTAGAATTTGTTTTCCTTTTCTTCAATTGTAAACTTTCCTGCTAAAACTGAAACTTATCATCAACCCTATGCATCTGGAGGCACCGAATTTTATTTATCAAGTGAAAATATTTTCCTTGTCTTTCAAAGTTAACAACTTCAGAGATAGTTTCAATTCTATGTGGCCAGTCACCATTCCCCTCCTTCCCTGCTCCAGCCTCACCCCACAGCAATACTAAACACTGAAACTAGTTGATTTTTCTTTCTCAGTGTTTGCACACTGAGAGTACTGTTGTGATTCTGCTGTCTCACATTGCAATAGCCTTCTAAGTGGCCTTTTTAGATGCCCATCTATTCTAATGCAGCACTACAAACATGAAAGAAAATTTATCTTTCTATGTCATCATTTTGATCATATCCTTCATTTAAAACCTTTAAATCTCTTTGCTTAAAAGATGTAATCAAAATTTTTATCTGGTATTCATAGTTTACTCTTACAACACTGAGCCTGCACCACAACTTCTCATCACAAATGACTATCATAGATACATGTAAAAGTTTCTATCATTTTTGGTTCCTTATGATCAGGGATTATGCTGTCTTCAACTTCACATTTCACAGAGCACTTAGCATAGTGTACATTGGAGATATATAAGAAATATTTTAGTATGAATATAGGGAAGAATAAACATTTCACTCTCACTCACTATTTACCTCACTATTCTCAAAATTGTGAATCAGAATGGTAACTTTTAAAAGATTCGAATGGTACATATATAAGGAAAGAAAATGAATATATGATAATACCAGACCAACAATTTAAAAAATAACTTTTACTCATCTACTAATATATTTTTTTATTTATTTATTTTTTTTTAAAGATTTTATTTATTCATTTATTAGGAAAGTGAGAGAGTGAGAGAGAGCACGAGAAGGGAGAAGGTCAGAGTGAGAAGCGGACTCCCCACGGAGCTGGGAGCCCGATGTGGGACTCGATCCCGGGACTCCGGGATCATGACCTGAGCTGAAGGCAGTCGCCCAACCAACTGCGCCACCCAGGGGCCCACTCATCTACTAATATATTTAGAAAATATAGGAAATTCAGATAAGTACCAAGTACAAAGAAGTACATGAAAGTACTCAATGTTAACATTTTGGTGTCTAACCTTCTAAATTTTTTTTTCTTCTTCTACCAAGTAGTAACTTTGAGAGGAAAAAACTCAGAAATCTCTCTTTTATTCTAAATGAAATAAAATGTCTCTTTCTATGGATTTGCTATTTGGTTATGATTTTTAGTAGAGTGAAGGGTCTCTGAGTTTACTATAAATATAATAAATATATTCATATACCATTACATATAAATCTGACTACTAGTTTTCATGTCATTTAAATTAGATATTCAGAGGAGAAAATGAAAAAAATATTTCTCATTATTTCTGGTTTTCCAGAAATATTTCAATATGGAATCTCCCCCCAACCCCTTGGCAGGAAAGGGAAAAACAATCTCAAATTTTATATAAAGATTGACTTTGTCAGTTTTCTCAGGGATGCTTCAAAGCACAGTAGCATTTTTATTATCTGTTCTTTTTTTTTTCTTTTCTTTTTAAAGGAAGTTACATTTTCTATGTGGGTACAGATTAGAAATTCTTACTGAAATAAAAGCAACAGAACTTACCGTTGCAAATGTTTCTTTAGTGCTCCTGGAGTTGAGCACTTTCTTTACTTCATCTCCTTAAGTAAGAAATTAGTGTAACATTTTGTTCTGCTAAGCAAGAAGGACTGTTTTCCCTCTTCAGTCACTATCCTGGCATACTTGTCAGACAACTGCGATAGAGGAGAGAAAGAGCACAGGGCTTGAAATTAAGTTGTTCCTCTGCCACTGGCTATTCAAAGAAATTCCTTCTCTTCTACTGTTTTGAATATGTAATAAACTTTCTTCACATTCCAAACCCCCAAATAAAAAAGTTAGCATCAATTTATCCCATTTAATAAACATCCCCTTATTTGTCTCAGATTGAACTTCACATTAGCATTTAGTTCCTTTGAGCCTATAAATAATAATTTTCTAGGAAAATGAGCAGCAATCCAGATCAATGGCACAGCTGTAATTCAAAGGTTATCACTGCCACAGGTAAACAAAAAGAACACCATGATTTACAATATTAGCATATCTCTTACTACCAAATTACAGGTTTGTCTTCAGTGAGGAAGTACTCATTATGGTTATTGACAACTGTTAAAATACGCTTATTTTTTGTCAAAGAATTTGAGTCACATGTATGACATAAAAGGAAAACATTTATTCAATGCTATGGTATAAAGGCTCATTTGCAAACAGTGTATTGGGGAGATCTGTCCTTCGGATTTCAAGGCTGTCTTTTTTCTACTTGAATAATAAGAAAACAATATTACTATAAAAGGAGACAAGGGATGAATGGAAAGAAAAGTTCTGTGTTACAGTTCAACTACAAGAGGCTAATTCTTTTCATGCACAAAGAAATTGTTGTATTGAATATTATTTTAAAGAAATATTTCTCTTAAAATGGCATGGGAATTGGATGACATCTTGTATTGAGATATTGGCTTTAACAATATTTATTTTAAATGTCCCATGCTTAGTGAAGCCTTCCTCTAAAAGCTCACATTATATCAACAATTACAAAATAAATTTATCTCTACTCAATTACATCCCCTTCCTGAAATTTCTGTTAAAACGTTATGAATTTAAACTTATATTTAACTCAAGATTTGTACTTAAAGCAAACCAAGAACTGAGAAAATATTCTTACAATTTGGACACTCCTTAGGACACAAGTGTGTAAGGGATTAGGAATGAACATATACAGTATAATGCATGTTACATAAGCATATTCATACTTGATGAATCACATATGGCTGCCCAAATTAAATCCTTCTTTCCTGAAGTCTAACTCCAAAATTCTTTTCAAAACTAACCTTACAATGTAATAATGATTCTGCTTCCTTCACATTGTGTGACCTTGCTGGCCTAAAACCGTAATAGAAGATGGTATGGGGCAATTTTGTTGAAGTCTTTGAGACAGAGACCAAATGATAAGGTCCTGTTTTCTGATATTTTGATATAAAGGGTATAAATTTCAAATTCCTATTTTCATGGAAACTAGGATGCCTGCTGAGGGAAAGAAACTTTGAAGTTACCATAAAGGGTTTTTTTCTTTCTTTCTCTTTCTTTATTTCTCTCTCTCTCTCTCTCTCTCTTTTTCTCTCTCTCTCTTTCTTTCTTCCTTTCTTCTTTCTTTCTTTTTTTTTTTTTAATCTGAATGATCTGGAGCAAAGTAGAGCTGTCTGTTAGTGTTACTCAGGGTACTTAGCTACTCTGTTGCCCTTGTGGGTCAAACATCAGTGTAAATAACTTTATCCAGAAGCAACTATTTGGATTTGTCCTATGTCTGTCAGTGAGGCATTTGGATCCAATCTAAATACAACTGGGCAATAGGGTAGCTGCAGCACACATGAAAATTACCAGTCTCCTATTTTGAAAGCCCATTTTTTCCGGTTTTTGTTTTGAAATACACATGTGAAAGCAAAAAGCAGACATCTGACATTTCAGTCCCTGTGTTGTTTGTCTACTTTTTGATCTGCCAAGTCACCAGAAATACTTAAGTGTCATTTGTCCCTATAGGTGAAAGTCAAGTCATTATGTAGTAAAGTAAACTACATGGAAGTGTTCTCTCTTTCTCTGTGTTTCTCTTTCTCTCTCTTTCTCTCTCACACACACATCTGAAGTGTACACTAGTCTTATAGACCACATGCCTTGTGGTGAAAAAAAAATTTGAGGGGAGAGATTAGGAGTTAAACTAAAAATTTTCAGAACCTGAAAGTCTTAACAGACTGCTGATTCTTTTTATTATTTTTGTTAAGTAATCAAGTTATCTATATGTTATTTTCAGAATCTCTCACTTTCCTTGTCTAGTTCACTGTGCTCCATTACGTGGGTGGGGAGGGTGTTTTTAAATAATACTGCCGAAATACCTGTAAATCTGATATATATTTTATTTTTATTTTTTCCCCAAATATGTTTATTTAATTTTTCAGTGTTACAAGATTGATTGTTCATGTACCACATCCAGTGTTCCATGCAATATGTGCCCCTCTCAATACCCACCACCAGGCTCGCCCAACCCCCCACCACCTTTCCTCCAACTAATAGTTTAGTAGTTACTTGGTGAGGGTAGGGAAACAAAACTTGCACATCAACTTTTATGTACTTTTTCTGTTTCTTTCTCATTATATTGCAAATTTGAATGTGAAAAAAAACCTGGTTCTCCTTCAAGTAGGACATTATTGTCATCAGGAACAGTTTTTGAACTGTAATTTAAAAATATATATATAAATATATTAAAGTACATATATAAATATATAAAATATATATAAATACATAAATATATATAAATATATTAAAGTACATATATAAATATATAATATATATAAATACATAAAAATATATAAATATATAAAAATATATATTTTTAAATTACAGTTCAGAAACTGTTCCTGATGACAATAATGTCCTACTTGAGGGAGAACCAGTTTTATTTTCACATTCAAATTTGCAATTTAATGAGAAAGGGACAAAAAAAGTACATAAAAGCTGATATGCAAGTTTTGTTTCCCTACCCTCACCAAGTAGCTACTAAACTATAAGACCTAATTGTGAGACAAGAAACCATCAAAATCCTAGAGGAGAACACAGACAATAACCCCTTTGACGTGGGCCTTAGCACTTCTTACTAGATATGCCTCCTGAGGTAAGGAAAACAAAAGCAGTGAAGGAACAATCCACAAAACTAAAAGGCGACCTTCAGAATGGGAGAAGACAGTTACAAATGACATATCTGATAAAGGTTCATATCCAAAATATATAAATTTATGAAACAAAAAACCTGAAAAACAAATAATCCAGGTAAGAAATGGGCAGAAGACATGAATAGATATTTTTCCAAAGAAGAAATACAAATGGCTAACAATCTCATGAAAAGATGCTCAAAATCACTCATCATCAGGAAAACAGAAGTCAAAACTACAATGAGTTGTCACTTCACACAAGTCAGAATGTCTAAGTTAACAAACAGGAAACCACCTGTGTTATGAGGATGAGGATTTTGATGGTTTTGTGTCTCACAATTAGGTCTTTCATCTATTTTGAGTTTATTTTTGTGTACAGTATAAGAAAATGGTCCAGTTTCATTCTTCTGCATGTTGCTATCTAGTTTTACCAAAACCATTTGTTGAAGAGACTGTCTTCTCAATTGGATATTCTTTCCTGCTTCGTTGATGATTAGTTGACCATATAGTTGTGGTTTCATTTCCGGGTTTTGTCTGTTTTTGTCCCAGTACCATACTGTATTGATCACTACAGCTTTGTAATATGACTTGAAGCCCAAAATTGTGATGCTCCAAGTTTACAGTTGTTTTCCAAGATTGCTTCAGCTATTCAGGTTCTAGGTCTGTGAATAATGCTGGTGCTATTTTGATAGGGATGGCATTAAATATGTAGATTGCTTTTGCCAATATAGACATTTTAACAATATCTGCTTTTCCAATCCATGAGCATGGAATGTTTTTCCAGTTCTTTGAGTCATCTTCAATTTCTTTCACCAGTGTTTTATACTTTTCAGAATATAGATCTTTTACCCCTTTGGTTAGTATACTCCTGTGTATCTAATGCTTTTGGTGCAAACTATAAATGAGACCGGTTCCTTGATTTCTCTTTCTGATGCTTCATTATGGTTGTATAGAAATGCAACTGTGCATTTCTATACACAGAAATGTTGATATTGTATCCTGCCACTTTACTGAATTCATGTATGAGATCAAAAAAAATTTTGGTGGAGTCTTTTAGGTTTTCCACATAAAGTATCATGTCATCTGCAAATAGTGAAAGTTTGACTTCTTCCTTGCTGATTGGATACCTTTTATTTCTTTTTGATTTCTGATTGCTGAGGCTAGGACTTCCAGTACTACGTTAAATAACAATGTTGAGAGTAGACATTCCCTCTCTTTTTCCAGATTATAAAGGAAAATTTTGCAGTTTTTCCTCATTGAAGACGATATTAGCTGTGGGTTTTTCCTACATGGCCTTTATGATGTTGAGGTATGTTCCCTATATCCCTACTTTGTTGACGTCTTTTGTCATGAATGGATGTTGTACTTTGTGAAATGTTTTTTCTACATCTATTGAGAGCATCATATGGCTGTTAACTTTTTTTAAAATATTTTACTTATTTATTTGACAGAGAGAGAAAGATCACAAGTAGGCAGAGGCAGGCAGAGAGAGAGGGGGGAGGCAGGTTCCCCACTGAGCAGAGAGCCCAATGCCAGGCTCGATCCCAGGACCCTAAGATAATAACCTGAGCCAAAGGCAGAGGCTTTAACCCACTGAGCCACCCAGGTGCCCCGGTTCTTAAACTTTCTTTTATTAATGTGGACTATCATGTTGACTGATTTGTAAATATTGAAGCACCCTGTGGACCACAAATTATTCCCAACTGATTGTGGTGAATGATTCTTTTAGTGTACTGTTGTACTGTTTAGTATACTGTGTACTGTTGGATAGAATTTATTCATATTTGGTTAAGAATTTTTACATCAATATTCATCAGGGATATGGGCCTATACTTTTCTTTTTTAGAGGAATCTGTCTGGCTTTGGAATCAGTAATGCTGGCCTTGTAAAATGAATTTGGAAGATTTCCTTCCACTACTATTTTTGGAACAGTTTGAGAAGAGTAGATATTAACTCTCCTTTTAAATATTTAGTGGATTGCCCCCATGAAGCCATATAGCCCTGGACTTTAGTTTCTTGGGATATTTTTAATGACTGATTCAATTTCCTGGTGGGTTGTTAGAATATCCAAGTTTTCTATTTTTTCCTGTTTCAGTTTTGGTAATTATTTATTTTTTTAATTAATTAATTTTATTTATTTTTTCAGTGTTCCAAGATTCATTGTTCATGTACCACACCCAGTGCTCCATGCAATAAATGCCCTCCACAATACCCACCACCAGGCTCACCAAACCCCCATGACCTCCCCTCCAAAACAGTCAGGTCGTTGCTCACGGTGGTACACATTCTCTCTTGGCTCATCTCCCCCTCCAATTTCGCCCAATTCACCCTTCCTTTGCTTCTCAAAATGTCCTCTATTTTTTTGGATTCAAATCAAAACCACACTGAGATACCACCATACACCGGTTAGAATGGCCAAAATCAACAAGACAGTTAACAACAAATGCGGGAG
>CM052801.1:54283402-54302060 GCA_028533885.1 Nasua narica | reverse complement strand
GCAATGAATCTGCCCAGAAGCACTCAGACCTCTGAGTTGCAGGAAGCCCGAGTCTCTGCTCCCCTCTGTGTGGTTCAGAACACACACTCCCCTCCGCGAAATTTCAGCTCACAGGGCAGCCTCTTCGAGGTGGCGCGTGACCCCAGCCGCCTTTCTGCGGCTCTCAAGCGCGGACCCGGGAGGCCTGCGGCGGGCCGGGAAAGTCACAATCTCAGCCGCCTTTCTGCGGCTCCGCAAGGGGCACCCCGGGAGGTTAGGCCCCTTGCCCGCGTTCTCCCCGCGGCCAGCGGGGATCGCTTAGGCTCTGCAGTGTGCCGCGAATGTCGCGGTGGTAGGCACACCGGGAAAAACTGCGGCTCGTGAACCACCGCAGATTCTCAAAAAAAAAGGTGTTTGCAGGTGCGAGCCCAGCCCACCAGTTGTTGCAGAGAGCGGAAATCTGCAGGTTCAGGAATTGTGGACTGGATCCCCCACCAGTTCCACAGCTCCTTCCTGGGAGAGTGGGTCCAAGCGCCAGTGCCCGCGACCACCCCATTCCACTAGTTACTCCTCCGAACTTTTTGCCCTTTTTAAGTGTTTTTAACTGGTTCTATGTTTCTGCTTGTCCTCCCGCCACCGGGCACTTTCCTTTGGGGTATTACTGTCCTTGGTTAGCTTCTGGTGGCTTCCTCCCCCTTTTATTTATCCTCCGATATCAGCTTGAGTGATCCCACTTTGCTTTTACCTCTCTACTGCTGTCTTCTGCTCTTGGAGAGATCCCGGGATTAGAAATCTTTCTCCTCAGGGTGATTTCATGGGTGTTCAGCGTGTTCTGGTAGATTTCCAGCTCACTTTTGGGGACCGGTTGCTGCAGGATCTCTTACTTCTACGCCATCTTGCCCCCTCTGATATGAATGTTATTACATTTGATAGTTACTGAGTTCCTTAAGTTTAATTATGTGATCCATTGTTCTTTTTTCCCTCTGAAATGGAAAGTATTTTAAATCAGAAGGATCAAAAACCATATAAGGGATAAGTGGAAATTGATATTATCCTGATTGATGGGTATAATTTGCATGGCAAAGGAAAGAGGAGGTTCTAAATTGATGGGGTTGCATGAGGAAAGTGAGGGAGGCTGAGTTGTTAAAATATTAGTTATGATCATAACATTTTTATAATTTTGTATTATCTCTTAAAATTGGTGATTCATTTAGAGCAGATTATCATAACCATTGATTGAATACACTGTTCTGTTTATTTAAGAGGTCAGGTGGTGTAATAAAAATAGCATAGTGTTGGAGTTAGAAAAGCTTTCACTGGGTATTTTGTATAAGACATATTATACTTAGAATCCAAAAAGCTTAGACTTATATTTTTCTGTAGATGGATAATATTCATCACCAAAGTCAGAATCTACACAGATATAAGATAACCATAGATCCTGAAAAGCATAGTCTAGTGGGCTATGAGTATACATACTTGTGTGTGTGACACATATATTAGGCTTAAGAGAAAGAGCAACAGCAAATGAATTGAAAAAATGGGCCACCTTTATTTTATTTCTGACAATTATGGAAGGTATTTCAAAAGTAGGAAGTATCAAAGAACATGCAGTAGAGAAGCAAACATTTAGCCTCATCTTCAAGCACAAGCATGACACATGAGTTTATAAGTGTAATTATCTGCACAGGTAATGCCCTCAGAAACAAAGCTTTCTTATATATCAGTTGCTTTTGCAAACCACTGCAGTGCTGCTAGGTTTTTCAGATAAATTACTGTAAGAATTCTAGGCCTTAAAGAAAATCATAATCAATAGGGTGTCATAAATCTCTGTCACTTCTGGAACTCAACTGTAGCAAATCTTTTATCCTCAATCCAATGGTATGTTGTACATTTGCTACTGAGAATGTCAGCATGATTGAATCTTAAACATTCCAGCACATTTTTATCATTACTACATGGTGCGGGTCTCACCTAAATGAACATATCTGTAAACACTGAAGCAGCCTTGAGGTCACAAATTTGATTACCCAGGTGAATTCCCAGTTCTCTTTATTATGGAACATCTATACTTTATCTTCTAAAGTAGTGATTGGGCTGTATTTTATAATCCAACTAGGATGGTCAGGCTTCCTCTCTCAAATTATTTTTTTTTAGTTTATTGATGTTAAAACAAACAAAAACAATGAAGTTTTTTTGGTTTAGTAGATCCTATTTATTTACTTTTTTATTTATAATACATTTTTTAATACAAGGGCTACAGTTAAAGAATGTGACACTAACAGACTTACGGTGTCTTGATTAACCCAACATGGCTAAGAAAACATATGACTGTGGTTTTTGGACTTCTGAAATGCATTGTACTCATTTGCAAAGGACAGCTAAGCTGTATTCCTATAAACTGTCAGAGGAACTAAAAAATGAACGACTACAATGTAGTTAGTCCAAAATGAGATAAATAATGCAAACACAACTTTTACTTTCTATGGTGTTTTTCTCCCAATTCATCAGACCAAAGAATTTTGCATGTAACTAAGGCAAAATCAAACCAAATTAAATAATTACACTTATCGAGGTATGTTAAATACCTTTAGTTTTATTTATCTATTCACTTTTTAAAATATTTTGACAGACATTATTGACTCAATATGGAATAGAGCCTCAAAATTCCCTTTGGATTGTTTATGAATATAACAATAAAACCAGTCCAATATGCAAATAACTCCCTTCTGACTTGTTTCTCAAAGAACTCAGCTTGGCCATGTTTATCCTCAGTTGGTATTACTGATTATAGACCACAATTTTAAACAGGTTGTGTGCTTTTAATATGGATTTACACAAAGTTCTCTTACTCAACAATACTTGAATTTTGTAAATTAAAACAACGTCAAATAGTTTATATGATGGCCAGAAGAAGAGGGACTCCAGTATTTGGTCCTCAAGCCAAATATTACAAAATTTCACCATTCCTTATATGAAAATAACAAAGTTTCAGATGCTAGCACAGAGAACAATCCATGTAGGAGTAACAGATATTTAAGAGACATTTATTTTTCTTATAAGTATGATCAGTATGAATCAATAGGTTAGAAAAATGTTATTCTAAATCCTAACATGTTTCAATCAACTGTATTTATTTCTAGGAATATAAATTTTTATTTCTGAATTTATTTCTTCCAAACTGTTTATGTCGTTTCTAATACCAGACTAATGAAGTAAAATAAAAATATTGTCTTGTGTAAAATTGTAATATTAATGATTTAAAAGAGAAACAGAATGCAACATCATCACAATACATGATTTAAACATATCCGAAATATCACTAATTAAGTCCATATCAACTTAACATAGAACATGTGCTACAACAATCCTATCTTTCTTTTTTAACTTTAAATTTATTTATTTTTTAATTAACATATAATATATTATTTGCCCCAGGGTACATGTCTGTGAATCATCATGCTTACACATTTCACAGCATTTGCCATAGCACATACCCTTCCCAATGTCCATAACCCTACCCCCCCTACCTCCCAGCAACCCTTAGTTTGTTTCATGAGTTTAGGAGTCTCTTATGGTTTGTCTCCTTCCCCATCCCATCTTGTTTCATTTCTCTTCCCCACCTCCCATGACCCCCTGCCCTGCCTCTCAAATTCTTCATATCAGAGTGATCATGTGATAATTGTCTTTCTCTGACTAACTTATTTAGCTTAGCATAATACCCTCTAGTTCTATCCACATCGTTGCAAATGGCAAGATTTTGTTTCTTTTGATGGCTGCATAGTATTCCATTGTATATATATACCACATCTTCTTTATTCATTCATCTATTGATGGACATCTAGATTCTTTCCATAGTTTGGCTATTGTGGACATTGCTGCTATAAACATTTGGGTACATGTGACCCTTCAGATCACTACATTTCTATCTTGAAGGTAAATACCCAGTAGTGTGATTGCTGGGTCGTGGGGTAGCTCTATTTTCAACATTTTGAGGAACCTCCATCTTTGACCTAGTGTTTATTTAAGAGATTACCTACTTCCAACTGCCTATGCTGGAACTTTTTGTCAGGATCTTTCTTTGTTTTTTGAAAGATCTGTCACAAAGTTGCTACATGATTTCAATAGATGAACAGATCAAAGTGATTGTTTTCCTATAATTTCCTTAAAAACATCCCTTTCTTCCCCTTCTTCCAAAAACATAAAATATTTTTACACCAAATACATGAAATATATATAATATTGTATATATAATATTATATATATATAATATAATTTAAATAAATATATGTAAATTGTGTAATATTTAAATATATAATTTCTTTAAGAATAAAAAATGTAGTCCACAATGCAGAAGGTCCTCTCCTTATAATTTTTGTGTTCTTTAATTTAAACCTGCTGAATTGGAGGTCGCATATGTAAGCCATTTACAAGGCAAGAAAGCATTCTGTGCCCAATTAGCACATGAAATTCAGTAGTGATAGGCTTTTGGTATTCTACAATTTGGTTTACATTGTGGAAGGCTAAATTTGGGGAAGGGTAGTAAATAGCTATGAGAGGGACATTCCTCTTTAACTAACTCACTGAAAATCTGCTACAAATTCCAGACAGAAGCACAAAGTGAATGTAGATTTTTCATAGTATTAAGCTAATGATAATACTTTGAAAACATCTTGAAGAATCTTGACAGAATGAGGTAACATCTCATTTACTTCAGGCTGATTTCTCCATTTGTATTCCATGCTTCTTCAAGCAGGCAGGCCCTCTTTAGAAATACAACAAAACCTACAAAAACAAGTTGTATATAAAAAGTCAGTTAGATGCTGACATTCACAATACAAAAAAAAATTGTTCAATTTTTTAAAGTTCTCTGCATCTCAATACACACACATCCACACACTTCAAGTATTTGTGCATGCATTTGCTTATTTGCACAGAGACTTGGAACCTGAGAAACTATAGAGACAACTTTAGGTACAATTGTCTGTTTAAGAGTTGTCAGCTGGAATGATGAAGCAGCTTTGAAATTGTAATGTGAGTGTATGGGACAATAGTATTTGATTTAACAAAATAACACCTTGACTTTGTATCATACTTTGTCCTTTTTAAAAAAGACAATTGCACAGAATCCTGATAACAGTCCTATGAGTTTCATTGTAATTAAAGATTCATAAATGTCAGAACTGAAGAAGTCCTGCATTGTTATCTTGACATCTCTTTATACTAAAGATAAAGAAACCAAGGTTCAGAGGTTGCATAGCAAACCGTAGACCAAATGGGTTTGAAGGAAGAAACATAGATGGTGACTAGAACATGGTGAATTCAAGATTCAGCTCTGCCACTCTTGAACTGTGTCAATTTCCTTGAGCAAGTGATATAACTTCATTGAATCTCGGTTTTCTCACCTGTAAAATATGGAACACAGTACCTAATTTTCCAGCTGGTATAGATGAGTGAAACTGTGTTTGAAAAACAACTAGCATAGTATCTGGAACATAGTAGGTGCTTAACTAAAGAAAGTTATATTCCTACAACGCAATCTACAATGCACACATGCACACACACACCAAAACACATATGTTTGCAAGAATACACTTATTGGGGTACCTCGGTTGCTCAGTCAGTTAAGCATCTGCCTTCAGCTCAGTTCATGATCTCAGTGTCCTGGGATTGAGCCCTGTATTAGGCTCTCTGCACAGTAGGGAATCTATTTCTCTTTCTGTGCTTTCTCTCAATCTTTCTCTCTCAAATAAATAAAATCTTAAAAAAAGAATACACTTATTAGTTGAAGCAAGATGTGAAAGTACACAGAGAAGGGAGAGCCTTGACAAATCTAAACACACACACACACACACACACACACACACCCCTGTTTACAGCCTTTAGAAATAAAACTGGATTTAGATTTTGCTAGTTGCCATACAGTTTTGAATAAGCTAGCTACAACAGGCTCAGAATTAAACTAGAAATAGCCTTGTGTCTATGCAATTGCCTAGATGATAACGAATTTGGAGGTGGTAGGATGGCCTTTTCTCTACCATATATTCTTGTGCCCTACTTGTATTGAAATCCCTTTATTTAGTCTTTAGGTTTAGCTTGTCCATTAAGATATAATTACAATTTTTCCTGATTACAATAACATAGAGTTTGTTACAGAACTGTGAAAGAACATAAAGAAGAATATAAAAAGTGTAGCTAACCCATCACCTGAATAAACTAATGCAAATATTTTGGTATATTTCCTTAGTCTTTTATTTTCCATGTGTGTGTCCATGTAGTAAGATTGTGATAGATTAGATAGATAGATGATAGATAGATAGATAGATAGATAGATGATAGATACACACACAGATGATAGAGTTTTATCAGGATCTTTTCAATCTTCATCTTGTGAGAATTTACCCAATATGATTAAATATTCTTTTAAGATAATTTTTGACAGCTACATGCTATTTCTGTGATTGGACATTCCACAATCTATTTGAAATATATATATTTATTACAAACTCGGTTTAATTGAGCCTAGTGCAACTATCAACATAATTTTACTTTTCTACTCATGCAACTCTGTCCCTTGTACTTAATATTAGCCTCTTTTCTTCCAGAGAGGAAAAGTGTCCTGATATCCTAGCCAGGTGACAAAAAATATATTGTCAAGTAGAGCATTAAAATAGTTTTAAATTTTAAGTTTAGTTAGGATGTGTTTACTTATAAATTGTCATTCTTCATAACTCCTTATTATTTTATTAACAGTTAGCTTATATTACTTTCCTGGCTCCTGAGGAGAGTTGTTTATGACTTTTGATAAAACCGTCAGGTTGCTTAATACTGTAATTATTTAGTACAATCATTTTCTCTTCTACTAGCCTGTGAAATCTTTAAAGACAGGAGCTACAGCTAAATTTATGTTTGTGTATAACTTAATGATTGTAAGTGGGACTGAATCCCAGGAATGAGAGGAGACCTGATGTTCATCATCAGCCCAGGAACACAGCTAGTTAGTCGGCATTTTGTCCGACTTGAGGCACAGACCTTTCTAAACTGAGTTATAATGTTCTTGGTTGCATTCCACTGATCTACTTCAATCAAACAACATGAATTCACTGCATTTCCCTGATATGTTCTGTTCCAAGTTTAGTGATGGGGAAAACTTAAACACAGGAATGTTACAATATTAAGAAAAGAACAGAGAGGAAAGATTTGCCAGTGATAAAAGTTCAAGCATTTAGGGATAAAGAGTGCTTTCCTGTTCTATGCGCGATCAGGTAAGAGAGATAACCATCAAATGAACTTATGTGCATCGCTGAACCTTATTAAGAGTAAACCGACCCTTCTAAATTTATAAGGCAAAATTCAACTTCTTTCTGAAATATGCGAACCTTTATTATTCTTTATAATTTTATTTTAGCCAGCACTTACACATGAGAAAATATAGCTCTAAAACTAAAAATAATAGTCACTCACTGATGTCTTTTGGGAATAGGATTAGTGGGAAAGGTGGGGACGCTGCTATTATACAGATAATCCCGAGACCATCCCTTTCTCTATGGATTGCTAAAGAGGCCAGCTGTACTCAGGCCTGGTAGGAAAGCACAAAGATGATCAGATTTTACCTCAGGCATTTCTGTCACTGACTTTGTCACACTAGCTTTCTTCCAAGTTTATAATAGAGAAAAGTATTTGGAGATATCAAGAAATACTATTCTGCTAGATTCTTCTATAACATTAATTCATGCCCTGCTTCACTAAATTAGTACATGCTTCCACTCTAGGGTCTCTGTAAAATGTAACTATACATATGGAGAAGCACTGTCAAATGTAGAACTTCATGGAAATAGAAGTGAGAATTGTCATTCCGTATACATCACTTCCAGAGGAACTTCCTAGATGTGACCTTCACAAAAGCCACAAATTAATCTTCTCTTTCTGGGTTCTCTTCATCACTAAATTCAGGAAAAAGTATGCAATAGGAATGAAGTGAATTTTGTTGACTGACAGATTAAGCTCAGTAGGATGGAGCAAAGCCATTACGAATCAGAGAGGTCTCTGGCCCCAAGTCAGACACAATTCCAATTTGTAATTAGCCACATCTCTGGGCTGGCAACAAACATCAAGAATTTTTCTATCAACCTTGGGATTCAGGCCCTCTTAGAAGAATTAAATAACATACTAAATCCCAATGGAATTTGTGATTTCTCTTGAGTTTTAATTGCTCTACTATTCTTGGCCTGCTTTTAAAGACCCAAGCAGTATCAGAAGTGTGCCTTTCCACATGATAAAGGAAAATAGCTATGACTGCTGTCTTACCAAAAGCAAAATTAAATGAGATATATAATCATTAATCTTCTGTTTACTCCTACACATCATGCAGGAAGGCTAATCAGAGTTTAGAGAGGCGAAGAGGTAGTGCATCTAAACATAAGTGAGAAACAAATCTCTGGCAGTTCATCGTAATTAGAGCACAAAATGGAGTGGCTTTGAACAGAACCACTGGAGGCAAAGATGACATAAGCACCTCCCTGAAGAATATCACCATTACAGCTCTGTAATCTGGATGAATAAATATAATCTATTTCCCATAGACAGTGGGAAAATTGGGCACTAAATTTAGAGGTGGGAAGCAAAGGAGGGTGTTTAGGAAGTCCCTTAGGAAAGTATATTTAGGCATGACCTAATTGGGATGATCTCCAAGACAATCCCTGAAATATGTTTTCTAGGGCTATTGCTACAATTTTGAGGAGACTTTGAAGGGGTTCTGACTGGTCTTTCAGTACCAAGTTATGCTAACCCTACTTGCTACAAGCTCTAGGATTGCTATATTTGTGAAACTTTCCTTTGGGCTTTGTGGGACCACAAGTCAAGGCCAAGCAAGTAGAATCTAGACTTTAATTGCATTTTACTTGGGTAGACCAGCATTTTTAAATGAATGGAATTGGACACTATTTAGTGAGATATTAATTCTCCACTTTTCTATGTCACTCCTCCTGTCTCACACTTCAGCATCTTCATGCAATTAGGTACCTCTTTGGCCCATGAAGAAACTCTCTAAGATAACTTCATGTCTCATAGGCCCATTATCACCAGGCTTGAGGTGTTAAACCTCACCAAAACCACCTAATATATGTTATTAAATTGGAAGTCTGCATCCTTTTAACTCCTTTTTAGGAATCATTACCAATTTGCTGAAGGCAAGATAAAATGGAAATGTTGTAGGAGTAAGAGGTGGTATCCACAGACAGAGACAATACTTTATATGAGAGAAAGTAAAAGGTGGAAATATAACATGTCTTGACAAAGACACATTTCCCTTGGCATATTTTTCCATATGATTTTTCCTAATGGAGAATTAAGGGTGAGTAGAGGCCAGGAATCTAGCTGTAAGCTTTCTAGTCACTTGTTAAAAAACACACAAAAAAGAAAAATCAAAACAAACAAACAAAAACCCAGTGTCAGTCTATTGTTCATATAAACTAAGAAAGTGGTTTAGGTGACTTTTCTGCCTATGTTCACTTCTCTGGTGATGTAAATTATGGAGATATGAGTAATCACTATTGACCAAAATTAGCACTAGACTTCTGTATACCCCTAATAAACATAGACAAAGATCCTTGTCTCACAATCAATCAACAAAATAAATCGGCTTCTGTTGAGACTAAAGAGATTCCCATGGATATTGAAGATGGCAGTGGGTTAAGAGGACATTAAGCTGACCTTGCCCCATGAATACAACTAGATAACAATCAAATCATCCTAAATACCCCAGAAATCAATCTGAAGGCTGGCAGAGCAAGCTCCACAGCTAAAGGTAGAGAAGAGGCCACACTGAAGAAGGTAAGAAGCATTGAGACATGGCTTGGGAGAAAAATGGATCATGGCTGCTGTGGTAGGGAGGGAGTTTTTATTGTGGAGAAGAGTGAAAGACAAACTAGCACACAGTGGTGAGCATGGGGAAAATGATTCCCCATAACGACTGGCTTAGAAAGTGAGAAGGGCTGATTTTGTGAGGTTTGGCAACCAGTGGGGCTTAAAGCCTGCAGTTTCAAAGGTCGGCATGCTAGGCTCTGTGAGAGCTCAGAGGACATTGGGGCTGCTCTTAGAGAAAAGGCAGGGCAAATAGCCCACAGATACATAGTGTAGAAATAGCAATCTAAAGAGAACCTTGGCCACACAGTGGGGAGGATAGCTGCTCAATTTGGAGCATGTTCCAGATAGGCAGTATTAACAGACAAACCCCTCCAAGATAAAAGGAAAAGGCAGTGGCCATTTCCCTTCCCTATCCCTCAGCATAAGCACAAAGACACCTGTGGGAACCAGCATAGCACACACACTTGTTACCTAACTGGCTTACACAATGTCCTGCCCCACCCCACCCCTGGTTCTCTGGAAGAACTGCCCATCTCAGTCATGCTGGCCTCAGTTCCAGCACAGTGAGATTCCCTCAACCAAAAGTCCACCCAAGGCCTTGACAACACTGCATATCCCAAACTAGGAGCTTTGTACAACCAGAGTTCTAGTGGCTTCAGAAACAGGTTTCACCTCACAAGCAGACCAGAGCACACCAAGTTAAAACTTACCACATTCAGGCCAGGGGCCAATCACAGCCCCAAACAGGCAAAGATATCCTCTGCAGATAGTTGGCCTAAAAGATCAATCAGCCAGGATATAACAGCAGAGCACACACACCATACACTGGAGACACTCACAGAAGTACCAGGCCCTGGGAAATAGGAGACACTATGCTGCGAGGAACTACAGAACCTCTTCTTCATAAAGCCATTACCATTAAGAAAAGGAGACAGAGATTACTTTCCTAATACCCATAAACATCCACAAAGACTTAGACAAAATGAGAAGACAGAGGAATTTATCCCAAATGAAAGAGCAGGGCAAGGCCATAGCTTGTGATCTAAGTGAAACCGATATAACCAAAATGCCTGATAGTGAATTTAAATCAATGATCAGAAGAATACTCACTGGACTTAAGGAATGAGTGGAGGATATCAGTGAGACCGGTAACATAGAGATAAGGAATAATATAGGAGAGATAAAGAGCTTAATAAATGAAATGAGAATTATGCATGATAGAATAAACAGCAGGTTGGAAGGAGCAGAAGAAAAAAATAATGACCCAGAAGACAGAGTAATTGAGTAATTAAGCCAAAAAAAAAAAAAAAAAAAAGAAAATATGCAAAATGAGAATAAACTTAGGAACTCAATGACTCCATCAAATTTAATTAACAGTCACATTATAGGAGTCTGAGAAGAAGAAGAAGAAGAAGAAGAAGAAGAAGAAGAAGAAGAAGAAGAAGAGGAGAAGAAGAGGAGGAGAAGAGGAGGAGAAAAGGGGCAGAGGATTTATTTGAAGAAATAATAATTGAAGACTCCCCTAATCTGGGGAAGGAAAAAGATATACAGATCCAGTAATAAAAGAGAACTTCCAACAAAATCAACAAAAGCAGATCCACACCAAGATATAGGATAATTAAAATGGTAAAATAGAGTGATGAATTTTTTAAAAAAAATGTGAAAAACAACAAAAGAAGACAGTTACATACAATGGAAAACCATAAGATCATCACCAGATTTTTTGGCAGAAACTTTCCAAGTCAGAAAAGAGTGACATGATATATCCAAAATGCTGAATGGGAAGCACCTGCAGCCAAGAAAACTCTATCCAGCAAAGGCATCATTCAGAATGGAAGGAAATGTAAAGAGTTTCTAAGATAAGCAAAAACTAAAGGAGTTCATGACCACTAAACCAACCTGTAAGAAATATTCAAGAGGCCACTTTGAGTGGAAAGGAAAAACCAAAAATGAAATTATGAAGGTATGAAACACAAAAGCAGTTAAAACATTATTTCTGTAAAAAGTCAGTAAAGGAACTCAAAAAATAAAATGATGTAAAATATGACACCATATACATAAAAGGTGGGGAGGAGAGTAGTAAAGAATAGATGCAAACTTAAATAACCATCAGCTTAGTATAGACTACTATATGTACAAGAGGTTATATACACACCTAATGCTAACTACAAATCAAAAACCATTAATAAATATGCAAGGAATAAAGAGAATGAAATCCAAATATACCATTAAAGAAAACTAGCAAACCATGAAAATTAGAAAGACAAGAAAGGATCAGAGAAAGTCTTCAGAAATAACCACAAAACAAGTAAAAAAATGGCAATAAACACGTATCTATTGATAATTGCTTTAAATATAGATAGAATAAATACTCTAATAAAAGACATAGGCTGACAGAATTAATAAAAAAGAAAATGCATCTACATGCTGTCTAAAAGAGACTCATTTTTGATCTAAAGATACCTGCAGTTGAAAGTGAGGGAATGGTGAAATATCTACCATGCAAAAGTATGTTAAAAGAAAGCTGGAATAGCAATAATTATATCAGACAAAATAGACTTTAAAACCAAGACTCTAATAACAGTCAAAGAAGGACACCATATGAAATAAAAATCCAACAAGAAGACATAACAATTGTAAATGTTTACACACCCAGTATAGAAGCACTCAAATACATAAAACAATTAATAGCAAACATAAAAGAACTAATCAATAATAATACAATAATAGTAGGGGACTGTAACACTTCACTTATAAAAAGATCATCTAAACAGAAAATCAATAGGAAATAGTGACTTTGAAAAATACACTGGAGCAGACGGATTTCCAATATAATCATATAATTCCACACTAAAAGAGCAGAATACACATTCTTTTCAAGTCCACAGGGAACATCTCCAGAATAGATCACATATTAAACCACAAAATGTCAACAATGTCAAAAATATCAAAGTCATACCATGCAACTTTTCCAAACAAAAAACAATGAAGTTGGAGTCAATTATAAGAAAAATCTGGAAAGACCAAAAATATGTGAAGATTAAATAGCATGCTACTAAACAATGGATGGATGACCAGGAAATCAAAGAAGAAATTAAAAAGTACATGGAAACAATTGAAAATGAAACCACAATGGTCCAAACCTTTTGGACGTAACAAAAGCACTTCTAAGAGGGAAGTTTATAGCAATACAGGCCTACCTAAAGAAGCAGGAAAAATCTCAAATAAACAATCTGACCTTATATGTAAAGGAGCTAGAATAAGGGAATAATAAACAAAACAATAAGCAAAACCCAAAACCAGCAGAAGGAATAAAATAATAAAACTTAGAGCAGAATCAAATGATATAGAAACAAAAAAGATAATAGGACATCAATGAAACCAGGAGCTGGTTCTTTGAAAAATTGATAAAATTGATAAAATGCTAGCCAGATTTATACAGAAAAAAAGAGAAATGACCTAAATAAGTAAAATCACAAATACGTGAGGAGAAACAACAACAACAACAAAACTCACAGAAATATAAACAATTCTAAGAGAATATTATGGAAAACTCTACACTAACAAACTGGAGAACCTAGAAGAAATGGAAAAATTCCTAGAAACATATCACCTACCAAAACTGAACAGAAAGACCTAGAAAATTTGAACAGAATAATTACCAGCAAAGAAATTGAGTCAGTCATCAAAAACCTCCCAAGAAACAAAAATCCAGGACCAGATGGCTTCACAGATGAATTCTACCACACATTTAAGGAAGAGTTAGTACCTAATCTCAAACTATTCCAAAAGACAGAAAAGGAAGAAAATTTCCACATTCATTACCCTGATATGGAGGCTAGATAAAGACACCACAAAAGGGATGCCTGGGTGACTCAGTTGGTTAAGCGTCTGTTTTCAGCTCAGGTCATGATCTCAGAGTCCTAGGATCGAGCCCTGCATTGGGCTCCCTGCTCAGTAGGGAGTCTGCTTCTCTCTCTCCCTCTGCCTCCCTGTCCCTGCTTGTGCTCTCACTCTCTCAAATAAATAAATAAATAAATAAAATCTTTAAAAAAGACACCACAAAGATACAGATGTAGTGAAAAGAAGGGCTATGTGTACCCCAATGTTCATAGCAGCAATGTCCACAATAACCAAAATGTGGAAAGAGCCAAGATATCCTTCAACCGACAAATGGATTAAGAAGATGTGGTCTATATACACAATGGAATATTACTCAGCCATCAGGAAGGATGAATACCCAATTTTTGCATCAACATGGATAGGACTGGAAGAGATTATGCTAATTGAAATAAGTTAGAAAACCTCAATTATCATATGGTTTCACTTATTTGTGAAACATAAGGAATAACATGGAGGGCATTAGAAGAAGGGAAAAATGAAGAGGGATAAATTGGAGTGGGAGACAAACCATGAGAGACTCTGGACTCTGAGAAACAAATGGAGGGTTTTAGAAGGGAAGGTGGGGGAGATGGGTAAACCTGGTGATGGGTATTAAGGAGAGCATGGATTTCACAGAGCCCTGGGTGTTATATGCAACCAGTGAATCATGGAACACTACATCAAAAACTTATGATGTACTGTATGGTGCCTAACATAACAGTAAAAAAAAAAAAAAAAAGACACCACAATAAAAGAGAACAGCAAACCAATATCTCTCTGACAAATATAGATGAAAACTCCTCAACAAAAAACAGCGAACCAAATTCACCAATACAATAAAAAAAAAAAAAGCATTCACCATGTTCCAGTGGGATTTAATCCTGGGTTGCAAGTATGGCTCAATATTCATAAATCAAATATGATACATCATATCAATAAGAGAAAGGATGTAAATCATATGATCATCTCAATAGATGTAATAGAAACATTTGACAAAGTATAACATCCATACTTCATGAAAACCCTCAACAAAGTAGGTTTAGAAAGAACGTACATAAACATAATGAAGGTCATATATGAAAAACCCACAGCTAACATACTCAGTGGGCAAAAACTGAGAGCTTTTCCTCTACAGTTAGGAACAAAACAAAGATGTCCACCCTCACCACTTCTATTGAACATAGTATTGGAAGTCCTAGCCACAGCAGACAACAAAAAGAAAGAAAGGCATCAAAATTGGTAAGGAAGAAGTAAAACACACTACTTGCAGACGACATGATACCATGTATAGAAAACCCAAAAAGATTTATCAGAAAAAGCCTGCTAGAACTGATAAACAAATCAGTAAATTGTTGGGATAAAAAAATCAACAGAAATCTGTTATATTTTTATACACCAATAATTTAGCAGCAAAAAGAGAAAATAAGAAAATAATTACATTTATAAATGCACCAATAATAATAAGACACCTAGGAAAAAACCTACTCAAAGAGGTGAAAGACTTATATGCTGAAAACTATAAAACATGGATGAAAGAAATTATAGAGCACATAAAGAAAGAGAAAGATGGTCCATGTTCATGGTTTGAAGAACAAACATCGTTAAAATGTCTATAGCACCCAAAGCAATCTACACAATCAATGCAGTCCCCATCAAAATAACACATGCATTTTTTTTTCATAGAGCTAGAAAAAATCCTAAAATTTGTATGGAACAACAAAAGAACCCAAATAGCAAAAGCTGTCTTGAAGAAGAAAAGCAAAGCTGAAGCATCACAATTCCAGACTTCAATCTATATTGCACAGGTGTAGTGATCAAAATAGTATGGTACTGGCACAAAAACAGACACATAGATTAATGGAAAAGAACAGAAAATCTGGAAATGTATCCACAACTATATTGGCAACTAATCTTCAACAAAGTAGGAAAGAATATCTAATAGAATAGAGATAGTCTCTTCCACAAATGGTGCTGGGAAAACTGGACAGCAACATGCTAAAGAACTAAACTAGACCACTTCTTGCACCATACACACAAAAAAATTCAAATAGGATAAAAGACCTAAATGTGAAATAGGAAACCATCAAAATCCTCCAGGAGAACACAGACAGTAACCTCTTTGGCATTTGCCATAGCAACTTCTTATGAGACACGTCTCTGGAGTCAAGGGAAACAAAAGAAAAAATGAACTATTGGGATTTTATCAAGATAAAAAGCTTCTGCACAGTGAAAGAATCAACAAAACTAAAAGGCAACATTCCTAGTGGGAGAAGATATATGTAAATGACATATCTGATAAGGGGGTAGCACCAAAATATATGAAGAACTTATCAAACTCAACACCCTAAAAAACAAAAATCGAGTTAAGAATTTAGCAGAAGATATGAATAGACATATTTTCCAAAGAAGGCTAATAGACATATTAAAAGATTCTCAATATAACTTGGCATCAGGGAAATACAAATCAAAACCACAATGAGATACCACTTCTCATCTGTCAAGATTACTAAAATTAACAACACAGGAAAGAATAGATGTTGGTGAGGATGTGGGGAAAGAGGAACCCTCTTACAGTGTTGGTGGGAATGCAAACTGGTGCAGGCACTCCGGAAAACAATATGGAGGTACCTCAAAGATTTGAAAATATAACTACCCTACATTCCAGTAATTGCACCACTAGATATTTACCTAACTAAAATGAAGATACTAATTTGAAGAAACACATTGACCCCAAATGATTATAGCAGCATTATGTACAAATCATGGAAACACTTCAAATGTTCATTGACTGATGAATACATAAAAAGATCTGGAATACATAGATTTTATATATTTATTTGAGGGAGATAGCATGAGCAGGGAGAGAGACATAGGGAGAGGAAGAAACAGACTCCCTGCTGAATGGGGAGCCTGATGTGGGGCTTTATCCCAGGACCTTAAGATCATGACCTGAGCCAAAGGCAGACACTTAACCAAATGAGCTACCTAGGTGTACCTTGCACTCTTTTTTTTTTTTTTTAGATTTTATTTATTTATATGAGAGAGAGAGATTTCATGAACAGGGGGAAGGCAAAGAGAGAGGGAGAAGCAGACTCTCCTCCGAGCAGGGAGCCTGAAGAAGATCTTGGATCTTTATACACAACACACACACACACACACACACACACACACACACACACATATATATATATACACAAAGGAATATTACTCAGACATAAAAAGAATGAAGTCTTGCCATTTGCAATGACATTGGTGGGTCTAGAGAGTACAACGCTTAGTGAAATAATTCAGTAGGAGGAAGACAAATATGACTTCATTCATATGTCAAATTTAAGGAACAAAACAAACAAGCAAAGGGAAAAAATATGAGACAGAGAGATAATCCAAAAAAACAGACTATTAATTACAGAGAACAAACTAATGTATGGAAGTGTTGAATTAGTATATTGTATACCTGAAATTAATATAACATTGCATGTTAATTCAAATAATTTAATTTACATAAAACCTTTGAAAACCTACAATGAGGTATCAACTCTTGAACACCTACAATGAGGTATCAACTCCCATCTGCCAGAATGGCTTCAATGAAGAACATAAGAAACAATAGGTGTTGGCAGGGATGTGGAGAAAAACGAACCCTCTTACACTGTTTGTGTGCATGCAAACTGGTGCAGGTACCATAGAAAACAGTATGAAGTTTCCTCGAAAAGCTAAAACTAGAACCATCCTACCATCCAGTAATCATGCTACTTGGTACTTACCCCAAAGAATATAAAAACACTAACTCAAAGGGGGCACCTGGGTGGCTCCGTGGGTTAAGGCCTCTGCCTTCAGCTCAGGTCGTGATCTCAGGGTCCTGGGATCGAGCCCCACATCGGGCTCTCCGCTCAGCGGGGAGCCTGCTTCCCCCTGTCCCTCTGCCTGCCTCTCTGCCTACTGTGATCTCTCTCCTCTCTGTCAAATAAATAAATAAAATCTTTAAAAAAAAAACAACACTAATTCAAAGGGATACATGCACCCCTATGTGTATAGCAACATTATTTACAATAGCCAAAACATGGAAGCAATCCAAGTGTCCATGGATTGATGAATGTGTAATGAAGAGGTAATATATATATATATATATATGTGTGTGTGTGTGTGTGTGTGTGTGTGTGTGTACACCCCTACACCCACAATGGAATAGTATTTGGCCATCAAAAAGATGAAATCTTTATTTATTTATTTTTTACCTTTTGAAACCAATAGTTATTTTTCTCTTTTATTTTTTTTCTCCCCAAGTATGTTTATTTTAATTTTTCAGTGTTACAAGATTGTTCATGCACCACATCCAGTGCTCCATGCAATACGTGCTTTCTTGATACCCATCACCAGGCTCACCCACTCCCCCCACCACCTCCCCTCCAAAACATTCAGTTTGTTGCTCAGAGTCCACAGTCTCTCCTGGTTCATCACCTCCTCCGATTTCCCCTCATTCGCCCTTCCCTTCCTTTTCACGATGCCCTCCATGATTTTCTTTATACTCCACACGTGAGACCATAAGATAATTGATTCTCTCTGCTTGACTTATTTCACTCCGCATAATCTCTTCTAGTCCTGTCCATGTTGATACAAAAGTTGGATATTCATCCTTTCTGATGGAGGCATAATATTCCATGGTATAGATGTACCACATCTTCCATATCCATTCATCTGTTGAAGGGCATTTTGGTTCTTTCCACAGTTTGGCTATTGTGGCCATTGCGGCTATGAACATTGGGGTACATGTGGCCCTTCTTCGTACTGCATCTGCTTCTTTGGGGTAAATACTGAGTAGTGCAATTGCAGGGTCATAGGGTAGCTGTATATTTAATTTCCTGAGGAATCACCATACTGTTTTCCAAAGTGGCTGCACCAACTTGCATCCCGACCAACAGTGGAGGAGGGCTAC
>CM052801.1:54250800-54282902 GCA_028533885.1 Nasua narica | reverse complement strand
TTGTTTATCCTCTGATATCAGCTCGAGTGTTCCCACTTTGCTTTTACCTCTCCACTGCTGTCTTCTGCTCTTGGAGAGATCCCGGGGTTAGAAATCTTTCTCCTCAGGGTGATTTCATGGGTGTTCAGCGTGTTCTGGTATATTTCCAGCTCACTTTTGGGGACCAGTTGCTGCAGGATCTCTTACTTCTCCGCCATCTTGCCCCTCATCCAGATGAAATCTTTAAAAAAAAAAAAGATGAAATCTTGCCATTTGCAATGAAATGGATGGATAGAGAGTATATTATGCTAAGCAAAATGCATTGGTCAAAGGAAGACAAATATCGTATGATTTCACTCATATTTGGAATTAAGAAACAAATATGCAAAGGGAAAGAAAATGAGAGAGAAAATCCACAAAATAGACTTTTAAGTATAGAGAACAAACTGATAGTTACTAAAGGGGAAATATGTGGTGGGATGGTTAAAATAGGTGATGGGGATCAAGGCGGGCATTTGTCATGATGAGTAATGGGTGATTAAATATAAAATCAAGGGGCACCTGGATGGCTCAGTTGGTTAAGCATCTGCCTTCTGCTCAGGTCATGATCCCAGAGTCCTGGGATTGAGCCCTGCATCAGGCTCCTTGCCCACCGGAGAGTCTGCTTCTCCTTCTCCCTCTGTGTGCTCACTCGCTCTCTCTTAAATATAAATAAATAAACAAACAAATAAATCCTTCTTTAAAAAATAAAATATAAAGTTAAAATAAAAAGAAATTTCCATGGAGACATTTCTGCCTGCAATGGCAGGCACTGTACATACCAGGGAGACAGTTTCATTGTCATAAGAGACGTGATAAACTCTAAGGTTTTCAAGGGAAACTGTTGCACAATCAAGTCCACAAAGGTGTATACAAGTACCTTATATGAATAGAGGCAACTCACAATAAATTGGAAAATAAACACCCCGTTGGCTCTCACCATATTCTTTTTCTTGATCTTTCTCAATAATTAGGCTATGATGATAATCAAAATACATGTATTAACAGAGGTATTGGGTAATATTTGCTAAGCTCTTATTATTTGTTAAGCATAATGCTTTACCCATTTTCCTTTACCCATTTCCTTTACCCATCCCTTTACCCATAATCCTTTATCATAGATACCATTTATATCATTCTCATTTTATAATTATGGCAATTTCTGAGAAGTTAAATATAACGTTGAGGCTATTTTTTTTCTAGTGACACAACCAGGAACTGAACCCAGAATAGTCTTATACCAAAACCTATACAGCTGTAATTTGCTGCATTGGACTCCTTCTTATAATGTTGCAGCAAGAAAGGCAAATAATCTATCCTATACATTTTCATTAAAGTGGTAGGCACTAGCTATGATGTTTCTGAGGACTGGCATTTTCAGGAACTTTGAGTAGACAATATCTTCCAAGGTTGAATCTTTTCTCCAATGAAAACACTCTGCAGGAGAGGAAGTGGATGATCACTTAGCTTCTGCTTGACACATCTAAAGCCTCTGCTTGACAAATCTAAGTAATAAGGAGCTTATTACTTGATTACCTCCTTACTAACCAAGAGATGATATGAGTTTTTCTATGGCAGTCCTGAAAGTATTTTCAGGAAGTTATCACACTCTTTCCAAGTCTTCTATCCTTCATTCCAAATATTACCAATTTCTTCTGCCACCCCTGTGTTCAAATATTTGTTACTACAATTATTTATTCATTCACACATTAAAAGATCTATAGAGCACCTATTACATGCCCAGTAGTCTAGAGATACAGTAGTGTGCAAAATGGATTACTTTTTTTCCCCCACAAAACTACTTATAATGGTCATGAAGATGAGTAAATAAAGTTCACTTTATCGTTTTGATTTTTTTCTTTAAATGAATCACAAAAGTGTGATGAGTAGGGGTAAAGTTTAATTCAAATGACCATTTCTGGCACCAACAGAGGAGAGAATTGGAAATAACACAACTATCTCAGTGGTTGTATAATTCCTACTCTGTGCACATGTTATATCTTTTCTGCGTTAAAGATATTAATCACTCTTAAGATAATTGCAACATTTAGCTATTATTTAATCACTCTTAAGATAATCACAACATTTTGCTATCATTGCATAACAAATCATTTCAAAACTTACTGGTTTAAGACAGCGACTTATTATTTTTCATTAGTCTACAGAGTGGCTAAGTAATTCTGCTGATCACGAGCAGGTTTGGGTTATCTGTTGGCTTTGATCATGTGTCATCAATCATCTCACTGGTCACTTTAGGCTTCGTCTAGGACAAATAGCACTGCTTCATGCAGTCTCTCAATTTCTATCAGATTAACTTCAGCATGTCTCATTGAGAGTCAGAATTTCAAGAAAGAAACATAAGTGTGCAAAGCGCCTGGGCTCTCAAATGGCACACTGTTGCATTTGTTTTATTCTGTTAACCAAAACAAGTGGGAAATCTAACCCACATTTTTAATCAAGAAGTACATTCCATTACTTCAGGAAAAATCCACCTTGTTTAGAATGCAATTTATCTAACTATAACATTATATTCCTCATTATTCATGATCTGGAGGCTGAGCTATTCTATGTCGTAGCTCTGAACCAATGCAGCCCAAATACCAAATAGTTTGACTGGAATGCTACAGTTGCCTCCAGAGGGAACGGCTGAGCAGAAGATCACCTCCTTACCATTAGGGAAGCCTACTGGTACATAACACTCCTTTTTCTTATAGTCTAAAAGACTTATAAATGGACAAAGAAGATAGTGAAATACCTGGATGACAAGATTTAAGGAGCACTAGGAAACTCACTTGGTTCCAAAAGTCTAGAGTGAAGTGCATCAGGGCTCTGCCAGAACAGCACCCATACCCTGCCTGATCTTATAGTGATAGAAGTTTCACTGTTTAAGATTCATTCCTAGGCCACTTCACTCTGAAGTAGTTGTGTTGATTGTTTACCAGGTGACACAAAGGACCTGGAGAAGAACATTGGGAACCCAAGGGAAAAGGCAAATTTGACAACTTTGTGTAATTACTTAGATGCAGTATCTCTCAATCATGGTTACATATAAAATTTACCCAAGGAAACTAAAAGAAAATACTGGTGCTTAGAGACCACTTCCCAAAGATTCTGATTTAATTAGTCTGGATTGGGCCCAGATGAATGTATTTTTTAAAAACACCCCAAGTGATTTGAATACTCAACTAGAACTGAAAACTACTGGAAAGCCCAGCTGACTTAGAGCTAGTTCATTTAACCATCAATTATATTGAGATCTTGTGTTGTTTCCTATCAATTCTCATGCCCAAATTGGCCCAACATGGAGTTATAAAAACTTCTCATCTTACCCAGATATACTAAATGCTTACCTCACTGAAATAGACATCTAAATTTCCTGGATGCCTGGGCGGCTCAGTTGGCTAAGCGTTTACCTTCTGCTCAGGTCATGATCCCAGGGTCCTGGGTTCATAGTCCAGCATTGGGCTCCTTGCTCAGCAGGGAGCCTGCTTCTCCCCCTGCCTGCTGTTCCCCTTGCATGTGCTCTCTCTCTCTCTCTCTGACAAATAAATAAAATCTTAAAAAAAAAAATTCACTTTCTATTTGACAAGCTTTCACATTTTCTTCCATGTAACTCCTCAGATTTAGTCTATGAAGCAAGTATCAATAAGATAGCTAATTTAATCTTCACAAATCCATATTGAGATGAGTATCATTATCCATACATTATTTCCATGAAGAAACTGGGGTTAAGAAAGTTATAGAAACTTGCCCAGTCACAAAACTATTAAATGAGGGATTTGTGATTCAAACCCAAGAAAAAAGAAAAGCCAGCAGTATGTGCCTAATAAAATGCATACTTTCATTCATTCATCCCAAGACAGCCACAGCAAATTTTATTCAAATATCAATTAAGAAGGTGTCAGTGTAGAGGGCTTTAGAATACACCATCAGAGCTCTCTATTACCAAATATTTCCCTTATTCATCTATTCTGGAATTCGAAATTGAAATCTCACTAGAGATTACTAGAATTTTAGGACCATATAACTTAAGGAGGTACAGTTTTGTTGTTTGTTTTAGTATTCACTGTCTTATCCCACTGAATTGTAAGAAATGTGACATGCATTTTATTACTGATAATAAACATCTATTGTTAATTGTTATTGCTAATAAATTGAACGAATAGTTAACATACAATGAAATAACTGCTTTTTATGCATTATAGCAGATGGAAGGCTTTCTTTGCAGTGATAGAAATATCACTCTTGTATTTGTACATTTTTCCTGAGTCACAAATCAGCATTTGAGTGACATACAAAAGTATGAGTGCTCCAATACATTATCTGCTATGAATTTGGTGACAAAAAATACCTACAAGATCTTCTAGTTTAGTGATTCTTAAGTAGAAGTGTGTGTGTAATAAGATGCAATTCCCAGAGGTGGGATTTATTCAGATTACCTGTATTATTTTTACAAACTACTATCCTTCACATTGTTATATACTTCTTCCCTCATAGACACATGACAATAATCAATCTGGCTCAATTTACACATGAGTTGGAGCCTTACCCAAGGCTGCAAAGCAATTTAGTGGCAAAGATAGGACGCAACTCAGATCCCCTCCAGGATTCTTTTTGCAACATTAAATATTAAAACACAAATTACCTTGAGAGAATAACATGATACTTCATGCATCAGAGTTATGATAAACTTACATGACTTACTTTAGACACAGAAAGAGGACACTAAAGGACTTTATGTTTAGAACATGTTGTAGTAATGGATAGGTGGGAGAAAAGTGAAAAAAAGAAAATCCAAGAAGACAAGCTTCACACACTGCTCCATCTTGCCTAGATTACTCTCTGCATTCAGGTATAATTTTGGTCTGTCACTTAACATTATCTGGAGGTACCCCCACCTCCATTCTCAGGTACTCTTAAAATAACCAAGGAAGAATATATGTATAAATTTTAACTATCTTTACAGTGGAATACAGATATTCATTGGGATTTGTAATACGAGGGCCTTGAAATGTTGCAAGGAAAGTAATTAACCTGGTGCTTGAATGTGTATTTTTAAAGGATCTAAGTTAATCTCTGTTTTAGGCCAAGGAGATGGTGACAATTGTTATATATAAAAAAGTTGAATGAATAAATAGTTTCATAAAAATCATGTAAATTGTCGTGCTTAACCTATTGCTACTTTGAGCTATAGAACTTTTTGCACTTTCTTTTGTAAATGTCTTTATAGCTATACCTTCATTATATATTTAAAGATTTTATTTATTTATTTATTTATTTATTTATTTATTTATTTATTTGACAGAGAGAGAGAGATCACAACTAGGCAGAGAGGCAGGCAGAGAGAGAGGGGGAAGCAGGCTCCCTGCTGAGCAGAGAACCTGATGTAGGACTTGATCCCAGGACCCTGAGATCATGACCTGAGCCAAAGGCAGAGGCTTAACCCACTGAGCCGCCCAGGCGCCCCAACTTCATTATATTTAAATGCATGGATTGCTCTTCCCCATCTATAAATTGAACTTGGTAAGCCCTTTTCAGATGCATATGCCTGGAATGTCTGCCTTGAATATGAAGGAAGTTATCAAAACCTATAGATAATTGATATAGAAATACTTCTGAAAAAAGCTTCCGTATGTTCAGTCTGCTAAATTGCCCTAAGAGTGCTTTTCCATATAGTCAGTACTTAAGAAGTTCAGGGTCTTACAGAAAGGTAAACGCATAATCACTTTCGGAAGTAGTAGGCTAAATGCACCATACTTATTGTATCCAAAGTAGGCTTATAAATTACTTCCAAGATTTGTGGATGTTTCTTGTAGTGGTACCTGAGGTTCTGATTTTCTAATGTACAAAATGGTGAGAGAGTGGTCAATTCAAGGAATATATGTTTTCCTCAAACTGTTTTTAATATCCTCTACTTTGGAGTTTTCTATTTATCTATTACTTTCATGCCTCCCATGTAAGTTATCCTTATCTCACATCTAGCACACTGATGGATATTTCATAGATACTTAACAAACATTCACTGAGAACAAGAAAGAAGCAAAAATGAAGGAAGGAAAAAAGGGAAGGAGGAAGGTAAAAAGGAAGTTATACAAAGAGGGAGGAAAAAAGGGGCAAAAATTTTTTTCCTATTATATACTTAAAAATCATTATCTGCTGTTTATATATGACTATGTAGCAATTTGGGGAAAGTTTTAATATACTGAATTAACATTTACAAAGGAAGAACAGGGGCCCCTGGGTGGCTCAGTTGGTTAAGTGTCTGCCTTCTGCTCAGGTCATGATCCCAGGGTCTTGGGACTGAGTCCCATGTCAGGCTCCCTGCTCAGCAGGAGTCTGCTTCTTCTCACTCTGTGTGCACACTCACTCTCTCTATTTCTATAAGATAAATAAATAAAGTCTTTTAAAAAATAAAAAGGAAGACCAGGGGCACCTGGGTGGCTCAGTCTGCTAAGCATCTGACTCTTGATACCAGCTCAGGTCATGATCTCAGGGTCATGAGGTAAAGCCCAGTGTCCAGCTCCACACTGGCATGGAGCTTGCTTGAGGTTTTCTCTCTCCCTCTCCCTCTTCCCCTCTCCCCACTCTCACAAACATTCTCTCTCTCTCAAAAAAAAAAAAAAAAAAAAAAAATATATATATATATATATATATATATATATATATATATATAAAGGAAGACCAAAAAATTGAAGTTATAATGATTACTACCACTTTTTTTCAAAGAATTTATTTATTTAAGAGAGAGAGCAGAGAGGGAGAAGCAGTCTCCCCACTGAGCAGGGAGCCTGACATGGGACTCAATACCAGGACTGTGGGATCCTGACCTGCACTGAAGGCAGACAGTTAACCGCCTGAACCATCCAAGCGCCCCCTGATACCACTTTTATTGTTTTATTATATGCCGGTAGATTATAAAGTTTGCTTACAACATCTTTAGTAAATCTGTGTTAATTGTAAAGAGTTATTACACAGTTTAAAATATATATTAACAATAATTTTTCATTATTCCATTTAAATTTTTAAAAATTAGAATAATGCTGCAAAATAATGCAAAGACACCCACACACTTTTCCCCTAGAGTTCCCAAATGCTATTAATATTGTCCTATTTAGTTTCTCCTTCTCTTTCTCTGTATGTCCTATGTATATATTTCTGTATATACATATATATGTGTGTATATGTATACAGTGACATATTGAATAAAAGTGATAAGAGTGAGCACTCTTGTCTTATTCATGATTTTAGAGTAAAATATATATACATTGTTTAATGTTTTCTGGACCATTTGAAAATAAATTATAGACATGATCCTCCTTTAACTATTTCACAGAAACAAAATCGTATTTAAACACAAAACAAACAAAAAAAAACCCAAAAAAACTAAAAGAGTTTACTATAAAATCACGAACAAGACAAGAGTGCCCACTCATCACTTTTATTCAACATGGTACTGGAAGTCCTAACTAAAGCAATTAGACAAGGAAAAAAAGCATCTAAATAGGAAAGGAAGAAGTAAAATTGTCTCTATTTGCAGATGAAATGATATTATCTATAGAAAATCTTAAAGACTTCACACACACAGACACACTAATAAAACCAATAAATGAATTAATCAACTTGGAGGGTACAAAATTAACATATAAAAATCAGTTACATTTCTATAACCTAATAATAAGTTATCTGAAAAAGAAATAAAGAATTCCACCTATAATAGCATGAAAAACAGTAAAATGTTTAGGAATAAATGTAACTAAGGATATTGTGCACTAAAAAAACTGAAACATTGATGAATGATTGTTTGAAGACAAAATTAAATGAACAGCTATCCCATGTTTATGGATTAATGAAGAATTAATATTGTTAAAATGTTCATAATGCCCAAAGCCATCTATAGATTCAATGCAATCCCTATCAAAATCCAAATAAAATTTTTCACAGAAATACAAAAGGCAATTCTAAAATTTGTATCAAATGTCAAAAGGCTAATACCCAAATCAATATTAAGAAAGAAGAACAAACTGGAGGCATCACACTTTCTGATTTCAAATTGTAATACAAAGTTATAGTAATCAAAATAGCATGGTGCTGGCATGAAAACAGATAAATAGACTAGTGGAATAAAATCGCAAGCCCATAAAAATATATTTATATTATACACACATACACACACACAGAGTCAACTGATCTTTGACAAGATGTATTTAATGAAGAATGGATAGTCTGTTTAACAAATGTTGTTTGGAGGGGCATCTGGGTGACTCAGTGGATTAAGCCTCTGCCTTTGGCTCAGGTCATGACCTCAGGGTCCTGGGATGAAGCCCTGCATGGGGCTCTCTGCTCAGCAGGGAGCCTGCTTCCCTCTCTCCCGCTGCCTGCCTGTCTGCCTACTTGTGATCTCTCTCCTCTCTGTCAAATAAATAAATATATTTGATAAACACAGATGGAAAAACCCTCAACAAAATATTAGCAAACCAAATTCAAGAATACATTTAATATTTTTTTTCACAAAGGTCATGTGGGATTTATTCCTTGGATGCAAGTTTAGTTCAATATTTACAAAACAAACAAACAAAAAAACAAATCAACTTTACACATAGCATCAAGAAGAGAAAAAATAAAAACCATATGATCATTTCAGTAGATGAAGAAAATGCATTTGACAAAGTACAACATCCTTTCATGATAAAACTCTCAACAAAGTAGGTTTAGAGAAAATACATTTCAACATAATGAAGGTCACATATGAACAGCTAACCTCACACTCAATGGTCAAAAACCGATATTTTTTTCCTAAGATCAGGAACAAACCAAGAATGTCCATTTGCATCACTTTTATTTAACATAGTACTGGAAGTCCTAGCCACAGCAATCAGACAACAAAAATAAATAAAAGGCATCTAAATTTATAAAGAAGAAATACACTTTCACTATTTGCAGGTGACATGATACTATATATTATATATTTCTATTTATATAGAAATACCTAGGATATTTCTATATATCTTATATGTAGGATATATAGATACCTATAATATCTATAGGTATTATAATACCTTTAGATTAGGTATTATAATCTATAGTAACAAATTAAATTTATCTATTAATAATAGATAAATTATTTTTATAGATATATATAGATAATTACATTTTATCTATATGTTTAATATAGATAAATTATATTTATCTATTCATAATAGATAATTTGACTATCTATTAATAATAAATACCTAGGAATATGCATTATAATAAAAATCACCAAAATATATAAATATATTTTATTTATATTTATTATAGATATATAATAAAACATCAGGGAAATGAGACCCAACAGCTAAACTATGGTACTAATCTAAGGGCTGTAGTTAAAAAAATAAGGTGATAAGAGAGATTATATTAATCATGACAAATACACAAGAGGAAATAATATTTGATAGATAAATAGAGGAAAAAGAGTGATCACTAATGGAAACTAAAAATTAAAGAGGGACAAATATGGAAGGAGTCCAAGAGTTAACGAGGCAGTGTTGGAAGGTGGCAATGAAGAGCATGGAAACCTTATCAAAGGGAGGAAATACTGGACAAGGTGGGAGGTGAAACAAATCAGTAGAAAAATTACTGTTTGCACAATACAATGTAAGGTTTTATGGGGTTCTAGGCATGGTATACTTGTCCCCTGCCTACAAGGATCAAGTCCAAACAACACAACACTGTCACCATTTAGGAGACTTGATTGTATAAATCTTTTTTTTTTTTAAGATTTTATTTATTTATTTGAGAGAGAGAGAGAGCACAAGTAGGCAGAAAGGCAGGCAGAGAGAGAGGGGAAAGCAGGTTCCATGCTGAACAGAGAGCCTGATGCGGGGCTCCATCTCAGGGCCCTGAGATCATGACCTGAGCTGAAGGCAGAGGCTTTAACCCACTGAGCCACCCAGGCGCCCCATTGTAAATTCTTCTTCTTTTTTCTTTTTTTTAAAGATTTTATTTATTTATTTGACAGAGAGAGAGATCAAAAGTTGGCAGAGAGGCAGGCAGGGAGAGAGGGGGAAGCAGGCTTCCCACTGAGCAGAGAGCCCAATGCGGGTCCTACCCTAAGATCATGACCTGAACTGAAGGCAGACGGTTAACCCACCGAACCATCCAGGCACCCCTAAATCTTTTAAAATAATTCAGATTACTTTATTAAGATACAAAGTCCCCTATAGTAAAAAGGGAAGTGCTCATGTAGAGGGTTATATAAATAAGATAAAAAGATTTTAGCTAAAGACTAAAACTAACACATTAGTGGGATTAGTTAATAATTATTAAAAGAAATAATAAAACTCTGAGAAGACTAAATATCCTACTTGGTGTTAGGGGAAAAAACTGGGAAGAACAAAGATAGATAATGCACAAAAGATCAACATGGTCAAAGAAAGTCTTGGCTGGATATATAATATTAAGAAGCACTAATATTGTTATAACTGGTTAATTATATGGGCTAGTTAATGGAGATTCATAAATTCTAGGAGGTTGGACACTGTACAGGGATATAAAGTACACTATCCAAGATGTTTAAAAGAACAAAATGAGAATTTGGGTGAGATTATCCACTTAATAAAGGAAGCAGTAATGTAAACTACCTCAACTAGAATTTTCCTTTCCTGATCCTTCAATATATGAGCATAGAATTTTTTCAGATGATTCTCCTGATTCCAATTATCTTTCTTTAAAAGATTTTATTTATTTTTTAGAGAGAGAGAGAGAATGAGAGGGGAGAAGGTCAGAGGGAGAAGCAGACTTCCCACAGAGCTGAGAGCCCGATATGGGACTCGATCCTGGGACTCCGGAATCATGACCTGAGCCGAATGCAGTCGCCCAACCAACTGAGCCATCCAGGCTCCCCTACAATTATCTTTTTAATTTCTTAAGTTTAATCCAATTTATTTATTCATTGCTCTCATATAGATCTTTATAATTGTTGACAGAATTTTTTTAAAAATTGGTGATATATGAAAAAAAGCATAGTGCCTTATGTGGAAATATAGTAGGTATGTAATCCACACTGTCAAAAAACTGTGTAGCTTACCCATGGAAAACTAGCTTTCTTTTCTAGGGGGCAGGGAGAAGTTAGCTTTCTTAAGAGTTCACTGTGACTATACAACACACTGGGTACTGGAGAGAATACACAGTTACATAACACATATTTTCTACACTCTGTAGGAGTTTGAAGTCCCTGAAATAATAAGCGATGTACAAAGTAAAAAAGAAAAATAACTATAATATGATAAGGCTTAAAAATGGTCCAGCTAATTCCTAAAATAGGAGTTCAAAGAAGATACGACACTGCTAAATACAGTAGCCATTGAAAAATGAAGTATTTATTGGGTATCTTATATGGAAAACTGAAGTAATATGGACTCAAAGGAAAAGGGTTCAATGTGGGCTTTGCTAGTTCTGTGCTAGGCACTAGATGGTGTACAAAAGAAATTATGTTTTTGAGGTCTAGTGTAATTGTGTTACATTACTGCACCAGTCCCCTCAGGCTACTAAGTACTATTAATAATAATAAAATGATATCTTGATTGCTTATTATGTGGCAGGCCTAGTCTAGTCATTTTACATGAATTCTCTCATCAATTCTAAAAAAAAAAAAAAAAAAAACCCTGTAAATGGAAGGTACAATTTCAAGTTTCATTTACAGATAGCCAAACATCACACTGAAAAGTTAAGTAACTTGTAACAAGGTCATACAGCTAACAGCAGCATTTTGAATCCAGGAATTTTATTTCAGAACCCACACTCTTTATGGTCTACTTACATTTAACATTCTTTAAACAAACTATAATTTTTTTTGGTTTATGAATTTTGCAACACTTATTTTCTTTTCTTTGAATGCCCATCCTAACAGTATCCTCATATAGAGAAATAAAATGGTTTCTTTGAGGCAAATTGACAATTTTTACATGCTTGATTGATATCACATCCCTCCTTTGCTTTATGATCACAGTGCATAACTGAAGCTTGGATATAACTTTTCTTAGTTTATTCTTAAATTTAGAATATGACTTATAAAGTAATTATAAGGACAAAATGAATAAGTATATCTAAAAAGCTTTGGTACATAGTAAGCTATCAGCAATTAATAAAGCATTTTGGCTATTTGTTTGATATTTAAGATAGCTATGCATTAAACTTGTTCATAAACACGTACACATACATTTCCACCTCCCACATGTTTATAAATTCCTGCTGGGTAGAAATTGGGAAGTTTTCCTCCCTCTATGAGTCCTAATGCAACTATTTTCACATAATAAGTGTTTAATAACTGCTGAATTGAATTACAGGTTAAAACAAATTTGAATGATTATGGAGTAGAGGGAATAAAATCTGATAGCATTCAAGCCTACTGAAAAATACAATAACATGTAATTTCAATAGTAGAAACTACCAATATATAATTTCTATTAAAAGAAATAAAAATATTTTCATTTATCAATAATCTCATTATTTTCTATAGAAAAAAAGATTCTTTGAAGAACAAAAACATGTTCAAATGGCATGTATATTCATATTGTTGGATTTGTATATACAAACTTTTCTTTCTCATAAAAAAAATTCTTTCTAATAAGCTATTTCTCTAGAGGCCTTAACAGCCTTGTTAAAAAAAAAAAAACAACAACATATTCTGTAGCTAAGTCATGGTTATGTAAATTATTTCTGATCTGGGCCTTTGAAAAACTGATTTTCAGGATTTCATCATTATCCTTACCATTGTTGTTTCAATCAGTCAAATGTAGGTTGATCACAGAGCAGCTGGGTATAACTGGGACCGATTGGTATAATACCGATTATTATGTAACCTAATTATTAAATATAACTGACCTTTCAGTACACAAGCTACTCGTGGTAATTGACCTTTTGACATTTAGGAATGAGAAATACATATATATATAGACTGATTTTGGTTACTTTAGTTTGCTATACAGGAATAACCTTTGTCCCAGTTTGAGATAATCCTTTCGAGTAAAATATGGTTATCATTTTTGGCTTCTTTTTAGTTTACTTATTTACTTCTTAGAATTAAATTTACTTAATTTGTAAGATAATAACTAGGAAAACAAACAAAAATTGTATAATTACGTGGCTCCTCAGTGGCTCAGTGGTTAAATGTCTACCTTCAGTTCAGGTCATGATCTCAGAATCCTGGGATCAAGCCCCATGTCAGGCTCCCAACTCAGCGAGGAGTCTACTTCTCCCCCTCCCTCTGCCCCGCCCCTGCCCCCCACTCATGGGAGTGCTCTCTCTCTCTCTCACTCAAGTAAATAAATAAAATCTTTTTTAAAAAATCACAAAATGAGGGGCGCCTGGGTGGCTCAGTGGGTTAAAGCCTCTGCCTTTGGCCTCTCTGCCTACTTGTGATCTCTCTCTCTGTCAAATAAATAAATAAAATCTTTAAAAAAATATCACAAAATGAGATCAGTGAGTCAATTTTTTAAATTTAAATTTTGTTAATTACCATACAGTGAAATATTGGTATCTGGAGTAGAATTCAGTGATTTTTCACTTACATACAACACCCAGTGCTCATCACAACAAGGGCCGTCTTTAATAGCCATCCCCCATCTAGCCCATCCCCCACCCACCCACCTCTCTCCATCAACCCTCAGTTTGTTCTCTGTCATTAAGAGTCACATATGACTGGGGCACCTGGGTGGCTTAGTTGGTAAAGAGTTTGCCTTTGGCTCAGGTCATAATTCCAGAGTCCTGGGATCCAGTGCTGTTTTGGACTCTCTCCCTCTGTTGCTCTCCCTGCTTGTGCTTTCTCTCTCTCTCTTTCTCAAATAAATAAATAAATAAATTTAAAAAGTATTTATGACTTATTTACCTCTCTCCCTTTTTTTCTCCCCTTCCCATATGTTCATCTGTTTTCTTTCTTTCTTTCTTTCTTTCTTTCTTTCTTTCTTTCTTTCTTTCTTTCTTTCTTTCTCTTTCTTTCAAGATTTTATTTATTAGGCAGAGAGGCAGGCAGAGAGGGGGAAGCAGGCTCCCTGCTGAGCAGAGAGCCTGATGTGGGGCTCGATCCCAGGACCCTGAGATTATGACCTGAGCTGAAGGCAGAGGCTTTAACCCACTGAGCCACCCAGGCGCCTCCATCTGTTTTCTTTCTTAAATTTTATATATGAGTGAGATCATATGGTATTTGTTTCTCTGACTGACTTATTTTACTTAGCATAATACACCCTAGCTCCACCCACATCATTGCCAGAGGCAAAATTTCATTCTTTTTGATGACTGCATAATATTCCATTCCATATATGTATACGTGTATATACCACATATTCTTTATCCATTCATCAGTCAATGGATATTTGGACTCTCTCCATAGTTAGTTTGGTTATTGTTAATACTTCTATAAACATCAGGGTGTATGTACTCCTTCAAATCTGTATTTTTGTATCCTTTGGATAATACCTAGTAGTGCAATTGCTGGGTGGTAAGGATCATAGGGTAGTTTTGTTTTTAACTTTTTGAGGATCCTCCATACTGTTCTCCAGAGTGGCTGTACCGTTTGCCTTCCTACCAACAGTGCAAGAGGGTTCTCCTTTCTCCACATCCTCACCATGTTTCTTATGTTGTTAATTTTAGCCATTCTAACAAGTGAGAGGTGGTATCTCATCATTTATATTTCTCTGATGATGAGTGATGTGGAGCATCTTTTCATGTGTCTGTTAGCCATCTGGATGTCTTCTTTGGAGAAATGTCTATTCATGTCTTCTGTCCATTTCTTAACTGGATTATTTTTTAGGGAGTGTTGAGTTTGGAAAGTTCTTTATATATTTTGTATACTAGCCCTTTCTCAGATAGGTTGCTTGCAGATATCTCCTTCTATTCTGTAAGCTGCCTTTTAGTTTTGTTGATTGTTTCCTTCACTGTGGAGAAGTTTTTATCATGATGCAGTCTCAATAGTTCATTTTTCCTTTTGTTTTCCTTGCCTCCTATGATGTCCAAGGACTCAAATTTGAGCCTTAGAGGAAAACTCTTTTGAAGCAGTGAAAAGGATTTTGATTATTATCCAGGGAGTCATTAGTTGCTTACACTTTTTTTTCTGGTTTGAACTTTGAATAGAAATGATTAACACTGAGCTTAACAATGGTATATATTATAATTTTACAATTCAAATTCAATATAATGTATTATGTAGTAGAATTTATATATAAAATAATGCTAGATTATGATATTTCATTACCTATAAAATAGAGCTAGCACCCAGGAGGCTAATTTGCTTGCATTAGTTGGCCAGGTCAGCTGCTTAAAAAATGCAAATTGTAGAACTATTGGTAGATTGCATTACACCATTTAAATAAACAGTAGCAATTTGTCAATGTCATATTAGTTTAAACATACCCTTTTGAAACACCAGGAAACAGTAATTCCAACTGAACTGACCTTTTCTGTTTTATAATGTGATGACCTGAATCTTCTTGTTCTTAGTAGAGAATGTTTATATGCCCTTTATAAATTTTTATTAAACATATTTTGGAAAGGAAAATAAGTAAACTGGAATCAATGAAGAGTTTGTTGATAAATTCCAAACTATTTAAATGAAGAAAATGATGGATTGCCGAGGCACAGCCTAACAATTGGGTGAAAAGCAAACTTTTAAAGTTGTTTTGGTAATTCACATAGCATCACTCTGAAAGGTACTCTAATCAAAGCCATACATATCCCACAAATCATGTGTATTTTCTGGTCAAAGTGCTTTTATTATGTTTAGTTTTGTTTTTATTTTTCACTATTGTCTAAGGATTCTACTATTGATACCCTCTATTGGAATGTCAGTGTACTTATTCAGTTCATTTATTATGACCATATAAAATACTGCTATAAAAAGATCAAGGAAACAGAGGGTTTGGGGAGTTGACCTTAAACAGAGAGGTCAAATTAAACAGATTGGGATTCTTCAATCTGGAAGGACGAGTGATAATAAGGAAAGTGATCAAAATCCATACACCTACAAAGTCAGAGAAGAAAAAAAAAAAAAAACAGATTTCCCATACCAAATTCTGCTAAAGTAGAATAAAAGGGCTTCCTTTACTGTTTGAAAATGGGTATTTAATGATAATGAAAATAAATATTATTTTACTTCATATGATAAATTTTATGAGACCCATCATCTTGAGAGGCAGTCATAGGCTAAGAAAATAATTTACAAAGAAATTTTAGTTAACAAATTATGTCCAGTAATCAGGAATCAATGGTTCAAGGCTTGGTTTTATTTATTCCTTCAGCATGTATTTTCCAGCTGCTTTCTTTGTATTAGGTATTATATATAATACAATAATTAAAATATCTGGAACCTACCTTCTTGGACCTTACTATCCAATAGAGGGGTCAGACATTTAACAAAGAGTCATCCAGTTAATGTAAATTAATAATTTTAAACTGTTTTAAATCTTTGGAAGAAAATGTGCAAGTGTTTATATCTATGAGAGAATAAAGTAACAATGATGAGTTAGACCTGAGGATGAGTTAAAAAAGGCCTTTCTGAGAAAATAATGTTTAAGCTGAAACTTGAAAGATGAGTAGAAGTAATTTAAGCAGAGTGGTCAGGGAATTCAGGCAAAAGAAAACATGTGTAAAGTCCTAAGATGAAAAAACGTTGGTGTTTCAATGGGCTTAAAAGACCACTGTAACTTGAAGTTAATGAAGAACAGTGGGGGAAGTAAAATGACAGGAGGATGTAGAAATGGTCTGGGTTAATTCGGATAAGTTCTTTAATCACTTTAAAACTCAAGTTTTTCCATTAGTAAAAATGGAATAACAATAGTACTTACCACTCACAATTGTTTTTAAGAAGTGAATTAAATTATGTGGGGCGCCTGGGTGGCTCAGTGGGTTAGGGCCTCTGCCTTTGGCTCAGGTCATGATCTCAGGGTCCTGGGATTGGGCCCTCCATGGGGCTCTCTGCTCAGCCGAAGTCTGCTTCCCCCTCTCTCTGTCTGTCTCTCTGCCTACTTGTGATCTTTGTCAAATAAATAGATAAAATCTTAAAAAAAATGAATTAAATTATGTATGTGAAACACTTAGAATATGTGCTAAATGAGTGCTCAGGATATGTTAGCTTTAGCTATTATTATTATTATTTGAGAAAAAATGCAGCCTAATGATTACATCTTATAATAATGCTCAAATGGAAATGAATTTGGCTCTACCTTAGGTAATATTAGACAAATCATTGAACCTCTTATAAACTCAGTTTTCTCATCTATAAAATAAGGATATTAATATCATCTACCTTATGGGAGTTGTTTTGAGGCTGAATTTAGATAAAAGTATCCTGACATATAGTAAGTACTAAATAAATGTTATACATTGTGGGAAACCAGTAGCCAACTGAAAAAATTTAGGGAACATTCCTAACTTGAGATTTGTTATCAACTTTGCCCTTCAATACAATATTCCTTCACTCTCAGCTTAAGAAAAAAATCATGGAGCTGACTTATTTGGCCTTTATCAGGGATAAGGAGGGAAATATGTTGGAAGTGTCCAGACAGATGCCATTGATAACTGTATAAGTTCCTTCTTTATCCAGCTATTAATTCATTCAATCATTCACCATTACTAAGCACCTGCTATGTGGCAAGCTCTGAGTTAACTTCTGGGGATACTGAAACAAGTAACATGTAGTCTGTGCCCTCAAGGAGTTCATATCATAAACACCTCAACATTGTATAGGCAGCAAATGTGGGAGTGTATAGTTATACCAGGGAACATGGCCAGGAAAATTTCATTGAACTTGTGGGAAATTTTGTCATAGTATGGTGTATGGTATCGCTTAATTTAATTTAAATTCTGGCCTTTGTGCTAAACTTCAGAGAAGCTTTACATGCCATTCAGGGAATTCCAGTGTGACTGAGGAGAAGGGCAGCTCAAAGCCACCATTCCAGTACAACATGGTTGTCAGAGAATGGAGAAAGTATAGTATTTCACAATAGCTGTGGAAGAAGTAATTGGCTAACAATTGTCTTATCTAGCTTTACGACTAAGAGTATATTTAACCTCTTTTTTTATTAATTTATTTTTTTATTAACATATAATGTATTATTTGCCCCAGGGTACATGTCTGTGAATTGTCAGGCTTACACATTTCACAGCACTTACAATAGCACATACCATACCCAATGTCCATAACCCAACCACCCTATCCCTACCCCCCCCCACCTACCAGCCATCCTCAGTTTGTTTTGTGAGTTTAGGAGTCTCTTATGGTTTGTCTCCTTCCCTATCCCATCTTATTTCATTTCTCTCCCCTACCCCCCCAAGACACCCCACCCTGCCTCTCAAATTCTTCATATCAGAGAGATCATGTGATAATTGTCTTTCTCTGACTGACTTATGTCACTTAGCATAATACCATCTAGTTCCATCCATGTCGTTGCAAATGGCAAGATTTCATTTCTCTTCAAGGCTGCATAGTATTCCATTGTATATATATACCACTCTTCTTTATCCATATCCATCTGTTGATGGACATCTAGGTTATTTACATAGTTTGGCTATTGTGGATATTGCTGCTATAAATATTTGGGTGCATGTGCCCCTTTGGATCACTGCATTTTTATCTTTAGGGTAAATACCCAGTAGTGTGATTGCTGGGTCATAGGGTAGCTCTATTTTCAACATTTTGAGGAACCTCCATACAGTTTTCCAGAGTGGCTGTACCAGCTTGCATTCCCATCAACAGTGTAGAAGGGTTTCCCTTTCTCCCCATCCTCGCCAACATCTGTCATTTCCTGACTTGCTAATTTTAGCCATTCTGACTGGTGTGAGGCGGTGTCTTACTGTGGTTTTGATTTGTATTTCTCTGATACCAAGTGATGTTGAGCACTTTTTCATGTGTCTGTTGGCCATTTGGATGTTCTCTTTGCAGAAATGTCTGTTCATATCTTCTGCCCATTTCTTGATCAGATTATTTATTCTTTGGGTGTTGAGTTTGAGAAGTTCTTCATAGATTTTGGATACTAGCCCTTTATCTGAATTGTCATTTATGAATATCTTCTCTCATTCTGTCAGTTGTCTTTTGGTTTTGACTGTTCCATTTGCTGTGCAAAAGCTTTTGATCTTCATGAAGTCCCAAGAGTTCATTTTTGCCCTTAGTTCCCTTGCCTTTGGAGATGTTTCTAGGAAGAAGTTGCTGTGGCTGAGGTCAAAGAGGTTGCGGCCTGTGTTCTCAAGGATTTTGATGGAGTCCTGTCTCACATTGAGGTCTTTGATCCATTTTGAGTCTATTTTTGTGTGTGGTGTAAGAAAATGGTCCAGTTTCATTCTGCATGTGGCTGTCCAGTTTTCCCAACACCATCTGTTGAAGAAACTGTCTTTTTTCCATTGGATATTCTTTAATATCTTCCATGCTTTTTTGAGCCTAGATAGCATCTTGATAACTGTCATTTTGAACTCTATTTCTGACATATTAATGTCTGTATTGACTAGGTCTCTAGCCGTTGGTACTGTCTCTTGTTCTTTTTTGGGGGGTGAGTTTTTCGCCTTGTCATTTTATCGAGATAAGAATAGATGAGTGAGAGAGAAGAATATTCTGGAGTTCCACAGTTTTCACTGATTGATGAACTTGGTCTGGCTGGATATTCTCGCTGATCTTCTCGGGGAGGGCCCTGTTGCCGTGATTCTCAGATGTCTTTGCCTGAGGTGGAATTGCCCCGCCCTTGCCAGGGGATGGGCCAAGCAATTTGCTCAGGTTCGCTTTCGGGAGTCTTTGGTCCCTGAGCGCTTTCCGTAGTGCCCTGGAGGCCGGGAATGCAAATGGCGGCCTCAGTCTCTGGCTTGGAGGAGCCGAGCGCTCAGGGCCCGCTCCTCAGCGCACCCTCAGAAGAAAGCAGTCAATCAGTCCTGTCTCCCGGGTCTCCATCTGGCGCTCCGAGCTCAGCCGGTCCCTGACGGAGCATTTCTATCTCTGGCGCACGGCCCCGTCTGGAGTCTCCAAACCCAGCAGATTCCTGCTGCGCACTCCCGCGCTGCTCCTCCCGGAGGAGGAAGGAGGGGGTCTCTCCGGAGCTGCCTCCTGCAGGGTCCCGCTAGAAGAGCAGAAACCCGAATGTACCTCTGATCACGGTGGAAGGTAAGCCTGACTTCATAGTGCACTGCACAGCTCCTTCTCTGCTGCCGGCTTCTCCACCCAGATACCTAGGAGCTCTGCCGCATTCAGACACCCCCGGTCCCTCTGTGACCCTACGGGTCCTGAAACCACACTGTTCCCGCAAGAGCTAACCCCCTTAGCTAACCACCCCCCCCCCCCGTTAGCCTCTGGAGCAATGTCCCTCAGCAGAGCTGACTCTAAAATTTTGGATTTTGTGCTCCACAGCTCTGTGGCTGCTGGGAGCCAAACCCCATCCCCCGCCGTGGTCTCTCTTCCCATCGCTTTGGATTCACTTTTTCCACATGTCCTACCTTTCAGAAAGTGGTCGATTTTCTGCTCCTAGAATTGCTGTTCTTCCTCTCTTCTCTCTCCTGTTGAGTTTTCAGGCTTTTAGAATGGTTTGATAACTGTCTAGCTGAACTTCTGGGATCCGATGCTATCTCAGCCTCCTACTCCTCTGCCATTTTGCTCCTCCCTCTAAATTGTATATATAATTATATATAATATTTATATAGATATTTATATCAACAGATTACTTGTTCTTTGGGTGTTGAGTTTGAGAAGTTCTTTATAGATTTATCTCATATTTTTGATTTGCCTTTCCCTGATGATGACTGAAGTGGAGCATCTTTTCATGTGTCTGCTGGCCAACTCTATGTCTTCTTTTTTTTTTCTTTTAATTTAAATTCAAGTAGCTGACATATAAGTCATCATTAGTTTTAGATGTAGATTTTAATAATTCATCAGTTGGATTTATTTATTTATTTATTTATAAAAAATATTTTATTTATTTGACACAGAGTACAATCACAAGTAGGCAGAGAGGCAGGCAGAGGAAGAGGGGGAAGCAGGCTCTCCACTGAGCAGAGAGCCCGATGCGATGCAGGGCTCGATCCCAGGACCCTGAGATCATGACCTGAGCCGAAGGCAGAGGCTTTAACCCACTGAGCCACCCGGGTGCCCCTCCTCAGTTGGATTTAACACCCAGTGCTTATCACATCAGGTGCCCTCTTTAATACCCATCACACAATTACCCCATCCCCCCCCCCACCAAACTCCCCTCCAGCAACCCTCAGTTTGTTTTCTGTAATTAAGAATCTCTTATGGTTTGTCTCCCTCTTTGATGACTGCCCATTCCGTTTTCCCTCCCTTCCCCTAGGATCCTCTGTGCTGTTTCTTCTATTCTACAGATGAGTGAAACCATATGATAATTGTCTTTCTCTGATTGATTTATTTCCTCAACATAATACCCTCTAATTCCATCTATGTCAATGTAAATGGTAAGTAGTTATCCTTTCTGGTGGCTGAGTAATATTCCATTATGATATATATATCACATCTTCTTTATCTTTTTGTCTGTTGTTGGACATCTGGGCACTTTCCATAGTTTGACTATTATGGACATTGCTGCTATGAACACTGGGAAGCATGTGCCCCTTCAAATCACTATTTTTTTATTCTTTGAATAAATGCCTAGAAGTGAAATTGCTAGGTTGTAGGTAGTTCTATTTTTAATTTTTTAGGAATCTCCCTACTGTTTTCCAGAGTGGCGGCAGCAGTTTACATTCTGACCAACAGTGTAACAGGGTTCACCTTTCTCCACATCCTCACCAACATCTGTTGTTTCTTGAGTTGTTAATTTTAGCCATTCTAGCCAATGTGAGTTGACATCTCATTGTGGTTTTGATTTGTATATCCCTGATACTAAGTCATGTTGAGCAATTTTTCATGTCTGTTGGCCATTTGTATGTGTTTTTTTGGTGAAATGTCCATGTCTTCTGTCCAATTTTTAATTGGATTATTTTTTGCATATTGAGTTGTATCAGTCCTTTATATATTTTCTATACTACCTCTTTATCAGATACATCATTTGAACATATCTTCCCCCACTCAGTATGTTGCCCTCAGTTTTGTTGATTGTTTCCTTTGCTATGCAGAAACTTTTATTTTTTTGTAGGCCCAATAAGTTTTTTCTGTTTCTTTCCCTTCCCTCATGATATATATCTAGAAACATGTTCTTATGGCTGAAGTCAGAGAGATTACTGCCTGTGCTCTCTTCAAGGTTTTTTTTAATGGTTTCCTATCTTGCATTTAGGTCTCTAATCTATTTTGAGTTTATTTTTATGTATGATCTAAGAAACTGGTCCAGTTAACTGTCCAGGTTTTCCAACACCATTTGTTGAAAAGACTATCTTTTTACTTCTGTATATTCATTCCTCCTTTCTTGAAGATCAATTTATCATATAATTGCAGGTTTATTTCTGGGTATTCTGTCCTTTTCCATTGTTCCATGTGTCTATTTTTAAGCCAATACACAGTTTTAATTGCTACTTCTTTGAAATATAATTCAAAATCTGGAATTATGATACCTTCAGTTTGTTTCTCTTTTTCAAGATTGCTTTGGCTATTCAAGGCCTTTTTTGGTTCCACACAAATTTTATAATGTCTTTTTTGCTAGTTCTGTGAAAAATGTTGTTTGTATTTTGATAGAGATTGAATTAAATGCATAGATTGCTTTGGGTACGCTAGACATTTTGACAATATTTGTTCTCCCAACCCATGAGAATGGAATGTCTTCCCATTTCTTTGTTTCATCTTGAATTTCTTTCATCAGTGTTTTATAGTTTTCAGAGTACAGGTCTTTCACTTATTTAATGAAGTTTATTCCTAGATATATTGTTTTTGGTGCAGTTGTAACTGGGATTCTTCTCTTAATTTCACTTTCTCTTGATTCACATTTAGTTTATATGTAAGCAGCAGACTTATGTACGATCATTTTGTATTTTATGATTTTACTGAATTCGTTTATCACTTCAAAAACATTTTTTGGCAGAGTTTTTAGGGTTTTCTATGTATAGTGTCATGCCATCTGCATATAGTGAGCGTTTTATTTCTTCCTTGCCATTTTGGATGACTTTTATTTATGCTTTCTAATTGCTGGGGCTAGGACTTCCAATATTATGCTGAATATGTGGTGAGTTAACATTCTTTTCTTGTTCTTACCTTAAGAGACAATCTCTCAGTTTTTCATCATGAGTATGATGTTGCCTGTGGGTTTTTCATATAAGGACTTTATGGTATTGAGATATATTCCCTCTAGACCTACTTTGCAGAGGGTTTTTATCTTGAATGCATGTTGTTCTTTATGAAATGCTTTTTCTGCATCTATTGAAATGATCATGTGGTTTTTATCCTCTTTCTTATGGATATGATATATGTTGATTTTTTCAAATATTGAATGACCCTTGCAAGCCAGGAATAAATCACACTTGATCCTGGTGAATGATTTTTTAATATATTGTTGAATTCAGTTTGCTAATATTTTGTTGAGGAATTTTGTATCTATATTCATGAGAGATATTGAACTGTAGTTCTCTTTTTTGGTGGTGTCTATATCTGGTTTTTGTATCAAGGTGATACTGACCTCATAGAAGAAATTTAGAACATTTCTTTAATCTTTATTTTTTGAAATGATTTGAGAATGGATATTAATTCTTCTTTAAATATTTGGTAGAATTTTCATGTGAAGAAGTATGGTCTTGGACTTTTGTTTTGTTTTTGTTTTGTTTTTTTTTTTAAAGATTTTATTTATTTGAGATAGAGACAGTGAGAGAGAGCATGAGAGGGGAGAAGGTCAGAGGGAGAAGCAGACTCCCCGTGGAGCCAGGAGCCCGATATGGGACTCGATCCCAGGACTCTGGGATCATGACCTGAGCTGAAGGCAGTCACTTAACCAACTGAGCCACCCAGGCGCCCTGTTTTGTTTTTTGATTATTGATTCAATTTCAATAGCTGCTATTTAGACTGTTCAAATTTCTATTTCTTCTTGCTTTAGTTTTGGTAGGCTATGTTTCTAGAAATTTATCCATTTCTTCTAACTGGTCCGATTTATTGGCATATAGGTTTTCATAATATTCTATTACAATTGTTTTCATTTCTGTGGCATTGGTTATTATTTATCCTCTTTCATTAGTAACAGTTTATTTACATCCTCACTATCTCTCTCTCTTTCTCTCTTTTTTAATGAGTCTTGCTAGAGGTTTGTCACTTTTGTTGATCTTTTCAAAAAAGCAGCTCCTGGTTTCATTGATCTGTTCTATTTTGTTTTTAATTTCTATAGAATTTATTTCTGCTCTAATCTTTACTATTTCCTTCCCTTTGCTGGATTTGGGTTTTATTTGTTCTTCTTCTTCTTCTTTTTTTTTTTTTTTTGCTGTTTTAGATGTAAGTTTAGATTGTTTATTTGAGATTTTTCTTGCTTCTTGAGGTAAGCCTATATTGCTATAAAATTCTCATTTAGAACAACTTTTGCTGCATCCCAAGGATTATGAATAGTTTATTTTCATTTTTTTAATTAATTTATTTTATTTCATTTTTTCAGTGTTCCAGGATTCATTGTTCATGTACCACACTCAGTGCTCCATGCAATATGTGCCCTCCTCAATACCCACCACCAGGCTCAGCCAATCCCCACCCCTCCCCTCCAAAACCCTCAGTTTGTTGCTCAGAGTCCACAGTCTCTCCTGGTTCATCTCCTCTTCTGATTTCCCCCAATTAATTTGTTTTTATGTAATTATTTTTATTTCTACTCTAATCCTTCTTTGATCCATTTATCATTTATGAACATGTTATTTAACCTCCATGTATTCATGCTCTAATCCATAATTTTCTTATGGTTGACTTCTAGCTTCATAGCAGTGGTCAGAAAAGATACATGGTATGACTTTGACTTTTTTTTATATACGTTGAGACTTGTTTTGTGGCCTAGTATATGATCAATTTTGGAGAATGTTCCATATGCACATGAAAAGAACGTTTATTCTGCTGGTTGGAATGGAATGATGTGAATATATTATTTAAATCCATCTGCTTCAGTTGGATGGTCATTCAAAGCCACTGTTACTTTGTTGATTTTATGTTTGGAAGATCCATCCATAGATGTAAGTGAAGTGTTAAAGTCCCTTATTTCTATTGTATTAATATTGATTATTCTTTTAAGTTTGTTCTTAACTTTTATATATTTGGGTGTTCCCATGTTGGGTACATAAATATTTGTAATTGTTATATCTTACTGTCCCCTTTATTATTATATAGTGTCCTTTTGTCTCTTGTTTTTTGTCTTTGTTTTAAAGTCTATTTTGTCTGATATAAGTTAGTCTTCTCCAGTTTTCTTTTGGCAAACACTTGCATTCCCTCACTTTCAATCCGCAGATGTCTTTGGTCTGAAGTGAATTTCTTGTAGGCAGCTTATGGATATGTCCTGTATTTTTGTTTGTTTGTTTCATTTTTTTTTTTACCCACTCTGTCACTTTATGTCTTTGATTGAAGTGTTTAGTCCATTTACATTCAAAGTTATTATTGATAGATATGTATGTATTTATTGCCATTTTGTTACTTGTTTTGTGATTGTTTCCTTTTAAAAATATTTATTTGAGAAAGAGAGAGAGAGAGAGAGAGAGAGAGAGAGAGAATGAATGGTCTGAGGAGAGAGGCAGAGGGAGGAGGAGAAGCAGGCTCCCTGCTCAGCAGGGAGCCTGATGTGGGGCTCCATCCCAGGACCCAAAGATCATGACCTGAGCCAAAGGCAGATGCTTAACCAACTGAGCCATCCAGGCACTCCTTGTGATTGTTTCTGGAGGTTTTCTCTCATTCTTTCCTCTCTTCCTCTTTCTCACGATTTATTGGCTTTAGTGACATATTGGGGTTAATGTAAAGCATGAAATCAGCCATAATACCTGGTTTGCTAAAATGTAACAAGGAGGCTTCAGGGGATGAAGGAAGGTTTTTGGAGAAGGGCATAGGCCTTTGGAATGCCAAGGCCTTTGTGACCACCCTGCCATTGGAATGCCATGGGAAGTTGCCTTCCTGAAGCTTTCTTAGCCCAAACAGCCACCCTGTGATCAAAGAGATGTATGCATTGTCCTTTAGGCTATGTTTAGTAGAACACGCAGATTAGAGTATCTTGCCTTTCCCATAGACGGATCCTCCTAGATTCAGTAAGACCCCTTGTCACACAGCACCTGGTTAAAAAACAGTGATAAGGATTTGTGATTATCATGATGGACCAATAAAAGAGGGAGTAAAGAAGAGCAAAGGGTCCTCCTCTCTGAGCTTTGACCCCCTTGCCTTCTCCTCTCTTTCACAGCAAAGGTTGGAGTAATCTTTTATCCATAGGTACAGGGATTGCTGGCCATTCCCAGCAATGACATACCTAGTTTCCTTTCTCTATAGAGAAAGCTATTGCTGGTATTTGATTTGTCATTACCATTTTGTTTGTATATAACATATTCTGCATATGGCAGTCTATGTTAAGTTGATGCTCACTTATTTTCAAACCCATTCTTTACTCCTTTCCTGCTGATGTTTTAGGTATATGGTGTCATAATTCACAACTTTTTATTTTATGAATCCCTTGACTAATTTTTTTTAAAGATTTTATTTATTTATTTGACACAGAGAGAGAGAGATCACAAGTAGGCAGAGAGGCAGGCAGAGAGAGGGAAGCAGGCTCACCGCTGAGCCGAGAGCCCGATGTGGGGCTCAATCCCAGGACCCTGGGATCATGACCTGAGCTAAAGGCAGAGGCTTTAACCCACTGAGCCACCCAGGTGCCCCCCTTGACTGATTTTTACAGAAACATTTATTTCTGCTCCTTTTGTGTTTTTTACTCTTCATACCCTCACAGTCTTCTTTTCCACTCAAGGAATCTCCTTTAATATTCCTTGTAAGGCTAGTTTAGTGGTCTTGATCTCTTTGAGTTTTTGTTTGTCTGAGAAACTCTTTATCTCCCCTTCAATTCTAAATGATAGCATTGTTCAATACAGTATTCTTCGCTGATTTTTTACTTTCAGCCATTTGAATATATCATGCCATTGTATTCTGCCCTTCCAATTTTCTACTGAATAATTAGCTCTTAGCCTAATGGGGTATCCACTTGTATGTAACTGTTTTTCTCTTGCTGCTTAAAAAGAATTATTATCATGACATTTTGCCATTTTAATTACTATGTATCTTGATGTGGACCTCCTTGGATTGAATTTGGAGAGGGGCATATTGTGTTCCCTGGATCTGGATGTCTCTTTCCTTACCCAAATTAGGGAAGTTTTCAGCCATTATTTCTTTGAATACATTTTCTTCCCTCGTTTCTCCATTCTTCTTCTTCTGAGATCCCTGTAATGCAAATATTATTACACTTTATGGAGTCACTGAGTTCCCTAAGACCATCCTCAAATTGCATATTTTTTTTTCCTCTCCTTTGCTTAGCTTGGTTACTTTCTATTACCTTTCCTTCCATGTCATTGATTCATTTCTCTGTTTTGTGTGGCCTGCTATTTATTCTAGTGAGTATATTTTTATTTTCATTTATTGTGTTCTTGATATCTTACTGGTTCTTTTTTATATCTGTTTTAAGAGTCTCAATGACATCCTCCACTATTTTCTTAAGTCCCATGCATATCTTTATAATCATTACTTTAAATTCTCTGTCAGGCATATTACCTACATCCAATTCTCTTTGGTCTCTTTGCTGTGGTTTGGTGCTTTCATTTGGGTGATGTTTCTCATCTCTAAATTTTGTCAGACTTACTGTGTCCATTTCTCTGTGTTAGGAAACTCAGGTACTTCTCTTACTATTAACGATAATAGTTTTATGAAGATGAGGTCCTGTAGTGCTTTGTAGTTCAGTGTTCCTTGTTACCCAGGGCCTGGCACTTCAGGGTGTTTCTTCTACATGTGTTGTGTGTACTCTGCTTTTGAGTCTCTGCCCCTTTATCCTTTGCCCATCTGTCTGTGAGGCTCTTTTTGCCTATTTTGGGCAGCAAGGTGTGCTGTAGTCTGCTTTCTTTTAAAGATTTTATTGTTTGACAGAGAGAGAGATCACAAGTAGGCAGAGGCAGGCAGAGAGAGAGGGAGAAGCAGGCTCCCCGTCGAGTGGAAAGCCCAACAAGGATCTCAATCCCAGGACCCTGAGATCACAACCTGAGCCAAAGACAGAGGCTTTAACCCACTGAGCCACCCAGGTGCCCCATAGTCTGCTTTCAAAATGAGAACTGCCCCTGCCACTGCATGAACTGAGGTCCAGCAAAACACAAGTCAGGTGAAGTGTTTGTTTGTTTGTTTGTTTTTAATTTATTTATTTGACAGAGAGAGAGAGAGAGGGATCACAAGTAGACAGACAGGCAGGCAGAGAGGGGGGGAAGCAGGCTCCCTGCTGAGTTGAGAGCCTGATGCTGGGCTTGATCCTAGGACGCTGAGATCATGACCTGAGCTGAAGGCAGAGGCTTTAACCCACTGAGTCATCCAGGTGCCCCAGGTGATGTGGTTTTAACAAGATTTGTGCCAGTCTTCTGGGGAGGGGCTCTCACAACAAGGAATGAAGCTTGACTGGAAAGGGTGTATCAGCTGAAGCTTGTTGGGTGATCTTGACGTAACAAGTTAGGTAAAGAAAGTTGTCCCTGCACTGGTTCCAGGAGGTGGTCATTGTTTATGGTGGGGGATGGGGAGAGGGAAATGGTGCCTGCCAGCTCCTTTGTTCCTGGAGGTGTCTCCCTGTGATCCCTGTTCCTCTGGGCCATGCTCTGAGATGAGCAAATCACTCTCCCTCCCATCTGTCCCTGATGTTTTTCAACTGTAATTTTTTTTTTTTAAGTAGGCTCCACACCCATCATAGAGTACAATGTGGGACTTGCACTCATGACCCTGAGATCAAGACTTGAGATGAGATTAAGAGTCAGATGCTTAAATGATTTAACAACCCAGGCATCCCTGAGCCCAATGTTTTTCAAACTGCTGGTTCTAAGCATATCTGCTCAGGCTGTTTGTCATGCTATATCATTAAGGGTGGGGTTCTGCTTCCTAATGCCTAATTCCATCTATGCCGTCTGGGCTCTCCAAAAGCCAAGCCTGCTGGTTTTTATAATTCCAGGCTTTAGGTTCCACTGGATTTAAGAACTCATGAAATGTGGCCCTTCTCCCTTTCAAAGGCAAATATCACAGGATTTATCCTTCTCATATGTGGGATCCCTGGTATAAAAGTCTATTTTACACCCTTCTCCTTGCCACCAGCTCCCTCCCCTCTGCAGACAGCCATGGTTTTTTTCACTTTTGGATCATGTCTTCATCCTTCCTAACTCCTTCACTAGGGATTCTTCCTTGTCTTTAGTTGTGGAGTTTGTTCTCTAAGTCTTCAGGTCATTTTCTGGATTATTTGCATTGATATGGATGTTATCTAATTGTATCCATGGGATGAGGTGAGCTTAGGGTCCCCCTACTCTGCCATTTTCTGAGAGAAATGTGTTAAAATCTATTTGTCTATTTCTTTTTTTAAATTCTATTTAAATGTTCACAACTATTATTTTAGAGATCTTGAAGGCATACCATTGAGTCATTCAAATTTAGAATTATTTTACCTTCCTAATAGATTGATCCACTTAACTTTATAAAGTATTTACTTTTGTCTCTAGTAATGCTTCTAAAGTATATTTTTTTTCCTTATGTGGGGTATAATGAGTTCAGCTTTCTCCTGGCAAGTGTTTGCATAGTGTATATTTTTTCATACATTATTTTCAAATTTTCTGCATCCTGTTATTTTAGTAAGCAGCATGTATTGTGGGATTTTTCAAGTTTATTTATGTTTTTAGTAATCTCTATACCAAATATGGGGCTCTAACTCATGACCCAAGATCAAGTTACATGCTCTTCCAAATAAGCCAGCCAGGTACCCCTGTATTGTTAGGTTTTTATACGGATTTTTATACAGTCCAAGCTTTCTTCCTTTTATGCACTATTTGTCTACTATTTGTCCTATTTGTGTTTTCTTCCTCACTATCATATTTTTGCCTTCATTTGGATTATCTAAATTTCTTATTATAATCCATTTCTTCTCTATTATATTATTAATTATATGTTCTTTAGATTATACATTAGAGATTTTTCTAAATATTAGAACATGCATCCTTGAATTATAACAAAAACATCAGTACATTCACCATTTTTAAATAATGGGAAAGACTCTAGAGAATTTTAATTCAATTTACCTTTTTTATCTTTTGTGCTATCATTGTAAAAAAATATATGTATGTGTGTGTATATGTATATACACAAACACATATATGTGAACACCATGAAACATTATATTTATTTTTGTAATGCTATTATGCATTTATTATTTATAGATTTAACCATTTATTTTTATTGATATATGATTTATATATAACATTGTATAAATTTAAGGTATACTGTGGTTGATTTGATACATTTATATATTGCATTATGATTATCACTATAACTTTACTTAACACTTATAACTATTATTTCGTTTTTTTGGTAAGAACATTTAAGATCTAGTCTCTCAGCAATTTTGAAAAGGTAGTACATTATTGTTGACTAGAATCATTATGCTGTGCTTTAGAGCTCCAGAAATTATTTTTACTTTTAGTTGCAAATTTGAACCATTTAATGCCATCTCCCCACTTTTTCTTCTCCCAGCCCTTATTAATCACTATTATACTTTCTTATTTTAAAAAATATTATTTAAATTCAATTAATTAACATATAGCATATTATTAGTTTCAGAGGTAGTGTTTAGTGATTCATTGGTTGCATGTAATACCCAGTTAGAATGGCCAAAATCAACAAGACAGTAAACAACAAATGTTGGAGAGGATGTGGAGAAAGGGGAATCTTCTTACACTGTTGGTAGGAATGCAAGTTGGTGCAGCCACTTTGCAGTGTGCAGTGGGAGATTCCTCAAGAAATTAAAACTACAGCTACCCTATGACCCTGCAATTGCACTACTGGGTATTTACCCCAAAGATGCAGATGCAGTACAAAGAAGGGCCACATGTACCCCAATGTTCATAGCAGCAATGGCCACAAGCACCAAAGTATGGAAAGAACCAAGATGCCCTTCAACAGACGTATGGATAAAGAAGATATAATCAATATATACAATGGAATATTATGCCTCCATCAGAAAGGATGAATATCCAACTTTTGTATCAACATGGACGGGTCTGGAAGACATTATGTTGAGTGAAATAAGTCAAGCAGAGAGAGTCAATTATCATATGGTCTCACATGTGGAGCATAAGTAAAAACATGGAGGACATTGTGAGAAGGAAAGGAAGGGTGAATGGGGGAAATTGGAGAGGGAGATGAACCATGAGATACTGTGGACTCTGAGCAACAAACTGAGGGTTTAAAAAAATAAAATAAAAGTATTTTGGGGGAAAAATATTTAGGGCTGATATACCATTTTAACAGAGAAAGGGAAGATGGAGAAAGGGCACTTATGGAAAAACAAATGACTTTAATCTTAGGAAAGACATTTACCTTAGGAAAGACAAATTGATCCTTAGGAAAATAGATGGGACATAGAATAGTCTTGTGACTGTTTAAGAGATCTCTTGTCCTGATGCTGAAGTCTGTCCCTGGTGTTAACAGTCAAATTTTCCTGGTTAAAAAACTCCTTGGAAGATGATTTATGACCATTGAGTTCTTTGAGAGGATCTAATGTCATAGAGGTTACTGTCTATGTTCTTCTCTAGGGTTTTGATAGATTCCTGCCTCACATTGAGGTCTTTTATCCATTTCGAGTTTATCTTCGTGTATGGTGTAAGAGAATGGTCAAGTTTCATTCTTCTACATATCGCTGTCCAATTTTTCCAGCACCATTTATTGAAGAGACTGTCTTTTTTCCATTGGATATTTTTGCCTGTTTTGTCAAAGATGATTTGACCATAGAGTTGTGGATCCATCTCTGGGCTCTCTATTCTGTTCCACTGGTCTATGTGTCTGTTTTTGTGCCAGTACCATGCTGTCTTGGTGATCACAGCTTTGTAGTAAAGTTTGAAATCAGGCAATGTGATGCCCCCAGCTTTGTTTTTCTTTTTCAACATTTCCTTAGCAATTCAGGGTCTTTTCTGGTTCCATACAAATTTTAGGATTGTTT
>CM052801.1:54210473-54250700 GCA_028533885.1 Nasua narica | reverse complement strand
GAAAAAAACGGTGAAATTTTTATCAGGATGGCATTGAAAGAATAGATTTCTCTGGGCAATATAGACATTTTAACAATGTTTATTCTTCCAGTTCATCATTAGTTTTTGATGTAGTGTTTAACGATTCATTAGTTTTGTATAACACCCAGTGCTCATCACAACATGTTCCCTACTTAATACCTATCTTTTTAGCTGGATTATTTGCTTTTTGGATGTTGTGTTTTATATGTTCTTTATATATTTTGAATACTAATCCTTTATTAGATATGTCATTTGCAAATATCTTGCCTCATTATAGGTTGCCTTTTAGTTTTGTTTCTTTTGTTGTACAAAAACTTTATTTTAGTGAAGTCCCAATAGTTTATATTTGCTTTTGTTTCTGTTGCCTCAGGAGACATATCTAGAAAGAAGTTGCTATGGCCAATGTCAAAGATATTACTGCCTTTGTTCTCTTCCAGGATTATAGTGGTTTCATGTCTCACATTTAGGTCTTTCATCCAGTGTATTTTTTTTTTTGTGTGTGTAGGGTGTAAGAAAGTGGTCCAGTTTCATTCTTTTGCATGTTGTTGTCCAGTTTTCCCAACACTATTTGTTGAACAGATTTTTCCCATTGGATATCCTTTCTTGCTTTGTCAAACATTTATTGACCGTACAGTTGTGGGTTTATTTCTGGGTTTTCTATTCTGTTCTCTTGCTCTGTGTGTCTATTTTGTGCCAGTAGCATACTGTTTTGATTTCTACAGATTACTATTATAATTTGAAGTCAGAAATTGTGATGCCTTCAGCTTTGCTATTCTTTTTCAGGGTTTCTTTGGTTATTTGGGGTCTTTTGTGGTTCCATATAAAATTTGGTTTGTTGTAGCACTGTGAGAAATGCAGTTGGTGTTTTGTTAGGGACGACATTAAATGTGTAGATTGCTTTGGATAACATAGACATTTTAAGAATAGTTGTTCTTCCAATCCATGAGCATGGAATGTGTTTCAATTTCTTTGTGTCATCTTCAGTTTCCTTTATAAGTGTTTTATAGTGTTCAGAGTATAATTCTTTCACCTCTTTGGTTAGGTTTATTACTAGGTATCTTATTGTATTGGTATAATTTAAAAAGAGATTGATTCCTTAATTTCTCTTTCTCTTTGATTTTGTATCCTAAGATGTTACTGAATTCACTTATCAGTCTAGTAGCTTTTTTTCATGGAGACTTTCAGGTTTTCTATGGAAATAGTGAAAGTATCTCTTCTTCCTTGCCAATTTGGTTGCCTTTTATTTCTATTTCTTGTCTGATTGCTGTAGGTAGGACTTCCCATACTGTCTTGCATAGAAATGGTGAGGGGGACATCCCTGTCTTGTTCCTGACCATAGAGGAAATACTGTCAGTTTTTGTTTCCATAAGGGATGATATTAGTTGTGTTATTCATATATGGACCTCAGTATGTTAAGGTATGTTCCCCCAAACTTACTTTGTTCAGGGTTTTCATCATGAATGAATGTTGTACTGTGTAAAATCCTTTTTCTTTTTCTTTTTTTTTTTAAGATTTTATTTATTTATTTGTGAGAGACAGATAGAGAGAGAGAGGGAGGGAGGCAGGCAGAGGGAAGAGCAGGCTCCCTGCAGAGAAGTGAGCTCAATGTAGGACTTAATCCCAGGACCCTTGGATTCTGACCTGAGCCAAAGGCAGACACTTAACCAACTAAGCCACCCAGGCGCCCCTCAAATGCTTTTTCTACATCAATTGAAATGATTACATGCTTCTCCTTTCTTTTATTAATGTGATGTATCACATTGATTGATATGTGAATATTGAACCATTCTTGCAACCCTGGCAAAAATCCCAATTTATTGTAGTGAATGATTTTTTTAAAATATAATGTTAGATTTGGTTTTTTAGTGTTTTACTTAAAATTTGTTCATGTATGTTCATCAGTGATATTGGTCTGTAGATTTCATCTATAGTGGTGCCTTGATCTGGTTTTGTTATCAGGGTATTTCTGTCCTGATAAAGTGAATTTGGACTTTTTCCTCCCTTTTTAAAAATTTTTTTGGAATAGTTTCAGAAGAGTAAGGATTAACTCTTTTTAAAATGTTTTGTAGAATTTTTCCATGAAGACTTCTGGTCCTGGATTTTCATTTGTTGGCGTTTTTTGTTTTTTTGTTTTGTTTTGTTTTGTTTTGTTTTTTGTTTTGTTTTTTTTTTCTGATTCAATTTGTTTGCTTGTTGTTTGGTCTGTTCAATTTTTTGATCTTCCTATTTCAGTTTTCACAGTTTATTTATTTTTACGTATTTAACCATTTCTTCTATTTTTTCCAATTTCTTGCACATAGATTTTCATAATATTTTGTTTCAATTATTTGTATTTTTGTGGTGTTGGTGGTTATTTCTCTTCTCTTATTTGTGGTTTTATTCATTGGAGTCCTTTTCATTTATTTTTGATGAGTCTGGCCAGATATTTTTCAATTTTATTTTTTTCAAAGAATCATCACCTGATTTCATCGATCTGTTCTATTGTTTCTTAGTTTCTGTGTCATTTATTCTTTTTTTAAAATATTTTATTTATTTATTTGACAGAGAGAGAGATCACAAGTAGGCAGAGAGGCAAGCAGAGAGAGAGAGGGAAGCAGGCTCTCTGCTGAGCATAGAACCCGATACAGGGCTCAATCTCAGGACCCTGAGATCATGACCTGAGCTGAAGGCAGAGGTGTTAATCCACTGAGCCACCCAGGCACCCCATCCGTGTCATTTATTTCTTCTCTAACCTTTGACATCTCTCTTTTTCTGCTAGCTCTTCGCTTCGTTTGTTATTCTTTTTATATTTCCTTTAGGTGTAAGGTTAGGTTCTCTAGTTGAGGTTTTTCTTGCTTCTTGAGGTAAGCCTATATTGTTACATAATTCTCTCTTAGGGCCTATTTGCTGCATCTGAAAGGTTTTGTACTGTTGTGTTTTCTCTCTCTCTCTCTCTTTTTTCAATGTTGTATATCAATTTTATTTCAGTAAAGCTGGAAAAATCAAATTAAAACAATTTTAGTACATTAGTTTTTGACATAATGTTCAATGATTCATTAGGTCAATATAACCCCCAGTGCTCATCATATCATGTGCTCTCTTTAATGCCATGTACTGTTGGGTTTTAATTTTCTTTTGTTTCCACATGTTGTTAAATTTCTTCATAGATTTCTTGGTTGACCCATTCATTATTTAATAGCATATTATTTAGCATCTATGTATGTGTTGTCTTTCCAGATTTTATCTTGTGGTTGACTTCTAGTTTCATAGTGTTGTGGTTAGAATGTTGCATGGTAAGACTTGTTGTTGTTGTTGTTGTTGTTGTTGTTGTTGTTGTTGTTGAGGCCTGCTATGTGACCTAATATGTACTCTATTCTGGACAATGTTCCATGTGGAACTGGAAAATAATGTATATTCTGCTGTTGAAGGACACAGTGTTCTTAGTATACCTGTTCAGTTCATTTGGTCCAGGGTATCATTCAAAGCCACTATTTCCTTGTTCATTCTCTGTTTACATGATGTCTTCGTTAATGTAAGTGGGGTGTAAAAATCCCCTACCATTATTGTATTATGAGCAATGAATTCCTTTATGTTTGCCATTGTTTTATGTATTTGGGTGCTCCCATGTCAGGTGCATGAATATTTACAATGTTTATATATTATTGTTGGATTGTTCCTGATATTATGACATAGTTCCCTTCCCCACCTACAGTCTTTGGTTTAAAATCTAATTTGTCTGACATAAGAATTGCCACCCCACATTTCTTTTGATGTGCATTAGCATGATAAATGGATTTCCACCCCCTCACTTTCAATCTGGAGGTGTCTTTGGGTCTAAAATGAGTCTCTTGTAAACACTTTTTGTTTTAGTCAAGTTTGACTGATAAGTGCATTGAGACTCTGGCTTTCTTTTGGCATCCTTCTGTGTGAAAAATGTTTCCTCATTGTCTCACTTTTTATCTACAAATGTTCTTAGGTTTCAAATGAGTGTCTTGAAGGCAACATATAGATATGGGTCTTGTTTTTTCATCCACTGTGACACCATATGTCTTTTGATATGAGTTTTTAGTCCACTTACTTTCTTTTTTTTTTTTTTAGTCCACTTACTTTCAAAATAATTATTGATATATATGGATTTATTGTCATTTTATCACTTGTTTTGTCATGTTTCTGGAGATTTTCTCTGTTCCTTTCTTGCCTTTGTCAATTTTGGTCTCTTTTTTGCATTTAAAATACCCCCTTTAATATTCCTTTCAGTATTTGCTTGGTGGCCATGATTTACTTTAGTTTTTGTTTGGGAAATTCTTTATCTCTTCTTCCATTCTTAACGATAGCCTTGCTGGATTTTTTTTTTTTTTTTTAATCTCCAGCTAGCCTTGTGGATTTTCTCTTGTAAGTGAAGGACTTCTTTTGTCTCGTTGCTTTTAGAACTTTTTTTTAATCACTGTATTTTGCAAATCTAATTTTGCTATATATTTGTGTGCATCTGCTTTTTAAAATTGTTATGTTGATAGGAATTCTGTGTGCCTCTTGGATCTGGATGTCTGTTTTCTTCCCCAGATTAGGGAACCTTTCAGCTATTATTTTGTCAAATAAATTTTCTGCCCTGTTTTCTCTCTTTTCTTCTCTGGGACTCCTATAATATGAATGTTAGTGTGTTTGATGGTATATATGAGTTCCTTAAGTCTCTTCTCATGTTATATAATTCTTTTTCTTTTTAGTTCAACTTTCCATTATTTTGTCTTCTAGGTCTAATTAATTAATTAATTAATTAATTCTTCTGCTTCTTCCAGCCTGGGGTTCATTGCATCAAGTATGCTTCTAATCTCATTTATTGCACTCTTCATCTCTGATTCTTTCTTAACCATTTTATCTCTGTGGTAATGTTCTCACTTATGTCTTCTTCTTCTTTTTTTTAAGATTCTTAAATATAGGGGCAGGTGACAGCAGAGGGAGAGAAAATCTTAAGCAGATTCTGTGCTAAGTGCAGAGTCCAACACAGGGCTCAATCTTATTACCCTAAGATCATGACCTGAGACAAGACCAAGAGTCAGCCACTTAACAAACTGCACCACAGGCACCCCTTATATTATTTTTTCATCCCAGTGAGTATACTTGTGAGTCTTGCTTTAAATTCTCCATCAGACATTTTACTTATGTCTGTTTCACTTGCATCTCTGACCATAACCTTTTCTTGTCCTTTCATTTGGAATAAATTTCTCTGTCTTGGTATTTTGTCAAAGTTTCTGCCTTCTTCTGTATGTCAGAAAAACCAGTTATGTCTCCTACTCTTGAAAGTAATGAGCTTATGAAGAAGAGGTCATGTTTCCAGGTGCTGGTGCTTCAGGGAGTGTCTCCTGTGTGTGCTGTGTGTGTTCTGTGGTTATATGTTGGCTGCCCTGTCCTTCAGGCCAGTCATCTGCAAAGGCTATCCTTGTCTTTCTTGTGCAATATTTCATCCCTTGCCTAAATGTGGTGAGTTTTATCTGGGTGTGCTCTGGTCTGCTTGTGAAACCTTGTGAAATGATACCTGACACCAACTCCACCAGAAGTGAGACCCTGTGTAACTCTTTGGTCCAGAGACATGGTTTGGGCAACTGTTTGTGCTGGTCTTTAGGGGAAGGGGCTCACTGTACCAGAACTCAGGCAGGCATTACTGGGAAGGGCAGTTCCATCACAGTTCAGCAGGTTGGGACTTGGTATAAACAAGTTAGCCACCCAGTGTTGGTGCTGTATTGCTTCCTATAGGTGGCCCTGTGGTTAACTGAGCTGCACAGAGGTAAATGGTGATGGCCAGGTTCTTTGTTCCTGGAGAAGTGTCTCTGTGAATCTTGCCTCTCAGGGATGCACTCTGAGAAGGGCAAATATTCTCTCCACTGTGTGCCCCAGGTATACTTCAGATCACTGTTTCCAAGATGTATGCCCCGGAGTTGTTTGCCTGCCTTGTCTCCAGGAGCAATCCCAATACCCTCCCACACTCTATCCCAGCCAAATTAACCTAAATCTCTAAGCTTTTACCCTGCTGGCTGTAAAAATTCATGAAATTCAGCACCTCTCATTTTATAAGCCAGTGAATTTGAGGAAACTTTCTCCTTGCATGTTCCCCTGTGTACTCCTCTCTCTCTTGCCCATGTCTACAACCATGGCTCCCTTCCCTCTGCAGCACTAGAGATCTGTTTCTCCCCTAAACCATGTCTCTATACTTCTTACCTTCTTTGATGTGGCCTCTGCTCTCACTTTAGTTGTAGTGCTTGTTCTGACAGTTTTCAGATTGATTTCTAGGATATTTAGGATGTTTTTATAGTTATCTAAGTGTGTTTGTGGGATGAAGTGAGCCTAGGGTGCTGCTTCTCTGGTGCCACCTTCCTCTCTTGAACAAGCACTCATCTGATGCCTACTATCATCTCAATTAAACTAAAAAAATAATCTTAGAGTAAGGAAGAGAGAATGAGAAGTTGAAGAATTGAAAGTAGAAAATGCATGTGAAATAGTCATCTCTGGCAGTAAGGAGAGTAAACTGACTAGGGCAGGTATCAGAAAATTATGATCTATAGGCCAAATCTGACCATTGACTTTTTTTTTAAAGATTTTATTTATTTATTTGAGATAGAGAGAGAGAGAAAGCACAAGAGGGGAGAAGAAGGTCAGAGGGAGAAGCAGACTCCCCACAGAGCCTGGAGCCTGATATGGGACTCGATCCCGGGTCGCTGGGATCATGACCTGAGCCGAAGGCAGTTGCTTAACCAACTGAGCCACCCAGGCGCCCCACCATTGACTCTTTTTATGAATATTTTTTTTTTCTGGAACAGAGAGTTGCTCATTATTTTCACATACTGTCTATGACTGCTTTATAATAGTAAAGTTGAATATTTTCAATGGGTTATCATGGCTCACAAACCCTATAATATTTACTATTTGGAGCTTGAAAAATGTTTGCCAACTCCTGGACTAGTGATATGTACTAGGATCACTTAACATTGTAAAACCCCACTTCAGGTTTTTTGACATAAATTTATTATGAGACTGGTCAACATAGTTGCATATTTTCCTCCATCCTCATTGAGTTGCACAAGAGGGGTTATAGAGTAAGGAAGTCAATTTTTTTCCCTAAATAAGTTTATTTTATTTTTTCAGTGTTACAAGATTAATTGTTCATGCACCACACCCAGTGCTCCATGCAATACATGCCCTCCTCAATACCAACCACCAGGCTTGCCCAGCCCCCCACCCTCTCCCCTCCAAAACCCTCAGTTTGTTGCTCAGAGTCCACAGTCTCTCCTAGTTCATCGCCCCCTCTGATTTCCCCCCATTCACCCTTCTCTTCCTTCTCACAATGTCCTCCATGTTTTTCATTATTCTCCACACATAAATGGGACCATAAAATAATAGACTCTCTCTGCTTGACTTATTTCACTCAATATAATCTCTTCCTGTCCCATCCATGTTGATACAAAAGTTGGGTATTCATCCTTTCTGATGGAGGCATAATACTCCATTGTATATATGTACCATATCTTCTTTATCCATTCATCTATTGAAGGGCATCTTGACTCTTTCCACAGTTTGGCAATTGTGGCCATTGCTGCTATGAACATTGGGGTACATGTGGCCCTTGTTTGTACTGCATCTGCTTCTTTGGGGTAAATACCCAGTAGTGCAATTGCAGGGTCATAGGGTAGATCTCTTTTTAATTTGTTGAGGAATCTCCACACTGTTTTCCAAAGTGGCAGCACCAACTTGCATTCCCACCAACAGTGTAAGAGGGTTCCCCTTTCTAAGGAAGTCAAATTTAACCAGGTTTGCATTTTGCCAGACAACTGCGAGAAGGAAAGAAAGATTCTAGGAAGTTATGAGTTTGGGTTGTAATGATAGATCATAAAATCTAATAAAGGTAATGAAGAAAGCGACAATACAAATAAGAGAAATATTTTGGAAGGGTGATGTCAGCAAGATGGCAGAATTGGAAACCCAGAAGCTCCTTCCTGCCACAGAGATACTGATTCAAAACATTACATAGAACAATTCCCTTTTTGAGAAGTATAGAATCAGTTCAAAATTTCCTGCACCTCAGGCAAGCACAAAACAGGGGCATCAAACCTGGTGGTAACTCACATGCCATGATTTCTACTTCTGGTTCAGCATGGCATGATGGAGAGGAAACTCCAAGCTGCAAACTTCCCCCTGGAGACAGAAAGAGAACACAGAAACATACATCCAATGTTTAGATATTTTAGGGACTGATTTTTGTCTTGTCTGGATCCCAGTGTTGGTAGGAGAAGGTGCCACATTGGGGACTGTTGAGAACAAAGGCAATGACTTGAATGAACACAAGATCACTCACTATAGTTCCTTCTCCAGTTGAGGGGAAGAAATCCTACAACTATTACTGCCTTTCTTCCTGGGGAGTAAAAGAGTTGAAGCGTACATCTAACATACTAGCTCTTCAGAAAGCTGCCTGAGGTAATTGTTTTTGTCTAGACGGTCTCAGAAAGTTAATGGGATTCAGTATACTCTAGAAGCCAAGGAGACATGTAAGACAAAAGAAAGGTGGCTTACTGCTGGCCTACAAGATATGATACAGCAGTCAGAGGTAATACAGATTAGGACCTGTCCTCAGAATGGAAAGTGAAGAGTGAAGCATGCATCCAACATTATGCATTGTCAGGGAGTTGGCCAATGGACAGGTTTCTGTCTTGACTTACTTGAAGCACTGGTCTTGTCATACTTTAGAATCCTGGTAGCTGCTGAAAACAAAAGTTAGCTCATAATCTTATTGCAGCTCCAGACAACTCATACCATATACAAATAATGAGGGAGCAAGAGATTATGAATCCCTTAAAAAATCAGCAAAGTTATCTACCTGGGAATTTACATGCATAAATGAATGAGATGAAGCACTATATCATAATAAAGGAGACAATCCAGTAAGAAGATCTAACAATTGTAAATATTTATGCATCCAACATGGAAGCACCCAACAATATAAAACAATTAATAACAAACATAAAGGAAGTCATTGATAATAATGCAATAATAATAGGGGGTTTTAACACCACACTCACATCAATGGGCAGGTCACCTAAGCAGAAAATCAACAAGGAAACAGTGGCTTTGAGTGACACACTGGAGCAGATGGACTTCACAAGTATATTCAGAGTATTTCATCCCAAAGCAGCAGAATGCACATTTTTTTCAAGTGCATATGGGACATTTTCCAAAATAGATCACATACTAGGTCACAAATCAGGCCTCAATAAGTACAATACCATGCATATTTTCTGACCACAATGCTATGAAACATGAAGCATTCACAATAATAAAAAAATGGAAAGACCACAAATACTTGGAGGCTAAAGTCTATCTTACTAAAGAATTAATCAGTCACACAGGTAATTAAAGAAGAAATAAAAAATACATGGAAAAAAAATGAAAGGGAAAACACCGTGGTCCACAACCTTTGGGATGTGGCAAAAGCAGTCATAAGGGAGAATGAGATAGTAATACAGGCCTACCTCAAGAAGCAAGAAAACTCCTAAATAAGCAATCTAAACTTACACTTAATGGAGCTAGAAAAATAACAACAAATGAAGCTTTAAGTGAGCAGAAGGGGGAAATAATAAAGAATAGGGCAGAAATAACTGATATAGAAAAATTAAAAAATAAACTGTAGAACTGTTCAATGAAACCAGGAGCTGGTTGTTTGAAAACATTAATAAAAATGGTAAGTATTTGCCAGACTTATCAAAAAGAAATGAGAAAAGACACAAATAAATAAAATCACAAATGAAAGAAGAAGAATAAGACCACCACAGAAATTCAAACAATTATAATAGAATATTATGAAAAATCATATGTCAAAAAATTGGACAACCTAGAAGAAATGGATAAACTCCTAGAAACATATAAATTCCCAAAACTGTAAAAGCAAGAGAAGGAAAACATGAACAGACTGATAACTATAAAGGAAATTGAAAAAATAATAAAAAATCTCCCAACAAACAAAAGACCAGGGCCAAATGTCTTCACAGGGGCATTCTACCAAATATTTAAAGAAGTATTAATACCTGTTCTTCTCAAACTATTCAAAAAATTAGAATTGGAAGGAAAACTCCAAACTCATTCAAGGAGGTCAGCATTATGCTGATTCCAAAAGCAGACAAAGATTCCACTAAAAAAAAACAACAAGAGGCCAATATCCCTAATGAACACTGATGAAAAATTATCCACAAAAAAATAAGAAATCAATTCCAACAGTACATTAAAATAATAATTCACCATGATCAAGTGGGATTTATTTATGGGTTTCAAGGTTGGTTCAATATTCACAAATCAGTCAACATGACACATCACAATATAAAAGAAAGTATAAGAACCATATGATCCTGTCAGTAAATGCAGAAAAATCATTTGACAAAATATAACAACCTTTCTTGAGTAAATAAATAAATAAATAAACAAACAAATAAATATTATCTGCAGTGTAGGGATGGAGGGAACATTCCTCAATATTATAAAAGCCATATATGAAAAGCCCACAGTGAATATCATCCTCAATAAAGAAAACCTGAGCACTCTTCCCCAAGATCAGGAACATGACAGGGATGTCCACTTTCATCAGTGTTGTGCAACATAGTACTGGAAGTCCTAGCCACAGCAATCAGAAAATAATAAGATAATAAAATGCATCCAAATTAGCAAAGAAGAAGTCAAACTTTCACTCTTCACAGATAACATGATACTCTATGTTGAAAACACAAAGGACTCCACTCAAAAATTTGCTAGAACTTATACAGGAATTCAGCAAAGTTGCAGGATATAAAATGAATGCACAACAGTCAGCTGTATTTCTATACACTAACAATGAGACAGTAGAAAGAGAAATCAAGGAATCAAACTCATTTACATTTGTACCAAAAACCATAGGACACCTAGGAATAAACCTAACCAAAGAGGTAAAGATTCTGTACTCTGGAAACTATAGAACACTTATGAAAGAAATTAAAGAGGACACAAACACACATATATACAAAAATATAAAAACTTTCCATATTCATGAACTGGAAGAACAAATATTGTTAAAATGTCTATAATACCAAAAGCAATGTAACATTTAATGACACGCTTATGAAAATACCACCAGGTTCTTTCACAATGCTAGAACAAACAATCCTAAAATTTGTATGGAACCACAAATGAACCCTAATAGCCAAAACAATCTTGAAAAAGAAAAGCAAAGATGGAGTCATACAATGTGATGCCCCAGCTTTGTTTTTCTTTTTCAACATTCCCTTGGCAATTCTGAGTCTTTTCTGGTTCCCTACAAATTTTAGGATTATTTGTCCCAGCTCCTAGAAAAATGACAATGGTGTTTTAATAGGGATGGCACTGAAAGTGTGAATTGCTCTGGGCAGGATAGACATTTTAGCAATATTTGTTCTTCCAATTCATGAATATGGAAAGTTTTTCTATTTTTGTATATGTGTGTGTTTGTGTCTTCTTCAATTTCCTTCATAAGTGTTCTATAGTTTCCACAGTACAGATCCTTTACCTCTTTGGTTAGGTTTATTCCTAGGTATCTTATGTTTATTTGTTTGCTTGTTTGTTTTTGCTATTGTGAATGGAATCGATTCCTTAATTTCTCTTTCTACAATTACGTTGTTAGTATATAGAAAAGCAACTGATTTCTGTGATTTGATATTTTATCCTGCCACATTGCTGAATTGTTGTATGAGTTCTAGCAATTTGGGGGAGGAGTCTTTTGGGTTTTCCACATAAAGTATCATGTCATCTGTGAAGAGGGAGAGTTTGACTTCTTCTTTGCCAGTTGGATGCTTTTTATTTCTTTTTGTTGTCTGATTGCTGGTGCTAGAACTTGTAGCACAATGTTTAACAATAGTGGTGGGGGTGGGCATCCCTGTCCTGTTCCTGTCCTTAAGGAAAAGCTCTCAGCTTTTTCCCATTGATAATGATATTCACAGTGGGCTTTTCATAAATTTTTTCATGAAATTGAGGAATGTCCCCTCTATCCCTGTACTTTGGAGAGTTTTAATCAGGAACGTATGTTGCACTTTATCAAATGTTTTTTTCTGCATCAACTGAGAGTATCATATGGCTGTTGTCTTTTCTTTTATTAATGTGCTCTATCACATTGATTGATTTGTTAATGTTGTACTACTCTTGCATCCCAGGAATAAATCCCACTTGGTTGTGGTGAATAATCTTTTTAATGTACTGTTGTATTGGCTAGTATCTTGTTGAGTATTTTGGCATCCATGTTCATCAGAGATATTGGTCAGTAATTCTCCTTTTTGATGGTGTCTTTGCCAGGTTTTGGGATCAGAGTAATGCTAGCTTCATAAATGGAGTTTTGAAGTTTTCCTTCTGTTTCTATTTTCTATTTTTAAAAAATAATTTCAGTAGAAGTGGTATTATTTCTTCTTCAAATGTTTGGTAGAATTTCCCTGGGAAACCATCTGGCCATGGACTTTTGTTTTTTGGGAGGTTTTCTTTTTTTTTTTTAAGTATTTATTTATTTATTTATTAGGAAAGAGAGAGAGTGAGAGAGAGCAGGTCAGAGTGAGAAGCAGACTCCCCATGGAGCTGGGAGCCCTATGTGGGACTCGATCCCGAGACTCCGGGACCATGACCTGAGTCGAAGGCAGTCGCCCAACCAACTGCGCCACCCAGGGGCCCTTTTGGGAGGTTTTCAACTACTGCTTCAATTTCATTACTGATTAATTGTCTATTTAGGTTGTCTATTTCTTCCTGTTTCAGTCTTGGTAGTTTATAAGTTTCCAGAAAGGCATCCATTTCTTCCAGGCTGCTTAATTTATTGGCATATTGTTGCTGGTAATAATTTCTAATAATTGTTTCTATTTCCTTGGTGTTAGTCATGATCTCTCACTTTTCATTCATGATTTTATTAATTTGGGTCCTTTCTCTTTTCTTTTGGATAAATCTGGCCAGAGGTATATTGATCTTTGTAATTCTTTCAAAGAACCAGCTTGTAGTTTTGTTGTTCTGTTCTACTATTTTTCTGGTTTCTACCTCATTGATCTCTGCTCTAATCTTTATTATTTATGTTATCCTGCTTGGTTTTTGTTTTATTTGCTGTTCTTTGAGCTCCTTTAGGTGGAGGATAGTTTGTGCATTTGGGATTTTTCTATTTTCTGAGAGTCTTGGATGGCTATGTATTTCCTTCTTAAGACCACTTTTGACAGTATGGGGGTTCCTCAAGATGTTAAAAATAGAGCTAGCCTATAACCCAGCAATTGTACTACTGGGTATTTATCACAAAGATACAGATGTAGTGAAAAAAAGGGCACATACACCCAATGTTCATAGCAGCAATGTCCACAATAGCCAAAATGTGGAAGGAGCCAAGATGTCTATCAAAAGATGAATGGATAGGGCGCCTGGGTGGCTCAGTTGGTTGAGCAACTGCCTTCGGCTCGGGTCATGATCCTGGAGTCCCCGGGATTGAGTCCCGCATAGGGTTCCCGGCTCCACGGGGAGTCTGCTTCTCCCTCTGACCTTCTCCCCTCTCATCCTCTCTTTCTCTCACTATCTCTCTCTCTCTCTCTCTCTCAAATAAATAAATAAAATCTTAAAAAAAGATGAATGGATAAAGATGTGGTGCATATGTAAAATGGAATATTATTCATCCATAAGAAAGGATAAATACCCACCATTTGCATTGACATGGATGGAACTAGAAGGGACTATGTTAAGTGAAATAAGTCAAGCAGAGAAAAGAAGTTATCATGTGGTTTCACTCATATGTGAAACATAAGCAATAGCATGAAGGACCATAGGGGAAGGGAGGGAAATCTGCAAGGGGAGAAATCAGAGAAGGAAATGAACCATGAGAGACTATGGCCTGTGGAAACAAACTGAAGGTTTCAGAGGGGAGAGATGGGGGATGGGGTAACAGGGTGATGGGTATTAAGGAGTGCATGTGTTGTGATGAGCACTGGGTGTTATATGGAACTAATGAATCATTGAACACTACATAAAAAAACTAATGATGTACTATACACTGGCTAACTGAACATAATTTTAAAAAAGGAAAAAAAAAAAAGAAAAGCTTGAGACATCACAATTCTAGACCTCAATGTATATTATAAAGCTGTAGTGAGACAATATGGTACTGGCACAAAAACAGACATATAGATCAAGGGAACAGAATATAAAATCCAGAAATGGACCTATGATGATATAGTCAACTGATATTTGGCAACTAATATCCAAAAGAATGAAACTAGACACTTTCTTATACTGTACACAATGATAAATTCAAAATGGATGTAACACCTTAATGTAAGACTAGAAACCATCAAAATCCTAGAGGAGATCACAAGCAGTAAGAACTTGGACATTGGCCGTAGCAACTTCTTACTAGATGTGTCTCCTGAGGCAAGGGGAAAAAAATGAAAAATAAACTATTGGGACTTCATCAAGATAAAAAGCTTCTGTGCAGCAAAAGAGAAAATCAACAACACTAAAAGGTAACCTATGGTATGGGAGAAAATATTTGTGAATGGCATACCTAATAAAGGATTACTATTCAAAAAAATATAAAATATTATCAAACTCAACACCCAAAAAACAAATAATCCAGTTGAGAAATGGGCAGAAGACATGACTAGACATTTTTCCAAATAAGACATACAAACGAAAAATGATGTGAAAAGATGTTTGGAATGCCTGGGTGGTTCAGTCCATTAAGCATCTGCCTTCAGCTCAGGTCATGATCCCAGAGTCCTAGGACCAAGTCCCACATTGGGCTCCCTGCTTAGCAGGGAGTCGCTTCTCTCCCTTTCCTTCTGCCTGCTGCTTCCCCACTTGTGCTCTCTCTCTCCTCTCTCTCTCTGACAAATAAATAAATAATATCTTTTTAAAAAAAGAGAAAAGATGCTCAACATCACTGATTATCAGGGAAATACAAATAAAAAATACACTGAGATATCACCTCATGCTTATCAGAATGGCTAAAATTAACAATCCAGGAAACAACCAATGTTGGCAAGAATTTGGAGAAATAGGAACCCTCTTACTCTTTTGGTGGAAATGCAAACTGGTGCAGCCACTCTGGAAAACAGTATGGAGGTTCCACAAAAAGTTAAAAATAGAACTATCTTATGATTCAGCAATTATACTACTAGGTATTTAACCAAAGGATACAGAAATACTGACTCAAAGGGATACATAAACCCTGATGTTTACAGCAGCATTATCAAATAGTCAAATTATGGAAAAAGCCTAAATGTCTATCATCTAATAAATGGATAAAGAAGATATGGTATGTATATACATATTGTGAAATCAATGTTGCACAACCCAATGGGATATTACTCAGCTATAAGAAGGAATGAAGCTCTTCTGCTGCCCTTTTAAATCCAGTTCCATAAATACTCAACTGCCACTACTGCCATGACCCAGACTGTGGACCAGCAACCCTCGCTGACAACTCCACTACCATGGAGGGCATAAATGAGTACAGCAACATAGAGGAATTCATGGAGGGATCCAATATTAATGTAAGCAAGAATCAGCAGGATGATGGTAAAATGTTTATTGGAGGCTTGAGCTGGTATACAAGCAAGAAAAATCTGACTGAATATTTGCCTCAATTTGGGGAAGTTGTAGACTGTACAATTAAAACAGATCCAGTGAATGGAAGATCAAGTGGGTTTGGCTTTGTGCTTTTTAAAGATGCTGCTAGTGTTGATAAGGTTTTAGAACTGAAAGAACACAAACTATATGGCAAATTGATAGACCCCCAAAAGGGCCAAAGCTTTAAAAGGGAAAGAACCCCCAAAAAGGTTTTTGTGAGTGGGTTGAACTTAGATATCTCTGAAGAGCAAATTAGAGACTATTTTGGAGCCTTTGGAGAGATTGAAAATATTGAACTTCCCATTGATACAAAAACAAATAGAAGATTTTGTTTTATCACATATAGTAAAGAAAGAGCCAATAAGGAAAGTATTAGAAAGCAGATATCATCAAATTGGTTCTGGGAAGTGTGAAATCAAAGTTGCATAACACAAAGAGGTATATAGGCATCAACAGCAACAACGAAAAGGAGGAAGAGGTGCTGCAGTTGGTGGACAAGGTGATACTAGGGGTCATGGACAAGGTCGGGGCCAAAACTGGAACCAAACATTTAATAAGTATTATGATCAAGAATATGGAAATTACAATAGTGCCTGTGGTGGTGATTGAAATTATAGTGGCTATGATGGCTATGATTATACTAGTCATAACTATGGGAACTATGGATATGAATGGGATATGCAGACTACACTGGTCAACAGAGCACTTAAAGCAAGGTGTGTCAAGGGGTTGGCAATCACCAAAACAATCACCAGCCATACTAAAGGAAGACGTTGAAGAAAACAGAAGGAGATTGTGAAAGTTAACCCATCTTGTAGGACAACATTAAAAATTGCTTTTCTGTTGATCTAAGATGATTATTTTGTAAAATACTTTCTAGTGGACAGGACACAACTGTGTCCAACTGTATGTAGCAGTCAATTAATTTTCTTTGCTTTTACTTTGTCTTTTGCTGTTTTATGACTCAATGTGGATTTGTGTTTATATAAATTTTATTTGTATGATTTCATGTTAAGCTTCAAATAAATGCTTTTTATATGAAAAAAAGAATGAAATTTTGCCATTTGCTACAACGTGGATGGAACTAGAGTGCAATATGCTATGTGAAATAGCATATTTCAGGGAAAGAAAAATACCATATGATTTCACTCATATGTGGAATAAAAGAAACAAAACAGATGAACTTAGGGGGACAAAGAGAAACACATATCATAAAACAGTCTCTTAACTATAGAGAAAAACTGAACATTGTTGGAGAGAAGGTGGGTGAGGGATGAGTTAAAAGGGTGATGAGTATTAAGGAGAGTACTTGTTGTGATGAGCTCTGGGTGTTGTATGTAAATGATGAATCACAAAATTCCTCACCTGAGACTAATATTACACTGTATGTTAACTAATTGGAATTTAAGTAAAAACTTAAAAAAAATCCAATAGAACAAGTCAATGGAAACAAGAGCTGGTTCTTGGAAAAACCAATAAAATTGATAAACCTCTAGCCAGACTTATCAAAAAGAAAAGATAAAGACCAAAATAAATAAAATCACAAAAGAGAGAATAGAAATAGCAATCAATAACACAGAAATACAATTATAATTGAATATTATGGCAATTTATATGCCAACATAAAGACAACCTAGAAGAAGTAGATAAATTCCTATAAACATGTAAAGTACCAAAACTGCAAAAGCAAGAAATGGAGAATTTGAACATACCAATAACCAGCAAAGAAATAGGTTCAGTAATCAAAATACTCCCAACAAACAAACAAAAACATGGCCAGATGTCTTCACAGGTGAATTCTACCAAACATATAAAGAAGAGTTAATGCCTATTCTTCTCAAACTATTCCAAAAAATAGAAATGGAAGGAAAACTTCCATACTCGTTCTGAGGCCAGTATTACCATGATATCAAAACCAGTTAAAGGCACCACAATAAAAGACAACTACAGGCCAATATCTCTGATGAACATAGATTCAAAAATCCTCAACAAAATAATTGCCAACCAAATCAAACAATGCATTAAAAAATCATTCACCACCTTCAGGTGTGATTTATTCCTGTTTTGCAAGTGCAGTTCAATATTCACAAATCAATTAATGTGATACATCACATTAATAAAAGAAATGATAAGAACCATATGATCATCTCAATACATGCAGAAATAGCATTTGACACAGAACACTCATTCATGATAAAAACCTTCAGCAAAGTCAGTTTACAGGGAGCATACCTCAACATTATAAAGGCAATATATGAAAACCCCACAGCTATTATCATCCTCAAGGGAGAAAAATTGAGAGGTCCTCCTCTATGGTCAATGGCAAAAGAAGGATGTTTACTCTTGCCATTTTATTCAACACAGTACTGGAAGTCCTAGCCACAGCAATCAGACAACAAAAAGAAATAAAAGGGATCTAAATCAGCAAGGAAGAAGTCAAACTTTCATTATTTGTAGATGACATGATTCTCTACATAGAAAATGCAAAATATTCCACCAAAAAAAATCTGGTAGAAGTCATAAACAAATTCCATAAAGTTTCAGGATACAGAATCAACATACATAAATTTATTGGATTTCTATACACCAATAATAACCAGCAGAAAGAGAAGTTAAGGAAAGAACTCATTTATAATTCCATCAAAACTATAAGATAACTAGAAATAAACCTAACCAAAGATGTGAAAAACCTATAATCTGAAAACTGTAAGAAACTGATGGAAAAAATTTAAGATGACACAAAGAAATAGATACACTCCATGTTTGTGGTTTGGAAGAACACGTATTGTTAACATATCTATACTACCCAAGGCAATCTACAAGTTTGATGCCATCCCTATCAAAATACCACCAGCATTTTTCACAGAGCTAGAACAAACAAACCTAAAATTTGTATGGAACCACAGAAGATCCTGAATAGCCAAAGCAATCTTGAAAAAGGAAAGTAAACCTGGAGGGATTGCAATTCCAGACTTTATATTACAAAGCTGTCATCATCAAGACAGTATGATACTGGTGCAAAAATAGACACATAGATCAATAGGACAAAATAGAAAGCCCAGAAATGAACCCAGACTATATGGTCAATTAATCTTCAACAAAGCAGGAAAGAATATCCAATGGAAAAACACACTCTTCAACAAACGATTTTGAAAATCTGGACAGCCACATGAAAAAGAATGAAACTAGACCACTTTCATACACCATACACAAATGTAACTTTGAAATGGATTAAAGGCTTAATGTTAGACCAGAAACCATAAAAATCCTAGAAGAGAGAGGAATCCATCAAAATCCTAGAGGAGAACATAGGCAGTAACCTCCTCAACATCAGCCACAACAACTTCTTTCAAGAAACCTCTGGGGGAGTTGAAACATCAAAGACTGTGGACTCTGAGAAACAAACTGAGGGTTTTAGAGGTGAGGGGATGGGAGATGGGTGAGTCTGGTGGTGGGTATTAAGGAGGGTACATATTGCATGGGGCACTGGGTGTTATACGTAAGCAATGAATCTTGGAACACTACATTAAAAACTAATGGTGCATTGTATGGTGACTAACATAACACAATAAAAAAAAATATCTAGAAGAGAACACAGGTAGTAACCTCTTTGACATTGGCCATAGCAACATTTTACTAGATATGTGATCTGAGGCAAGGGAAACAAAAGCAAAATAAAATATTGGGACTACATAAAAATAAAAGAACTTCTGCACAGTGATGGAAACAATCCAATTAGGATTAGAATTTTAGCACACTTTTTTGGGGGCTTGGGGGAGACACAATTTACTCCATAATGGTGTCATAGTCAAAAATTGAGAATTTTAGAAACGGAGATATCAGGTATTAAATTTGGCTCCACTTTGGGTCCTGGATAAGTCATTTATTTCTTCCGTGTCATTTATGTGTAAAATGGAGAGAAGAATATTGACCTCATTCTGTTCTGTGAGGATCAGTGCTGGAGAATGTAAAAAGCATGGCACATAGTAGGAAGTTAAAAAATGATAGTTTTTAATATTAGTATGAGATTCCTTTGTGAGATAAGTAGTAGACCAGGTTATATTTGGTAGAATTAGTATCATCCAGGTTTAAATGATACATATAATTTCATTTTATATGTTGTGTCTAATGCTTGCAGATATGATTTCTGTTCAGATGTCTCTACATTATTATATTAGGTAAAATGTACCTTTTATCAAAGACAAAAATACAACCACTTGTATTTTGATATCACAGACTCCTTAATTTGAAAAACATTCAAGAATTCCAGTGAGAATCCCCAAATTATATAATGGCTCCTCAGATACAAATTCATAGCTGAATCTGTGATTTAGCAGAAATTAAAGTAAAACTTTGTTTTCAGAGAGCTTCTTTGGCTGAAATGAAGAGTATAAATGCTCTTTCTCTCTTTCTCATATCATGTATATCTTATGTAAAAATTGACTCAAAATTTGCTTGGTCTAGAAAAAGAACATAAAACAAATTTAAGTTTGTATCTGACCATGACCATTACCGTGAAGTGGGGGGTGGGTGGCAGGGGCTGCCATTGCAAATGTGAAGGGAATGCAGATATGAAGAACTGCACTTGATGGCAAACCACATGCAGCCTGTGCCTGGAGCATAAAGGCTGCTGTCAACTCTTCAAAAGCCTGACTTGCTACAATTTTCAGAGTCTCATAGTGCAGATGTGTCAGGCAGAATTTGCCTCACAGTGTTTGGATTAGCTGTAAATCTACTAATCCAAGCTAATATCCAGAGGGCTATTGCTAGATCTAGGGGCTCATAAATTCGCACCACTCTTTCATCATTCTGGGCCCCAGATGGCCTAAATGGACATAAAGCATAATGAGATCTAGGAAGACATTATTATATTCTTAGGTCAAAATTCAAAACCTAACCTCTTTTTTTTTTTTCCTTTTTCCGTCTGGTAGGGATGATATCCTTGAAGTGCTAATATTCACTGTTGATTTACTCTGCTGACTGCTTTAAAAGTTCACAGTATTTATTTTAGATATAAATAGTATTATTGATAAAGTCTACAACAAAAATATCTATTCATATGCTAATTCACACCAACTATTATAGTAAAGATAATGTCAGCTTGTCCCTCAGTTTGTTTACAGATAAAAAGTATTTTAGCAATGGAAAGACAGAATTTGAACTATATTGTTATGGCGACTGAGTGTTGTGAATGCATCCTAAAATTGCCAGCTTTATAAATGGCTCTTTTGAAACCAGAAAATTGTAAGAAAGCAAAATAGAATGAAGTTTGAAATGTGTGCTTGTTTAATACCCCTTCCACCATCTCTAGCTGAGAATACAGGTGTCAGAGCACAAGAGTTCCTGTCAGTTTCTAAAGTTACACTTTTATCCACTAAACAAGCACCCTTATCCGGGTTAGCAAACAGAGCACTCAACGGGAGCCTGAGTGTGCATATTAAATGTCATTTATGCCTCTGCCTGGGCCATCCACTTTAAGGAATGCTTGATTTCAGTCTGTTTCACCCTTTTCCTGTGTTCCCTGGCTTTGGGTAATGAACTTTCCCCAGAGACGTTTCTCAGAAAGGATCTTCATGCAGAATAGTTGATGCACATGCTTCTATTTTAAAAACCACATGTTCAGCACATTTTGCTCTTGTGAAATGGAATATGGTTTAAGTTTGTTTCGATCAAAAAGAGCATGGCTGGAAGGACTTATGTCAAAGTGCACAAGGTTTTATATACAATGAGGATTTTTTTCTCTTTCCTCCTCTTATGACTGAAGAGGATAAAATATAAAACATACCCTTTGCCACAACAGTTGCTTTTTTACATATGAATACTTTATAAGGCAGCTTGTTATGAAAACACCATCTTCTTTATATTTTTTTATATTCAACTTATTTATTGTAAGATTCACATCAAGAAAAACAGCTCTTTGCCTCTACTATGAAACTTTATACGTATTCACAGTAAACAGTCTCAGTGTCTGAATGTAATGGGTTGAATTAAAGGCCAATTCTTGGAGTTAACTGTGCTATTCCATCAGCATGGTACACAGGGAGTTAGTTCAAAAAATACTTTTCCTAAATCAGCATTCAAATTCAGTGAAAAGTATGCCTGAATACGGAAAAACCTTGACCTAGAAAATGAATAAGATTAATAGTTTATTTTTAAATTGTATTATTAAATCATAGGCAATAACAACATAAATAAGCCTTGTCTCCTACATTACTTTGTAACACCTGTGTTACTCAATACCAGTTTAAGGGTAAAATCTTTGGAGATTGACTTTTTATTGAAAGGAGATAATTTTTTACTCTTTAGTATCAAGAATCCAAATAATCCTCATTCATAAACATCCTTTTGAATTTTTGGTTTTAGTTTTACAAGTTTTAACTACTCATAGTTAAAACTACATCAAAGTAGTTTGTCTCCATAGCCTATCTTAAAGGAAATCAACAAAGATTTATTGAGTATTCACCCTATTCAAGGCATAACAGTGGAATCTGAGGGTACAAAAAAACCAGATGGCATCTATAGCCTCATGAAGTTTACTTTACCATCTAGTTAAGAAGACAAGACAAACTTGCATAAGAAGTTAAAAATAAATAGAAAATGATAGCTTGTAAAATATCCTTGTGCAAGAGCTTGAGTATCATGAGTCCTAGTAACAATATTGGTGTTTACTAGTTATCAATTTATCAAACAATTATTGAGTACTTTTTTTTTCAGTAAATGTTAACTGTTTTTACTGGTATATAAGATTCTTTTTTTTTTCTCCCCAAATTTGTTTATTTTAATTTTTCAGTGTTACAAGATTGATTGTTCATGCACCACACCCAGTGCTCCATGAGTACTTTTTTAAATCTTCCAGACACTGTACCAAGAACTGACCTTGAGGTAACATAATCTTTGCTCTTCCTCCTTTACAGGCTACTTGTGAAGAACCAATGAAATGATATGCTTAGTTATACAAATACATATAGATGTAATGAATGGGTGCCAAAGCCATGGAGGGGCAGATTTAGGTCAGATTTACATTTTACTGTCCACAACTGATTTGCAGGTGAAAGTTATACTTCACAACCTTCTGGAAGTTATCACTATAATTTTCATATTATATTTTGTTACTGTTTTGTTGATTGCTGTGTTAGTTAGAGATGCTATAACAAACTTACCATAGACTGAGTGGCTTAAGCAATAAACATTAATTTTCCCAGTTCTGGGGGCTGGGAAGTCAAAGATCAAGATGTTGGCAGATCTGATGTTTGTTGATGGCTTGCTTCCTGGCTTGTAGACAGCTGTTTTCTTGCTATATCCTCAAGCATACCAAAGAAAGACAGAGGGAAAGAGAGAGACAGAGAAAGCTCTCTGATATCTCTTCTTAATGGGGTACTAATCCCATCGTACCACCCTTCTGACCCAGATGCCTCCCAAAGGTCCCACTGGAGGGGACTAAATACTACCTACATATTATCACATTGGTGATTAGAGTTTCTACATAAGAGTTTGGGAGAGACACAAACATGTAGTCCTTAGCAATTGCTCAATTAACCCACTTAAATGAGGGACCCAAATTTAAAGGGTATGTTAGATTTATGTGAACTCAACTGTGCTAAACTGAAAAATCAAGTGAGAGCAAAATGGCTATGATCATTATTATTTTTTGGAGGACGGAGAGTCTGAAAAATAAGTCACTAAGATTTACAATATAAAACACTTGGTAACTTCAATAGATATAAAGGTGCGGGTACTTAAAAGAGAAAGAGAATATTCTAGTCAACATTTTTCTTCCTAAATCACCCACAAAAGTATATCAAGACATTAGAAAGTAACTTGAGATAAAACTTGAAACTGTAATAACAGGGTTAAAGAATTACAGACATGCAGTCTATAGTTGGAATATACCAGGGATGCTCTTTCTAGTATGTATTAAGTATCCCCAGCATATTCAGGTAGCTGGGATCAAAACCTATCTTTGTATAGGAAGAAGGTCCAGTCACTCCCAGGATATGTAGTCATGTTAGTCAGCTGGAGCTGTTAAATTAAATTACCATAGACTGGGGACACCTGGGTGGCTCAGTCAGTTAAGAATCTGCCTTTGGCTCAGGTCAAGATCCTAGGCTTCTGGGATTGAGGCCTGCAAAGGGCTCCTTGCTCAGCAGAGAGCCTGCTTCTCCTTCTGCCTGTTGATCCTCCTACTTGTACTCTCTCTCTCTCTCTCTCCTCTCTCTGTCAAATAAATAAAATCTTTTAAAAAATAAATTACCATAGACTGGATGGTTTAAACAGCAAACATTTGCTTCTCACAGTTCTGGGGGCTGGGAAGTCCAAAATCATGGTACCTGTTCTTAGTGAGAGTCCTCTTGCCTTGCAGACGGTCAACTTATCCCTCATGTCCTCAAATGGCAGAATGAGAAAAGGCTAGCTCTCTTCTTCTTATGGACATATTCTTATGAGACCCATCATGTGGGCTTTACCCTTATGATCTAATTACTTCTCAACATCCCAGCCCTATATATTATAACATTAGGGCTTCAATATATGCATTTTGAGGTGACAAATATTCAATCCATAGCAATAAATGATATCCAGTGGTATCTGTCACCCTGTTGGTTGCCTAGATTAATTGAATGAGTGTAGTTTTTGAGGAGGGTGTCCCATTTCTCCTAGTTATAGCAATGTATCTTGGTAACTTAGATAACTTCCTTATAAAATAAAATGTAGTGTGATAATTTCCAGACCTCCTTCCCTCTTCATTGTTGATCTTTGGATCCTCTCTTTCCTCCTTCTCTGTTGAAGAATTTGTAGGAATCATTGCTATTCCTATAGCAATAGTTAAAATTATCTTATTTTTGTCCATAGTAGTTCCCAAACAGTTAAGTACAAGAGAAAAATTATGCCCACTTAGACAAAAAGTAGGGCACATTGACAAGGGGAACAAAATTCAAATTCATTCCTTATAACTTAAGATCACACTGGGGTAGAAGGGCATAGGAAGGATGGGGTGGCTTACTGAGGTGGCATACTGTGGAGGGTATGTGTTGTGGTGAGCACTCTGTATTGTATAAAACTGATTAATCACAGATCTGTAACCCTGAAACAAATAAAACATTATACATTAAAAATAATTTTAAAAAATTCTCTTGTGAGTTGTAAAAGGAAAATAAAAATAAAAATTAAAATGGAGTTAAAGTAAAAGAAAGAAGAAAGAAAGAAAGAAAGAAAGAAAGAAAGAAAGAAAGAAAGAAAAAGGATCATCTATCAGTGCATAGATCTCAAAGCACTATTTGGCAGCTTTTTTTTCATTACTAGAAGCACTACATTTTCTTCTTGTCAAAATGATATTGTGTAATATGGAAAAAAATTACAAAGAATGTGATACAAATTATCAAAAACCTTTTCTAAAAATGCACATCTAGAATTTGAAAACGGACTCTGAACTCTTCATAAAAGTACAAAGAGGACACTAATTATGTGCATCAAATCTATCATTTTCTTAAATCATCAACCCTTACTTCCATATGATGAAGTTTAGGGTCAGGAGAGTTTGAGTACTAAACATCAACAGACCAATAACTAGTGAGACAGTATGTTTAGAGTAATTGTTCTTTTGAACTTTTCATGAGGGAAAGGGGATGAAGATATCATCTACCTCTTCAGTATTCTTATAAAGCCCATGGACTTTTCCCAGGAAAAAATGTGAATACAAACATATGAACAAAATTTAAGATACAATTGAGGAACTTCACGGAAATATTGAAGTGTCTTGCTGAATCCATATTTTAATAACTGTTTTTTTTTTTTTTTTTTTTTTTTAGTCATTTCCTCTACACACCACTGAGATTGCCAGATAGTTGAATCAGGAGGAATAAGTGAGCAGGATTTTTCAGGGAGCATTTAGCACAGTTGACAATACAAATCCTTCTTAATGAAAGCCAAAAAAACCTCAATTGTATAGATTTAGGATTTGGCATATTGTTATACAGGTTTTTGTTTTTTTTTTTTTTTTTAGGTTTTTGTTGTCATCCTTAGGTTAATGTCTTCAATTTAAATTAAGCAAGTAAAAAATAAATGTTTAAAGATTTTATTTATTTAAGAGAGAGAGAGCATGAGCAGAAAGAGGGAGAAGCACACTTCCTGCTGGACAGGGAGCCCAATATAGGGCTTTATCCCAGGACCCTGAGATCATGACCTGAGCCAAAAGCAGATACTTAACTGACTGAGCCACCCAGGCACCCCAAGCAAATGAAATTTTAACACAGGGCTAACCTACACTCATGTAACAGTTCATAACATGTCAGTTTTTATAAACATTTTGTCTGTTTTTGCTTTCAGAACAATTTATCTCTCTCTATGATTAGACTGAAGGGGAAAACAGATTTCTTTATCAAGTCCCATAATTTAGAAAGTATTTACCAGTGATTTTCTACCAATGTTGTGTGCAATTAGTTCCAAAGATAGAAAAGCTATTTGGGGGGGGGGGTTATAGATCATACCTCTTCTTATATATCAGTCTGCAAGCAGACATGGGATAAAATAGAAGCAGTTTCCACTGAATGAGTGGGCAAAGTTGCATGATATCCTTCTGGGAATGGAGCAACTGTGGACGCAAAGTGTAGAAATGAATATTAATATGTGGGACTTTCTCCAAGATTATGCAATGAAGGCAGTAGAATTTTATGGACTCCATCATGGCATCTATACATTTTTTGGACTGTTTTTTTTTAACCTATCAGACCATCTTATCACATATATTTGATCTAAATAACAGCTTAAATACATTCTCCTCAGATGTACTCATAGAATATAATTAAGAATGATATATATGTATACAATGGAATATTATGCCTCCATCAGAAAGGATGAATACCCAACTTTTGTATCAACATGGACAAGACTAGAAGAGATTATGCAGAGTGAAATAAGTCAAGCAGAGAGAGTCAATGATTTTATGGTCTCACGTGTGGAGCATAAGGAAAAACATGGAGGGCATTGTGAGAAGGACAGGAAGGGTAAATGAGGGGGAAATCGGAGGGGGTGATGAACCATGAGAGACTGTGGACTCTGAGCAACAAACTGAGGGTTGTGGAGGGGTGGGAGTGGGGGGTTGGACGATCCTGGTGGTGGGTATTGAGGAAGGCATGTATTGCATGGAGCACTGGGTGTGGTGCATGAACAACTAATCTTGTAACACTGAAAAAATAAATGTATTTGAGGAAAAAAGAGTGATATATATGTAAATATGTATTTATTCAATCAGGTTGAGTTTATTAATAGACATGACTCTTAGAATAACACTTAGGACTCTAGCTTTACTCTCATATTTATTTGTTTTGAAGTCTTTAAGAAGAATGTTAAATACTACAGAAATGATGACAGAACCCTGTGACACAACTTTAAAATTCCCTTGAAGTCACTGTTCAAATGCTACTTGTCATCTCCCAAACATTATATGCATAACCTACATTCAAATATATATGTACTAACAGTGTCTATTAACTTTATTCATGTTCTATCTCTGCCCTTTTGAAGTACCAAAATTAGCTTCCTTATAAGAATGATACTATCATTCCAATACTCTGGAATCTAAGCTTTTTAAATCTTTCTCCTTTCAAAAACCTATCCCTTCACTTTTTTTTCTAAAATATGTTTATTTTTTCAGTGTTACAAGATTGATTGTTCATGCACCACACCCAGTGCTCCATGCAATACGTGCCTTCCTCAATACCCACCACCAGGCTTGCCCAACCCGCCACCCCCTCCCCTCCAAAACCCTCAGTTTGTTGCTCAAAGCCCACAGTCTTTCATGATTCATCACCCCCTCTGATTTCCCCCCATTCACCCTTCACTTTCTATATAACTACACATTACCCTGTCCTACATATTCTTTATTCAATTTAATTTTTTCATCTAACCTCATTTATGTCTTCTGCACAATTCTTTACTCCAACAAGAACCTCTATTCCTATTTATCCTACCTCCTTTAACTGTATCTACCCTCTCAGTCTTTTATTATCATTATCACTATTTTTAAAAATTTTATTATGGTATAGTAAAAAAACCTTGACATGACTCTTACCCTCTTAAATTTTTAAGAGTACAATAAAGTATTATTAACAATTTGCACATTGTTTTAAAGCAGATGTCTAGAATATTTTCATTTTGCATGACTGAAACACTGTATTTATTGAAAAGCAACTCCCTATTTACCCAACCATTGGCAACCAGAGCTCCACTTCCTGCTTCACTGAGTTTTGTTACTTTAAATATTTTACATATGTGAAATCATGTAGTATTTGTCCTTCTGTGACTAGCTTATGTGAAATAGCACAAAGTCCTCAAGTTCCAACCATGTTGTTGAATGACAGGATGTCCTTCTTTTTTTTTAATGGCTGAGTATTTCATGTATGTGTATATCACATTTTTTTGTTAATTAATTTGTTGGTGAATGCTAGGTCGTTTCTAATCTTCAGATATTGTAAATAATGCTGCAATGAAAATGAGAATGCAAATATCTACTTAAGATTTTATTTTCAATTCTTTTGAATAAATACCCAAGAGTGGAATAGTTGGATTATATAGCAATTCTACTTCTAATATTCTGAGGGATCTCTATTCTTTCTTCCATAGTGCCTACACCATTTTACATTATAAACAATAGAGCACAAGAGTTGCAACTTCATTTGAAATGCTTCATCTTCCCCTCTGATTTCCTGCAATTCACTTTTCCTTCACTTCTCCTAATGTCCTCCATGTTATTTCTTAAGTTCCACAAGTAAGTGAAACCATATGATAATTGACTTTCTCTGCTTGACTTATTTCACTCAGCATAATCTCCTCCAATCCTGTCCATCTTGATATAAAAGTTGGGTATTCATCCTTTCTGATGGCTGTGTAATATTCCATTGTATATATGGACCACATCTTCTTTATCCATTCATCTGTTGAAGGGCATCTCAGCTCTTTCCACAGTTTGGCAATTGTGGACATTGCTGCTATGAACATTGGGATACATATGGCCCTTCTTTTCACTACATCTGTATCTTTGAGGTAAATACCCAGCAGTGCAATTGCATGGTCATAGGGTAGCTCTGCAAAGTTTCTATTGAGAAATTCATTTATGTGATCAATCACTTTTCTCTTGATTCTCCCTTTATCTTTGACTTTAGATAATTTGACAGAAATATGTCTCATTGTGGATTTTTGTGGTTTATTTTAGTTGAAGGTATTTGTACTACCTTTTTTCTTTTTAATAAATTATTTTTTCTTTTTCAAGTTTTTACTAAATCCCAGTTAGTTAACATACAGTGTAATATTAGTTTCAGCTATAGAATTTGGTGATTCATCACTTACATGCAACACCAAATGCTCCTAACAAGTCCCCCCTCAATCCCTATCATTTACTTAACCCATTGTCCTATGCACCTCCTCTCCAATAACACACAGTTTGTTCTGTACAGTTAAGAGTTTGTTTCCTGGTTTGCCTCTCTTATTTTTTTCCCACTATTTTTATCTGTTTTCTTTCTTAAATTCCACACATGAGGAAAATCATGTGGTGTTTGTCTTTCTCTGACTGACTTTTATCACTTAGCCTAATACTTTCAAGCTCCATCCATGTCATTGCAAATGACAAGATTTCAATTTTTTATGGCTGAGTAATATTTCATTCTATATATATCACAACTTCTTTATCCATTCATTAGATGATGGACATTTAGGGTCTTTCCATAATTTTGTTATTGTTGATAATGCTGCTAATAGACATTAGGGTGTATGTATCCCACTGAATCAGTATTTTTGCATCATTTGGGTAAATACCTAGTAGTGCAATTGCTGGATCATAGGATAGTTCTATTTTTAAATTTTGGAGGAAACCACATACTATTTTCCATAGTGGCTGCACCAGTTTGTATTTCTACCAATAGTGCAAGTGGGTCCCTCCACCTTTTTATTTATTTTAGTTAAATTCAATTAGTTAAAATATATTGTATCATTACCACTTTGAACATGCCTGATCTCATCTGATTTCAGAAGCTAAGCATGGTTGGATCTGGTTAGTACTTGGATGAAAGGGTACCCCTTTCTCTGCATCTTTGCCAACACCTATTGTTTCCTGTGTTGTTAATATTAGCCATTCTAACAGGCAGGAGTGGGCATCTCATCATGGTTTTGATATGTATTTCCTTAATGATCAATGATACTGAGCATGTCTTCATGAGTCTGTTAGCTACCTGTATGTCTGCTTAGGAAAAATGCCTATTTGTGTCTTCTTCCTATTTATTTTTATTTTATTATTTTATTTTATTTATTTTATTTTATATTTTTCTGCCCTTTTTTTAAACTGGATTATTTGATTTAGGGTGTCGAGTTTTACAAGTTCTTAATATATTTAGTATCCTGTCACATTGCTGAGTTCTGTAAGAGTTCTAGTAATTTGGGGGAGGAGTCTTTTGGGTTTTCCACTTAAAGTATCATGTCATATGTGAAGAAAGAAAGTTTGACTTCTTCTTTGTCAATTTGAACGCCTTTTATTTATTTTTGTTTTCTGAATGCTGATGCTACAACTTTTAGTACTCTTTTGAACAACAGTGGCAAGAGTGGGCATCCCTTTCATGTTTCTCACCTTAAGGGAGAAGCTCTCAGCTTTTTCCCATTGATAATGATATTCATGGTGGGCTTTTCATAGATGGTTTTTATGAAATTGAGCAATGTTCCCTCTATCCCTATACTCTGAGGAGTTTTAATCAGGAATGTATGCTGTATTTCGTCAAATGGTTTTTTTTTTTACATTAATTGAGAGGATCATATGGTTCTTGTCTTTTCTTTTATTAGTGTGCCCTATCACATTGATTGATTTGTGAATGTTGATCCACTCTTGCATTCCAGAAATAAATCCCACCTGATCATGATGGATAATCCTTTTAATGTATTGTTGGATTCTATTGGCTAGGATCTTATTGAGTATTTTGGCAACTATGTTCATCAGGGATATTGGTCTATAATTCTTCCTTCTTTTTGATGGGATCTTTTCCTGGTTTGGGGATCAGAATAATGCTGGCCTCATAGAACAAGTTTGGAAGTTTTCCTTTCCTTTCTATTTTTTGAAACAGCTTATTTGAAACAGTTTATTCAGTAGAGTAGATATTATTTTTCTTTAAATGTTTGGTAGAATTTCCCTGGGAAGCCATCTGGCCCTGGACTCTTGTTTTTTGGGAGGTTTTTGATTACTGCTTCAATTTCATTACTGGTTATTCATCTATTCAGATACTAACCCTTTATCAAATATGTCATTTGAAAACATCTTCTCCCATTAGGATGGTTATCTTTTAGTTTGTTTAGATTGTTTCCTTTGCTCAGCAGCAGCATTTTATCTTGATGAAGTCCCTATTGTTCATTTTTGTTTTTGTTCCTTTGCTTCAGGACACATATCTAGTAAGAAGTTGCTATGGCCAATGTTAAATAGATTACTGCCTGTGTTCTCCTCTAGGATTTTGATGGTTTCCTGTCTCACATTTGTGTCTTTCATCCACTTTGCATTTATTTTTCTGTATGGTTTAAGAAGGTAGTCCAGTTTCATTATTTTTCCCATTGCTGTTCAGTTTTCCCAACACCATTTGTTGAATAAATGTTTTTTGTTCCATTGGATATTCTTTCATGATCTGTTGAAGATTAGCTGACCATATAGTTGTAGGTTCACTTCTGGGTTTTCTATTCTGTTATACTGATCTATATATCTGTTTTTGTCTGATGCTTTAGGATGAAATGCTCTGAATATATCTGTGAAGTCCATCTTGTCCAGTGTATCATTCAAAGCCATTGCTTCATTGATTTTCTGCTTAGATGATCTGATTATTGATGAGTAAGGTATTAAAATCCCCTACTACTACTGTATTATTATGAATGAGTTCTTATGTTTGTTATTGTTTTATATATTTGGGTGCTTCCAAGTTGGTGACATAAATATTTACAGTTTTTAGATCTTCTTGTTGGTTAGACCCGTTTATTTTGATATAGTGCCCTTCTTCATCTCTTGTTACAGTCTTGTTTTAAAGTCTACTTTTTCTGATATAAGAATTGCTACATCTGCTTCCTAATGACATCAATTTTCATTGTAATATTTCTCCATTCCCTCAATGTCAATCTGAATGTGTCTTCAGGTCTAAAATGAATCTGTTATAGGCAGCATAAAGATGGGTCTTATCTATTTTTTTTTTTAATGCATCCTGACACCCCAGGTCTTTTGATTAGTGCTTTTAGTTCATTTACATTCAGAGTAATTATTGATAGATGCGAATTTAGTGCCATTGTATTTCTTCTTTGGTCATTGTTTCTGGAGATTTTCTCTGTTCCTTTCTAGTCTTTGTCACTTGTGGTCTTTTCTTTCCACTTAGATTCCTCCTTAATATTTCTTGTAAGGATGATTTACAAACTCCTTTGCTCACAATTTCCTTTAGTTTTTGTTTGTCTATACTATTTACTATCTTTTTTTTCTTTAGATTTTATTTATTTATTTAACAGAGAGAGAGATTGCAAGTAGGCAGAGAGGCTGAGCAGAGAGCCCTATGCAGGGCTCAATCCCAGGACCCTGAGATCATGACCTGAGCCAAAGGCAGAGGCTTAACCCACTGAGCCACCCAGGCACCCCAGAAACTTTTTATCTTAATGAAGTCCCCAAAGTTCATATTTGCTTGTTTCCCTTGCTTTTAGAGATGCGTCTTGCAAGAAGTTGTTGCTTGTGTTCTCCTCTAGGATTTTGACGGATTCCTATCTCACATTTAGGTCTTTCATCCATTTTGAATTCATTTTTGTGTACGGTGTAAGAGAGTGGTCCAGTTTCATTCCTTTGCATGTGGCTGTCCAATTTCCCCAATACCATTTGTTGAAGAGGCTGTCTTTTTTCCATTGGATATTCTTTCCTGCTTTGTCAAAAATTAGTTCACCATAGAGTTGAGGGTCCATTTCTGGGTTCTCTATTCTGTTCCATTGAACACTTTCTTTTCAAGTTCACATGGAGCATTCTCTAGAATAGATCAGATAATAGGGCACAATACAGGCCTCATCAAACAGAAGAAGATTGAAATCATAATCATAATAACTTTATTGCTTTTGTAAAAATAAAACAATTATTACATTGTAGTTTATTTTAAAATGTAATGATTTATAGAATTTTATTTTCTGTACAATACTTTCTATCATTTTCTTTCTTTTTTTAATTTAAATTCAATTAGCAAACATATAGTACATCTTCAGTTCCAGATGTAGTGTTCAGTATTTCCTCAGTTGCATATAACACCCAGTGCTCATCACATCAAGTGTCTTCCTTAATTCCCATCACCTGTTTACACCATCCTGCCACTCCTCTCCCCTCCAGCAGCCCTCAGTTTGCTTCCCAGAGTTAAGAGTCTCTCAAGGTTTACCACTCTGATTTCTTCCCATTCAGTATTCTCTCCTTTCCCTTATGATTCTCTGCACTGTATATTATATTCCACATAAGAAACCATATAATATCTTTCTCTGACTGACTTATTTCATTTAGCATAATGCCCTCCAGTTCCATCCATGTCCATGAAATGGTAAGTATTCACCTTTTCTGATGGCTGAGTAATATCCCATTGTATATAGAGATGACACAGCTCCTTCCACAGTTTGGCTATTGTAGATATTGCTGCTATGAACATTGGGGTGCATGTGTCCCTTCATTTCAAGACATCTACATCCTTGGGTTAAATACCCAGTACTGCAATTGCTGGGTCATAGGATAGCTCTATTTTTAACTTCTTAAAAAAACTCCATGCTGTTTTCCAGAGTGGCTATACTAGCTTACATTCCCATCAATAGTATAGAAGGGTTCCCTTATCTCTACATCATCACCAATATTTGTTGTTTCTCATCTCACTAATTTTAGTCATTTTGACTGGTGTAAGTTGGTATAACATTGTGGTTTTGATTTGCATTTCCCTGATGACAAGTGATGTTTAGCATTTTTATGGATCTGTTGGTTGTTTGTATGTCTTCTTTGGAGAAATGTTTATTCATGTCTTCTGCCCATTTCTTGACTGTATTATTTGTTTTTTTGGAGGGGTTGTTGAAATTGATCAGTTCTTTGTGTATCTTGGATACTAACCCTTAAACTGATAAGTCATTTGAAAATATCTACTCCAATTCTGTCGGTTGCATTTTAGTTTTGTTGACTGTTTCCTTTGCTGTGCAGAACCTTTTTATCTTGATGAAGTCCCAAAAGTTCATTTTTGCTTTTGTTTCCTTTGCCTTTGGAGACATGTCCTGAAAGAAGTTGCTGTGGCTAATGTCAAAGAGGTTACTGCCTATGTTCTCCTATAGTTTTTTTTTTAATATTTTATTTATTTGACAGAGCGAGAGAGATCACAAGTAGACAGAAAGGCAGGCAGAGAGAGGGGGGGAAGCAGGCTCCCCACTGAGCAGAGAGCCCAATGAGGGGCTCGATCCCAGGACCCTAAGATCATGACCCGAGCTGAAGACAGAGGCAACCCACTGAGCCACCCAGGCGCCCCCTCCTCTAGGTTTTTGATAGATTCCTGCCTCACGTTGAAGTCTTTTATCCATTTTGAGTTTTCTTTGTATATGGTGTAAGAGAATGTTCAAGTTTCATTCTTCTACATATAGCTGTCCAATTTTCCCAGCACCATTTATTGAAGAGACTGTCTTTTTTCCACTGGAAAATTTTTCCTGCTTTGTCAAAGATTATTTGACCATAGAGTTGCAGGTCCATATCTGGGGTCTCTACTCTGTTCCACTGGTCTATGTGTCTTTTTGTGCCAGTACCAAGACCAGCTTGGTAATCACAACTTTGTAGTAAAGCTTGAAATCGGGCAATGTGTCTTAATTTCTTATGTCAACACTAACTAGTTAACATGTAATATATGAACCAGGCTTGAATATTGGATGAAAAAATATTTTTAATATTCTTCATGATTTTTCTTTTTCTTCATACTGTCCTACATAGAAGGTTTATACATTTAATAGTTATTCTGTTCAATGAATGGATAAAGAAGATATGGTCCATATATACAATGGAATATTATGCCTCTATCAGAAAGGATGAATACCCAACTTTTGTATCAAAATGGACAGGACTAGAAGAGATTATGCTGAGTGAAATAAGTCAAGCAGAGAGAGCCAGTTATCATATGGTTTCACTTACTTGTGGAGCATAAGGAAAAACATGGAGGACATTGGGAGAAGGGTGAATTGGGGGAAATCAGAGGGGGAGATGAATCATGAAAGACTATGGACTCTAAGCAACAAACTGAAAGTTTTGGATGGGAGGGGGTGGGGGGTTGAGCAAGCCTGGTGGTGGGTATTGAGGAGGGCACATATTGTATGGAGCACTGAGTGTGGTACATGAACAATGAATCTTGGAACTCTGAAAAAATAAAATTAAAAAAAGTTATTTTGTTCAAAAAATTTTTTTTCACAGACTACCTATATCTTGCTTTACTTTAAAATTAATATGTGCCATGGAACATTATAACTGTTTGTAAATTAAACCACCTGCTTTTTGAAAAGTATATAATTGTTAAAGAGTCCTCATTTGTGAAATATCTTATTTAACATAACTTTGCATATAGAAAATTCCCAAAGACCAAAATAATAGAAAAATTGTGAGCGTCCCCAAAATCATCATATTAGCACTTAATAACCTTTTACTATTTTAAGTAAAACCACTTAGAATACAAGCAGTAGGCTCAGAGTCCACAGGACTGGCTCAGAGTCCCACAGGACTGTGGACTCTGAGCCTACTGCTTGTATTCTAAGTGGTTTTACTTAAAATAGTAAAAGGTTATTAAGTGCTAATATTTTAATTTTGGTCTTTGGGAATCTTAAAATTATGCCAAATATTTTTTCAGAGTTCCAAGATTCATTGTTCATGTACCACACTCAGTGCTCCATGCAATATGTGCCCTCCTCAACAAACTGAGTGGTTTGGGGGGGAGGGGATGGGGGTTTGGGTGAGCCTGGTGGTAGGTATTGAGAAGGGCACGTATTGCAAGGAGCACTGGGTGTGGTTCATGAACAATCAATCTTATAACACTGAAAAAATTAAATAAACATATTTGGGGAAAAAAGAATACAAGCAGTATGAAGTTACTACAAAACATTAACACACATTTTCTTAATGAATGTAAACTTAATTTTTAAAACATAGCATCCAGTGTGATAATGGTGGAATAAAAAAATCATATGCTACCTACTGGAGTGCAAATTGGTACAACTTTTATAAACAGCACTTGGTAATATGTAGCAAGGGCTTTTAAAATGACTTAGAAATTTCATTTTTAGGACTTACCCTAAGGAAATTGTCAGAGTTGTGCACAAATATGTATATATAATGATAACCATTGCAGCATTATTTATAATTATAAAATATATAAAGACAAAAATATGAAGATAACAAGATAGGAAATTTTTTAAATAAATAAATAAATAAATAAAATTTAAAAAATAAATTATGGTACAATCAAGATAGAATGCCATGTGGCATTCTATAAAATAATTTAAATGAAAAAAAAAGACTACCATGTGGTCATTGAATGTCATATTTTATAATAGTGGAAATTCTCATGATAAAAAAGTGAAAACTCAAGATTAGGGATTGAGGAAGATGGCAACAGAGTAGGAGGACAGTAGGCTTGCCTGGTCCCACAAAAATAACTAGATAACTACCAAAACATCCTAAATTCCCCCAGAAATCAACCTGGACACTGACAGAACAAACTCCACAACTAAAGGAACTGAAGATGCCACGTCAAGGAAGGTAGGAAGTAAGGAGATGTGGTCCAGGGAAGAAATAGGTACTGGCTTACAAATGAGATCGATCCATGGTCAAAGAGAAGGGCAAGAGAGAGAGGAACATAAAGGAGAATGCACAAGAATATTTCCCCATAGCTGTTGGCTTGGGAAATGAAAGGGTTAAATTTTGTGAGTTTTTGCAAAGAACCAGATTAAAGCCTAAAGTTTTAAAGGTCAATGAGCATGGCTGGGATAAAGCCTGAAGGTCACTGTGCTGCTCTTGGAGAGGAGGCAGGCAAACCAACTATGAGCATAAAGCTTGGAAGCAGCATATCTAAAGAGTGCCTGGGACACACAGTGGGGAGATTATTTTCTCTTCTCAAAGCCTGTCCTAGAGGCAGCATTCACTGAGACACCTCTCCTGGAACAAAAGGATTGTCCAGTGACTTTTCTGTCTCCCATCCTCTACCATAAACACGAAAGCATCTCTGGGAATCAGCACAGTGGGACACTGGCTGCATAACATGCTTATACTAAGCCCCACACCTCTGTGCTCCTTTGGAACTGCCTTTAATATCACACTTGCCTGAGTCCTAACATAGTAAGCCCCTTCCCAAAAAGACCAGCACAAATCCCTGTCCAAATAATGTCTCCCAACCAGAGAGTTCTATAGGACATCAGTTCCAGTGGAGGAGGTGGCAAGCAGAGCAGAGCACACCTAGTTAAAACTCACCACATTCAGACCAGGGACCAAACACTGCACACAGCAGGCAAGGAGAGCCTTTGCAGATGACTGGCCTGAAGGTTTGAGCAACCAGAACATAGCAGGAGGCTGAATGCAGCACACACTGGATATACTCCCTTAAGCAACAGACCCTGGGCACTACAAGAACTCTTCTTCATAAGGTCATTACTTTCATAGGAGACATAACTGGCTTTTCTAACACAGAAAGGGACAGATACTTAGACAAAATGAGAACACAGGTGAATTTATCCAAATGAAAGTACAAGATAAGGTCACAGCCAGAGCCCTAAGCAAAACAGATATAAGTAATATGCCTGATGGAAAATTCAAAGCAATAATCATAAGGATACTCACAGCACTTGAGAAAAGAATGGAAGACATCAGTGAGATTATTACCACAGATAAAATAGTGAAAAATGAATTGATCAGAGATGAAGAGTGAAAAAATGAGATTAGAAAAATGCATGATGTAATGAAGTACAAAATGGAAGACTCAGAGGAACAAATTAATGATTGAAAAGACAAAATAATGGAAAGCATTTAAACTAAACAAAAAAGAGGAAGAAGAATTATGCAACAGGAGAACAGATGTAGGGAGCTCAGTGACTCCATCAAACATTATACCATTCATATTTTAGGAGTCCCATAAGAAGAAGAAGAGAGAAAAGGAAGCAGAAAATAAACTTGAAGAAATAATAGTTGAATACTTCCCTAATCTAGGGAAGGTAAACAGACATCCAGATCCAGGAAGCACAGAGAACTTCCGCCAAAATCAACAAAAGCATGCCAACACCAACATACTGTAATTATTTGCAAAATACAATGACAAAGGAAAAATCTCAAAAGCAGCAAGAAAAAAGATTTCATTAACTTACAAGGGAAAAGCCATAAGGCTAGCAGATTTTTCAACAGAAACATGGCAAGTAAAAAAGGACTGGCAAGATATACTCAAAGTGTAGAATGGGAAAAGTCTCAAGCCGAGAATAATATACACAGCAAGTTTTCATTCAGTATAGGAAGGGAGATAAAGAGTTTTCCAGATAGATTAATTTCTGGCTTGCAAGGATGGCTCAATATTCACAAATCAATCACAGTAATGCATCACATTAATAAAAGAAAGGATAAAAACCATATTATGATTTCAACAGTTGCATAAAAAGCAGTAGACAAAGTAAATCTATTCATGATAAAAATTCACAACAAAGTAAGGTCAGAGGGAATGTGTATTCAACATAATAAAGACCATATATGAAAAACCAATACCTAACATCATTCTCAGTGATGCTCTTGAGCTTTTCTCTTCAGTCAGAAACAAGACAGGGATGTCCACTCTCACAACTTCTAATCAACAAAGTACTGGAACTAACCACACCAATCAGACAACACAAAGAAATAAAAGACATCCAAATAGTTAAGGAAGAAGTAAAACTTTTATTATTTGCAGATTGCATGATACAGTCTATATAAAATAGGAAAGACTTCACCAACAAAATGTTAGAACTGATACATTAATTCAATAAAGTTGCAGGATACAGGGGCACCTGGGTGGCTCGGTGGGTTAGGCCTCTGCCTTAGGCTCGGGTCATGATCTCAGGGTCCTGGAATTGAGCCCCCGCATAGGGCTTTCCCGTCGGTAGGAAGCCTGCTTCCTCCTCTCTCTGTCTGCCTCTCTGTGTGTCTCTCTGCTTACTTGTGATCTCTCTGTCAAATAGATAAAAAAAAAAAAAGTTGCAGGATACAAAACCAGCATACATAAATCTATTGCATTTCTATACACCAATAATGAAACAGCTGAAAGAGAAATCAAGGAATCTATCCCATTTGCAATTGCACCAAAAACTGTCAGATACCTAGGAATAAATCTAACCAAGGAGCTGAAAGACCTATACTCTAAGAACTATAAACACTGATGAAAGTAACTGAAGATGACACAAAGAATGGAAAGACATTCCATGCTCATGGATTGAAAGAACCAATATTGCTAACATATCTATACTACCAAAAGCAATCTACACATGTGATACATTCCATATCAAAATACCAACAGCATATTTCACAGAGCTACAATAATCCTAAAATTTTGTGGAACCACAAAAGACACTGATTAGCCAAACAATCTTGAAAAAGAAAAGCATATATAGAGCCATTACAATTCCCACATTCAAGTTATATTACAAAGATGTAGTGATCAAGACAGTATGACACTGACAAAAAAAAAATAGACACAAAAACCAATACAATAGATTATGAAACCCAGAAATTAAACCATGGCTATATGGTCAATTAATCTTCAACAAAGCAGAAAAAATATCCAGTAGGAAAAAGAAAGTCTCTTTAACAAATGGTGTTTGGAAAACCAGACAGCACATCAAAGGACTGAAACTGGATGGTTTTTCTCACACCACACACAAAAATAAATTCAAAATTAATTAAAGACCTAAATGTCAGTCAGGAAGCCATTAAAATCCTAGAGGAGAAAACAGGTAGTAACTTCTTTGACATTGACCATAAGAACTTCTTACTACATATGTCTCCTAAGGCAAGGGAAATAACAGTAAAAAATAAACTACTGTGACTTCATCAAAATTAAAAGCTTCTGCACAATAAAGTAAACAATCAACAAAACTAAAAGACAACCTAGGAAATGGGAGAGGATGTTTGCCAATGATCTATCTGATAATGGGTTAGTATCAAAAATATATAAAGAACTTATAGAATACAACACCAAAAAACCCCACAAATAATCCAGTTAAAATGGGCAGAAGACATAAATATGTATATTTTTCCAAAGAAGACATACAGATGGCTATTAGACACATAAAAAGATGCTCAACATCACTGTTCTTCAGGAAACTATAAACCAAAACTACAATGAGATAGCACCTCACATTTCTCAGAATGGCTAAAATCAGTAACACAAAAAACGACAGGTGTTGGTAAGGATGTAGAAAAAGTGGAAACATTGCACTATTGGTGGGAATGCAAGTTTCTGTGGCCACTGTTGAAAACAGTGTGGAAGGTCCTCAAAAGTTTAAAAAATAGAGGCATGGTATTATTTAGCAAGTGCACTACTAGGTATTTACCCAATGAATATAAAAATACTGATTTGAGGG
>CM052801.1:54185518-54209973 GCA_028533885.1 Nasua narica | reverse complement strand
TCATGTCATATGCAAATAATTAAAGTTCAGCTTCTTTCTTGCATATTTGAATGCCTCTTATTTCCTTTTGTAATTGTCTGATTGCTGAGGCTAGGACTTCCGGTACTGTTAGATAACAGTGGTGAGAGTGGATATTCCTGTGTTGTGTCTGACCCTGGAGGTAATGCTCACAGTTTTTCCCCATTGAGGACAATAATAGCTGTGGTTTTGTTTGTTTGTTCTGTTTTGTATATGGTGTTTATTATTTTGAGGTGTATTCCCTCTAACCCCACTTTGCTAAGGTTTTTTATCATTAATGGATGTTGTACTTTCTGAAATAACTTTTTCTTTAACTATGGAAAGAATCCTTTGGTTCTTATCCTTTCTTCTATTAATGTTGTGTATCATATTGATTGCTATGCAAATTTTGGACCACCCTGCAGTCTAGGAATAAATCCCACTTGATCATAGGGAGTGATTCTTTTAATCTACTGTTGCATTTGGTTTGCTAGTATTATTTTGAGAATTTTTGAGCCCGTGTTTATAAGGGATATCCATCTATAGTGTTCCTTTATAGTGGAGTCTTTATCTGGTTTTGGTATTAGCATAATGCTGGGCTCATAGAATGAATTTGGAAGTTCCCATTCCATTTTATTTATTTATTATTTATTTATCTATCTATTTATTTATTTATTGGAGTACTTTGAGAGATATTCATATTAACTCTATTTTATTTTATTTTTTCAGTGTTACAAGATTAATTGTTCATGCACCACACCCAGTGCTCCATGCCATACGTGCCCTCCTCAATACCAACCACCAGGCTTTAAATGCTTGGTAGAATTACCCTGTGAAGCCATCTAGCACTGGACTTTTGTTTGTTGGGAAATATATGACTGCTGATTCATTTTCTTTACTGGTTATCATTCTGTTCAAGTTCTTTATTTATTTCTGTTTAAGTTTTGGTAGTTTATGTTTCTACAAATTTATCCATTTTCTCCATGTAGTCCAACTTGTTGTATATAGTTTTTCATAATATTCTCTTATAATTGTTTTTATTTCTGTGGTGTTGACTGTTATTTCTCCTCTTGCATTTCTGATTTTGTTAATTTGGGTTCTTTCTTTCTTTTTTGATAAGTGTGGCTAGGGTTTATCAATTTTATTAAATTTTCAAAGAATCAGCTCCTCATTTCATTGATCTGATCTATTTTGTTTTGTTTTGTTTTTGTTTTTTTAGTTTCTATATCAATTATTTCTGCTCTAATTTTGTTATTTCCCTACTTCTGGTTTTAGGCTTCCTCTGTTCCTTTTTAGTTTCTTTAGGTGTAATGTTATGTTATTAATTTTAGATTTTTCTTGCTTCTTGTGTTAGTTATTATTGTATTGTATATATTTCCCTATTAAGACTGCTTTTGCTGCATCCAAAAGATTTTTGACCATTGTGCTTTCATTTTCATTTGTTTCCATATAATTTATTTCCTTTTTAATTTCCTCTTGACCCACTCATTCTTTATTAGCATGTTGCTTAACCTCCATGTATTTGTGCTCTTTCCAAGTTTTTTCTTGTGGTTGAGTTCAAGTTTCATAGTGTTGCCAGAAAATATGCATAGTATGATCTAAAAATTTTGTACTTGTTAAGATCTGATTTGTGATCTAATATGCTATCTATTCTGAAGAATGTCCCATTTGCACTTGAAAAAAATATGTGTTCTTCTGCTTTAGGATGGAACGTTTTGGATATATCTGTTAAGTACATCTGGTCTATTGTGTCATTCAAAGCCATTGTTTCCTTGTTGATTTTCTGCTTCTGTGATCTGTCCTTTGATGTAAGTGGGGTGTTAAAGTCCCTTACTATTATTTTTTTTATTGAGTGCATAATGCTGGGTGCATGAATTTTTACAGTTGTTAGATCTTCTTGTTGGATTGTCTCTATTTATGACATAATTCCATTCATCATCTCTTGTTACAGCCTTTGTTTTAAAGTCTAGTTTGTTTGATAGAAGTACTGCTACTCTGTCTTTCTTTGAAGTCCATTTGCATGATAAATGTTTCTTGATCCCCTCACTTTCAACCTCTAGATGTCTCAGGTCTAAAATGAATGTCTTCTAGGAAGCATATAGATTGACCTTGTGTTTTTATACATACTAACACCTTTAGGCAGCATATAGATTGACCCTGTATTTTTATACATACTAACACCTTATGTCTTTTGATTGGAGCTTTCAGTCCATTTATATCCAGCATAAATATTGGTAGACACATAATTTTTACCATTTGATTACTTGTTTTGATGTTTCTGGAAACTTTCTCTGTTGCTTTCTTGTTTTTGTCACTTTTGGTCTTTATTTTCCAAAAGTTCCCTTTCAAATTTCATGCAGGGCTAGTTAAGTGGTCAAGAATTCCTTTAGTGTTTATTTTTTTTTTTCAAAGAAACATGTATTTCTCTTCCTTTTTTGAATTATAGCCTTTATGGATAGAGGATTCTTGGTGGCATATTTTTCCCATTAATCACTTTGACTATATTATGTCATTCCCTTCTGCTTGTCATGTTTTGTTCAGAGATCTGTGGCTTAATCTTATGGGGTTTCTCTTACAAATTGGGGACCTCTTTGGTTTTTATGCTTTTTATATTTTTTCTTTATTGTAATATTTTGCTAATTTTATTGTGTCTTGGTGTTGACTTGCTTTTGTTGATTTTGTTTGAAGTTCTTTGCACCTCTTGGATTTGGATTTATTTTTCCTTACCCAGATTATTAAAGTTTTCAACTATTATTTCCTGAAATATATTCTCTGCATCATTTTCTCTGTCTTATTCTTCTGTGACTTCTGTAATATGGATGTTATTACACTTGATGGTGTCACTGATATCCCTAAGTTCATTCTCATGGTTCATAATTCTTCTTTCGTTTGTTCAGCTTCAGTATTTTCCATTATTTTTCTTCTATATCACTTATGTGTTCCTCTGCTCTTTCTAGCCATGTCTTCTTTTCATCAAGCCCATTTCCAATATTTCAGTCATCAAATTATTCTTTTTGTTTTATTTTTTTATTAAGTTCAATTAGCCAATATATAGTACATCATTAATTTTTGATGTAGTATTCAGTGATTCATTAGCTGCATATAACACACAGTGCTCATTAGATGACACACCTTCCTTAATGCCCATTACCTGTTACCTCCTCCTTTTTCCCCCCTCCCTTCTGCAACCTTCAGTTTGTTTCCCACAGTCTAGAGTCTCTCATGGTTTGTCTCCCTCTCTGATTTCTTCCCATTCAGGTTTCCCTCCCTTCCCCTCTGTCCTGTTCCTTATATTGCACATATTAGTGAAACCATATAATTGTCTTGCTCTGCTTGACTCATTTACTTAGCATAATATCCTCCAGTTCCATCCATGATGGTGCAAATTTCCATTCATCCTTTCTGATGGCTGAGTAATATTCCATTGTATATATGAACCACATCTTCTTTATCCATTCATGTTGAAGGACATCTTGGCTTCTTCCAGTTTGGCTATTGTGGACATTGCTGCTATGATATCTCAGCTCCTTCCACAGTTTGGCTATTATGGACATTGCTGCTATGAACATTGGGGTGCATGTGTTTCTTCTTTTCACTACATCTGTATGTATGGGTAAATACCCAGTAATTGAATTGCTGGGTCATAAGTTAGCCCTATTTTTAATGTCTTGAGGAACCTCCATACTGTTTTCCAGAGTGGCTGCACCAGTTTGTATTCCTACCAACTGTAAGAGGATCCCCATTTCTCCAATTCCTTGCCGACATTTGTGTTTGCCTGTCTTGTTAACTTCAGTCACTCTGACTAGTGTAAGGTGGTATCTCATTGTCATTTTTATGGCAAGTGATATTGAACATTTTTTCATGTGTCTGTTAGCCATTTGTATGTCTTCTTTGGAGAAGTGTCTATTCATCTTCTGCCCATTTCTTGACTGGATTATTTATTTTGGGTGTTGAGTTTAAGAAGTTCTTTATAGATCTTGGATATCATCCTTTTATCTGTTGTCATTTGCAAATATCTTCTCCCATTCCATAGGTTGCCTTTTAGTTTTATTGACTGTTTCCTTTGCTTTGCAGAAGCTTTTTATCTTGATGAGGTCCCAATAATTCATTTTTGCTTTTGTTTCCCTTGCCTTTAGAGACTTGTCTTGGAAGAAATTGCTGTGGCCAAGGTTGAAGAGGCTACTGCCTGTGTTCTCCTCTAAGATTTTGATGGATTCCTATCTCACATTGAGGTCTTTCATCCATTTATCTTTGATATGGTGTAAGAGAATGGTCCAGTTTCATTCTTCTTTATGTGGTTGTCCAATTTTCCCAGCACCATTTATTGAAGAGACTGTTTTTTCCATTGAATATTCATCCTGCTTTGTCAAAAATTAGTTGACCATAGAGTTGATGGTCCATTTCTGGGCTCTCTATTTTGTCCCATTGATCTATGTGTGTGTTTTTGTGCCAGTGCCATGCTATCTTGATAGACTCTTTTTTATTAACATATACTGTATTATTAGTTTCAGAGGTAGAATTTAGTGATTCATCATTTGCATGTAACACCCATTGCTCATTACATCAAGTGCCCTCTTTAATGTCCATCAACCAATTACCTCATTCTCTCACCCACCTCCCTTCTAGCTACTTTCAGTTTGTTCCCTATAGTTAAGAGTCTCTTATGGTTTGTCTCCTTCTATGTTTTCATCTTATTTTATTTTTCTTTCTTTTCCCCCTTTCTCATCTGTTTTGTTTCTTAAGTTCCACATATGTGAAATCATATAGAATTTGTCTTTGACTTATTTATTTCACTTAGCATAATGAACTCTAGTTCCATCCACATCATTGCCAGCGGCAGGATATCATTCATTTGATGGTTGAGTAATATTCCATTATGTCACTACTTCTTTATCCATTCATCAGCCGATGGACATTTGGGCTCTCTCCATAGTTTGGCTATTATTGATAATGTTGCCATAAACATTGAGATGCAATGTTTATGCACTGAATGAGATCTCAATGTTCCCCTTCAAATCTGTATTTTTTAAAGATTTTTTTTTAATTTATTTGACATAGAGGGCACCTGGGTGCCTCAGTGGGTTAAAGCCTCTGCCTTCGGGTCAGGTCATGATCTCAGGGTCATGGGTTTGAGCCCCGCATCGGGCTCTCTGCTCGGCAGGGAGCCTGCTTCCTCCTCTCCCTCTGTCTGCCTCTCTGCCTGATTGTGATCTCTCTCTCTCTGTGTCAAATAAATAAATAAAGTCTTTAGAAAAAAATTTATTTGACATAGAGAGACAAGCAAGAGAGGGAACATGAGCAGGAGGAGTAAGAGAGGGAGAAGCAGGTTTCCTACCTAACAGGGAGCCTGATGTGGGGCTCGCTCCCAGGACTCTGGGATCATGGCCTGAGCCAAAGGTAGACTCTTAATGACTGAGCCACGCAGGTGCCTGCAAATCTGTATTTTTGTATCCTTTGGATAAATACCTAGTGGTGCAATTGGTGGGTCATAGGGTAGCCCTATTTTTAACTTTTTGAGGAATTTTCCATACTGTTTTCCAGAGTGACTGCACCAGATTGCATTCCCACCAACAATTAAAGGGGTTTCCCTTTCTCCACATCCTTGCCAAAATCTGGTGTTTCTTGAGTTGTGTTCCTGACTGATTCTTTTTTAACTCTTTTGTTTCTATAGTAAGGGCCTCCCTAAAGTCTTTCATTCTATTCTCAAGCCCAGTGAGAATTCTTATGATTCTTGATCTAAATTCTCCATCAGGCATATACTTGTATATGTTTCACTTAGATCTTTGGCAATGACCTTATCTTGTTGTTTCATTTGGGATGAATTCTTCCATTTTGGTATTTTGCCTATGTCTCTGCCTTCTTCGTTTTGTTAGAATAGTCTTTTATGTTTCTTTCTCCTGAGAGTATTTGTATTTATGATGAAGTCATATAGTAGTGTTCAGGGCCTGGCACTTCAGGGACTGTTTCTGGTGTGTGCTGCATACTCTGTGCTGTTGCGTTTTAGCTACTGAATGCTTTAGGCCAGTTGTCTCTGAAGGCTCTCCTTGCCCGCAGTGGTCAGTGTTTGATCCTTGGCCAGAATGTGATTTTTAACTAGGTGTGCTCTGTTCTGCTTCTTAAATGAGACCTTGAACTGAAGCCCTGCAGAACTCTCTGGTTGGGAGACATGGTGTGGGCAGGTGTTTCTGTTTGCCCTCTGGGGAAGTATCACATCAGGCTGGGATCAAGGCAAGCTTGACTGAGAGGAGCAGTACTGCCAGAATACAAGGGTGTGGGATTTGGTGTTAGTAGGTTAGGCAGCTAGTGTCTATGCTGTGCTGCTCACTGCAAATGGTTGTGTATCCCAGGCATTTTTCAGATAGCTATTTCCAAATTATCTCCCTTGGGGTTGTTTGCCTGCCTTCTATCCAGGAGCAGTGCAGTGCCCTCTGGGCTCTATCTTAGCCAAGCTCACTGACACTTAAAACTCCAGGCTTTAGGGATGTTGTGTGGGTGGAGGCCTGTACTGGTCTTCTGGGGGAGTGTCCTGCTGCGCTGGGACTGAGGCAAGCTTAACCTAGAAGGGCAGTTGCATCAGAGGGCAGAAATGTGAAATTTGGTGTAAGCAAGTTAGGCAGCCAGTGTTGGGGCTGAGATACTTTCTGCAGTTGGCTCTGTGTTTATGCTAAGAGGTGGGTTAAAGGAACTTGGGCTAACAAGTTCCTTTTTCCCTGGGGAGGCCTCTCTTTGAAAAATGCCTCTCAGGGATGCACTCCAAGAAAAGGAAATAATCTTCCCCCTGTGGCTCCCAAGCACTCTTTACCTTGTTATTTCCACTCCCTCTGCCCCCAGGTTGTTTGCCTGCCTTCCCTTCAGGAGTAGAGTAATGCTCCTAAGACTCTATCCCAGCCAAGTCCACTGACCTTAAGACTTCAGTCTTTAAGTGTGGGAATTCACAATGCCTGGCTCACTAAGATATGATAAACACAATCCTCCTTGGGAGAAGCTAGTTGAAAAGCAAGGAAGAAGTGACCAGAAAACTGGGTCTCTTTTCAGGTTTCTGAGCTGAAAACAACCAGATCCTAATCATGGCTCACTGCTATCTCCCAAGGCATAGATGCTTAACTTAGGTTAGACTTAAATCCTTAATAGCCACCTACTCCCTTCCTGCAGGTCACAACACAGATAGTGCTAATCACACAATGTTCATAAATGTCACTGCCCTAGTTATTGAAACTTTACATTCCTTTCTAATCTTGATACCTGGTCCCCAGACCCCTCCTTTCTCCTAATAAGGTCTTTTTTTTTTTTTTTAAGATTTTATTTATTTATTTCAGAGACAGAGAGTAAGAGAGGGCATGAGAGGGGAGAAGGTTAGAGGGAGAAGCAGACTCCCCATGGAGCTGGGAGTCTGATGTGGGATTCGATTCTGGGACTCTAAGATCATGACCTGAGCAGAAGGCAGTCATTTAACCAACTGAGCCACCCAGGCACCCCCTAATAAGGTGTCTTGAGTAATCTTTTCATTTACCATCTCAGGGTTTGCTGGCCAAACCCAATATTTAAGCCCTTCTGAGTGCAAGAACTCACAAAAAAGACTTTTGTTGCCCAAACAAATGCCTTTGGATAAATGTTCTCCTTGGACACTCCCCTGTGCTCCTCTCTCTCTTGCCTTTCTCCACAACCATGACTCCCATCCTTCCACAGCACCTGCAATCTGTTTCTTCCCCAAACCATGTCTCCATACTTCCTACCTTCTCTATGTTGTGTCTTTTCTCCCTTTAGTTGTGGAGTTTGTTTTGCCAGTCTTCAGGTTAATTTCTTGGTTATTTAGAATGATTTGATGATTATCTGGTTGTGTTCAAGGGACAAGACAAGCCTAGGGTCCTTCTACTCCACCACCATCTTAGCTCTCCGACTTGACTATACTATGCCTTTAAAAATCCTAGTTAGTGTTCTCTGATTTTTTCAATACTTTGGTATCTGTCAATTTTGGAACATTCTTGGTCAATACCTCAAATATTTTTTCTTTCTTATTTTTGGTATTCTAATTACATTTATGTTATTTCTTTGATACTTTCCCACAGTTCTTGAATGTTATATTATCTTTTTAAAACCTTTACTTTTTCTCTTCGTGTTTCTACGAATTTTTATTCACTTACCTTAAGTTCATTGGTTCTTTCTTTAGCAGGATAATTGTACTAATGAGCCCATCAATGTAGGTATTCTTCATTTCTGTTATTGTTTCTAACATTTTTTTATTCTTAGAGTTTGTCAATATATATATTATGAATTTGCTGCTGAATGTTGTCAACTTATTCCATTAGAGCCACTAACATATTCACTATGATAATTTTATATTTCTTATATAAAAATTCCAAAATCTGTGTCACATATGAGTCTGGTTCTAAAGCTTGTTTTCTTTTCCTTTTTTTTTTTTTTCCCTTCAAGGTTTGTATTTTCTAACCATGCCTTGTAATTTTGTGTTGAAAGCTGGACATGTTGTATCAGGTAATATAACCTGAGGTAAATAGGCTTTCATATAAAGATTTATATTAATATGGCTAACTCTTAGACTGTTTTTAATGTTTACTTTTGCTGTTTGTGCTAGAGGCCCTAATTCTCCTAGTGTTCTGTTTTATTATTATTTTTTTTTTTTTTAAGTTCCTATCCACTTATTTGACACAGAGAGAGATCACAAGCAGGCAGAGAGAGAGGGGGAAGCAGGCTCCCCGCTGAGTGGAGAGCCAGATGTGGGGCTCGACCCCAGGACCCTGAGACCACGACCTGAGCCGAAGGCAGAGGCCCCAACCCACTGAGCCACCCAGGCGCCCCTGGTGTTCTGTTTTTGTTTGTTTGTTTTGTTTTCTTTTTTAATCTTATCTTGAATTTGGGATTCTCTTAGTCTTTCTCAGAGAGAATCTGTGTCTTACAGATTTTTTGCTATAATCTACTGTTTTGATACTAGAGTCCTGTAGATTCAGTGGAGATAATGTAGAAGAAGGAAATGTTCCATATTTGATTAAATCTCAAACTTTTAGTAGGCTTCAGACTTAGGGATGTGACCTTCACAATTTTTTTTTTTTTTCTGGTAGTATTGCTTTTTCTCCACTTTCCTGAAAGCACTATTCCCAATCTCTTTATCTGAATCCCTGACCTATACACTGTATTTTACACTTTAGGTGAGGCAGGAAGACTGGAAGCAGTTGCTGTGGGAAGGAATTCTCTTACCATACTTGTTATATGGTTTCAAAATGTTCTTGGTAGAAGATAGTAGGCTTATTTTACCAGGCTACTCTTCTCCCCATCGCAGAACCTGAGAGGATCTTGCCAGGATTTTTACTGTGAGAATGTAGTACAGTTTCTAGAGTCCTGGAATCCCAGAGTCCTGGTATCAAGTCCTGTGTTTGGCTCCCTGCTCAGCAGGGAGTCTGCTTCTCCCTCTGACCTTGCCCCTCTCATGCTCTTTCTCTCTCATTCTCTCTCTCTCTCAAACAAATACATAAATAAAATCTTAAAAAATTATAGGCATTTGTAGTTTACACACTGTGTCCTTATTTTATTGTCTCTTTTCTCACTGTTACCCAATACAGTTGACAGAACTTAATTTTTATAGTACCATTTTATAGATAATAATACTTAAGTTCAGATATGAAACAACCTTCCCAAGTCCATTCAGGTATTATTAACCTTAAGCATATAGACTGAGGGAAGAAAAATCCAGTGTACTCTATGCTCCTCTATTCTGGTTCCTCTATAGGTCCATGAAAGTATGCATGCTTAAGGAAAATCCTATTTTCTTGAGGAGAATAAATAAATAGATTTGTTGTTTTATATTTTACTACCTCACTATTGTAATAACAGCTATTCTTTAAAAATCTCTACTTTCTAATGTACTTATACATCTATCATATTATTTAATTCACAAAACTATATAATAATGCTGGAAAGTTGGTGGAAAATATAGAAGAGAGTATATATAGGAGAGTAAACTGAGGAATTAATAATTGAGGGGAAATGCCCATGTTCACACGGATAATAGTATCACTTATTTTGACAGTTCAGATTATTATATTGTGACATACCAATATGATATTATAGCTTAAAAATTACATACATCCGAACTCTCAGCTATTTTGGAAGTTTAATAAGAGACATTGTCATCTTTGCATTACAGATAAGGAAATATACAACCAAATATTTGAGTGCTCTTAAATAGGGTAATTATGTGTAGAATCCAGATTTCACCCTTTTTCAGTGATTGTTTTGTCCCATGGACCACACTAACTCATGATAGTCTGAAGATTTTGAGATATTTAAAATTGTATTTTAGAAACTCTTCTACTTGGCATATAAATTAGAAGACAGAAAATTTCTGGGCTTTGAACAAAAACAACAATGTAGATAAACCAGTTTTTGTTAAGTTTGATGAAAAGATGCAGTTAAAATAGTTCCACAGTAGTTGTACAGTTTTGTGTTAGTCTTGATCATAAATTTAAATAAATATCAGTACTCAAAATCGATTTTTTGTTTTATTACCCTTGGTTGTTAAAATACATTGAAGTACCATCGTATATTCTTAGACTACATCCACGCAATATCAAAACCAATAGCCAATTCACTGGAATGGGCATAAGAGCCAGGATGTCATTGGGAAATAAATATATGAGTGAAATAACCAGCTTTTTGACTAAATTTTCGGAAATATAATGTCTGATCTTTATTATACATAAACTTTGGTTAAAAATGTTTATTCTCTATACATTTTTGCAGATAGACCATGTGTATTGAGGAAAATGTTGGAACATTAAATATGAAGTTGGAATTTTTCTTGATCACAATCTTAGTTATCTTTAAAAGAAATTATGGATTTGGAAGCATTAATTCATTGACTGTCAAAGTTGTAGTAATTAAGAAGGCTACTAAATTCTTTAAGTGTTTTGAAAAGTGAAAAATTGCAACAGAATACATAATATATTATTATTATTATCGTTTTGGTTTATAAGGCACCAAATTCTCTGATGCTCTGAAAAATGAAATTCATTTTATGTTCTCACAATCTTGAATATCTTCAAAATAACATTAACTAGAACTTGATTAATAAGAATTTAATTTTTAAAACTTTGTCTTGCTTTTTTTTTGTCTTGCTTCTTTTTGACCTGGATTTTTGCCAATAAGCTTGCTGTGTGAGATTAAAAATAGAAAGAATGAGTATTTAAAGACATCACAAAAGTGCAGAAGTCCAAATGAGCAATAAGCAATTTAGCTTATTTAGTCAATCTTATGAGAAAAACACTATAGGAAAGCAGTTAAGGAACATAAACAGAAGCACAAAGTGTGTATATGTGGGGGCATGATTTTGTAACAAAAATATCAAATTCAAACCTAGATGAAGACATTGGTGCTAGGATATAAAGATAATAGGTGAATAAATAGATTTGTGAAAAACTGGCTGAAGTCATGAAAAAAGATGTAGAATCTAGGTTTTAACTCTTTTATTGGTAGTATTTTTTAAAGATTTTATTTATTTACTTGAGAAAGAGACAGATATATGATAGAATAGATAGATGAAAGAGAGGGAAAGCAGGGGGAGGGGCCCAGGGAAAGGGAGTGAGAGAATCTCAAGCAGGGCTCCATCTCGTGACCCTGAGATCGTAACCTGAGCCAAAATCAAGAGTCAGCCAATTTACAGACTGAGCCACCCAGGCACCCCTACTGTCTGTGTTTTGCTTTATTAAGTTTTGTCTTGTTAAGGCATAGATGGTAAAATATGGAAAATATGTTGTCCCAGCAGATAAATATAATTCATCGCTGCAATCCATCAATAATTGCTTTGACCATTAGCCAATTTGGCTATATATTCTTACTCCACCATTCCCAATGTGTTGTCTGATGGTTGCAAAACAGACTGATCCCTTATTTCAGGGGCTTTTTACAAGGTATGATTAACCCATTCTGGTTATTTATTTTATTTTATTTTCTACCATGTATGTCAAATTGTTGTTCAATGTTATGGTGTCTACTCTAGTCATTGAATGAGTGAAAAAACAGTTTCTATTTATCATGTAGTTTTCTATTTTGAAACAAAAAAATGATTTGTTACAAAGTGGCAAAGTTGTCCAACAGAAAAAGTACTTCTTTCTTTAAGCTAGATCATATTGAAAACCTCACTGAGCCCAAATTTTGACCAAGTCCCTACAGGCTGACTACTCCAACACCTAAATTTAAGTCAGTGAGTTGTAAACAGCAGTCTACTTTTTCATCTATTAATGAGTATTGTCACTCTTGGTTACCTATTGAATAGCTACTTACCACCATCCTTTCTCTTACTTTTCTTAACCTAAATCTGGTTCAGGTACTTGGTGCTTTCGGCTTTATGAAGATCTCCATGGGGGAATACATTTCATTAGTCTAAACCATTTATAATAATCCCATGGCCAGTGATTGGTTTAAGTGTGGGCATGTCAGATATAAAAAGCATCAGTGAGGGTTGCTTTGGAAAAGTTTCTTTGATTTAAGGAAACTACAAAAGAAGGTTTTGTCTCTTCCTGTCTTTTGACATTATCTTTTGAGGAAATAACATTGTGTGATAAAGAGAACTGTCTTTTGCCCATAAGATAAAAGTCATGATAAACACAATGAAGGTAATCAGAAATCCTGATATACTTGATTTCTTGACTGAGTCAATCTTGAATTATTACTTTAAGATTTCTTGTTATGAAAGATGGTATATGTCTATTGTTTATTTTTTAGTTGTGTAGTTTTTTTTAAAGATTTTATTTATTTGAGAGAGAGAGGCAGAGACAGAGCGTGAGTGGCGGGGGTGGGGGAAAGTGGAGGGAGAGGGAGAAACAGACTCCCTGCTGAGCAAGGAGCTCAGGGTGGGCCTTGCTCCACAGACCCTAAGATCATGACCTGAGCCGAAGGCAGACACTTAACCCACTGAGCCACCCAGGTGCCACTGGTTAGGTAGTTTTAATTGCTAGCCAAATAATTCTAACAGATACAAAATATTAAAATAACAGTTTTTTGTTGTTCTGATTTATTTTCTTGAATCACTCAAGCTAGCATGAGGTGGCAGGAATAACATTTGAGTGGGAGTTTAATGCTAAGTTAGCTTTGATTAGCCATGAAGAATAATGGTGTAACTTTGGGAGAGTCAGTTAATTGCCTGGACATCAGTGACTTCATATGTCTTGATCTTTTCTATTTTAAAAAATCTGAAAAAAATCTGAATGTATTGTCTAAGGTTTTTTTTAATTTTAGCTTATTTATTTATTTATTACTAACATTATTTTTTCTGTCAGTTGGGAAAGAACTTTAGTTTCCCACAAGTTTTTTCCACAAGAAAATTATGGAATGTTCTGAGTCACTGCAGATGAGTTGCCAATAGTTGATGTATTTCAGATCCTGGCAGCTGAATGCTGAGACACTGAGTGCAGTTCCCAAGCAATCAGCTTGGCAGGGCCACTCTTGCTGCCCAGAATATGGGTTGCCTCTATAAGGGTTCACTACAAAACACAGCTTAGCACTGTTTTTACTTTTTGCCTTTTTTAAATAAACAAAACAATGTTCTTCATATTTCTTTTGATTAATAAATATGGAAACTAATATAGGTCTTTGGTTGAAAAAATGAAATAATGCAAACTTTTGAAAAGTGAAGGATACCTATAGTTTTGCCTCCCTCCTATGGTTAAGTACTTCCACATACCCTTGAGCCCAGCCTTCTTTCCAAAGAATTATCAGAAGACAGGCTCTGGATGGATTGGCCAGGCAGGTCTTAGAGCCAGTAACTTGGAGTCAGTGCATTGTCCCATGTCACCTGCCTGGACACCATCATGCACTGGCATATCTAAGTATTTTTAAATATTTATTTGTTCTGTGATTGGTTACAATGTACTATATGTATTTTTAATTGATTCATTTTTATGTAAATGCTCACCATGTACCATAAACAGAGTAGTTGTGATATTGTTGAAATTATAGGTGCTCATACTCATTTAAGTTCATATACAGTGTCAGTTCAGTACTACCAACAGTTTACTGGAATTCCTGTTCTTTAAAAACTAAACACACAAGAGATGCCCGAGTGGCTCAGTCAGTTAAGCAGCTGCCTTCAGCTCAGTTCATGATCCCAGAGTCCTGGGATCAAGTCCCAAATCAGGCTCCTTGCTCAGCGGGGAGCCTACTTCTCCCTCTGCCTGCTGCTCCCCCTGCTTGTACTCTCTCTATCTTTCTCATTTTCTCTCTGACAAATAAAAAAAAGAAAAAAGAAAAAAAAAGAAAAATCAAACACACAAGCAATCCTTGTGGCACTTTTTCCTGTAGTATACAACTTACCTTACACTCCAGTTTTCCAAAATATCTCTATCTACAGTGTTTAAAACACTGAATTTAAGAAGCAAATACCATTTATTCCATTTCTGCCATTGTTGAATGCTTACATTGTTGGACTTAATACTTGCAGTTAATCCTGTCCCCTTATAAACTGAAATGTGTGATACTAATTCCATAATAACCTTACTTATGTAGTGCCTTCAAGGTGAAAACATTTCAGTAGCCCACTGTGGCATCCTGTCTGCTAAAGCTGGCCAGCCACATGATGCTGATATTGCATAACATGTCATGTCATTTGGTGGAGCCACACACCACTGAGCAACACTGACAGGAAGGGACAATAACAATTCTATTAGTATTCCATTTTAATTATATCATATAATTAATGCTAAGAGCATTATAATTTTGCTTATGTTTCTGTTCTTTGCTAAATGATTTTGAATATATTTTTTATTTGACAGAGAGAGAGAGAGAGAGATCACAAGTAGGCAGAGAGGCAAGCAGAGAGAGGGGGGAAGCAGGCTCCCTGCTGAGCAGAGAGCCTGATGTGGGGCTAGATCCCAGGACCCTGAGATCAGGACCTGAGCTGAAGGCAGAGGCTTTAACCCACTGAGCCACCCAGGTGTCCCGCTAAATGATTTTAAAGCATTATGAAAACATTTTAATCCTGAAATAGCAAAGTATTTCATCCTGCTATATATGAATGACATTTATTTTTTATGGATAATGTGATGATGTTGCTCTAGTAGAAACTGTGCTTCACAATTAAAGTAGTGATATTCTAACTGTGTTAACAATACAATTATTTTTTATGGGAGATAATACTATAATATCATTGGCTGGAAACAAAGTCCCTGTAACTACATCTGTAGTATTAATGTGTTCATGTTTTAAATGAAAGATTAATTCTATATTCCTATATATATTAGTACAGTAGTTGCTTAATAAATGTTTATTGAATGAATGAATTGGTAAGCAGTCTTTTTATACCTTAACATTTTTAGCTAATTAGTGTAAATAACACTAGTATATCATGTAAATAAAATGTTTGCCTTTCCTTATTTTATTCCCTACCTTTCTATTTGTCTCTCTTCTCTATGTGCTTCTGTACTGAATTGAATCAGGTTAATAGTGGTGTTATTTCATTTAAAAAGCCTAGACATTCATCTTGAACATGCTTAAAATTTATTGTTTGAACACACGCCGTTCTTCTGAAGTGAAATTTTATGAAGTTTCTACCAAATATGTTGCAAATACTGAGATCATTTTAATGAAATTGTTAATATTATAAAGCTGGGGAAAATGCAATATATATATGACAATTAATAAAACTATCACTTCAGGTACGTGTAGTAAAATAATATGGACAGTTGCAATATAGTTACCTTCACTAGTAACTAATGCAATCTTTTACTGTTTGAAATTTCACTGTATGTTACACATGTATGTTTATGTGAGTTACAGTTTTTTTTAGTGGAAATGTGACATAATTCCTCTTATGCAAACTGAATAGTAGTGGTGAATTCAGTAAAATGTCAGGGTGGGCAGGTACAAACACCTGTTCTTCAGCAGAAACAGAAACATCTAAACACAAGCAGAATCTGTCAGAACCAACTTTGTCAGTATCTGGAAAACAGTAGAAAGTTTACAATGACCAAGCAAACATTGAATCAAAAGAAAAAAAAAGCAACCTAAAAATAGCAAGAATAATATCTAAAGTTTTAAAATTCCATTGACCCACCCTGGCTTAGTTGTGGTTTTTGAAGACAGTGGCCCATTTTCCTGGTGTGATACCTAGTTGCTGGTCCTAGAAGGAGGACGTCAAACTTTAATACAAGAGTATTGTGTTTTCTCTAACCTATATGGCACTAACCAAAAGACTAACACAAGGCAGCTGACTGTGGTTTACCTAAATCACAACTCATCTGGGACAGAAAAGCAGAAGGCATTGCTTAAAAACACTGTAACATAAAGGAAAACTCCACAGCTGACATGGGCTAAATATTATGTTTGAGGACATACAATAGCAACACAAATATTAACCTAACTTATGGAAAGAAAGCTTGGTAAAGAGTTTCTTTGAGTAATTAAGGCATTTGAAAGTACCCATATATAATGGGAAATTTTGAAAGTAATGTCCATGCCCAGAGCAGAATGCATGTTCAAGAAAGACCTGAGAAGATCATAAATTTTCAACTTTGTCAAGTGTCTAAGGTCAGTGTAAGAAGGAAATGAATGATAAAGTCACAAGGTAAATAGCCTGAGTGAATATAGAATGAGTGTCCAAGCAGAGAACCAACCTGAAAGACTGGGATAGTTGTTTGTTTGTTTTGATCCTAGCATTCAAGAAAATCTTCATCAAACCATAAGGTAATATAAGCTAAAGTAAAGAGATTTCAGTAACCACACAAAACAAAGAATGCAGTCTTTACAAGAATAGTGTGAGAGTTATTAAATTAAAAAAATTACAACTTCTACAAACAAAACACCAAGTCTTTGAGATGTAAGGATTTATAATTTTCATAGTTATTACATTATAATATTTAAATATTTAAACTTCAACAAAAAATAACAAAAGCTATTTGAAAACAACAATCCTTTAGGAAGCCTAGCAATTGGACTTAATCAACAAAAACTTTGTCATAAATATGCTCAAGAAAACTATAGACAAAGAAGTAAAAGGGAACTAAAAAAATTATGAACAAAATGAGAATATTAATGACTATAAATAAATTACAAAAAGGAACAAAGTAAAAATTATGGAGCTGAAAAATAATGACTAAATTTTTTTTTAAATGCTAGAGGGATTCAGATTTCATGAGGCAGAAGAAAGAAAGAATCAGTGAATTAGAAGATAGAAAATTTGAAACATACATCCTGAAGAACAGGGATTAAACAATGACGAAAAATGACACATCATAAGGGATGTGTGAGACACTATCAAGGGGACAAACAGACACTCTGAAATTTCTAGATGGAGACAAGAGAGAGGAGCAGAGAGAATATTTGAAAAAAATAATGCCTCCAAAACTGCTAAATTTAATAAAATATAGGAAGATACAAATCTAAAAACCTCAATTATTGATAAGTAGAATAAACTTAGAGATACAGACACCTAAATTAATTGTAATCAAGATGTCAAATGTAGAGAGAGAGACAGACAGGAGAGAGGGAGGGAGAAAATCTTGAGAGAAGCAAAAAAGTGGTGACTTAACAAATGCAAGAAAATCTCAATAATATTAAGAGAAAATTTATCAAGAAAAAAGTATGCTAGAAGGCAGTGAACAGACATATTTTTAGGTATGCACAAATGAATACGAGCAGGGAATCAAACCATAAGGAAGTAAAAGTAAAACACAAAATAAAGCAGTAATAGGGGAAATAGAAAAGTTATGACATACAGAAAAGAAATAGCAAAATGGCAGATGAAAGTCTTTCCTCATCAGTTATTACTTTAAACACTGTTGGATTGGGGCATCTGGGTGGCTCATTCAGTTATGTGTCTGCCTTCAGCTCAGGTTGTTATCCCAGGGTCCTGGGATTGAGCCTCATGTTGGGAATCCCTGCTCATCAGGGAGTCTGCTTGTTCCTCTTCCTCTGTCTCTACCCCAAGCTTGTGCTCTCTCTTTCTCTCTTTCATTCTCTCTCTCTCAAAATAAATAAAGAAATAAATGAAAATTCTAAAAACTCCTTAAAAATAAAAAAATAATAAATGCTAATAGGTTAAACTGTCTAATCAAATGACAGATTGGAAAAATAGATTTAAAAATTTTGCCATGTGCTCTTGACAGGATGAAAGGATGAGTACCTTAAATATAGAGACACAAATAGATTGAAAGGGAAAAAATGGAAAAAAAATATATTCCACGAAAATAGTAACCAAAAGAGAATTGAAGTAACCGGAGTCACTGTACTAAAATCAGACCAAATAGACTTTAAGTCAAAACTTTTCAAGAGACAAAATCATTATATATTCATTAAAAGGTTAATTCATTCAAGGGATATAATTATAAATACTGTGCATCAAAAAATACAGTCCCAAAATATGTGAACAAATCAATAACAGATTGGACAAGAGAGGAAAAAAAAGTTTAAATATAATAGTTGGAGAATTTAATACTCCACTTTCACTCATGGACAGAACATCTTGTTAGAACATCTCAGCAATGGCAGAATAAATATTATTCTCAAATACACATGGAGTATTCTTTAGGATAGACAATATATTAAGGCACAAATCAAGTCTCATTAAATTAAAAAAAACACAATACAAAATGTCTTCTCCAATTACAATGGAATGATGTTAGAAAAGAACAGAAGGAAAACTAGAATGCATAATGTATGATAGTTAAACAAAAACTATAAACAAACAATTGGTCCAAGGAGAAATCATAACAAAATTAGGGAAAAAAGTTGAGGATTCCGCAATGTAACACAGTGACAGCGGAAGACTCTGAAATCACCTCCCTCATAGATAGAATAAGTCTATATCTACTTATACAACAATTCTTCCTGAAGAACTGAAGACTGAACAGCTTCTGTACAACAAAAGATAGAAAGACCACAACAAGAGAGATGAAGACAAGGTAATAAAGGGAACCCCCACATCCCCTCAGGATGCAGAATGTGGTGGGAGGGATAGTACTGAGGGATCACGAATAGGTTAATATGCCCTTAGGCACAGGAAAAAAAAAGTTGTGGTTTAAAAGGACAACTAGAATATAAGTGAACCAATCCTAGAAGCCTGCCAAATAACAGAGGAAAAATTGGACAGCAAGAACTATGATTTAAATTCCCCCCTCTCCCCTGATATCACAAATGGGAACAAGGATAGGTGTACCATAGGTGGCCTACTGACACAGTGAGCCCTGGCTTCCTAGCACATACCAGCTTCAAATGATCCAGGGCACACATACTTGCATGTACACACAGTTTAGTAGAACAACTAAAATATAAATAAACAAGGTCTAGAACTTTCTCAAATGGTGGTGATGCTGCTGAAACTCTCTTCAGGTTGAAGGGGCTGATGAGCACCATGGTTTATGTTCACCTTCAAACTTGATAGCATAAACTGGACCAGAGTTCAGTCGCCCTAGCTGACCTATCATTGCACTGAGCCCTAGGCCTCTAGCTCACACCAGACCTTATCAAGGCATCCTTAGCATGGCACAAACTAGGATGCTGCTGGACAGAGCTTACCACAGTTCTAGTCATATCAGTAAGGTGATACAGATGCAAGTAACCCCAGGATGTCCTGGCCTGTACTTGCTTAGGCCACAGATGACTCACCAGTATGCATTCAAAAAACTACTGGCCCATGCCTCCTAGGCTTAAGCTGCCCCACTAGGGTGCCCCTTCATGGAATACCATGGGGCATATGAGTCCATTACCCAAATTAGATCCAATTACCTGACCATGGTGTCCTCAGTGTAGAACAGCCTGGGACTTTCTGGCTTACACTCTGCCTTGATTCCAGCCACTACACGAGAATATTCCAGAATATTATGACCCATAACCACAACACCCCCCAGCCACTCCACTGGGTGGCCCTTGTGAAAAAAACCCTAGGACCACTTGGTTTGTACCTGCCCCAGCTCCATCCACCCTGTCATGATTCTCCCTATACAGAGAGCCCCAAGGCACTGGCTTAAATAGGCTTTAGTTTGAGCTGTCCTCCCACAAGTGGTCTGCAGGAGAACACCAGGATACCATTGTTTGTACCCATCTTGGCTTCAGCTGATCAGTCAGGGAAACCTCTCTATGAAGAGTCCCAAATCTTCCTTAGTCTTCAACTCTGGCCATAAAAACAGGGAAACCCAAAAATTGAATTTTCCAGAGCTCCAATCCCACAACAACTATAGTGGCAGCCACCCAGGCAAAGTCAGCAGGCACACAAAGAACACACAAGGGATAACCATACACAAGATCATTCCTTCTAGTTTAGGAGAAATAGCTTTTTGGCCTAATTTGTAAAAATAAACATAAAAAGTTAAGCAAAAGGTGGAGAAAGAAGAATATTCCCCAAAGAAAAGAACAAGACATTACCTCAGAAAAAGAACTAAACAAAATGGAGATAAGTAGTTCAAAATATGCTTGATAAATAGTTCAAAATATTGGTTATAAGATTGTAGAGAAGAGTGGATGAACTCAGTGAGATCTACAACAAAGAGAAAATATTTTAAAAGAACAAATCTGAGTTGGAAACTATGACAAGTAAATAAAAGCTACACTATCTTTTTTCCACTGGATATTCTTTCCTGCTTTGTCAAAGATGAGTTGACCACAGAGTAAGAGGATCCATTTCTGGGTTCTCTATTCTGTTCTATTGATCTATGTGTCCGTTTTTGTGACAGTACCATACTGTCTTGATTACAGCTTTGTATTAGAGCTTGAAGCTGGAATTGTGATGCCATCAGTTTCTGCTTTCTTTTTCAATATTCCTTTCGCTCTTTGGGATCTTTACTGGTTCCATAAAAATTTTAGGATTATTTGTGTCAGTTCTGTGAAAAAAAGTTGATGGTATTTTGATATTGATAACATTTAATATATAGATTGATCTAGGTAGCATAGACATTTTCACAATATGTGTTCTTCCAATCCATGAGCATGGGAAGTTTTTCCATTTCTTTGTGTCTTCCTCTATTTCTGAGTATTCTATACTTTTCTGAGTACAGATACTTTGCCTCTTTGGATAGGTTTATTCCTAGGCATCTCATGGTTTTGGGTGCAATTGTAAGTGGGATTAACCCCTTAATTTTTCTCTCTTCTGTCTCACTGTTAATGTATAGAAAAGCAAACTGATTTCTGTGTAGTCATTATATATCCTACCATTTTGTTGAATTTTCGTTTGTGTTCCAGTAATTTTGGGGTGGAGTCTTTGGGTTTTCCACATATAGTATCATGTCATCTGCAAAGAGTAAGTTTGACTTCTTTGCCAATTCGGATGCCTTTTAATTTCTTTTTGTTGTTTGAGTGCTGAGATAGGACTTCTAGTACTACGTGGAACAGCTGTGGTGATAGTAGATATCCCTTCAATGTCCCTGAACTTAGGGGAAAAGCTTCTTTTTTTCCCTGTTGAGAATGATATTTGCTGTGGGGTTTTCATAGATGGCTTTTATGATATTGAGGTATGTGCCTTCCATCACTATATTGTGGAGAATTTTCATCAAGAAAGAATGCTGTATTTTGTCAAATACTTTTTCTGCATCTATTGAGAGGATCCTATAGTTCCTCTCCCTTCTTTTATTTACAGTGTATCACATTGATTGATTTATGGATGATGAACCACCTTTGCCGCCCAGGAATAAATCCCACTTGGTCATGGTGAATAATCCTTTAAATGTAATATTGGATCCTATTGACTAGTATTTTGGTGAGAATTTTTGCATCCATATTCGTTGGATGCAATGGGATATTGGTCTCTAATTCTTTTTTTAGTGAGGGTTTTTATCTGGCATTGGGATCAAGGTAATGCTGGCCTCATAGAGTTTGAAAGTTTTCCTTCCATTTCTATTTTTTTGAATCAGCTTCAGAAATATAGGTATTAATTCTTTAAATTATTGGTAGAAGTACCTTGGGAAGCCATCTGGCCTGGGACTCTTGTTTGTTGGGAGATTTTGATTACTGCTTTAATTTCCTAGCTGGCTATGTGTTTGATAAGGCTTTCTGTTTCTTCCTGTTTCAGTTTTAGTAGTTTATACATCTCTGGAAATGCATCCATTTCTTCCAGATTCCCTAATTTGTTGGCATATAGATGCTCATCATATGTTATTATTACTATGTGTATTTCTTCTGTGGTGCTTGTGATCTCTCCTCTTTCATTTATGATTTTATTTATTTGAGTCCTTTCTCTTTTCTTTTTGAGAAGTCTGGCCAGGGGTTTATCAATCTTATGGATTCTTTCAAAAAGCCTGGCTCTAGTTTTGTTGATATGTTCTACTGTTCTTTTGGTTTCTATTTTATTAATTTCTGCTCTAATCTTTATTATTTTGCTTCTCCTGATGGGTTTAGGCTTTATTTGCTGTTGTTTCTCTAGCTCTTTTGGGTGTAAGCTTAGCTTGTGTGTTTGAGAACTTTCTTCTTGAGAAAGGCTCATATTGCTATATACGTCCCTCATAGGACTGCCTTTGCTGCATTCCAAAGGTTTTGAACAGTTGTGTTTTCACTTTCATTTGTTTCCATTATTTTTAAAAATTCATCTTTTTTTAAAAAAAATTCATCTTTAATTACCTGGTTGAGCCATTCATTCTTTAGTAAGATGCTCTTTAGCCTCCATGTATTTTAGTTCTTTCCAAATTTCTTCTTGTGATTGAATTTCAGTTTCAAAGCATTGTGGTCTAAAATATGCGGGAAATGATCCCAACCTTTTGGTACCAGCTGAAGCCATATTTGTGACCTAATATGTGATCTCTTTTGTAGAATGTTCCATGTGCACACAAGAAGAATGTGCCTTCTATTGCTTTAGGATGGACTATCCAGAAAATATCTTTGAAGTCCAGTGTGAAATTATCTTTGAAGTCCATCTGGTCCAGTGTGTCATTCCAAACCCTTGTTTGTTGATCTTCTGCTTAGATGATCTGTCCATTGCAGTGAATGGGAATTAATGTCTCCTGCTATTATTCTACTATGATTGAGGTATTTCTTTAATTTTGTTTTTCATTGACTTATATAATTGGCTGCTTTTTTCTTGTTGGATATATTCTTTAATTATGATATAATGTCCTTCCTCATCTCTTATTACATTCTTTTGCATAAAATCTAATTTTTCTGATGTAAGGATTGCCACCCCACCTTTTTTGGGTATCCATTAGCATGATAAATTGTTTTTCACCCTCTCACATTAAATATGGAGGTGTCTTTGGGCCTAAAATGAGTCTCTTGCACATAGCACATCAATGGGTCTTGCTTTTTTATCCAATCTGAAACCCTGTGTCTTTTAACTAGGGCATTTAAACCATTTACTTTCAGAGTAACTATTGCAAGATATGAATTTAGTGCCATTTTATTACCTATAAGTCACTGTTGCTGTAAATTGTCTCTTTTTCTTTCTGGTCTATGTTACTTTTGGGCTGTCTCTTCACTTAGAGAATCCCTTTTAATATTTATTATAGGGCTGGTTTGGTAATCACAGATTCTTTTAGTTTCTGTTTGTCCTGGAAGGTTTTTTTTTTTTTTTTAATCACTACTTCTATTTTGAATCACATCCTAGCAGGATAAAGTATTCTTGGCCACATTTTTCTCATTTAGCACCCTGGATATATCATGCCAGTCCTTTTTGGCCTGCCAGGTCTCTGTGAATAAGTCTTCTGCCAGTCTAATGTCCCTGCCCTTGTAGGTTATGGACCTTTTGTCTTGAGCTGCTTTCAGGATTTTCTCTCTGTCTCTGAGGTTAGCAAGTTTCACTTTATCTGTCAGGATGTTGACTTAGTTTTACTAATATTGAGGACAGTTCTCTGTGCCTCCTGAACTTGGATGCCTTTTTCCTTCTCAGATTAGGAAAGTTCTCTATTATAATTTGCTCCAATATACCTTCTGCCCACCTCTCTCTTTCCTTTTCTTCTTGGATCCCAATTATTCTAATATTATTTCCCTTTGTGGTATCACTTATCTCTCAAATTCTCCTCTCATGATTCAGTAGTTGTTTATCTCTCTTTTTCTCAGATTCTTTATTCTACATCATTTTTTCTTCTGTGTCACTAATTCTTTCTTCTGCTTCATTTATTCTAGCAGTTAGAGCCTCTATTTTTTATTGCATCTCATTAATAGCCTTTTTGATTTTGAGTTCATTAGATTTTAGTTCTTTTATTTCTCCATAAATTGATTCTCTACAGTCCTCTACGCTTTTTTCAAAACCAGATAGTATCTTTTTACATTATACTGAATTCCATCTCTGACATCTTACTTATTTCCATACTGATTAGGACCCTGGCATTCAGTCAGTACTGCCTTTTGTTCTCTTTTTTGAGGTGTGTTTTTCCTTCTAGTCATTCTGTCCAGAGAAGAATAGATGGAACAAGAGAACCAAATATAAAAATGGCAACAATGACTGCAGAGAAATATACACTAATCAAATCAGAAGAGACCCTATAATATATATGTGTGTGTGTGTGTGTGTGTGTATGTGTGTGTGTGTGTGTGTGTGT